>JAODKN010000037.1:7817843-7832742 GCA_026774425.1 Petrocephalus zakoni
TTGTGGAGCTGTTCTTTGATTATTAATTAATTTATTTTTCTCCGGATTACTGCGCTCAGAACACTATTCTAGCGATGATTAAAGTTCTCAAAAGTATACGAAGAACTAAGCATTATATTTTTAAAATGTAATGCTTTATGCATACATAGCTCAACAAAATATTTAATACAAACAGCAAAAACCTACATTTGGGACAGTGCGGGGCCAAATGGGTTTGAACTCTGTGATTGGAAGGTCACGGGTTCAGACCCTGTGGTCAACAGAGTGATTTTACTGTTGGGCCCGTCAGCAAAGCCCTTAACCCAAATGGCTCCGGGAGCTTTTTGACCCAGTTTTCTGAGTTGTACCTCGTCTTGGATTGAAGCATCTGCTAAATATATAAATAATGTTTTGTTTGAACCATGCATCGGAGTGATGCAGCGATGTTTTAAAGGGCAAGGCACTGAATTCATAATAAACTTTTTGTGGAATCTTGAATTTGTAATAAGTGAAAAGTAGAATATGAGATTATCTTTGTGGAACCAGAATAATGAACTTATCATGCAACCTTTTGTGTATGATTTTCTAGCTGAAATAAAAATTCCAATCATCATAACTGTGTATTCCAGCAATGAGCCGTAATTTATACAGTAGACTAAAAAACTGGAGTACTAGATAACCCTCTGCCGCCCCCCTCCCATTACAGGTATATCACAGCCAGTCAAAATATACTTTTCTAGATTTTTCTAATCGCACTGTTTTATTCAGCTTTTGACCTTCCTAGCTGCAGAAAGTAACGCCATGTTCTTTCCCAGCTTTATGCATGGTGGGCTCACTTCTATTAATCAGGCTTTTGTGCTGACTCCGAGGGAAAATGCTGCCGGACTGCCGCCGACTGTATCTCCTGCATCCAGTCCATCACTGGAATATACTGCTCCAGGGAAGGAAGAGAATATATTAGCCCTGAGAGTATCGCATTGAGATACGTTTGACTTTAGGCTTAATGTATTTAGCATATTATATCAAGGCTATTAGTGTTCCAAATACTACATAATTGGTGATATCCCGTTCATTGTCTGCACAGAAGCATTACAGGAATGGTAATCCAGAAACTTCCAAAAAGTTCTCCTTCCTTAGCTACTTGAAGATTTGAAGAGATCCAGTATTAAACATAAATTCCACTAAGGAAAAACAATTCAGTTAATCTTTGACTCACACATCAAAGGAGAACACAAGAGAATGACGGCTGTATATTCTGAAATTTTCAGTGCTGTGTTTTTACTGAATATTTTACCATGCTTGAGGAATCAGCACAATGTCAATGAAACCTTATTCAGTATAGAATCAGAGTCTTTTTTACTGGAAGACAAAATAGTTGTTATTATTATTATTATTTAGTTTATTACTGGGATTTTAGAATTGCGTCACAATAATTTTTTATATGTTTGATGTTTGTGAGGAAATAGCATCACTTTAATTTAGTATTACTTAAAAAGAACATGGGGTGTGGCAGAGGCTGGCATGGCTGCCTCACACCTCTGGAGACCAGGGTTTGGGTCTCTGCCCTGGTTCTGCATGTGTGGAGTTTGCATGTTATTTAGTATCATCTTGGGATTTTCTCTTATTTTCCACAGCCCAAAAACATGCTAAGGTGAATTGCAATTTGTCCTTAGGTTTAAGTAGGATGAGTTCCCTGCAATGGATTGGTGAACCATCCTGGGTTATTCCCCAGCTTGTGCCCATAGCTTGCACGATAGGCTCCGGACCCTGCAACTCTGCATAGGACATAGGATAGGAGAGTGGATGGATGAAAAGAACCACCTCTAACCTTTAGTGAGTACTTAGGTATAAATGATGGGCCGAATGGCCTCCTCTCATTTGTATATTTCTTATGTTCTTATGTCACAGAATCCCTCTCATGCAGGTCTAGTATAGAAAACTGCAGACAGCCTTCAAAAACGATGTATATATATATTTTTATTTCAGATAAGTCATGGATGCACACACCAGAAGCACTCGTGAAGCATTACATAGCATACAATGCTAAGGTATGTATGAAATGGCCTCTCAATAATTTCTGTGCAATGCTCTCACAGTTTGTTGGATCTACAAGGAATTGAAATGAAACAATGCTTTATTTAGACATTATGCTTCCATTTTTTCAGGAGTGGTGAATTACTGCATCTTTCCCCCATTTTTGCTGCAATAGGATTATTGGAATTGCTGATTCAATACTTTAATTGTTGTTGCTGTTTCTTTTTTTATTATTAAGAATTCAGCGCTTCACAGTGACTCAGTAGTGTGGCCCCATACCTGTCGATTTGTGACTTGTGTATTCTTATGTTTATATGAGTTCTGGTCAGGTACTCCAAGTTCTTCCTGCAACAGAAATTATTTAGTTTAATTAGTCTCTGTAAATTTGTATGTGCTGTGGTTTGTATGGACTGGTATCTTATCTAATCTGCTCAATGTCTTTTGAATTTTCTATGTGGAAGACTGAACTAATGGGTTAAGGGGAGGATTATAAGGGTGAAAAGTGGAGAGAAGGCCAAAGCAAGATGTTGGGTGATAGTGGCCAGTATTGGGTGACAAACAGCAGTTTCCGCTGCCCGTGTGTCCTGGTGCACCACCGACAGCTGCGTGGTACTGGAGAGGAGTGGTGTGGAACATGCCTTTGGGCAGGGCACCAGCTCTGTGTGTGCACCAGATGCTGGCCAAAAAAGCCTTCATTGAAAGCTAGCCGTCATGTTCGGTAATATTTCTTCTTGCTCATATGCTCTTGATGTGGCATAATGTTTCTTTATGGCATCTACTAGGTAGCAAGGGAAATGTTTTCACATAAAAAAGGAAACTGCTTTAGTATAATATTATTATAGTAGTTCTCACTATTAATTGTTTGCTTGAATCAGTTTATTACTATTTCTCTCTGTTGTGTAATGTTGACTGCTCACATCGTCCACCAGTTAGAATTTATGTGATCATGTGAGATGTTTAAAGGAAATTCACCTATATATTGTGTAATCTTGCAATTCAGAACCCCATTTTTCCTCTTTTCTTTTCTTGTGTATCTCATTATATACTAGTTCCTTGGAAGCACGGAAGTTGATCAACCTAAAGGCACAGAAGTTGTAAGGGATGCAGTCCGAAAGCTTAAGGTGTGTGGTGATACCTTAAATAACTGTTTCACAAGTAGGTTTCTCAATCCTGGTCCTTATGAACCATTCTGTATGCCGATTTCCAGTCCAGGTGAGTTGAATGAATCTCATAGTTTAGTCACGTTAAACTGATAAGTACCCGAGAATGCATTTTTCAGTTGTGTTAATCTAAATTGTTGTGATTAGTAACTGTAATGATGAAAATTTGCTCATTGTCTCAAAATATTTGCTTTGCCCCTTCACATGAATAAAGCAGTGCTCATTATTTAAATTAATCCATGATTGCACATTCATTACCCTTGCGTATTCAACCAAATAAGTGATAACTCTAAATAGAATTACAAAGTTTTATTAACAAATAATGGTAATTTTATTTGCATATAAGAACATAAGAACATAAGAACTATACAAACGAGAGGAGGCCATTCGGCCCATCAAGCTCGCTTGGGGAGAACTTAACTATGTTTATTGAGCTTTTATTACATTAACCTGGAAGAAGCCACTGATATTTTTAAAGTGATTTCAGTTGGGTGATGCATTAAATTTGCATAGGAATAATTAAGACCTCAGCCGGACCAAAACGTAGCGTAATCAGTATGTCATCTGGGCTTTGTTCGAGGAACACTGGCTTCATGTTGGCTCTAACATGCCTGCGGTAGGTATCGCTGAAGTACTCGTCCCACTCTTTTGTCGTAAGCTATACGCACTCGGTTTTTAGTAGTGATTTTCTTTGTCCCACCATACTTAGATGTAGCAATCAAAGGAATGATTTTCCCCCAGTGTGTACAGTAGTCCTCCGTATCTGTGGTATCAGTAACTGCAGTCTAACTGTGTTTTACCGCGCGGTCTGAACAAAAATTATATGTGTAACAGTATGTTTTTATTGTTCCTTCATCCCATGAGGGTTATTAAAAGCATGATTTTCATTGCTCCGTCATCCCTTGATACATGATATTTTTGCATTGTTCTAACATCTCTTGAGAATTATGGTCAAACATCCTTTTCATTCCTCACCTTATACTGACTTTTGAATAATTTGTTGCTGTATTGAATTATATTTACACCAGTAAAAAGATGTATTGCCTGTCACTGCCTAAGCCCTTGACCTGCACAGTGGCACATGGGAGAGCATAAAAGGGGTCCAAGCTGGATGGGATGTCATCTTTACCTACATATTCAGTATATTTACACATGTAGTTTGAATAGTGATTGTGCCCTCAGTTGTGATACTGTTTCATTTTAAGTCTTACTTTTGCTTATTTATAAAAGATACTTTTATTGTTTTGTCTTGAGGTGTTTTAAGTTTAACTCTGATAAACTTAGCTCACACTCAGTAAGAGTGTAATATATTCCTATTTGCTCAAAGAGTTCACCTACCTTACATTAACTGAAACCTTTTTGATTACAGAGTAATGATCAGTTTCCATGGGAAGACCAACGGTCATCCAAACTCAGTCTCATGCTATCATTCTAAATCCAGCGAGTTTACAGGGTACTTTAACTGATTTAACTTTACATTTTTTTTTAATTTTTATTTTAATTTTACTTTAAAACTTATCTATTACGAATTGAAGCATTCATTTTTTAATGTTGTTTGGAGTTAAAGTAAAAAATTGATAACATCACAGGGAGCTGTTAAAACATTTTTGAGATTGAGTGTTTCATGTTGATTTATGAAAGGGAAGAGTCACTGATTCATTAAGCCGCATTCAAATACACTCAGATACTCTTCTCATTAGCCACTGCCCTTATGCTTCCTGGTTTCCTACATATTCTGAGTCTCATTTTCCTGTTAACACTTTCTGTAAGTTATATATATATATATATATATATAACTTTCTCTGTATGTTTTTCCCATGTTTTTATGGTCTATTTCACATGCCAGTGGAATTCAAGTGTTGAGTTCAACTCTAACTAAGGTAAGAACTGGGTTGTGTTTAGCATTGGAGCTCTTCCTACGGTGGGATGAACTCCACACTTGACTGATGCGGCCTTATCATCCGTCTGTCTGTCAGTCTCACTATAGTAACAATCAAAAGTTTGGACACGCCAAACTTAGAAGGGTTTTTTTGCACTATTTTCTGAAGCTGGTCTTTCAGTGGACTGGAATTCTTCAAAAGAGATGTGAGACAGTGATTAGCAACTAATCACTGATAAAGGATGTGCCTCAACTAACTAAAACAACTAACTTCTGCAAGCAATGGTGTTTATTTATTTAATTTCATGAAAGATGAAGGTTCTGCATGTATGGAATGGAATATGGAATAGTCTTCCTGTTAGTGTAGTGTAGTGTAGTGCAAGCTAAAACCTTGGGTTCCTTTAAATCAGAGCTAGATAATATTTTAACTCTGAGCTATTAGTTAAGTTCTCCCCAAACAAGCTCGATGGGCCGAATGGCCTCCTCTCGTTTGTATATTTCATATGTTCTCATGTTCTTATTATAAAGACATCGAAACTGTAAAATAACACATATGGAATTATGCACTGACCAGAAAAGAGGAGGGGGCAGCTCTGTGGGTTGGGACTTAGAAGGTTGCTGGTTCAAATCCTGTGGTTGTCAGAGTGATGCCACCACTTGAGCAAGGCTCTTAACCCCAATTGCTCCAGGGACCCCTCACATATGCAGAGCTCTCATTGGCCACTTTTCCTTCACTGTCTGGTCAAACTCCTCCCAGACCATTTCTGCCATGTTTAGGTCAGGTGCCCCGACCTTTGACTGATAGTGTATCTTGTTATCATCATCATCTAATCATCATCACCATCTAATCATCTAATCATCATCATCTAGTAATTTTATTTGTACTCATCGTTGCTTTATTTGTTTAAAATAACATAAAGTTATGTTTATATAAAGTTATGGTTTAGCCTGAGCGTGCAGTTCTTTGTTACCCAGACAATCACATTATTTGTTCTCTATTCCATGTCATATTTCATGATATTCACATTTTTGTCTCTGCAGTTTCAAAGGCATATCAAGAAATCTGAAGGCCAGAAAATTCCAAAAATTGAATTACAGATTTCAATCTATGGTGTGAAAATTTTAGAGCCTAAAACAAAAGTAAGTTTCTAGCACATTTTAGGCATCTGATAATATAATGATTATTACATGCATATCTTGCCAGTGTGAAGATGTGTTAATTATACAGTGGGTGCCGGGGAGAGTCCTGTTCCTCTTCTTCTAGAAAGGGGTCAGTTCTATGGGGCAGTTCCCCAAAGTACCAGATCCTGTAAGTCCATGTATCAGATTATTACTATATTTGCTTGAAATTGTGTCCAGCATAATGGCTGAGGTGGATGTCGCTTTTGCAAAGTAATATGCAAGTTAATATATTGCTCAGTGGAGGGGAAAAAACTATCGCTGTTATTTTCTATACTGAAAAACAAGCCCAAGCTTTTCTTATGCTGAAGCATGATAAAGGCAAATGTAATTTGATGAGGCACCTTTGGAATCTATGTTTCCTTTTGTTGGGTGATCGTCATTTGAGTAATGCAGTTTTAAATCCTGTTGTATTGTGGAACAAAATAAAGGAAATAATTGTGTTACTCTTCTGACACGTTTTCTTTTATCATCTTGCAGGATGTGCAGTACAATTGCCAGTTGCACAGGATGTCTTTCTGCGCTGATGATAAAACAGACAAAAGGATATTCACATTTATCTGTAAAGATTCAGAGTCTAACAAACACTTGTGTTATGTTTTCGACAGTGAAAAATGTGTAAGTGAAATGTCTGCATTTAAAGCTACTGTGTAGCTGTGTTTTATACACACACATGCTATATATACAGTATATATATATATATATTTAACATTTTTAATGTGAAGTTTTATGTAATTCTTTCAGGCAGAAGAGATAACTCTCACTATTGGCCAAGCCTTTGACTTAGCATATAAAAAGTTCTTAGAATCCGGAGGGAAAGATGTGGAGACCCGAAAACAGATCGGAAGTTTGCAAAAAAGAGTAAGATTTTTTAATATCTTCATCAGTGTAAAACCAGCTTAGTTAAACAATATGCTAGAAACAATGCATGTTGATATTTTAGCCCAAATAAATAGGCACATAGAAAGTAGTATGTGGTCCATGAAAAATAATGCTCCTTCAATAATCATAATCAATTATAATTTATTTTAGATTCAAGAACTAGAAACTGAAAACTCTGAGCTGAAAAAGCAGTTGCAAGGTCTCAAAGAGCAGCTGAGGGTAGCTCACGAAACACCGGTGAGTGTGAGAATATATTTTTTTTTAGTCACACATTGCTTGATGTCAATGTTTAAACATAAAAGTAATTCTTTATCTTTTGAGATACCTCTATTTTGTGCTACCAAGTTCTTTATTGATACATAACTCTATCTCCTGCCATCTTTCCACAGCTCCTGCTCTCAAACTCTACTAATGAAGCATATATACTGCAAAGGCCTTCATCTCTCTTCTGGTGTCATAGCTTGAAGTCGATTTCATGCCTAGAAATCTCCTCTGTCACACTCACTCCTATGAGTTCGCCTGACTCTTGCCTGTCTGCGGGGTTACTAACTCCTCCACCTGCTAAAGCTACTCTGCCGAAGCCCCCAAATGGGCGTAGTGTCCCGCGGCCTCGTGTAAATCCCCCTTGCATTTTCCAGTTTCCAGGCTATCTTTGGATTTGTCTTTCTGTCTAAAACCACTCCTCCTTTAGTAGTGGTGTAACGTTTCTTAAACCACGATACAAATGTTCACAATCTCGTGTCACTGGTTCTGGAAGACGAAACCTCGATTCCCCCCACCCCCCCCAACCCCAACCCATTGCCAGGCATATGGATTTTTGTCAGAAAATTATTTTTTTAATTACCATTGTATTTGTCACTGGTTTCTGACCAAGGTAGCCACTAAACGAGGAGTTGTTATGACTTTACCTAGCCACAAAAATCAACCAATTTTTATGGATTATATGCTAAATAAAATATAAACGGGATACAACTGGGAAGCATCAAACAATATTGCACATGCTGACTTAAGACACAAGGTGTCATTGTCATGCTAACATAGTTACCCACTGTTCAAAGAATTCAGAGTTCCTGATTTCCAGTCCAGGGCCTGCTATCTGCTTAAGTTTTGAAAAGCAGTAACTGTTTGATATATATCTGACTGTCTGCACAGCCACAATATTTCATGGGGTGGGCCGGGAGTTCAAAAACACACAGAATCAGCCAACTGATTGGTGTAAGTCTAATTGACAAAAAATGCCAGTGTTTTGTAATTACCAAACTTTAATGCCATGTATGTTGTTTAAACCTTTGTTATTGCAGGCTGGGAGCGTCTCAGTGAAAGCCCCTTGTACTGACATGTTTGACATGGTGCCATTTTCTCCCATGTCTCCGATGGTACTCTCACCAGCAAGAAATAGTCAATCCCCCGCACCTTCTTTAATGAGACCAACTGAAACAAGTGCGTATTTTGAGGATACAGAGCATTTGATGACTATTTGTTGATAATCCAAATAAAGGAAAAATGTAATAATACAATAATTTACATTTTAAACTTTCAGTTGCACTCAAACATTTCTGTGTTGTTCAGGGAGAGATCTTTTTGGTGCAGAGCCTTTTGACCCTTTTATGTGTGGAGCAGCAGAATTTCCTCCTGACATCCAATCCAAGTTGGACGAAATGCAGGTGACTGCATGTTTGTGAATAATATATTTGAGTTTGAATCCAACTGGATCGAAGAATGGATTTCAGACACTGCTGCGGTAGAAGATATGTGCTTAAATCATTTACACAGCTGAAAACAAGGGGAACGTTTAATAACTCCAGTCATCAGATTTTGGGCACTTAGACAAAACTGATGTTAAATATTTACAGTACTTACTGAATTTGGTAATCTGTTACATCGTGTGAAATGAATGTGCACTTCTAACTAATGCTTGGAACCGAAGAAATGATGCAGTGCTGTTTATAGTGGGCGAAAATGTTTATCTGCATGTGCTCTTAATTGTTAATGAATTGTTAATAAATAGATACTTAAACTTTTTTTTTAATTGCTCTCTACTTGGCAGCGTCAAAGATGGTTTGTATGCATCTATTTCCTGTAATAATGGCAGAATATTTCGGCACTGTCATACAATATATGCATGAATATATTTTCTTGCTTATTTCCGTCAGCATGACAATATAATTTTTTTCCACTCCCTACTGTAACATGCATGTGAATTGTGATATAAGGCAAGCTGTATTTTAACTATATATTTTTTCAGTCCTTTCATTTGTGTGAATGTCTTTTTTGTAAAAACTTGCATGCTTTTCATTTTCAATTTTTTTTTTGTCCATGGTGAACTTGAATGGGTTACAGAATATTAAATGTCTTATGCTTGGGTAACATTTAATTTTTTTGTTTATCTATCTCTCTCTCTGGCATGATGCAGGTAGTAAACTTTTTGTAGCAGTTTTGTTTACTTGTTTGATACTTGTTTTTACTTGTTTACTTATACCTGGCTCTTTGTCAAAGTTAATATTTACTGATATGCATTTTAGTAATAATAAAATGAGTTGAATAGTTAGCACTGTTCCTCTCGCACCTTCAGAACTGAGTATGTAATTACTGCATGTTCCCTGCATGTATATAAGCAGTCCAAGAATTCTGGTGAAATGGTCTCTTTGTCCTGCGATTGTTTGCCCTGTTATGGACTTTAACATCATTTCTGGCATATGCTCAAGTCTCACTATGATAAGCCGTTATAGGAAATGAATGAAACATATGGGTTATTGTTGTTTATATTTTATTTTTAAGTAATTTTATTAAATGGATTTTTAGTAAAGGGTGGAAAACAGCATGCAAGTAGCTGGTGATCAGGCATGTTCGTTTGGAACACTGAAAAGCTAATCAATCTCCTAAACAAACCAAGGTGTTTCAACTGCATCCCTCTGGTGGACACTCTGAGAATTGCCTGGCTCTGTGACAACATTAGCAAAATGATCTGCGATGATATGTATATCCCAATTCCCAGAAAGACCAAAGTATGATTGGATGACGTATCAATATCTTTATTTAACTTTTTTGTTTTAGAAATCTAGAAAGGCACACAATTATATATGATGCTACTTTTTAATTGCAAATTATTTTATTTATTATATTACATTATATTTGGAAAGTTGTATGAATTTTATAACATTATCATGATTACTCTTGTACCAATCAGCTAGGATGCTATTCAAAGAATTTGATAGTAAAATTAAAAATTTTTATTTGCTTTTATTTTTATATACTTTTTATTTTCATTTTCTTGTTTTTTATGGCAACATTTTTCATACACTTCGTGACCACTGTATTAGATAAACCTGCTTGTTAAACAACCTCCCTTCCTAGAACCAAGTGCCTGCAACTAAATGTAGAAACTGTAGGTGCAGGGTAAAGATGTTCAGTTACTGTGCCTCACAGAACAGCCAAGTCATTAGATACAAGTAATTTTTAATGCATGATTGTTGGTGCCAGATGTGGTGGTTCCAAAATCACAGAAAAAGCAACCCATCTGAGAGATTCACATTTGATAGTGTCTAAAGGTTACAGTGAATAATACAAAAGTTCTTGTCAATGGCATTTCTGTTGCTGTCATTAGAGGGGTCAGCAGAGAATAGCCAGATTCATTAACGATAACAAGCTATAAGTGCAAAAATAACCACTCAGTACAACATCATGGATCTACCCAGTTCTGTATAAATGGACCACATAAATGCTCATAGTCATTTATTATGTCACCATTTGTCAATGCAGTTATTTCTAAGAGGCAATATATGAAAATAATTAAAAATTACTCATTACAGCATCATTGAAGGCACTATATATACCGTAATTCCAGTCGTTGGCTTTTATTTTGATGGTCTTTGTGGCTGTAATTTACAGATTCGTGCTGACAACTTTTTCCCTTTTGCTTTTTTCAGGAGGGGTTCAAAATGGGACTGACATTAGAGGGAACGGTCTTTTCTTTTGATCCTCTGGACAGCTGTTGCTGAAGCCAAGATATTTTTGTCTTGTACGACTGAGGACATTTTTATTGATAAGTTCCAAGAATAGTTTTTCAGCCAACAATATAATGAGTCATTCTGAGATATATGTCTTAGCTTTTGGTTTAGACACAAACTGCACATAGAGTAAAGCACTATTTTTATAATAAATAGAGTGAAATTGTACTTTTGAAGCCAAAATGGATTTATGGGGAATTATTGTGTCCAACTTAAATGTATGTCAGAATGGCATGTAGCTCAGTATGAACACTTGCCTCACATTTCCAGCTTTGAATCTATCCCCGCTCTGTGTGTGCAATGTTTGCATGTTGTCACCTTGTCATGTGGGTTTCCTCCCGCAGTCCAAAAATACGCAGCTATGTGCAGTGGTATCTTAAAATTGCTTGTTATTTTGTGCATGCATGACCTGTGAGGGACTGGCATCCCTGCTTCATGCCCTATGGAACCGCTCCATGACCCTGAGCCCATGACCCCGGGATAAGAGGCTGACAGATGGATGGAAGAAAATAATAATAATAATAATAAACCACACACAACACTGTACACTATACTGGGACCTATTTCACGAAGCAGGATTTCTTGCTCAGATTTAAGGAGCACTAGTTTAAATGCACTTTAGCTTTGTTGGCTTCCATTTAGCCTAGAATACCTTAAATCCAAGAACTTATCCAGCTAAACAAGAAATCCCACTTCGTGAAACAGACCCCAGATAAGTGGCTGGAAGAAAGTGGATAGAATATTAACTTTTTTTCTGTAGTCATTGCCATAATAACTTAATGCTTATTTCTTTTTCACTTTTTCACTCATAACACTTTATGAGTTTTTTTATGTAGCTTTGCATTATAGTCTTTTCAATTGTAATTATGAACTTAAAAAAACAAATTATATGCCTAAGTTCTACTGTGAGAATGGGGTGTGTGTGTACAGTGCGTGGAACCCAAGCCTGTATGACCCTGCCGCAAGGTGCTTTCCTGTGTTTCCCATTTCCACTTTTTTGTCTGTCAAGCAGAAAGGTTTTTTGTTGTACCCTTTTCCTTATCGCCATCCATCGATAGAAGGAATCATGTTATAATCTAAAACCTATTTAGACCCACCACAGCATTTTCAAGTACTAGGACCTTCCGTAAACATTGTATATCTGAGATTGTGTATACAATATGGTATTATTATGGTGATTCTTCACTGACTCAAGCATAAAATGCCCCCTAGTATTTGTAGGGCAAAAACTATTTCTTACATTGAATGTGTTGTTTTTTCTTCTCAAAACCATATAGCATAAATATGTATGTGTACGTATGCTGCGGGGCTCTCTTACATTTTAGATAAAACAGGCAGGTATTAATTGTCCCAGGAGTGGTTGTAATAGCTTCAGTTCTACAGCAGATGGAGCAATCTATATTATTTATGAGCGTATTCTAATGTCATAGAATCAATTATTAAGATTGCATTTTTTTAAATAATAATTATTATTTCTTTGTGATTTGTGCAAGTAGTTTTTACGTATTGCATTTTACTCCCTGATAAGATACACAGACACAGCTATTTTGTGGCCTTGGAGCAGTTTTCAAGGTGAAGGGCCTTGCTCAAGAAGAGTGATATGACAGTCTGCTGGATGTGAGATTTGAACCCTCCACCTTCATCCACATTCTGACCCGCAGAGCCATAACCCCATAGAATTATTTTCCCTTAAATTATTTTTTTTGCATAATTCATAGTAATAAACATTTCACACACATAACATCAACTGCTCATCTTAAAATTTTATTATAAAAAAAGAAATACATCTTTATTTTTTTTTTCCAGGAACATAACATTAACAGTTTTACAATGCAACCCACCCGCATGTTTGTTTTCTGGTTCAACCTGTGCTAAAATTCAGCAAATTGTTCGCTCTGTTATTCACCGAAATAAATATTATCCATGTAGATGCTGGGGTGTGGAATAGTCCACAATACTGTAAATAAGGGGAGTGAAAGTTTCGGCAGTAGTTAAAAGGTATCCGATTTCATTACAAAACACCCATGTTCATGTTTTCCTTAATTATTATTATTTTATTTACAAAAAGCAAACAGGTCCAATGTCAATGCCAAATTCTTGATCTGGGCCGCCAACGTCCACTGGGGCTAAATCCACAACAGGAAGTCTTGCTGTTTGCTGTGTTCTGTACTCAAACACAGTCTTTCCCCAGAAACCAGCTGCTGCCTGTAAAGTGACGGGGATTTCACTAGTATTATCTTAAGTTGCGAGGACACCAGGAGGTTACCTGTACATATTATGTTAGTAAATCAATCACACTTTTTTTTTTTACTTACTGCACAGCTATCCTCTGAAACAGTGTATCGGAACCGGTTGTTCCCCTCTGCTTTTAACTCTATGTCATTTGCCGACTTGAGGATGACAGCTTTTTTTAGATTTCCTGTCTTCTCGTCTTTGTATGCCACACTGTTCTTGCAGTGGTAGGTGATTGTTTGGGATGCCTCTTTGGATAGTAGGCGAATAAACGTCATTTGGACAGTGACAGTGTTTGGTGCCTGATCTTTGTTTCCATAGGTAAACTGTCAATGAATATGGTTAAACCATTATACATCGCATTTACAGAGTTAAGCTGCTATATATATATATATATATATATATATATATATATATACGCGTGTGTGTGTGTACTGACAAGTTATTGTTTATTATTGTTATTGTCAGAGGACATGGAAAATCTATATAGCACCAGAAGTAGTAAAACAGTGCATTAAATGTTGCAGGTAACTTAATTGACTCAAGTGATGCCATTCTTCAGGGAATCCAGATATAATGTAGAATACGTCATATTGTCTGATATTATTCCAGCTACTAAGAGGATGATAATTCATCATCATTAGTGCAATTATGAACCTGGCTTCACTGAAACGTTACTAGAATCAATTACTTTGTAATTACAAGATTTCTGTAAGCAAGACCTTACCTGTGACCCCCCATTGATAATGGAACCAAACCAAACAGGCTTGCCTCCCGCATCCAATGAGGTCCACCATGTTTTGCGTGGTAGGCTTGATGGATTTGCCGAGATGCAAGTTTCACCTGTCTCCATATTACAATATACCATAATCGCATCCTCCACACTTCCTTGGTTGGGATCGACCCAGTATTCACCTGTAACAGATGAACAGATTCAAGGAAATATACATGGCAAGTAGATGTCCATTTTCAAATCTCCTCCATCTGCATGGACCCGTACTCACCACTCTTCTTCAGCGGGTAGCATTGTTTTAAGTCCTCACAGGTTCTTGCAGGATGCTTTTTGCTGCCATCAGGACTGCGCATGTTCTCTATTTGACTGCTAAGTGCTTTCAGTGTGGCATGAACTCCCGCGTCTGGCTGAGGAAGGCCTGAGAAGTTGCTGATCGGAAGTGCCTCATCTTTGCTGAATTCAGGAGGCGGGGTGACGACATTGTACTCATTAGGGTCTCCAAAAATATCATCCATTGCTGCTGTGGGACGCCCAGGGGCACCTGGAGGCCCAGGAGGACCAGGTTCTCCAGGAGGTCCCTAGCAATAAAATAATAAGAAGAACTGATATGACCGCAGTCCACATAATCGAAATTTATGCCAACAGCCCAAAACATTATGTGAAGTGAATAACGTTGATTATCCAGTAAAATATACACCAAGGTGGGTGGTGTAGCAGATACTGAACTAGCAGCTCAACAGCTACAGCGGGATCTTGATTTAATTAGTGACTGGGCTGATACCTGGCAGATGAAATTTAACATAGACAAATGTAA
>JAODKN010000037.1:7832842-7848033 GCA_026774425.1 Petrocephalus zakoni
CCCTGGAGGAGGGGCTCCCCCTTTGGGTCTGGTTCCTCTCAAGGTTTCTTCCTTCTAGGGAGTTTTTCCTTGCCGCCGTCGCCATTGGCTTACTCACTGGGGGGTCTTTACGTGGCAGAAATGTGAAGCGCATCGAGACAATGTAATGTTGTGATAATGCGCTATATAAATAAAATTGCATTGCATTGCACTTCACCGCGGTAATACTAAGTTGTTATTTCGAGATACTAAGTCATTACGGTAGTGCCAGACTTCTTGTTCATGATTGGACAGTACCCGTGTCACTCCATGGGTACCGTCTAATCACGAACAAGAAGTGTGGTCCTACCCTTTCCGTTTTCTGAAATGTGGTTGTGTTTTTTGAAATGTGGGTGTGTTTTTTGAAATGGGGGTGTGTTTTTTGAAATGTGGGTGTGTTTTTTGAAATGGGGGTGTGTTTTGACCTTCACTCCATAAAGTCTTCTACTCAAAGTCTTTGAGTGGGGCTAAAGTCAAGACTCTGTGGAGTCTTGGCATTCTCATCCTCGAATATGTCCATGCCTTTCGAACAGAAATTATCCATTGATGAGATAACCTAGCCATTCAGTAGATTCAGGTACCCAGCTGATTTCACTTTATTTCTGCATAACATTGCTGAGCTGTAATAATGATCCAATCATTCGCTCTTAAGTACTTGTGGATATAAATTCAAATGGCAACATTTTTTTTTTTTAAGTCAGGCTCTGAATTTTTGTTTAACTTACTTCAGGTCCAATTTCACCAGTGATTCCCCGTGATCCTGGTGGCCCCATTGGCCCCCGGTGGCCACTGAGTCCTTCTTTCCCTGGGGGCCCAAATGGCCCAGGAGGTCCCTAACAATGTAAATATTAAAATTCATTTGAAATGCTGGAATTCGACGAGTTATATTGCCAGTGTTGTGCAATGATTTTTAATGTAAAGAATTACTCTTAGTCCATGAGGTCCAATGATCCCTGGAAGTCCTTGATCACCAGTTCTACCCTAAAAACAAAGAGTGTGATGTCTTTTAGACAGCAACTCTAGAAATGTTTACAGACATTCAAACTTGTTAATGGGGTTTTACTTACTGGTGATCCAGGTAAACCCTGTAATCCAGTAAAGCCTCTGTGGCCTTTTAGCCCCCTTTCTCCATGATCACCAGTGTCACCTTTTTCACCTCGTGGTCCTTGAGGTCCCTGTAGGTACATATTAAAAACACAACCAAGTTATACTAAACTACATTTTGCCAAAGTCTGACAAGTAGCCAACACATACAGGCAGTCCCCAGGTTGAGAACGTCTGACTTATGAACTCGTACTTAAAAAAAAACTGCCATAAAACCTATTCCATTCAAAATTTGGGTACCACTTTTTGACGCTCATGAAAACATTGGCAGACTTCAGGTGTTTGTCGACTTGAATTACACTACAGTATTATTAATATTATGTACTATATTTCTGTATTATTATAACAGTATAACTGTATTATTATGATTATTGTTATTGCAGTTATTTTTATTATTATTATTACTATATTCCGACTTACAAATTTGACTTAAAGACAGACTTAAGGAAAGGATCTTGTTTATAACCTGGAGATTGTAAGCATACATACAAAACCTCTTCACAAACTACATGGTGAGGCTGTGAGACTTATTCGTGACAGAACCATGAGACATAGTGTGGATTTAATAAATTATGGTTGGAGGATCGAGAAAAATCACAGTAATCTAGGTGACAGCATCCACAAAAAGAAACTGATGTTTCATTGCACGGAGGGTTACACTGTGGGGCTGGTCATCAGGATTTTTATTATGTTTACTGTGTGGGAAAATTAATGAAAAAAGGCAGAAATAAACTAAACTAAACTAAAGTGTGCTTGTCACCTGACTTAGTCCTGCCCAGGGACGTCTACATCCTCTGGCATTTTACAGAGGTCAAAATCTTACCATTAATCCTCGCTTTCCTGCTGTACCAGGAGGTCCCATAGGTCCTCTTGAGCCCTGTCAAGAAACATCAGTAAGAAATGCATGCAAGACACATTACACTAAACAAACCACATGAGTAATCTGTTACGCAAACACACTCTGCATGTGCTTTGTTGATTTTGACTAGGCTTATGACTGCGTGCCCTGACATGTCATATGGGATGTTTTATACAAACATGAGGCCACTACCGTGTACTCTTTGGTCCCTATGAAAGTAGCAAGTGTTGAGTCTGTCTCTGGAATGAGTGTTCGTGATAAGATTTCAGGGCAGAGCTATCGCTAGATGGGTGTTCAGAATCGAGGCCAACCAGAGGCTCCCAGGCAGTTCAGATTTTTGTTCTCTTCCAACTCCCAAAACACCGCTACCAGGTGCTTGAGCGAGGAGGGAGGAGGGAAGAAATCAGTGTCAGGTGGTCTCCAAGGGCTTAGTTGAGAAACATTCTTGTAGGACCTCCAAGACTTCTTGGCCATGGTGCATAAAAAATGCATGGAATTTTTCGGGTATTTGTCCATGGATATCTTATATGAATGCCACTTGGTCAGCTCCCAGTAGAGCTATTTCGGGTAGATACCACACCAGCTGGCCTGGAAACATCTGATGATCTCCCAGAAAAAACTAGAGTCTGTAGTCATGGAAAAGGAGGTCTATTCTAACCTATTATAACTGTTCTTCTAATGAAATTTGCACAATAACCTTTTGCATTATAATGGTATGCACAATATGTGCACACTATTTGCATCAGTAACTTACCATTGCACCTCTTTTCCCAGGGTCACCAGAAGCACCAACTGGACCAGGAGAGCCAGGTGCCCCTTGAGCACCAGCAACTCCTTCAGGACCTGGATCCCCTCTGTCTCCCTGTATTTAAATCTTAACTCATGGTTTTGCACTTCATGCATAGATTAAAACACTTCACACTTCTATAGGAGTGACACAACATGACACATCTAACATAACACACTTACTTGGGAACCTATTATTCCCTCTTTGCCTGGAGGGCCATCAGCCCCAGCGAGACCCTACGTGATGTAAGTGAACAATAAGGCATTACAATCAAGAAGGAATGGGATTACTTTATAAGAATACATAATGGTTAATGGTTAGTGTCATATGGATGATTTACTTCTGCACCAGGGTCTCCCCGAGGTCCATTTGCACCTGGCAAACCAACTGGACCAGGGGGACCTTTATCTCCTTGAGGTCCCGGAGTTCCTTGTTTTCCAGGAGGCCCCTAAGAAAACAACTAAATGGTAAATGTTAAGACTAAAACTATGTTTGTGAATATTATATCTACATAGGGATTTAGTATCGGAACACACAAAAGTGACTGATATATTTTCATGTTTGCTTGGTTGTATTATGATTACAAAATTATTTAGAGAACAGTTGATACATACTGCTGGACCTGGAAGCCCTGCCATTCCTCGTTCTCCCCTCTGTCCAGGAAGACCCACAATTCCTCTCTGTCCCGTAGTGCCAGCTGGACCTGGTGGGCCATCGGGTCCCTGATAATATATTATTAAATTAAATATCACTGAACCATTTCTTTATTCTGCAACATTAAACAACTTAACTGTGAATTATAATTCAGTGCTTACTATAGGTCCATCTTCCCCTCCATCTCCTTTATCACCTGGGCTTCCTGCTGGCCCAGGTGGGCCACGCTCTCCTTGACGTCCGGGGGGTCCAGGGTCTCCACGAAGACCTGCTGGGCCTGGCTTCCCCGGGAGACCAAGAGGTCCTGACTGCCCCACTGGACCCTAGTATGAGATTGATATGAAGTCACCTAATGTTCACTACAAATGAACTGAAATTAAAGTTCTTATAATTTTGTTGCACCAGAAAACAATAGTCATTAATCATTAATATTCCAAGACTTAACAAACCCTTAACATGCCACATATCTTTAATTAGCTTATGCCCCAAACCGTTCATTAAAAAAAAAAACAAGCAGCAATTATGGATTACTTCATTGTAACCAAAAACGTACATCTGCTCCAGCTGGACCAACTCTTCCAGGAGATCCAGGAAAACCAGTTGGACCCTAAAAGAGCCAGAAAATAAATCTATATTATATATATAAAATTTCAGGGCAATATGAAATACAAATCTAAATAAATCACACTCTTCTTACTGGTGCTCCTTGTGTTCCTCTACCACCCTTCAGTCCAGCAACACCAACTGGTCCCTGTGGGAAAATTACCAAGAGTCATTTTAATAGTCCAGATTTTCAGTACAATCAGTGGTTGGGGGCCTCAGTGGGTAGAACAGGTTTGTGGGTTTGATTCTGTGTGGATTTGTCTCTCTGTGACCCCAGTGTTTCTCTGGGTTTCCTTCAAGTTTAATTAAGAGGAAATTTATTCCTCCCACAGTCCAAAACAGGCACGTCAGGTGGACTTCAGTCTCTAAGTTGTGTCTAATATGTGCTCATAGACATGTGTGTGTCAGTGTTTGCTTTCCATGAATGGATGAATGGATGGATAGATGGAGCTACTAACAGGAGGTCCTGGAGATCCAGTCAACCCTTGGGGACCTGGAGACCCAGCATCACCCTTTTGGCCAGGTTCTCCTGTGTCACCCTTGACCCCAGGCTGCCCATCTGGACCCTAAGGGGGAATAACATATACTGGTAAAACAACAGAGCCTCAGGCCTACTATTATAACATGTTGGTGTCTTTATGAGTAATCTTTTATTATATTATTATATTATTTTAATATATCTTTTATTAAATTAGCAAGTATTATGTATTGATACACCAACTTACAGGAGACCCAACAAATCCAACAGGACCTGTAGGACCAGGTTCTCCACGTGATCCCTAGAATTAAAGGAATTTGTATAAGATCCTCACAACCCAGTACTGGATAAGATTGAATGGTGGATGGATGGATGGATGGATGGATGGGAATATAATGGAATATGGAATTATTTACTTATAATCTGTAACCTTTTGGCACAGTCCTAGCTGCAGGGTCAGCTGACCTTTGCTTTGGATTATATGACTTGCTGACTTACAGGACTTGCTCTCGATCCATGAGGTCCAGGTGCACCACGAGGCCCAGGTTCTCCCTGTAACGAAATTATAGTAAAACCAAATACTATTTTAGTAACTACTGACAAATTGTAACTATTAACTTCATAATAAAGGTTTTACCTTCACACCACTTGCTCCAGGTGGTCCAGGTGGCCCAAGAGCACCAGGAAGTCCCTAAAAAGATACAAAAATATGTTAAATTAACAATCATATAATCTTCCGCAAATGTCTCTATTTCTTTAATTATTTTGTCTTACTCTTGCACCATCGTTGCCAGCAATACCCTCTGATCCTTTCTCACCAACTGCACCCTAAAATAATTAAAAATATTAAATATCAGGATTAAAAAGGAAAATACACAAGAACTTCTAGATAGCAGAAAAAAAATTTACCCTATCACCTTTAGGACCTGGGGGACCAGAGCTACCTCTGTCTCCTGGCATTCCTTGGAGACCTTGAGGTCCTGGGTCACCAAGAGCTCCAGCTGGGCCGGGGCTACCCTGTTGGACAACAATAAAGAGTAAATGTGTCTTTCTCGGTCAGAGCTCTGCATATAATTTAACATTTAACACTATAATTTAACATTTGATGATGACATTGTAATTTAGAGATGCTACCTTTGGCCCATCTGGTCCTGGCACACCTAGGATACCTTTGGCTCCTGGAAGACCATGAGGCCCAAGCTCACCCCTCTCTCCTGGAGTACCACGCTCTCCCTAAAAAAGAAACTTTATGAATGGCGCTATCACTTTATGAATGGCACTCTACTACCAAAAAAAGAATTTTCACAATAAACTAGACATACCCTTGGACCAATTTGACCAACAGCTCCCCCATCACCGGGAATACCCTACACATAACGAAATAACCCAAATAACAATTACAAATAAACATTAGACTAGTCTATACTTGAAAGGAAAAATGTAACTATTAATTACCTGATCACCTGGCTTTCCTGACTCTCCAGGTGGACCAGGAGGTCCAGGTAAACCCTTTAAAAGAAATTTAAGTAATATTTTAATGATTTCAGCTAAACAAAACGTAATTGTTGTTAACTGACAGCCTGTTTTCTGCAGAAAATGTTTGAAAGACAAATCCTGCAAGTCTTGAATGTAAACTAAAAACTATGGCAACACGATATATCGTTTCAGGACTGCACAATATATTGCGCAAATGCACAATAATCACATTTTTGCATTTGTCGGCACTGCTTTTTTGTCTGTTGGCACAACTCACAGCAATACGACCATCTTATTCAACACACTTTATGGGTAGGTAATAAAAGGTTTATTTCAGGCAATTTATCTCCTTTTTATCTTATAAATATCACAATTTACACAAGTTACCTCTAAAAATGTCACATATTGTGATGTGCAACCCTACTAAAAACAAAATGTTTGAAGATACCTGGAAACCATTTATACCAGGTGACCCCTGCTCCCCTCGTTCACCTGCAGGACCCTTTGGAAATACACAATATTTAAAACATGTTTGTATTTTTGGAATATTTAGGATAAATATATAGTACATGTGTATATATCAGCTATAATTATTGTCCAATTATGTGCCAATAAAATGTTTTAAGTAGTCAAATTTATTAAATATATTGAATTTCATAATTAAACTACTGGTTACACGTTTTATATTCAAATTGACTTGTTTTCTCCATTGCTTACTTCATTGTTTATCTTGATTGCAATACCTATTTTTTTACATTGTTGAAAACCTTAAATTATATATTTTTTTTATTTAAATACATAGGAACTATTCTAGGCTTACCGGAGGGCCAGCTGCCCCTGCAGGACCTACTTCTCCATCTTTCCCTGGAAGTCCCTACAATGGAACAACATTTAGTAAAATACTGTAGGCCACATTAGCATGGGCAATAATAGACAGTGACAGTGATAAATTAGGATACTGACCCTTTGTCCCTGGGGTCCCGGCAAACCCTGTTCACCTTGTTTTCCTTGGTCTCCCTGTTGAAATTTGTGCAATTATAGCACCATACACTTAATACCACACAATATGTCCTGAAGGTAATGATTCTCATTCCTATTAAATTAGATGCCCAGCAAAAATTACTTTCTACGCCACAGAACATAATCTTTAACATGTAGAAAGAGTTCTTGCATTGAAACCCTTTGGTCCCGGTAAGCCCATTGATCCTGGTGGGCCTCTGGTTCCAATGGGCCCAGCCGATCCAGGACGTCCATCTTCCCCCATCCCACCCTAAAGAAAGTGGATATTTTTGTTATTGATATTGTTTCTTAAATGAAATGCAGCATGTGGAGGTTGGACATATCACCAAACATACCACTGGACCTGGCTTTCCCTCAGCACCCTGGACACCAGGAGTTCCTGTCAGACCCTTTATAAGATGAAGTAGGTAACAAACCATGAGGTCAAATTCACGCCAGAATCAGCCTTCAAAACGGCACTTGAAAGGAAAAGATTTTTACCCTCGCACCAGGAAGACCTGGTTCTCCTGTGCGCCCAGGATCACCTGTGGCACCTTTTGGACCAGATGTGCCTGAGACTCCACGATCACCTTGTGCACCCTTTCAAAAAATATGTGGTGAATAAGTTTGTATTATTTGCATCTATGGAAACTTCTTATGGTCTAGATATGTAATTCTACCATACCTTAGGACCAGGTAATCCATCTGCACCAGGAAATCCTCTGTTCCCTGGTGCACCCTGTGATACAAGTACACTGTCATATATTAGTCATATTTTAGTTTAATAAGAGGTAATGAATCTTCCCCCTGCCATCTATGCACATTCATATATACAGTTAGGTCCAAGTATTTGTACATTGATACAATTTTTGTAATTTTCTTTCTGTATACCACAATGGATTTAAAATTAAGCAATCAAGATGTGACGGAAGTATAGACTTTCAGGTTTCATTTAAGGGGTTTAACAAAGGTATTGCATTAAGCTTCCAGAAATTACAGACATTCTTCAGGAGACCCTCCATTTTCAAGTCACGCCGCTCAATATGCCGGGACTTTTCTTTAAAGTCAGAGCGCTTGCTAGACGGCCAACCGGAATGACAACAGGAATGACAAACGGGATGACAGGCGGAGCCAACTTTCAATCCAGTCATGATGCGTCCGCTTGTTAAAGAGAAGAAAAAGCACACCCACACACACACACACAAAGAAAGAACCCACAGAACACCCAATATGTGACTGACAAGCAGTTTCATGGCCAGGTGCGGCCCGTTTCCTCATTATTCCATGACAAATTAAGCAGATAAAAGGTCTGGAGTTGATTCAAAGCACTGAACTTGCATTTGGTAGCTGTTCACTGGAATTCAAAATGAGGTCCAAAGAGGTGTCAATGCATAAGGCCATCTTTAGGCTGGAAAAAAAACCTATCAGAGATATAGCTATAACTTTAAGAGTACCCGAATCAACAAGACTGAATCAGATACGCCAAAAAGACTGGGAGACCACCGAAGACAACTAAAGAGGATGATCACAGAATTCTTTCCTTGGTGAAGACAAACCTCTTTTACAACATCTAGCCAGGCCGAGTGCACTCTTGAAGAGACAGGCGTACCTTCACTAATGTAAATACAGACTGTTTACCTCTAGATGCAAACCACTAGTAACACTGAAGAACCAGAATGCCATATTAGACTTTGGCAGCAAAAGATCATAAAAGTGCACCCAGTTCTGGAATGAGGTTCTTTGGATAGATGAAACCAAAATCAACTTGTACCAGAATGATGGGAAGAGAAAAGTATGGAGAAAGAACGGGAGAGCTCATGATCCGACGCATTCCACATCATCTGTCAAACATGGTGGAGGCAGTGTTATAGTGTGGGCATGTATGGCTGCCAGTGGAACATGTTTATTGATGATGTGAGTGCTGACAGAAATAGGAGGTGTATAGGGCCATATAAGTATATATATTCCCTGCTCAGATTCAGCCAAATGATGCAAAACTATTTGGAAGGTGCTTTACAGTGCTATACTAAAAAAGCAAGAGTTTCTCAAGGTGGAGAAATGGGATATTGTTCAAGTCAATCACCTGATCTTAAGCCAACAGAGCAGGCCTATCAGTTACTGAAGACAGAACCGAAGGCAGAAAGAGAAACAAACAAGCAGCAAGGCGGCAGCACTGAAGACCTGGCAAACATCTCAAAGGAGGAGACTGCATTTAGTGATGTCCATGGCTTCCAGACTTCAGGCAGTCAGTGGCTGCAAAAGACTTCCATCTAAGTATTAAAACAATATATATATTTTATATTATAGTACTTTCTCCAATTACTTTTGAGCCTTTGAAAACTGAGAGGGTCTGTGAAAAATGGCTATAATTTCTGAAAGCTTAATGCAATACCTTTGCTAAACCCCTTAAATTAAACCTGAAAGTCAATACTTCCATCACATCTTGATTGCTTAATTCCAAATCCACTGTGGTGTTATACAGAGAGAAAATTACAAGAATTGCATCAATGTCCAAATTCTTATGCACCTAACTGTATGACATTTTCAATAACCATGTTGTTGGGGCGATGTTCGAAGACATCGCAGAGAGATCTGCAGACGCGCTTTCCAAACATCAGGCACAAAATTCAATATTACCTCATCCACCTATTTATTTTTTTACTCACAGACATAAAACAACAAAATGAGGTCGCATAAGCGTAAGTGTAAGTAAGCGTAAGAGTAAGTGTAAGCGTAAGTGGTCAACAGAACGGGTGATCCCCCACTCACCCCCTCTCTACCAAACCCATTAGCAGGTGCGCAAGTAAAATTACAATCTACCATGCCTAACACCAGGTGACGCATACACCCCCTTTACCGTAAAGCACTGCAAGCAAGTGCAACGTAAATGTGACTCCAACACGTGATGGTTCTTAATTAGTATGCAGTGACTGACATACTCTTTCACCAACAGGACCTGGCGGGCCCAGAGACCCAGTATCTCCGCGTGGTCCACGTTTCCCTTCTTCACCTTGAGGTCCAATTGCTCCTTGAGCACCAGGTGGACCCTATAGTACAAAATAATTTAGGAAATACTGGATAAAGAAGATACATGCAAAGAAAAGAAAAACAAAATTTTTTATCAATGCTTGTTTTAATTGTTTTTTTTATTATCCCCACTTCTATTTAATATAAAAGAGCTTAGAAATTAAAATGAAACCATAAACTGTTATTTTTTAAAAGCCACCACAGACTATCTATATAAAGCAATAATGAAAGCAGCTCATACTGGTTCTCCTTTGGGTCCAGCTTCTCCTTTGAAACCAGAGGAACCAACAACACCCTAAATTAAATAAACGTGTATTAAATAATGTCAAAAGACTTTCATGACAGAAACATATGATCTTTTGTGTTCTTCGTACTTTAAATAAATATGCTAATGAATATACTAATAAATATATTACTTACCAGCTGGCCTTTTATCCCAGGCAGACCGGTGCTTCCCTGTGGTCCTGGTACGCCAGATGGCCCAATAAGGCCGCCCTGACCCTGAGGACCTATGGTTCCCTTCATTGTAAAGGATAAAAATCATACTTTGTACATAAATTGATTAGATTTTGATTTCAATAGCAATTCTATAATATGACCAATATTATCACTTACAGCAGGACCTTTAGTTCCTGGACCTCCATCTATCCCTAGCAGGCCCTGAAAATATAGCAATATTTAGTGCTACTACAGGTAAAATGTAGTATTAAAGATATATACATAAATATAGATTATATGCAGTATATAATTTATTCCAATTACTCACTGGAAGACCAATTGGACCAGGTCTGCCCTGATGTCCTCTTTCTCCCCTCTGGCCCTGAGGCCCCTCAGGTCCTCGAACCCCAGTTGGGCCTGGCTCTCCCTGATGCCGGAGGGCAGAAGTATCACAGCCATCAGTAAGTTTATCAGGCATATGGCACAACAGCCATACTCTATAACTTTGTATGAATGACATGATGATCTGAAAAGCTATTTTTAACAAATTAGTTGCAAATAAAATTAGCTCAACTGAGTTGTCTAAACCATGTAAAAAAATTATATTTCCTTCCAAAAAAAAACACTATTTCCCACCTTTTTGCCTGGGGTTCCAGGAAATCCTGGCGCACCACTCATACCCAAAGGGCCCTTAAATTACAGACACTTCTGTAACATTTATTTCTGCAATTGCTTCAGCAATGTATGCATATGTCCTCATTTTTGGAAAACATTTAATATGTTCACACTATACATTCAGATTTCGAGGTACTCCTTACCATAGCGCCGGATTTGCCTACATTGCCAGGTGGGCCCCGCATTCCCTGTAACATATGTTTAAGTGTCTAAGAGAGTCCTCTCCAAGTATTATGTTTCAAGATAAGATCTGACTTGAATTAGCTAACTATGGAATGTGCCGATTGACTACAAAGTTAAATTTGCATTGCGATAGTGTACTTCATCCTGCGGCATGCATATATTTGTTACTATAGCTATCATTACCGGGGGCCCTCCTGGTCCGATTCGGCCTCTCTCTCCGGGCATTCCTCTAGGTCCCTACAATACACAACAACGTCGCTATGCTGTAATTCAATATTTTTCCAGTAAATGTTTCGTAATTTTACATTTAACAGCACCCATTTTTATTACCAGCTACTTACTTCACTACCAGGTACCCCCATTGGACCAGTGGGACCGAATCCACCCTAAGAGAATATAAGCACACAATTAGCTCAAAATGTTATTAAAAATAGTATTATTAGTGTTATTAAAAAACAGTTTAAGGCAGTGTAAAACCTGAGGCTGTTTGTATCGACATAGAATTCAGGAATTTACCTTAGATCCAACGGGACCAATTTCACCTTTAGGGCCTACGGGACCTTGATGACCCTATTAAAGAAGTGACATTCATTCTCATTAATAAGATAATGTCTCCATCTTAGGGATTTCATTGTATCTAAATTGTAGGAGATACAAACAATGATAGATAAATGTTTTCTGTGTTCGGCACAGGTTTCCTTCTGCGGCAAGTAGACATGAAGTTAGACCAGTTGGCATCTCTAAATTGCCCTTCGGTGTGTGTTTGTATGTGTCTAGGGTATACTCCAGCACCCCAGCCTTGCATCCTATGCAATCTGGTATAAGTTCTTGCTCCCCCTACACAATACAGGCCATCCCCAGGTTAAGAACATCTCACTTACAAGCGGACACCAGCTTACGAATGGACCACCATAAAATGTATTATATTTAAAATTCTGGTGAAATACAATGATTTGTAATAAGAAATGTATGCACTCCTTTTGTGATGCTCATGAAAATATTGTATGGCTGTGCCGTAGTTACTTTTATTATTACTGAATAATTATTATTGGGATTGTGTACAAATGTATTATATTATTGCCTACAAATTGGACTTTTTAGTTTTAGAGAATGGATCTCGTACACAGCCTGGGCATTGCCTGTATGACCCTGACAAAGTTAAGCAAGTAAAAGAAGGATAAATGGATGTTTAAGAAAATACGAATCTACAGAAATTGTGGAAAAGATTAGAGTTAATAGTCATAAATTACCTAAAATATTATGAGGTTATGTATGGAAGCTGACTTTCAGTCGTTAATAATATATTGAAGGTTTTCCCAGTGGTATCATGCCCTTTAAACTCACTCTGAGGCCTTTCAAACCTGGAGGACCAGGTGTCCCTGGAAACCCTCTCGCTCCCTGAAATACAAAATATTTCCTTTATATGTTGCATGTAAAATGGTTGCAGCATTAAAAGTTAACTTAATTAACTGGTTGTTTTGAAGACATAAGATGATGCAAGCAATTAGCCGAAAGTACCGGTGATCCTGGGAATCCCACTTCTCCTACGTTTCCAGATTTTCCAGGTTCTCCCTAGTTGGGAAAACTATCATGTAAATAACTTCACTCATTGCATTCAAGAACTTGACTTTCTTTAATAATATAAAAAATTCTATTCTTAAACTTTTATTGTGAATTATTTCTACAATAAGAACTAAATAATGATATAGTTAATCTAAATTAAACGTATTCTTTAGTCCCGGCCCATTCCTGCCTTGTATTGAAATGTACAGTTCTATAGAGCCTTAAAGTTACTCATTTCACTAAAATCAGTGGTTTGTTTACATCATGCCCTGGTTTTCCTGGAGGACCCTCTACTCCTCTCGGACCAGAAGAACCCTACAAATAAAAGAACAAAGGTAAAAGAAGGTTCAAAAATATATATAGATTAATTAGCTAACTCAGACAGTAGACGATACAAGGTACCTGTATATGCTGGATATTCGTATATGCTGCATATTCATATTAAGTTGTGCAGCGTGGAATTGGCTCTAAAATTATAAATGAAATCTCACCATTGGTCCAGGATCACCAACTTCACCAGGAGGCCCCTGAATTCCTGCTTGGCCCTAAGGAAGATAAATATAAAGGAAATGCAACAGTGGCCATCGTTCGAGGCAATAATTTATTGGTAGCTTAAATCTGTAGGAATTGCTTCAATCCAAAAAAAAATACTTACTGGATGACCTGTTGGCCCAGGAGGACCTCTGGCTCCAGCTTCACCCTAAAACGCAGAAGAAATGTCACTGTAATGTTATTCCACAAAGCAATAAAAGTAGAAGCCAAAGAATATTTACGGAATTGAAACTGCATAATTAGAAGAAAATGTACGTTGCCAAGAAACTGTCAGTTAATGTGCTATCTCTTACATAATTGCTCTTTCTTCATGATTGTGGTTCTTTCTTCTTACCCTTCCTCCAGGCACCACACCAAAATTTCCTGCAAGTCTTGTTTTCTCATCAAAACCTCCCTCCATTAAAGAAAGTAACTGTCCCTGAGACGGCAAGAAAGAATTTAATCACAGTGTGTAAGTACATCCATTGTTTAACTTCATATGAATAGAATTTATACTACAGCATGAAACACTGTCCATGTAGAAGCTGATGGAGACATGTCCTATGGTGGGGCTCACTCCGGAGTGTGCTGGGTGTCCGGGAGGGCCTGTTTCTCCTGGTTGTCCTGGGATGCCAGGCTCTCCATCATACCCCGGTGGACCTCTTGGGCCCTAAAACATGTGCTGAATCTGTCATTCTGCCATGAATAGCTGTTAATATAAATCAGTATTTGAAAGAAGACAACTTATAATTATAACTCTTTTTTCTACATACAGTCAAAGATAATGGCTAACTGGGATATAAACAAAAACTTAGGCCTTCAGCTTATTGGAGCTAAATCACTACTAATTTATATGGTTTAGCCAAACAAAACAGCTATTCTTCTCATTTTCCACAGCCACCTATCCTGGGGTGCATTTCCCAAAAGCATAGTTGCTAATTATGTTAGCAGCTTACGTAGTTGGAACATCCAAATTCAATGCAGGTGTTTCCCGAAACCATAGCTCGAACTATGGAGGTAACAATGGTGCGGACTTACATAGTACAAACTAGGGGTGTAAATCACAGCTTTCCTCACAATACGATACAATATCGATTCGAACTATTCGATTTTTTTCCGATACCTCAGAAATTCCCACGATATGATACGATTCGGTTCAATACTAGGGTTAGTAGTTGAAATAATGACATTTCACACAATCCTTTACATTACTATGACTATAATTAGCATTTTATCATATTTTTTGGGGAATTGAAAACTAAAATGTAGTCCACATTACAAAAGTGTAGTCAAGTATGTCCCATAAAATAAGCAAAATAAAGTGCAATAACGTAAAAATAAAACTTTGGATGGATGTAGATTAACATGGTGACTAATTTTTATTTTGAATCAAGTCTTCCCCAGACAAATACAAAAGTGTAACAAAAAGTATGTCCATAACAAGTAAAATAAAGTGCAATAAAGTCATACAGAAAACATTACATGGATAGATATGTAGAATGAAGAAGATTAACATGACTGACTTCTACGGTGAAACAAGTATGTCAGTAGTCTTCTTTGAGAGGATTTTTCTAAGGAGAAATGACGCTAGGTACTAAACACACGCTCTGAAGGTAAGCTACCTAGCACAGGTAAGCCTTAGCCAGGTCTGCCAAGGAAGGAAACTCTGTCTCACTTTGGCGCTGTCATCTTTGAAAAACTTTTCCGTGATCTTAACTTCTTACATAAGAACATAAGAACATAAGAACTATACAAACGAGAGGAGGCCATTCGGCCCATCAAGCTCGCTTGGGGAG
>JAODKN010000037.1:7848133-7935826 GCA_026774425.1 Petrocephalus zakoni
TCATGCAAAGCACTTGATGATAGCAGCTACAGAAAATGCAGAAATAAAGGGGATGCCATTTTCGGCACCCAGCTGCCGAAAATGGCATTCCCAGTTTAATCTGGCTATACTGCACATAGGCCTCTGAAATTTGCCCAGGTTAGTTAAAAGGCTCCCAAAATTAACTTACGCAAAGCACTTTTTTAGCTTGAGCAAATTAATCATTTGGGGCTCATTCAGATTCATTCTGGGCTTTGGGCTTGTGATTCATCTGCATACTGCATTACTTAAACATTATGACAGGAATCATGAGCACAAATAACGAATATTGTTTATATAAAGTAATAGAAAATAATTGAAAAATTAAGGTACATACTGGTTTTCCTTGATTTCCACGGTCACCCCTAAATCCTCGTGGTCCTGGAGGCCCCTGTTTATTGTTAATTCAAAAAGAGAGGGTAGTTGGTTGCTAAATGGTACATTTTTTCCAGTGGCTGGGATTAATTTTTTGCATAAAAACAGCAGTAGGAGAGTTTAATCTAATTTCAATATTAATATTGTAAATCATGGCATTTTCCCTTTGGATGATACAGTTGCTGTGGTGTACAATGGCTTTGCTATCTCTTCTCAAAGGCAACTTTATCCTTTTGCATATTGTTTTTGTTACACTGAAGTCTCCTGAGAACATCAGTTTAACCACCATACTGAAACATATTAATACAGTATTTACATACAGCTTCAAATAATGCTTAAAAATTATTAGCAAAACTAGACACAATTTTAAAAAATGCATACCATTTGTCCAGGTCGACCTGGAATACCTGTAACCTATAGGCAGAAAGCAAGCATAAGTTTTATTTTTGTGCTCTATTCATGTTTTTGGAAAAACTATTTCAGTATTTTGATGAATGGAATGAAAGTTCCGAGTATACACTTACAACTGGAATATCTCCAGGTTCGCCTTTCTGACCCTAAAAACCAAGGTACATCATGGCAATATGCATGAAAATATACTTTTGACGAGCATCTGCAATAACTGTAAAGGAATATGTATTTGTACATGGAGATTAAACCTTACCTTATACATTATGGCATCTAAAAAAGAGATAAAATAGATATATTATTTCTGAGCAATTACAGTTTAATTAAAATAACAAATGTTAAAGTACTCCAATGTAACAAATTCTTCACCTTGTTGAGGAACAGGGGCTATAATACAATGATAGGAAGTTGCCCAGAATGTTTTGCACACTCAGTGAATAACAGGCAACTACTGACACACTCTTACTCTAGTATTTCATTCATTTACCTGGTCTGTTGCTGTCCAACTGACATACAGGACAGCACTCCCCCTCAGGGATGAATGTTTTATCACAGTTGGTCACGTCTTCACAGAAAATGTCGTCACAGAGGATGGCCCCATTGTCACACACGCAAATCCGACAGGGCTCCGGCTTCCATATGTCTGTATTAAGGTGGGTCTCTCCATTCTCCATGCAACTTTGGCCATATCCTGCCAGCAAACAGCATGTGGGATGTGCACGGATGGTTACCAACAGCACAGTTATTACTAGAATTACTAGGGGGACAAACATCATTTGCAGGCTCTTAGTTAATGTATGAATATAAGGAGATGGAACTAAACAATAATAGCTGATACTTCTTCAAATTATTTTATCATGATACTTCATGGCAATTTTTCTTCAATCATTTACCAAGATTATTTACAAAATGAAGCATTTTAGTGTACTTGCATATGAAGCTTTATGGAATTTATTTGGTTTTACAGACATCACAGACTTCACTGGGAAGCACCCATACACCTGAGCATTACCTCCCATCACTGGACTGGAGAAAGTATTTCACAGGATATTATGAAATTTTATACAGTAAAAGCCTTTTTATAACTTTAGAGAGATGCACTCATTCAAGTCTATGTTGTAAAAATATTTTCTGTTGCAGGTAAATTGGCACCCATCCAGGGTGTTAACCCCCCCTGGCTATATATATAGTTCAAATTTTATTATCCTTCATTTTTACCATAACTTGGGGTGGCATAGTGGTGGAGTGGCTAGTACTGTTGCTTCACACCTCTAGGGACAGGGTTTGAGTTCCCGCCATGGTGCCATGTGTGTGGAGTTTACATGTTATTCCTGTGTTATGCTTTGTCGAAACAAAATCTTGGTCTGGAGTTTTACTTTCTGGACCTGAACTATCCATCTATGCTGAGCTGCTCCCTGCCTGTAACCTGTGTAGCTTCTAGGAAAGGATCTGAGGTAGGACAAACAGGGACAGAAAATGGATGGCATGTAACACCATGTTCTGTTTCAGAAATGTACCTAAATCATGTTTGGAGGGACTTGGTGCTGTGGTATGTAACACTGTGACTTCAACAGTTAGGACTGAATGCAACAAACATGTGACTTGAGTGACTATCTACTATAGAAGCAACATAGATGGGTAAGCAGGAGATTCTCGCTCAGCCAGGGAATGTTGTATGGCGGCTTTTCACAGCACCAGTCAGCCTGCCTGTTTTGTTTTTCATTTTCACATAAAATTATAAGTCACTTACCATAAGTGCAGTTATGTGTGCAACATATAATTTACAGTATTCCAACAGTCTCACTGTATAAACACTGAAAATGTGTCAAAGTCAAGTGAAGGCCTGCCCAGTCTGCAGACCTCAATCCCATAGAACTAGTGTGGAATGCCTTGTGTTTTTGGAGCAGCCATTGAGCCGAATGGTGAATTTTTATGGAATACACGAGGAAATTTTCTACTTTTTCCAAAATTCCTTTGGTAATCCCTATGTTTAGTGTGGTATATTGTAATGTGTTTGTTAGTATTTGCACAGAGTATATGTTGTAAAAATTTATGTTCAAACCTAGTTTTCAGCAAATGCCTTTTGACAGGTTATATATGCAAGTATAATTTATGTTGCTAATCCTTTATAATTTAAAAACATTTTATATTCGAGTGACAGAGACACAAAGTAGTAAACGGATTACTCACCAAAAAAAAAGGAAAATAAAAGAAAAATAATTCACGCCAGTAATTATAAACATACTGCCCTGGTTTCTGGTAGTACTGTCCAACAAATACAGAAACTGCGGGAAATATTCACAGCTGAAGAATCCAGCAGAGAAAGCATCACTACAGTATGTTTACTAAGCAGATTCAAGGTTAAGGTTAGCAAAAACCACACAGCAAGATTAAGGATGCAATGGACAAAACTATCCCTAAGAAATAAATTTAGAAAATTATCAAGCCACAAAATTAAAGACATTTAATTTGGGTTTTGATGGTTTTAATAACACAAGTATTCCGTTCTTTAACCACTGCTTACTTGGAAAGTTTATAAAATTGCAAAAGTAAGAAATTAAATTAGAATAACATTTGAGTGGTATCTCATCCAGGGTGTACCCCTATCTGGTGCCCTGTGCTGTCAGGGATTGGGTGCAAGCTCCCCCATAACCATGACCAAAATAAACAATTGGAAGCTCTTCAGCCTTTTAGTTTGTGAAGGACAAAAACATAATGCGTTGTCAGCATGAGGAGGCGTAGTGACAGGATCCTCATTGTTGATTAATGGTTACTATTGTGCTCTTGTTTTTTCCTTCTTTTTTGTTTCGTTTTACATATATACTTACAAAGGCAACTTTTTGGTTGATGTAAAGTCTCCTCAATAATAGAGTTTGAACTGCCAGACTAAATATGAATGTTGAAAAGCATGTTTAGTTGACATACAGAAAATATCTGCAGTAAGTTTTTTTTACTCTAAAGACCCTAAAATTATTTGAAGAATGATCTCTGACATGATCTTCAAATCATGTCATGCATGTAAAGGACTGTGCAAATTTACCATGCTACAATCCGCACATCATGGTTTGGTATAGGTCTAGTGTATTTTGCGATAGATCCACAATCCGCACATTATGGTTTGGTATAGATCTAGTGTATTTTGCAATAGATATGCAAAAGCGTCCATTATAAATATTTATTATATACTCTCTGCTTGCCATAATTTCATACAGTGTTGCTTTGAACATAATTTCCTCTTACTTCTCAGACAGAATCCTTGTTCACCTTGAAGTACAGCCAGCTCATCATTTTGCTTCTGATTCTGAGGGGATGCAGCAAAATTTCCAGTGTGATGATTTTAACTTAAAAAAAATATATCAATAAAGAAAGTGTCTTGGGACCATACCTACATATAAGAATATATACATTCAATCTATAGTCAATCTATATCCCTCTGATTACCATATCTTGCTCTGTCATGGGCTTTGGTTTGTTTTTGTTTTTTTTTCTTCTTTTTTGTGTTAGTCTTGGTGGTTTGGTGCTGTAGTTTTGTTTATTTAAGATCATTGGTGCCCCCCTGCCCTCCCCCCAGGACTTGTACACTTCTAGAACCAGGAAAAGGGGCAGGTAAAATCATCACTGACCCATCACACCCTGGCCACTGTCTTTTTGAACTTCTCCCCTCTGGCAGACAGCTCAGAAGTCTGCAGACCAGGACCAGTCACCTCAGGAACAGTTTCTTTCCCCAAGCTGTCACCCTTACAAACACCTGACCTGCATCACCAACCTACACCTGCTCCCCTGACTGCCACACCTTGTTACTGATTGAAGATTGCACATTGTATGTTGTTTGCATTTTATGTACAGTCTGTAAATAATGTCTTTATGTCTTTATATTGTATTTAGGGGTCAGTGGAGCACTTATATTTAATAAGTGTAAATTTTCAAATTTAAAATTTAATTCTTAACTTACCAGGATAATGCCATTAACATTTGAAAGAGACATGCTAGTCTTAGTTGAATATCTGTAAATGCCAAAATGTTAAATATCTACAAGGAACTTTGACTTGTGATTTAAGCATAAGATTCCCTTTGTGGTATGCATTTATTAAAATAATTTAGTCAAAAACTCTTGATGATTATTTAGTTAAAAAATCTTGGTCTGAGAACAGCTCAGTTCAGCTGAGAACAGTTCTGAACAGCTGTAGGTTATAGAATATCCTGGCCCAAATTCTGAAGATTACTTTATTTGTGTTCTGTGTTTTTATAGAAGACAATCATTTATGAAAAGAGGTTCCATATGCTGACAGATTAGCACCATATGTATACCATATTTACCGGAAAAGGACTTTCCAAATAATTAATTAAAGAATTTCCAATAAATCATAAGGTAACCTACACTTTTCAGTGTCCCATTTTAATTATTTTCATTTTTCCTTAAAGCCTTTGCGTCATTTTTCACATAAATTGTTGCAAACCTGAAGATTTTATCTGTCACTTTATCTTTATCTGTCAGACAGCAATAACTTACATTTGAGGACTGAATACTGTAACAATGTCTTTGATATAAGGAATATAGCATTGTATATAGAAAATATGAATATCACATACTAAACTCAATAAATTAAACATTAGTCAAGCGAGAGCAAATGCATGACTGTGGAATTTTTCTGTGAAGAAAAGGCAAACTTGGCAGTCTATAAAAAAATGTGTTGTACCTAAATGCAGGGACACATAAAATCCATTTGCGCTAAGACTAAACAAACAGAATGCAAACTGCAATACCAGTAAATATGTACTCTTGTCAAGAGAAAATATGATGTGGTTTGGATTAAAAATACACAGGCTCACAGTATTGTTTAGAACATTTCTGAGGGGTTACTCACCACAGCTAAACGTGTAGGTATACTGGATGTTTGTCTCTACAGTTACTTTGGAAGACAATATGCTTAAGTAAAAATGAGCTAGGTGGTAAATGCTTTGAATTTTGTCCCTGTATTCATCTTGTTTGCTTTATAAAGAAATTATTCTTTTTTTACAATCTCAGGTTATAGCAGATACTTCTAGAGAAACTGTATATTTAAATATGTAAAAATATGGGAAATTCCGAGGGGGGTTGCAGGTTCTCTTGTGTGTTCATGCTTCAAACATGAAATTTAACTGAATCTTAATCAAAAGTCCTGGAAGTAGGAAAAACACAAAGAAGGTTTTATTTAATTCCCATGCTTATTTTTAAAATTAAATAGTTATTATATTAGGGTGGCAAAGTGTTAAATTGTTTATTCATACATATGCTTAATTTGTGTAATAGGGATACTTGCATGTTTTACTAAAGCATATAGTGAATATTTGTTTCACTTGGAATAGTGTACTTACATTACAGAGCTTACAAATCAACTCCTTATCCCAAAAAGCTGGACACACACTGGCCCTTTGTAGATAACATTGCCCACACAGAGAAATTAAAAAGTATAAACTAGTCCTCCCATCCATCTATTTTCTAAAACTACTTAACCTGTTCTGGGCCAGGGGGGTGCTGGAGCATATCCTAGGATTGGGAGCCAGTCCATTGCAGGGCAAAGTACCGGTATACACTTGTTTTGAACAATTTTCTTTTAGACCAAATTCTTACTTAAAATATTTTAAATCATTACTGCTGCAAAACATTTCTTAGATTTATAAAAAATAACATGTTTCTTTGGTGAAAACTGACCTGTTGTATGTTGATATTCAACATTTTGTGTATTTCTAGGGAGCTGAGATGGTACTGGCGATAAATTTGTCATGTGACGTGTTACGACGTAATGAAAACACATCAGCCAGAAAAAAATAACTCTTTCCAGTGATCTGCTGACTCAGAGTGCATATACTGACAGCCCTGTAAGTATGGCCCTATTAGATGTTATTTTCATGTTTCTGAAATTAAATATTCTCTGTTTTATTATGTAGATTTTGACTGATTTGTAAGCATGCAAGTTGCAAGGCTAATGTATAATGCAAGGCTAATCTTGTAGCAATGAATGAAGATGTTCCTGAATCGTTAGTTTTGAAGCATAAAACACTCCCTCGGGATACACACAACACTGATCCAGCTAATCCTTTTTTTGTAGCTGAAACGTTGACTTGCTGCCCCTTACTTCAACAATACTAGTTCCTCCCAGGACCATTTTAACCAATTTTTGTGTGTTTTGCAATCACTGCCAAAGAAACTATTTACACATCTGGATATGATCCCCTGTTGCATTCGCTGTCTGCTATAATTTAATTTTAAATGTAGTTCCCACCAAGCAGCTTGATGTGAAACGTTCAGCACTGAAATACAGCCAAAATGTTTGTGTCATCAAGAAATGCAGTTTTATCAATCCAGGCTATGATCCAGAGCGATAGAATGATTAAGCGAGCTAAAACAGCAGAAAACAGAGGAAAGAGGAAGCCTTATGCTATGGTTGATTTGGCTGTTTTTTCAAGATATTGGTTTTGAACTTGATTTTAGTTGCCTGTTAATTGTCCTTTAAGTGCAGGCTTTTGTTCATAAATGATATATATAACTTTGAAATGTTTGCGAGCGTGTAGACAAATGCACTTATTATACGAGGCCCCTTTTTAAAAGAATCAAGCTAAAGCTTTGCTCCCTAATAATTCAAAGGTTACAATGACTTTTTTTTTCCTCCTGCAGAAATGTAAGTTTAGATACTAAATTAATTAAACAGCTATGTTTTCTGTTGTCTAGTAAAAAAACTAATAAATTACGGTTCCATTTTATTGCTCCTCCCATCAGCTGGATTTTCCAAGAGCTTTTATAGGCTCACTGAAATTTATTGTAACAGTCTTTTCTTCAACATTGGCAAAAAAAATATGGTTTTCCAGTTCTCAACTTAGAGCAAACTGCTGTTTGCAATTATTTACTTTCAGCAGTAACTATGTGACCGTAGTTATTTACCAAAAGTCTTACTCAAGGTAGCCTTGAACAATGGTAAGCAATGGAGACAAGCCTAACGTGATTTATACACTAACTGATTTATATCCGTGTTTGTGTCTGCCTTTTCCCTCTTTTTCCCTAAATTTCGACATGAAATTCAAAAACCCTTAATTCTTCATAGACCTATAGTGCTATGAACTGAAAAAAATAGGTAGAGTTGTGGACAATACATTTAAAATTTTTTGTAATTTAATGCATAATGTCTGGGGTGAAACCATTTTTACATGGGCTCTTCTATCGAGCAAACACAATTTGTTCTTAACTTGATCAGTAGTGTAAAAAATAACTTCTATGTGATGCCTGTACTTAATAAGAACCCCCCCAGAGGTGTCAAGAAACCATGCTGTCCCTTGCACCACCATGCAACCCTCTGTATGCTTGGGTTAAATGGAGTTATCACTTGGGGTAAATGTGCTATACTTCACGTTTGAAAAATAATATCATCCCTGTAAACCCTTAATGTCCCAAGATTCCAGTTCTTAGTTAAAATGTGCTTTCTAAAAGCTCCTTTAATATAAGGATGAGTCTTTGCAAATAGTGCTTCAACAAGCAATACAGGATGGAAACAGATAGGCCTACATTCATCTATGCTATGAATTATAATTTGCCACTGAATAATAACTCATGTGGCCACACCAACAATAATAATAATAATGAGACAATGCATAAGGTACAGACACGTCATGTGTATGGCACGATCCCAGATCATGGACTCACATTGGCCATACATAATACTCAGGTGGGGAAAGAATTCTCCACCTCAGTCTCTATGCCAAAGACCTTTTGGTGCATTCATACTCTATCCACACATCTGCCATTCATAAAATGCAAGCTGTGCTTCAACAAAGGATAGTTTTGAAACAGACTCTGCAGATGTCAGTGATTCTTTAGATTAAGTTTAACTGGCGTTCATAAAGATCATGACCAGAAAATCTATTCAACCTGCAAGCAATAAAACAATGTTACGCTGAAGTTTTACAGCCTGCATTCACTGACAGATACTGATGCAAATGTACAGTCAGCTATACTGAGGTATTTCCCCACTTTTAACAATACAATTGCTGTTATAGTTCCAGTGTTATGCACAGTGCCACATGCATTGTGACAGAATGTTACAATGATGGCATTTGAAGTGTAAATGATAAATTGTCTAATCCGCACAAAGCCCTTCCACAAAAGAAACACGGCCAAATCGCATTTGCTTTGTGCTATGATTTGACTTGCAAAGGCAATAATCACAGCTGAAAACAAAAACTGCAAACCACTGAAGGGAAGCCGGAACTACGAAACTGTTGAAAACAAAAGTCTTTACTGCCAATTAGATTAGATCAAATACAATTTCCATATTACCTGTAGGAAAACACGATATATATTAAATACATGCACACTGTACATGACGGGAAAAACCATACAAAACAAGTCGCTTACCACTAATTGGATCCTGGCATGTTACAAGTATAACTTGAAGTACAGAAAAAGTGATAAACAGATAAGCCCTGTCATGCACAAAGCTCTTCATGTCTGTAAGACATGAGCCTCTCTGCTATCCAAAGAGGGGGAGAGAGGAGGGTGAGGAGTTGTTCACTGCACCATGAATTCGGTGTATAATCCTGTCCCTAGGAGAGGCAATGAGCCCCAGCCCATCCTTTTTTGTGAGTCGCAGCTTTAAACAAGAATGCTGGCAGCAGTGCCTTTCCTCCTCCTTTTGTGCGAGCGCTTTAATAACAATCCGCTGGCACACGTGTAACTTTCAGAGCATGCCTCAGTTTTGTGACAAAGGAAAACAGTGACTACAGCAAACAATCCTGACCCTCCAAAATAGGACTGTTGCTGCGACTGGAGCAGTTCGCTAAGTGTGACCACAGGATTTTATGTGAGCCGCTTTTTATCGTTAAAAAATTTGAATGCAAAAGTAGAATGATAGTTCAGTTAATAATATAGATATAATTGTTGGCTGTTTCCTTTGTTAATGTTGTAAATTTAGTAAAGTTTATACACACACACTTTTGGTTCCTATCCAGATGTTACCTCATTCTTTGATCCATCAGCCATTGGGGCATGTATGAATAACATATGAATAACACCTCAAGACAAAACTTAAGGCCAAATCTCTATCCATCCAGTTTCCACTCTTGTTTTCCCAGTACAAGATTACAATGCGCCTCGGGCATACAGAGCATAGCACATAACACAAGGACACTCTGGACAGAACACCCCGCTAACAGTCACACACTTTGGCCAATTTAGCAACACCAAATCTGACCATGTGTTTTTGGACTGCAGAAGAAAACCACTTCAAGCACAGGGAGAACACTATTTCAACAAAATAAACAATAATGTGGTCACTATTGTTTTATAGTATTATTTAGGAAAGGTCTTAAACCACTCTTCTGTTGCTTACAATCACATTTTGTTCATTTTCCACTTTTTTTGAAAGAAAGAAACTGCAAAATAACTTGGTAAGTCACAAATTACACCGCTACACTTGCGAACATTTGGTCACCATTTTGTGACCGATTTACCTCACATTTACAACAGTAATAAAGGAAACAGCCAACATTTATATCTATATTATTAACTGAACTATCATAATCTGGCACTGTTCAAAACAAAAAGTTCACAGCCTGTGAGAGGAAACAGCTGTTTGCCATGTTATCAAGGTGCTAGAAGAAGCAGGTGATTTACTTTCCAAAACAGAGAAAATGTACGGAGGTCCTGCAGAAAAGGAACGCAGCTGTTCTTGTGCAGCCTTGCCCATAAAAAAAAGTTGTGGCCCTCAGCCAAACCAACTGTGACTGCAGCCAGAATTGCAAGGATCAGTTGTGTTTCTGCTTAAGGGAGGGAAATAGCAGGCTGTGTTAAGCTGCCCCGTGAGCAGGCCAAAAAATCTGATCATCAGAGAGAGTGGCCACAGGGAGTGTATAAACATTATGAGCAAACGTCAGAATAATTTAGTGCCAATTCTCAGCTTTTCTGCCACCCACAAGATGTTCTAAGTCCTGTTGGATACAAATTTTGCAGACGAAGGATAGAAAACACAGATCTGTTTTATATGCTCCACTGTTGTGGTGGAAAGGCATTTGGTCTGCCCTGTTGCTGTACCACTGTTCATCCTGCCATCGGAAGCAGCGCCAGCACTGGCCTGCTATCAGATGCCTGCACCCCACATTGTGACTCAAAAGGGTAAATTAGGAGTTTGCCGTCTAGGTCAATTGACCTCCTCTGCCGGCCCCTGGAGGATGGGCTCCCCCTTTGAGTCTGGGTCCTCCCACGGTTTTTTCTTTCTTCTAGGGAGTTTTTCCTCGCCACTGTTGCCTCTGGCACACTCACTGGGGGCTTTGGATAGGGGCAATGTGAAGCAATTGAATTGAACTGAACTGAATTCACATTGAACTCCTTGAGCTTATACTCTATAGTTATGATAACCATAAACAGTTTGCTTAAAATAATTGTAGCAATGTAGACAAAACCAAAAATAAGGCAACACACTGTGTTGACAAACAAGTTAAAAGAAATGCACGTGTTGAAAGAAATATGAAGCATGTGAATATCCATCAGGAGATTTGGGGATAGTACCAAGCACTGAATATGAACTGTACCAACTATTAAAGTAGAGAAAGAGACTTCTTTGAAAGAACATGCTGCCTGGACTCCAGCCATTAATGATCAAGCATAGACTAGCTCTTTGACATTCCTACTGTATCACAAGGGAGCCATAAACAATGAGGACTCTTATGATAATGGATAGACGAGTAAGAAAAAAACCATTATAATGACTTCCTATGATTGTTCTTATTCGAACAGTTACCGAGGGGTGTTTGAAATATCATCTACTGTATTGTAAAGACATTTGGGTTTTTTTGTAATATTACATTGCCTGTGCCTTGTAAGCCCATGATTTACATTTTTAAAAACTCCCAATTTCTACAAGTAATGTCCAGTTCATGAAAATGTAAAACTTCCTTGGATTAAAAATAATGCATAACATTAACACATGAATATTGTTGAAGCATAGAATAATGCTTACTATAATAGAAGAGGCAATTTCAGGATCAGAAATACTAATATATTTCTATAGAATGGGGAGAAATATGAATACTTTTTATACAACATCATAGAAAGCTCATTCTGATGTAATGATATAACTTGATTTCCCCCCCTGTGCTTCCAGAACAGTAATTTTAGTAACAAAGAAATACATGGCACAATAGATACAAGGTTGTGTCTAGTATTTACTGGAAGGAGAGAGGTTGAGTTGATTGGCAGAAGCAGAACAGATTCCTGTCGAGTCCTGCTCCGTGCCTCCGGTATGCTGTAGTCATGTCGAGGCTTCTTGAATGGACATTTTTTTTTCTAAGAAATTTGAATAAAAAACGAAGGGTAAATTGCATTGAAATTCATCATTTTAAATCTTGAGCAGTGCGATCCAGTTCCTTTGAAGTGGAAGTACAGCATCAGGAAATATTTATAAGAAGCAATATAATTACTATTGTGAGCAAAACGAAAGTTTCACAGACCACTGCAGATTTGCAAGGAATCCAAATTTGAGTTTAAGAAAGCAGCCAATTCAAGACTTAGTGTTAGCACAGCTGTTTGCCACCCCTGTGTGCTTGTTCATCAATGCAGGCACTGTATAGTGTTTACACAAGATATGGGCTGTTGGCTGGTCTTTTGTGGGGCTAGGATGTGTGAAGATAGAAAACAGCCAGATGACTAACAAATCACTTTGTTTTTCTCATGATTTCTTTTTCAACCATAACCAATGGAATAAAAAAAACATTTAATATATCTTTCCATTAGCTGACTATATTTGATCAAAGTATGGTTCAAATATGTTCACACAGCAAAGAAAAACAAGTTATTTTCATCCTGAAATGATCTTGATCATTACTTTAAAGAAAAAGTCCCTGAACATAAATGTTCAAATGATGTGTATAATTTTAAAGACTGCAAGGTTTGAGATGTTGCCCAGTAGGAACACCCAGTTATTTTGTGATAAAGGGTTATACAAGTACTTTATTGTATGTTAAACTTAAAAATAAAGTCTTTATGTAATTGATGAATTGCTTTTGAATTTCTGATGAGGTCAATATTATCTTAACACTCACTTGGAACAGAATAATATATTCCCTTGATGTACTTTTACCATGTGAGATTTCCTGGAGGCATTTCTGGAAGTAGATATTTTATATAAATATTCAAAACGTAACTGTCTAAACATCAAGGAAAAATGGAGGCAAGCCACTCTTTTTTGAAATGCACGTGTCAGTGTGTCATAAATATCATATGTAAAGAAATGGGAGGAAAATCCATCACATTTTTATTTACTTCTTTTTACTTTTTATTTACTTCTAAATTTATATTGTACTTGAAGACAGATTACTAATTGAAACGGACGTATCTGCAGGAAAGAGTATCATGAAGGATATTTCAGTAGTATACCAATACTAATAATACTATACTAATAATACTACTAATACTATACTACATGCTAATACTAAAAACATATCAAAAGTTTGTTTTTAGTTGAATTAAGTTTCTAAAATGGTAAGACCTGTCCTTCCACTGTTGTTGTGCTGTTCCACTTCTATGTTCATATGACATCTGGAAATTTTCGAAGTCTGCTGCCAACTTCCTTTTAGTCAGTGTTGACCCTGCTCCAGCTCAGACTTGCAGCTAATCCTCCTAATATGGAGTTCTGTTGCCATTGAAATGTATTTAACTCTCCAAATTAAGGAAAATGCACTGCAGGTGAGAGATCAAAGTGCTAGGTTAATAGCAATAACACCATATACTATGCACCAGTAAGAGAAATTGAATGAAGTGGGACAGATGGTGCTAGAAAACTGGTTCAATGTAACAGTGTTATTACTGTTATTGCTAAATTGATTGTCTAAAAGTGGCATTGCTGGCCTAATGGTTAGGGAAGAAGCAATCTTGTAACTGAAAGATTCAAATCCCTGACCAGCAAGTACCACTGAGGTACCCTAAGCAAGGTACCACCCCCAGGCACTGAATTAGCTGCCCACTACTGTCATATATGGGTTAAACGCAGAGGACATAGTAATTTGATGTGGTGTTTCAGCAATGACTCACTTTAACCTTACATAAATGTAAGCCTCATCATTCAGATCACAAATCACACTGATTATATTCGGATAATAAATCATTTGACCAAAAGGTGGCTATACCATAGACAGTTGCAAAATAATATTGCTTAATCTGATCTAATATGCGTCAAGTGTCTTAAGCATGAATTATTTCATTACACTTTCAAATCAAGGTTTATACACATATAAAATGGTACCTTCAACACAGAAGTGCTGAAATCATGCTTTATTGAAGCCACAATTGTTACAATCAAGAGTTTTACTCCTATTTCTAAGCATTGCATTTGCTAAAACCAAGGAGTTTAACACAGCAGATGGCATTGCTGTGGCACAATTCTTTAATGAATGCCTTCACTACTTCAAAAGTTAACGCTAATACTAACACAAAAAACAGATACACATGCACATAAAACTAACCAACTGTCCTCTAAGAGGCAACACTAATCTCACAACTCCCATGGGCGGAAGTTGTTTTTAGTCAATTAGTTGAAACAGGTCATTGACAGAAATAATACTTGTTAAATTCTATATCATTCAAAGTGCAGGCCGCTCGCACTTTGAGCATGTCATAAGAAATGGTGGCATGACACATTCAGTTTGAACACAAGGCCCAGTTGTGCAGCTTACATGAGGGTAAAATGCAAACAGCACTCAAGGTCTTATGGACATGTAACATTATTTTCTTGGTAATGAAACTAATATTGCAGTCATACAATATATAAAATTATCTCAAAGAACTGACCAAAAAACTTCAACAGGGAGCCTCTCTACCTGTTGAGGCAAAATTAAAACTTCAACTTATTGTTGAGGCACGTTGTTCAGGTTTTCTGTTGTTTTGCAGGATATTCGTGTGTGTGTGTGTATATACACACACACACACACACAACTTTCTTTGGTTTCCTTAGTTATTTTGCCATTAATGACATTGCTTACGTTTTCCATAACCGGCAAATCCGGCTATATACATTATATACATTACATATGATTTACAAAATTCTGACAATTCTTAAAAATGGCACATTTTATAATAACTACAGCTTAAGTTAATTTTAAGGATACTCCCATATTTGAGTAATGGTGTGTGTGTGTGTGTGTGTGCGCGTATGTGTGTTCGTCTGTGTGTTTGTGTGTGTGTGCGTGTGTGTTCGTCTGTGTGTGTGTGTGTGTGTGTGTGTGTGTGTGCGCGCGCATGTCTGTGTGAATTAGGAAATAATAACATTTACTGTTGCAGTGTCAGAGCCAAGCTCACTGGATAGTTTAAGGGTATAAGCCCCAGCATCACTTTCTTTCACACTAGTGATGATGAGGGTGGTGAGATCCTCAGTGGTCTCAATATGGAACCTGTCACTTTCCTCTGTAGAAGGCAGCGTGCTCCCTGAATGTGTCCACTCAATCGCAGGCAGGGGCTCTCCAGAGAAAACACAAGCTACAGTAAGAATCTTTCCCTTCTCAATGCAGATCTCTTCAGGAAGTGATTTGATTTTCGGTGGCAAACCTGTTGCAATGATAATTGAAAGTTAGTCTAAAAACTTGTTTGGGAAGACTGGGATTACATGTAGGCTGCTGAAAGTAACAAAAAAAGAATCATACCTTGGCTGATTGCTCTTTTAGAGGATCCTTCCATTTGTAAATGTCCTGACATTTCCATTATACTGCTAGAACCCAGTGCTACTTCCGCTGTCAAAGAACGTGTGCTGTATGCAGATGAACTTGCAAATTTCATTTCGGTTAAGCTAGCGCTTCTGAAGGACGTCTCCTGCATGGAGGCAGCCATGTGGATTTCCTTGGTAGAAAAACATCCAAGCATACTAGTAACTGATTCATCTGTTCCTAAAAGTGCAATTTTATGAGGTTCTTCAGTCAGCGCTGTAAAAATACATCAAAAAAACAAGTGAACCCAAAAAATAATACCTTTAAATGAATAGTCAGTCTATTTGCAAATATCTTCTTGTAATGATGTAGCACGTCTAAGAACATGTATATGCAAATCCATAACTCATCCAATCCGTTCTGTGTTGAGGCTAAAATAAACAGTATTGCATAATGTTTTCCTTTGAACCTGACCAGGCATAAACAGTTGGAAGAAGGATAGCAGATTATGGATTGATAATATTTCTTTTCTATTTTTATACAAATTCATTTATGGAAAATTTGTTCTAATTAAGAAACATAATGTCATTTTAGACCCTTTTTTGCAAAATTTTCCTTTCCCTGTTAAGCTACATCTTTTCTGCTTCTGGCCTACTGGACTTCCCCTTCTTGTAACTTTTTCCCAAATTGCATGCTATTGTTATCCTATCCTTATTCTCCATTGCAATAAATTACTCCCCATTAATTTATGCTAACCCGGCTCAATACTTTTCCACGGCATTGTATTTTGACATTTTATCCCTATACAAGCCATAAGGGCCGGTTTCCCGGACAAGGATTAATCCTAGTCCTGGACTGAACATGGAAACTAAATCACATCTAAATACATCTACTATCATGTACCCATACAGTCTTTAGCAAGGTAAAGGAATTCATCAGGAAAAACCTTACCAAGTACATTTAACAATGCAGTAGCCGAACACTGTCCATGAATATTTTTAGCTTTTATTGTGTATTTTCCACTGTCTCCAGTAGAAGCCTCTTTAATCTCTAGTGTATATATATTTTTAGAATGACTCTTTTTCAGGTTGGATGTCCATGATATCTGAAAGAGAACCATTATAAGGTATTTTTTATAAGGTATTTTTCCCCAGGTAAAAATGCATTTTCAGTAAAGTTTGCTACCTACCTCGACATTGTCCTTACGCCATTCGATTTCTACAGGGGAACCCCCATGTAATTCACACAGGAAAATCACATTTTGTCCTTCTGTGACATTCTGAGACTTTGGCAGAATAGAAAATGAAGGTGCTCCTTCAGGCTTAGCAGAAAGGGTTGCATGAAAGTGATACTTTACAAATCCACTTTCAGTTTTGGCTTCACATGTGATGGTTCCCTCTTCATGCTGACTGATATTCTTGATGTTCAAGGTTTGATCATTCTCAGACATCCCATATGTATAATCTTCTGAATTAATCAACTCCTTCCCATTAAGAAGCCATGTTACACCGAATGCTCCAGGAATTTCTGCTTTCAGAATAAGGGACTGACCCTCAAACGCCATTACCTGGCTATGAGATTCTTTCATTTCTGTGTGAGACTGAACTTCTTCATGAAAGATCTTTGGTTTTATTTGCTCGGTCACCTCCTTCAGTATATGAGACTCTGAAACAGCCTCTTTCAGAGTTTCTAATTGAAATTCTTCATTGTCTTTGAGACTTCCTGATAATGGCGCCGTTATGGAGATGTCTGTTTCCTTTACATCAAAACATTTATTTTCCGGCAGAAAAGTTGAGGTTTTTTTGAATATATTTTGAAACACTTGGCCAACCAATGAAAATGATGTTTTGGAAACCCCCCCTTCAGAAGTAATTTCACAGGTATATTCTCCTTGGTCACTCTCAGTAAAATCACTGATATTCAGACTACAAATGCCATCAACAGAAGTATGGAAATAGTAGTGGCCATCCTGCATCAGTTTAGTTCTATCTTTGTACCATATTACTGTGTTTGTAGCACCTTCAGCAACACAATACATATTTACTTTGCCCTCAGAAGTCTCTGCATTAAGCTGTTTTATAATCTTTGGAGGCTTTTTCACTGCTAGAGATTCTTCTTCTTGGACCTTCACTGGAGATAGAGATGGTTCAGGAGGTGTTTTTTCATCAGGACATTTTATTTCTTCAGGTGACTTAATATATGATTCCTGGGATGAAGCATCTGAAACGTCAGAAGGTTTCACTTCAGATTCTAAAGACTTAGTACTTGTTTTTGTGTCCACAGGTGACTCAGCATGGTCTTTGGTGCTGGCTGATATTGGTGACTTGGGTGGGGAGACTGCTATTTTCTCTTCATCAGTTGACTTACAAAGTGTTAGATTAAACTCCACCTCTTCATGGCCATCCAGGTTCTCTACAACCACTGTGTAGTTGCCTTCATCAGATAGCTGTACATTCATTATTTCAAAATTAGACTTGTGCTGTGTTGTGATAATGTGATAACGGTTAGATGAGAGAATTGCTTGACCTGCACGCATCCAGGTAACACTTGGCGATGGATTGCCATCTACATCGCAAATAAATTCAACAAACTGTCCTTCTGGTACCGTTAATGATTGAGGTTTTTTAAGTATTCGAGCTGGCAGAATTGTTTTCTCTTGTGGAGGTATTTTCTCCAGTGCTGTAGTTTTCTTTTCAGCTGAAGCATGTTCTTCACAGGAACTTCCTGGATGCATTTCAGTCAGCTCTGATTTAGTTTCCTTCAGCACTATATGAGTTTCAGATGCAGAAACTGATGCAGAAGACAAATGGTAAAAATCAGTCTTGGTAATTTCAGGAACAACAGCTGGGAGAGATTCTTCATTTTTGTAACGGGATGAATATGCAGAATATTCACCCCCTGAAACATCTAAAGTGCCATAATCTGAGGCCTCTCCCTTGTGGTTTGTGCAAACAACACGATAGGTGCCACTGTCTTCTTGTTGACAATCAAATATCTCAAGAGACAGAACTCCACTTATGTTTGTAAAACAGAATTTGCTACTCTCTTGAATCTGCTTTCCATTGTGGTACCATTTAATTTCAGATTCTGGTTTGGCTTGGACATTTAGTGTGAATTTGGTTCTCTGGCCACAAGGCACACGATGAGAATGCATTCTGACAGTTATACGTGGCGGATGGTCAAGACTGAAAGGTTGCTGAGTCACAACTTCATATTTTCTTTCAGATTTCAGAGCAGCCTTTTTTTCTGCGTATGTGGCCATTATGTCAGTTGTTGTATGTTTGTCAGGTTGGAGTAATTCACTTAAAATCTGACTACCAGTGTGTGTTCTCTCAGGAATGTGTGATATCCTTTCTGTTGATTTACTCTCTTCCACTTTAGCTTGAAGTGCACTGCCAGATTGTACATCTCCAGATAAAGGACGCATTAATCCAGTATATGAAGGAGACAAAGAACTACTAGTTATATGTGTAACAGAGGAAGGTAATATAGCAGATGCATATTTAGTTGTTTCCATTTTTTCTTCAATTAATGGTGAAACATGAAATTTATGTTTTTCTTTTCTTGACAATTGGATTTTCTCATCAAACTGCATGCGCTTCATCTCACTTTTGTAAGCACATTGTCTTTGTATTGAAGCTACTGGACGAAGGAGTTCTTGATCTTCTTTGTCTTCTAGTACTCTTTGGTTTTGTCTTGGAGGTTTATATGTCACCTTATCATGGCGTTGGCACAGATCAATATAGCTTGGTCCAGCCTCATACTTAGAGGGAATATGATATGAATCATATGTTTGAACATCTTCTCCTTCCTTCTCCTCAGATGTGATTTTCTTTGATGGTAATTGACGCAATGAAGACAATTCAAAATCCATAGGACTGAAACTAGAACCTGAAAAGCCAAGCTGGAGCTCCTCTTCAAAGCGAAGCCTTTCTTCTTCAGTTTTTTTCATAGATAAATAGTCTTGAACAGGCAGAAGAAACTCCTCATCTGAGAGATCACCAAGGGATCTTCTTCTTTGTCTGTAATAAACTTCAGATTCCGGAGATGATGCACGATATCTTCCTGGCCTTACAGTTTCCAAGTCATCCTGTGATAACTTAGGAATGCGCCATTTAGGCTTGTACTCATCCTTGATTCTTGGAAGAGGCACAACATAGTTCTGCTCCCACTTAGACAAACTAATACGTTTAAGTCTCTTTTGAACAGGTTTTTCCATTCTCTCGGGCATTTCATACTGATCCCGGATTTTCTTATACCATTTCATGTCTGAATAAGGCACAAAATGTTTGATTTCCAGGTCTTCTTCAAGTGCTGTTGGACCACAGACACGGGGTTGTGGAACTTCATATGGCATTTGAAGTCTCTTTTGTTCTGCTCTCATCTTTCTTTCTTCTTTTTCCTTTTTACCAACAGCTTCAATTCTTTCTTTCTCAGTTGTTATTTCTGGTTTATGCATAATTAATGCTTCTCTTAAAGCCTCTTGTGCCACAGGAGTAAGTGGAATAACTTCACTGCCAGAAAGAATTTGTAACAGTCTCACCTTCTTCTCAATTTTTTTCTCCTCAGGACATATCTTTTTCTGTTCTTCAGTGTCATATTCTTTCTTGACATGAGTGAGACGACGTACCTTTAATGTGGCTTGACAACTTGCAGATCCAGCAGAGTTTGTAGCAGTAACTCTATAGGTACCAGAATCTTCAGGAAGTGTGTCTCTGACATGTAGAACATAATAATCAAGCCCTTCATGAATAACCTCAATTTGTGGTCCAGATGTTAATGGCATTCCATCTTTCTCCCACTTCAGTGAAGGTGACCCTGACACTCTCATTTCAAAGCGGATACTTTGACCCTCTTTGCACTCTGCATTTGCTAGCAAGCGCTTGAACATTGGCCGCACCGTATTATCTGAAGGTGCTGGGCAAGGTGAGACAGTAAGACGTGCCTTGCAGCTGTCATCTCCAAATCGGTTGCGGGCTAAAACAGTGTATTCAGCATCATCCTCCGCTTGAACATTGTGAATTACAAGCTGATAGAGACCTTTGTCATTTATAAATGTATACTTTCTGTCATTATCTCCTGGTAAAATCTTTTGCCCAGATTTTAACCACGTAACCCGAGGCTCTGGATGCACTGTTATTGTTACTGCAAAACGTACATCCTCACCAATGTAAGCAGCACGATTGAATAGGGGTAAAGTAAATTCAGGGGGTCTCTGTAGCAGTCTTTCTGTATCTACCCTACGTTTTGCTTTCTTTACTGTACGTGCAAAAAAGAAATCACAATACGACCTTACACTTTTGACAAATAGCTCTGTATAGGCACTGTCTTCACCATATTCATTAATAACTTTGCACCTATAGGTCCCATCATCTGTTTTGCTAATATTTTTGATAGATAAGATAGCGACTCCTTCCTCATAACTAACTTCATATTTCTCAGTTTCTTCAATTTGCCGAACTCCGCAGTACCAAGTTACTTCTGTGCTACTGTCATAGTTTTCAATGTGACAGACAAATTTTGCATGTCCGCCTTCTTCAGAAATAGAATGCCTAATTTGACCAGCTCGTGGACCGTGTTCATATGGCGCTACTTTAACTTTACTAACTGTGACCCCTCTTTGACTTCTTAGAGCGCCCCCTCTAGCAACACGAGCCGCTGAAATAACAACATTCCATTCCTTTTTCACTAAGGTCTGGTAATATCTTCTGTGTCTTGTTGTCTTTATAGCTTTAGTGTTGTATTGTTCTATATTTTTTCGAAGCCAGGGATGTTCCAAAGCTTCAGAAGCAGTCATCCGATGTTTACGCTCCTTAGTCAGAAGACGGTCCACAAAATCCAATGCTTCAAGACTGGAGACCTTAAGAGTCTCTTCATCAAAAATGTATTCAGCATTTGAAATATTTTCAATTGTTTGCTGATAAGTATCTGCTATAAATGGATTAAGTCCACTAAGAAGTATGTACACTAGAACACCAACTGACCACATGTCAGTAACAGTGCTAACCATTTCATTCTGGTGGATTTCAGGTGCACAGTATTCTGGGGCAGTAAACTGGATCTTTATGGTTTCCCCTGGTGTAAGGTATTGGGCCTGGCCCATCTCGATTATCTTGATGTTAGAACTATTACTTTTGGTGTAGACAATATTTTCAGGTTTAATGTCAAAGTGTCCATAGCTCTTACTGTGTAGAAACTGAAGAGCTTCACATATCTGTTTGACATAAGTTACTATTTCTCGTTCTGAAAGTTTAAAGTTGGCTGTCTCCATACGTTCAAATATATCCATTCCTGAGGTAAAGTCATATATCATGACTAATTCTTCAGGACTGTGAAAGGACTCGTGAAGACACAGGAAATTCTTATGCTGTGCTACATTAAGTGTAGCAATTTCCTTTTTCACCAGTGCTTGATCGGCTCCTTTTACTTTGACAAATTTAGCCATGAATGTCTTCTGCGTACTGGTTTCAAAACATCGGTGAACAATACTGAAGTGCCCACGCCCTAGTTCCTCTGCAATTGTGTACTTATTATGCAAAACTTTAGTTTCTGAATGTACTGCTTTACCCTTTGTGACTTCTCCTGTGTCATCAACTTCCTCATCATAGCTCAGTGCTCTTGACTTATCCTCTTTTGTTACAACAGGATCAGTTGGTTCAGACGGCTCACTTTGGCCAAATTTATTCTCTGAAATGACACGGAATTGATAACTTGTTTTTCCAAACAAGTTAACAACTGTGTAATGAGTGTCACGGGCTTGTGCTACACGACTCCATCTCTCAGCCGTGGTAGCACATTTCTCCACTATATAGTTAGTGACTTTGCTTCCTCCATCATTCGCAGGGGCACACCAATTCAGAGTGACAGAATCCCTGGACACATCACTGGCTTTGAGACCCCGTGGTGGGTCGGGTACATCTGCAACATAAAGTTCCACTGTTTGTTGATCAATGCCAAATCTATTCTTTGCACAAACAACATAGAAGCCGGCATCCTTCCTGTCTACGCCATTGGGGAATATTAGAGATGTAAAAGATCGTGTTACAATAACTTGATAGTGCCCATTGCTATCGATGAGGTCTTGTCCCTTTTGCCATGTTATTACTGGGTCAGGTTTGCCACTGAATGGAATCTTGATACTAATGACTTCACCGCGAAGGGCAGGAATAGATTCTTTGTTTCGTATATGTTTGGGCAAGTGAATCTTTGCAGGAACTAAGGAGAAAAGAGATAAATTAATCATATACTGCAACACCAGAAAAAAATGTCACAAGAAAAAGTACTGCACTTATTAATTACTTACTTTCAACGTCAAGAGAAACATTTGCAGAAATAGACCCTCCTTGGTTTGTGGCTCTGACTTGATAAACGGTGGAATCCTCCTCATCAACAGCAGATATGACAAGCTGATAATAACCACCTTTGCGTTCCTGAACTTTAATTTTCTGTCCATCAGGCTGAATTTCTTTGCCTTGCTTATACCATTTGACAACAGGTTTAGGTTGTCCACTTATCTTGCAAACAAACATTGCATTACTCTTGTATTTAACACTCATGTTTCTCAATTCCTCCTTAAAGGCAGGTGCATGAATATCTACACCTGATTTTGGAACAACAAGGGAGGATTCTTCACCGTATTCACTTTCTCCCCCTAGACTTTCACATTTGACACGGAATTTGTATTCCGAATTTTCAACAAGCCCATTTACAGTGTATACTGTTTGATGTATTTCATCGGTAGTTACTGCAATCCATTCATTCTGTTTTTCACATTTTTCCAGGCAATATTTTTTTATTTTAGAACCTCCATCATTCTGGGGTGGTGTCCAAGAGACAATACAAGAATCCTTTGTTACTCCAGTAACAACCAGATTTTGGGGACTTCCAGGTTTCTCTGTTAAAAAAAATTATTAAAACATTATCCTCGAGAAAAATAACCTTCAAGTTTACAATAGGTATGTATCAGTTTTCATAACTATGTGGTATGGTTGTACTTACCCAACTGACTTTTAATAATGGCCACAGAAGGAATCTGTAATGGATTACTCATTCCATGTTGGTTTTGAGCAGAAACACGAAAGTAATATCCAGCACCTTCATTGAGATTTGGAATTCGACATGATGTACCCGAGACTGATGATGACACAAGACTCCACTCTTCACTACTGTTATCCTCACACTTCTCTACAATGTAGTTTGTGATCATTGCCCCACCATCATCTGCAGGTGGTTTCCAGCTAATGATCATAGAGTTCTTCAGCAAAGCTTCAACAATGATTGGTCCTTCAGGTATAGCCGGTTTATCTGATGAAATTGATAAATATATATTAATATAAATAATACAAATATGCATACATATTCATCATCCAACTGCTTACCCTAAACAAACTAATGAGGAGTCTACAAAGAACCTAGGGAAAAGAACCTAAATTTATATTTACACCCACCCACTTACAGTATAAACACATATTTTCCCATTTAGACAACAGGGGCATTTCCAGTAAAGTCATACCTTGGATTTCCACATGAAGCAGTTTTTCAACTGTGCCAAATGTGTTGCTTAGCCGGACTTTATACTCTCCTGTGTTTGTCTCGCGTTGCACATTCTTAATGATAAGATGAGTATAATGTTTTGTGTTTTCAATGATGACATTATCAGATGGTTGCAGAGGTACGTTGGTGTGAAGCCACGTGATCTTTGGCTCTGGGCGACCAATGTACATAACATGTAGACGTAGGCTCGTCCCACACACAACATGATATATTTCTTTCAAAGGATATTCTGGAGAAACCATGGGAGCGGCCTCCAATATGAGACTTCCACTGGTTTCAGTTTCTCCTGCTTCATTGATAGCTTTGCATGTGTAAACCCCTTCATCGTCTTGTCGATTTGATGTTATTATCAGTGAATGGTTGCGACCATCGGAGCTCATCTCATATTTTTTTCCCTGAAGTAATTCTTTGCCATGTCTATACCACTTGATGACGGGAAGAGGTCTTCCAGCAATCTGGCACTTCAATGTGCCTGGCTGTCCAAGTTTAGCTGTGGCATCTTCCATTTCTTTTGTAATGCTTGGTTTATGTACAACTGAAAAAAGCACACGAGATATATGAAATCAGACCCTGCTCCAGAATATGTGTCAAGCTAATGACAGAATGTGATAATAAATGCTATACAATATACTACTGCTCCATAATCACTGCTACACAATCAACCTGATAACCAATGTAATTTCAAATACTGTTATTAATTAAACAAGCATACACTTCAGTTGAAATGTCTCGGACTAAATGTTTTTCCTAAGCACTTAATATGTCACGTAGAGAGCATGTCTTTTAATTTCATATAAGCATATCGTGAATGATCATTATTAAATAATACATAAACTTTTTAGTTTTGTGGAAAAATGTCTAGAAATGAGGTTAGATATTGTATGCAGCACAAAAGGCATATGCATCACACACACTTAAAGCATATTCATTGAATATTAAGTCAAAAAAATTATTGTTTACTGTGAAGAAGTGAGGAAGAAAAGTGATATACATTTTTTAATTTGGGAAGTTTAGAGGTGGTTTCCCAGTTTCTTAATGATTAACTAGGTTGACCAGGACAGCTCTAGTAGGGCAGAAATGTGTCAAACTAACTTATCTAGTATCTAGTAATGGTGTCAAGCAGAGTCACTGTGTACTTAAATATATACCTGTCAACAGTAAGTGAGGTTTAATTAAGCAACTCCTCTATTAATAGGGCTGTCCAGATACTTTTGGCCATATCGTGTATTTGTAGGCTTGCTATAGAATCAGAGCATGCTGGAAGGTGTTGCTCCTGAGTAAGCTTCTGTTATTGAAACTAAAATTCCATGGCCAAGACAGATTGCATATACATACCGCTCAGTTTGGTTTTTATGCCAACAGTAGTTCTACGTGGTCTGCCGATTCCAGCTTCATTTTCAGCAAACACTCTAAATTCATATTCTGTGGCTTCTAAAAGACAAGTCATGGTGAACACTGTGTCTTTCAATCGTTCTTTGTTGCACTTCTTCCAGGTACTTTCCCCAAATTTTCTATATTCAACCCAGTAGCCAAGGATCTGTTTTCCTCCATCATATTTGGGGGACTCCCAACGAATAGAAATGCAATCTTTGGTTACATTTACAGTATCAATCTCTCCTGGCTGACCTGGTTTGTCTTCAAGGAAAAGAAAGAGACCATAAAAATATCACATTCAGTGTATTCACAAAATTCTATTATTCATTGTAGTAACATTAACAAAAATTTTGTGTGATGCATGCTACTTATTGAGATAGTTTATTTAATAATCAAAATATACTTTAATGTACTTTATTTAAGGTTAAAAGCTTCATTGATTTTTCACTTACCGAAGGGATCTTTGCATAAAACTGATTCTGATATGGGTCCTGGCACACTCTCACCAATATCATTCTTGGCAACCACACGGAATTGATATTCCTTCCCAGCAGTGAGTGCAGTGAGTTTGTATGTGTTTGTCGTGATCTGTGTGTCATGACGCATCCAGTTTTCATTGAATCTCTCTTTGTGTTCAACATAATAGGCAGTAACACGGGAGCCGCCATCATTTCTAGGCCTGCCCCACGATAGAGAGACTGAGTTGTCTGTGACATCCAGAATTTCTGGAGGGTTACTTGGAGGTTCTGGTGGACCTGAGGCAAAAAACAAGTTAGAAAATAATAAATATAACAAATAATATGCAACATAAATACAAAATATCATTTAATCCTATAAATGTGAAACACAAAGCTTTTTTTGCTTACAGAGAGGTGTCTTTGGTGTGATAGATTCTTCTGATTTTAGAGATTTACTAATGCCAAACTGATTCTCAGCCATCACCTTGAAGCGATATTCAACATTTTTGCACAAGCCCTTGACAACCAGAGATGTGTCTACAACTTTTGAGTCCACAGTGTACCAAGCCAAATTAGGGATCTCTTGTCTTTCAACAATGTAGCTAAGAATATCAGAGCCCCCATCATCTAAAGGAGCTTTCCAAGTCAGGTGTACAGAATGAGCTTGAATGTCATCAATCTGAAGAGGACCTTCTGGTGGATCTGGTGGCCCTATCACTTTCACTTTGATGTTTACTGCTCTCTTCCCACATTTGTTTTGCAATACAAGCTTATATACTCCGGTATCATTTCTTCGGGCTTCCTTAATTACAAGCTCAGTCAGATTCTCACTGGTAGCAATCATTGCCCTATGTGAAATATCATGTCCTTCTTTGGTCCACAGGCATGTTGGTATTGGTTTGCCCCTGATGGGAATAGATAACCTAATGACTCCGCCTTGTCTGACAACAAATCCATCCTTGTATTTAGCCTCCAGGTCATGATCAGGGGATTCTAGAAAAGAAGGGTATAGTAAGTACATACAATTTTGCATTTAGTACCTAAAAATGAGTATGTTTTTGCTGTGTGCTCTCTTACCAAGCATTTCTGTAATTTTGACTGTCCCTGGGATCTCAGCTGGCTCCCCAGATCCTCCAGCATTACATGCCAAAACACGGAACTTGAATTCTGCTCCCTGGGGCATTTGTGTGAGTGTGTATTCACAGATTAATGAGGGTGTCGTGTTACATTTTATCCATTCAAATGTTCCAACCTTTTGCATCTCTATTAAGTAACCAGTAACTTTGGAACCACCCTCATTGTCTGGAGGACTCCAGGCCAGAGAAACAGACGTTGTGGTAGTATCTGTGACTCTTGGATTCTGTGGTGAGTCTGGTGGGTCTGTGACATTAAAAAAAAAAAACAGCATGGACATATTTTTATGACCAGTTTTACGGGAAAATTATTTTCTTATATATGCCATGATATTCAGTTAAGGTCAGGAGATGACATACCAATAGGATCAGATGCAACTGCTGGTTTAGAAATTAGACTCGGCTTTCCAATGCCTTTAGAATTTATAGCAGTAACTCGGTGCTCATATTCAAGGCCTTCAATTAGACCGCTAGATCTGTATCTTGTCTTTGTCACTGGGTTCTTGTTGGCACGTATCCATCTGTCTGATCTAACCTCCTTTCGCTCAACAATATATCCAGATATTTCAAATCCGCCATCCTCCTCTGGTGGGTGCCATGCAATTGTCATGCCATCCCGAGAAACATCAAACACCTCAGGTCTTCCTGGTGGCCCAGGTATCGCTATATAAAAAGGTGCAAAAGGTGAAATTAGATTTTTTTTCACTGAAAGATTTCAATAATTTGAATAACCTTAAAAATGAAAGAAAAACTTACTTTTATTGCTCTTGCAGATCACAATATCAGACTGTAAGAAAGATCCTGTTCCAAAGCGATTGGTTGCAGCAACTCGGAACACGTACTCATTGCCCTCCGTTAATCTGTTAAACTTGAATGTATTTCTGCTGACAGATTCCGACACAGGCAGCCATCCGGGGCGATGAGCATCCCTTTGCTCAACAACATAGCCACAAACTGGGGCACCTCCATCTCTCTCAGGTGGATCCCAGCTTATAGTAACTGATGTAGTGTCACATTCAACAATCCTAATTGGGCCTCTCGGTTCATCAGGTTTGGCTAGTTTGGGGAAGATTATTCATCGACTTAGTTACAAATACATTTTTGGGAAATGTAATGACTTTGGTTATATCAGATTCTTACCAAGAATGATGACTTTGATGATCTCTGTGACAGTGCCTACAACATTCTTCACTTCAAGGGTGTAATCACCCGTGTCGTCGATTGTGGTATCGCAAATTGTCAGTTCAGAGTTAGTTTTTGTGGTTACAATTTTTACACGGTCACGTGCCCTCATCTTTACGTCACCAAAGTACCATGAACAAACTGGTGCAGGCCTTCCAGCAATTGGTATGCGGAGCTCAATTGATTTTCCAGATAGTACATTAACAATCTTTTGAGGAATTCCAGAGAGATCAATCTTAGGTAAAACTGTAAAACAGATTATAGAAGAGATGATGAAACAACAATACATGAACATACAATCACTTCTTGCAGATTTTTTTGTTTTTAAGGGAAGTACCTTTTTGTTCCTGGACAGTTACTGCTGTCACTGTCTCTCTTGGCTCACTAACTCCTCTGCAGTTTATGGCCCTTACCCTGAAGAGGTATTGCTCAGTCTCATTAAGTGATACAACAGTATGCTTAAAATCAGTTGTTTTTAGACTAGCCACCTTCATCCATTTCTCCGTTCCAAATTTGCAAGCCTCAATGATGTACCCAGTAAGCCTGCTTCCACCATCATGAAGTGGTTTGTCCCATGCAAGTGTTACAGTGGATTTCGTTACATCCATAACTTCAAGTTTTTGTGGAACCATTGGCACCTCACATACCAGAACAGCATCACTGGTTTCACATGGCTCACCAACGCCATATATATTCTCTGGCAAGACCCTGAAATAATACAACATTCCTTCTGACAGTCCAGTGACTTTATATGATGTCTTATGGCACTTAGATGTTACTGTTTTGTAGGCTCTCATTGATGCTTCTCGTCTCTCAACAATATAATTATTTACTGGAGCACCACCATCAACACTTGGGGCATCCCATGTAATGAGAACAGAGTTGTCTGTCACATCCTTAATATTAAGCGGACCTGGTGGTCCAGGCGTATCTGAATGAGAGAAAATAATTTTTAGGATTTATTTTCGTCCAATACGTATATATTGGATGAAATATAAACGAACAAACAAACAAATTAATACATAAACACACCCAAAATATCACTAAAAGTACCAAAGCTCTTCATGCATACCGTAAATCTTCACAAGGATGGTTGCTGATTTCTTGCCTGATGGATTCTCAGCCTCAATAATGTACTGGCCAGCATCATATCGATGTACTTTATTAATTGTTAAAGTTGTATGAGTGTCAGTTACTTCAATAAATCCTCGGTTCTGGAGATCTACACCAGATTTACTCCACTTGACTTCAGGGATAGGTCTTCCAGTTACAGTTATAAAAAGGCGAAGGGAGCCACCAGCTCTCAAGCAGATGGTCTTCTTCAACTCATCAGCCATCTCAAGGTCAGGTATTTCTGGGGGAATGGTAATTAGCCATTAAAAAACACTAAAAAATTAAAAAACTTTAATGTAATATAAGGTATTTTAACTTTTAATCTATCTACCAATCCCCCTCAATAGTAATAAATTCCATTTTTTCTTTTTAGTATCTCAGCTGTATTTTTAAAGTAATAATAGTTCAGGGATACAGAATAAACAAAATATAAAGATAGTTAAATGAATTTGCTTGAGGGAACTACAGTTTCCATCAGTGTAACACTTTATCACGGTAAGTTTGAAGTTTAAATATTTTGAACATATATAATTTACTGAGGTGAGTAATGAACTCTTTTTTATATACAAAACAAAATTTTCTCCACATATAAAGTATGTCAGTCTGACAGCACAAAAAATATATAAATATAAATATTTTCCTCACCAGTTCTTTCCAAAGGTTCTGTGGCTGTGCAGGCATCACTGAATTCACCGACACCATTCACATTAACAGCTGCTACCCTAAAGCTGTACTTCTTCTTATAATCAAGGCCAGTTGCTGTATATTCTGAGATTCTGATCAGTTTTTCATCAACTTTGTTCCACTGCTCCCTTCCATCTTCTTGAACCTCAAGAATATACCCAATAACATCAGCACCTCCATCCTGCACTGATCTTGACCAGGCAAGACTTATACTGTCTGTAGTGGTATCGACCACACGTGGAATAGAGGGAGGAGCTGGAGTACCTAAAATAAAATAACAACAACAACATAGTCAGTAGGAGTGTTCAGCTTAACGGCTTAGTGACAACGGAATGTTTTTCAATGTTCAGTGATTTTCCACTTACATGTTGGTTCCCTGCAAGTAGCATAGAGTGAGACTGCACTTGGTTCACTGTCACCAGCTGCATTTACAGCTGTGACACGGAACTGGTAAATGCAGCCCTCAAGAAGACCATAAATCTTAAAACTTGTGTCTGTGATTGTGAAATCTTTGCTAACTTTGGTCCACCTCACACTTTTTCGTTCACGTTTCTCCACAAGATAGTTGCTGATTTCATTGCCACCATCAGATTCAGGTTTTGACCACTGAATAACGACAAAATCTTTTCCAACCTTAATGATTTCGGGTACTCCGGGAGGAGAAGGGATTGCTGTTATGAGAAAATAGCACAATAAGTAACCCCAAACTTATCTGTGAGGGAAAGAGGGATAGAAACTGTACTCACTGAACAGGTTTCGGGCAACAATTGATTCAGATTGCAGTGGAACACCTGGGCCATACTTGTTTACAGCTCGGACACGGAAGATGTATTCAAGGTTCTTGATCATACTTGTAATAGTACAAGAGAGGGTCTTGCACCCAGCTTCCACTATTACCCAGTTAAGTCTATTGGTATCACGTCGTTCAACAATATAGTGGGAGACTGGGTCTCCACCATCCTCCAGGGGTGTTTCCCAGGAAACTGTGCATTTTCGCTCAGTCACTCCTCCAATTGTGATCTTGGTGCAAGGCCCAGGAGTATCTGACAGGTGAGTGTCACAATTAATTACTGCAAAATATTTCATAAATCATGCTTAATTTATAAAGTTTCAAGTCAACATATACGTACCAAGCACTTTAACATTGACAGCAGCTGTCTTGACCCCACTGGCGTTCTTTACAGTCAGGATGTATTTTCCAGAATCGTTTCTATCACAAAACTTGATAATAGCCATAGCACGGGTGTTTGTATACTGCAAGGTATATTTTTCACAAAGCTCCAGTTCTTTGTCTCCCTTTGCCCAGAAGACTTTGGGTTCAGGTTTACCACCAATGGCTGCATCAAGAACAAGGTCTGACCCAGCTCTGATAGTCACAGTGTCTGAGAGAAGTTTACTGTCAAGCTCTGCCACAGGAGGATCTATATGTATAAAAACAAATGCATTGTTAATTTCCGGTTTAAACATTAGACATTTTAATGTATAGTAAACAAATATGAATATCTTACGATATTCAGCCTTGCATGTCACAGGCCCCGTTGATTCTGAAGGCAAACTGTAGACTCCATCTGCATTCTTGGCAATAACTCGGAACTCATACACTTCTCCTTCACCTAGTGCTGTTATAGTGAAACTAGTATCTGTAATGTTTGTGTAGTTGCACTTGAGCCAGCGACCATCTCCAGTAGAAGTGTATGGCTTGCGTTCCACAATATACCCTACAATTTCTTTGCCGCCATCATTAAGTGGCACAGACCATTTGATTGACACTGTTGATTTTGTCAGGTCAGTCACTTCTGGTTTTCCTGGGGGATCTAAATATGCAATAGGTGGGGATTAAATATTTCATTTATTTTGGAAGAATTTCACATGATAGTATTTTGTCAAAGAAATGTTGCACTTACCCACTGGATTCTGAGCCACCATCTTTCTTGATGCTTCACTAGCTTTACTCAGACCAGAAGCATTCATTGCATATACTCTGAATTGGTATTCAAGACCTTCAACAAGATTGTTTACTTTGTAGCAGCACTCAAAACATGGGATCTTGTTGTCTCTCACCCAAAGGATGGTGTTGCGTTCTTTCCTCTCAATCCAGTACCCAGTAACTTTACTGCCACCATCATGATATGGTTCTTCCCAGCGAATACTCATACTATTTGCAGTAACAGAGAATACTTCTGGTCGTGTTGGTGCACTTGGAGGAACTGCAATTAACATTGTCATTAACAAACTGTAATTAGTTTATACAATTTATTTACTAAAAACTATCAAGCATTATTATAGTTAACAGTACTCACCAAATGGATTTTCAGCTACAATAGTTTCAGATTCAGTAGGTTTGCTGACACCAAATCTGTTTTCAGCACTAACACGGAAAGTGTATTCCATGTATTTAATGAGATGGGTGACTTTAATTGTTCTGTACTTTACACTGGAGTTTACAAGCTGCCAAGCAGTTGAGCCAGACTCACGCTTTTCAACAATATAGTTGGTGATATTACTTCCACCATCATCTTCAGGTTCTTCCCATGACAGTACACAGGATTCTGATGTGACTGATGAAACTTCAATTGGTCTGTATGGCGCACTAGGTCTTCCAATGACATTAACTGTAATAGTAAATGTCTTGGTTCCTGTAATGTTTTCGAGGATAAGGTAGTATTTTCCTCCATCACCTCTCATACAGTCTTTCACCGATAAGGTGGTCCTGTTTTTCACTGTTGTTATTGAGACTCTGTCTGTTTTTTTCAGTCTCATCTCCTCGAGTTTCCAAGTTACGTTAGGAGTTGGTCTACCACTAATAGGAATATCAATAGTGAAAATTCCTCCAGTCTTACATGTGATGAGCTGATTTGTGATGCCACTGAGATCAGCAGTTGGCTCAATACGGGGTTCTTTAATAATCACAGAGCTGAATGCTTCTCGTATGTCACTGATGCCAGCATCATTCTTAGCCTTTACACGAAATTCATATTCTGCATTTTCCATAAGACCATCGACTACCATGCTTAAGGATTTAGTGTGACCACAAGAAACCCATTTGTCAGAGCCCTTAATTTTGGTTTCAACAATATAGCCCGTGATGCGACTTCCACCATCGTGATCGGGTTTCAACCAAGTCAAAGTTGCGGAAGAATCTGTTGTATCAGTAATATCCAGTCGTTTCGGTGGAGCCGGTTCTTCAGTGGCAATAACTGGATCTGGCGTTTCATATGCTTCACCTGGTCCATACTGATTTTCGGCAAACACTTTGAAAAAGTATGGCACACCTTCTAAGAGATCAGTAACCCTCAAAATTTGTTGAACACATTTGCTACTGACTTGTTGCCAGGTGCGCCGTCTAGCTTCTCGTTTTTCTATAATGTAATGATGAATACGGGATCCGCCATCATTAATTGGGGCATGCCACATAAGCGTCAGAGCTCCTCTTGTAACATCTTTCAAACTAAGTGGTCCTGGGGGCCCAGGTGTATCCAGCACATTCACTGCAAATGTCATTGATTTGCTTCCACTGCTGTTTTCAAGAGAAAGAGAGTACTTTCCAGAATCATATTTGTTACAGTTGTCAATTGTTAAGGTGCTACAGTTTTCTGTAGTATTTACACCTGCCATGACACTAAACTCTCCAACCTCTTTCCTCCACGTAGCCACAGGGGCAGGATTTCCTTTAAACCCTACGTGAAGACGAACGGCGCTGCCCTTCTTCACAATAAGAGTCTGTCTGAGGCCGGCAATGTCTATTTCTGGCGATGTAAGTCTGTCCACAGCTTTTGCTGGTTTAAGAATTTCACAGGATTCTCCCTTTCCAGCTCCATTTACTGCACAGACGCGGAAATTATATTCTTCATCAGGTTCCAAATCAGCTGCAGTGTACTTAGTATTGGTGCAATTTTCAGCATTTACTTTATGCCAGTCTCCACAGCTTACTTTACACATCTCAATAATATAACCACTGATCTCCATACCACCATCAAACAAAGGTTTTGTCCATTCTAGGCTGACAGAGGTTTTTGTGGAATCAGTTACCTTAACGACAGTTGGAGCACTAGCAGTGCTTATTGGCTTACTACATCTTATAAATTCTGATGTGTTGCTAGATGGTCCGATTCCAGCATCATTGACAGCTGAAACACGGAATTGATATTCACTGCCTTCAGTGAGATGTGCTACTTCGTGTGATGGGTTGGCGATGGGCACTTTTGATAAAACCTTCATCCAATGCATTCTCTTTTTCTCACGTATTTCGAGAAGGTAATACGTTATATCATTTCCACCATCGTATTTCGGTGTAGTCCAAGTGAGCATTATGCTATCTCCAGTAATACTGGTAGGATCAGGTGATCCTGGTGCTTCGGGAACAGCTGTAAGACAACATTTGGCATTATGATTATATGGTTTAATTGTATTTTTACATAGTTAAAAATTTAAAGAGGAACTTACCAAATTGCATTTGTATAGTGATAGGATCAGATTCCAGTGGTCTGCCAACACCAAACTTGTTGGCTGCAGAAACCCGAAACTGATATTCATTGCCCTTGATCAATTTAGAGACAGTATATGAGCAGTCTTCACAATGGTCTGTAACAAGAGTCCAAGAAACCTTTGACGTCTCACGTTTCTCAATAATGTAATTAGTAATAGCAGAACAGCCATCATTTTTAGGTGGATTCCATGAGAGTGTTACGCTGTCCTCTGAGATATTTGTAAAAATAATAGCTCCTGCTGGTTCCCCAGGTGAATCTACATTAAATAGGGAAACAATTTACAAAATGAATCAGTTTAAGGTGGCGTTATACAACTGCTATATAATTAACTAGAAGACCAACAAAAAAAGACTAAATACATTAATTCCTTGTGTATTGCCTCAAAGAAGTTTATGCTGAAAATTATTTACATAAAACTAGCTATCCATTCAGAATTTTATTTCCATCGCTAAATCGCATGAATTAGAAATTAAGTTTTGCACATTTGCGACTTGTAGATCAAATAGCTTTCCACTGGAATCAGTTCACACATACATACCTAAGACTTTTACGTGAATATCCTCTCTTTTATTTCCAGAGGCATTCTTGGCCTCTACACTATATATACCACAATGGTTACGGTCAGCATCTCGGATAAAAAGCATGCTTGACCCGCTGGTCGTCGTGATATCAATCATCATTCTTTTGTCAATTTCGCTTCCAGCCTTAAACCATTTGACTTGAGGTGTAGGGCGTCCAGTGACATTAACCTTAAGTCTGATATTATCTCCTGCTTTGACAGTGAGACCCTCAAAATACTCCTTTCCAAAATCAATGTTGGGAGCAACTGAAAACAGGACATCATCATTATTTCTACATCTTGCACAATAATTAAATGTATTAAAGGTGTATTTCCTAAAAAAATAATTAACAAACAATGTTTTGCATACCACTTTCATCTTTAACTACAATGTAGCCAGAAGACTGGGATGGTGGACTAATTGTTCCAATTGCATTTCGAGCAAACACTCGGAACTCATAGCGATCTCCACAAGTAAGGCCAGTTACTGTAAACTGACACTCAGTCACATCTGTGAAGTTACATTTCAACCAGCGATCTTTGCCTTGCCGTTTCTCCACGCGGTAAGCGACAATTTTACTGCCTCCATCATGTTTAGGTGCATCCCACTTTAGTGTGACAGATTCACTTGTTACATCGCTGTAGTCTGGAGTTCCTGGCGGATCTATATTCATGGAAGTTGAGAATAATGCATGATACAGTGATAATTCCAAATATTTCAAAGGTATGAGTATTAAATGATAGTTAGGAAAGAAAAATTAACAACTAAAAATTGGGAATTAAAAATTGCCAGCTTACCAACAGGAGAGGCAGCCATGGTGAGCTTGCTGGCTTCACTGACTCGGCTGATGCCACAGTCATTCTGTGCAGAGACCCTGAATTGATACTCGAGTCCTTCAATGAGGCCAATAATTCTGTAATCTCTTTCTTTTATTAATGTTATGTTTACTTTCTGCCACATAATACTGTTTTTCTCTTTCTTTTCAATATGGAAGCCGATTATTGGGGAGCCACCATCAAAAACTGGGGCATCCCACCGAATATTCACGCCATCATTCGTAACATTGTAGACAATTGGCTTTCCTGGGGCCCCTGGTGGCCTGTACTCATGTTTAGCAATAACATTTTGTGAAAAGAGTGGCTCACTCACTCCATATCTATTCTCTGCACAAACTCTGAACTGATATGCCACTCCTGCAATCAAATTGGGTATCTTAAATGTTGTTCCAGTTACATTTGAACATGCCATCTTCCAATCAGTTTGAGAAATATCACATTTCTCCACAGTGTAGGAAGTGACTTCTCCACCCCCGTCATCATTTGGTTCATCCCAGGATACTATTATGCTCTCTGCTCTAATTTCATCCAGTCGTATAGGGCCAATAGGCTTTGATGGTGGTCCAAGAGTAATGACTTTGATGTGGAATAGCTTCCTGCAAACCTTGTTGTCAAGAGCTAGAGTATATTTTCCAGCATTATGCTTTGTTAAATTTTTAATCATAAGAGTAATTTTGTCAGCTGTTCTTTTGAACCGAACTTGTTGACTTTCTTTCAGAGGCAAGTTGTTCTTTAGCCACTCTATGCCTGGTCTTGGTTTACCCTTGTATGGTAACTCAATATGCACATTATGCCCAATACGCACACGGATTTCTCCTTCTGGGTAACCTGATAGGTCTACCTCAGGTGGAATGATAAACTCCTTAACAGTGATGGGTCCGAATTCAGTGAAGCCACCTTGCCCTTTTTCATTCTTGGCGCATACTCTGAACTCCATCACTGCTAATTCTTTAAGATTTTTGACCTCATGTTCACATATTTTGCTGGTACCTGCAATTGTCCATTCTTCTTCATCCTTTAGTTTCTTTTCAATTACATAGTCCAATATTATGCTGCCACCATCATGATCAGGCTTACTCCACTGTATTGCTACTGATGTTTTAGTGGAATCTTTCAATACTATATCCTTGACTGACCCAGGTGTTTCAGTGGCCCTAACAGGTTCTGTTGTTTCACAAAGATCACCAACTCCATGTTCATTCTCTGCTGATACACGGAAGAAATACAGCGACTTCTCAGAGAGATCTTCAATATCATATGTTGTGCTGGGACACTTAGCAGTTACACTTGAATATGACCGCTTTGTAGAGTCTCTCTTTTCTATTATATAATTAGTAACTGGGGCACCACCATCAAGAAGAGGCGCTTGCCAGCTGAGTGTGACTTTCCCACGGGTGACATTTCTTAGTGTCAGTTTCTGGCAAGCAGATGGAGTGGCAAGTACTTTAACAGATATAGTTACTGTCTTTGGCACTCCAACACCATTTTCAAATTCAAGAAGATATTTGTTTGTGTCATTGCGAGTAACTTGTCGAATGACAAGTACAGTTGAAGATTCAGTGTTGCGGATGTCATATCTTGGATCACTGCTTATGTCCCTGTCTCCCATTTTCCAGGTGATGCTTGGAGCAGGCCTGCCTTTGAGTGGAACCATGATTTCCACATCAGTTCCAGCTTTCACTGTATATTGAGTTCTCATAGTAACATCAAGGTCTACTTCAGCTTCCTCTGTTCAAAATAATGAAACCATGTGTTATTTTCAACCTTTTAAACAACTGAAAAACAGAAAACTAATATTTTGCAAGTCATACCAAGAATATCCTTAGCTTGCACGGGCTCAGCCATCTCAAGTATTTTGCCATGTCCAGCGCAGTTAACAGCAGTTACACGGAAGAAGTAATCAATTCCAGGTTGCAACTGTGACACTACATATTCTGTAGTTTTAACTTCACCCTTGGAGCCAATGATGACCCATTCATTTTCCCCATCCAATCGCTTTTCAATAATGTAACCAGTGATCTCACTGCCGCCATTATACTGTGGCTTTCCCCAACCAAGTGTGATTGATGTTTTAGTTGAGTCAAGGATTTTAAGATTGGTTGGCTCATCTGGTGGATCTATGAAGATAAAATATATACTATTAAGTAAAACAAAAGTATTAAAACATACATTTTTTTAAACAAATTATGATATAATGCAATCCTTACCAATTGGATCTGCAGCTTTGTAAAAATCAGATAAATCAGAGTATGGGCCTTCTCCAGCTTGATTGATTGCACAGACACGGTATTGATATTCCTTGCCTTCTGTAAGGTCCTGTACTTTTTGCGTCATAGCACATATAGGGTCTTTTAACACTTTTTGCCAACGCAAACACTTTTTGTCTCGTTTTTCCAAGTAATATCCAATTATTTCACTGCCACCATCCACACTTGGTCTCTCCCAGACCACTACCATTGATGACCTGTTAATCTTAGTTGCATATGGCATAGTCGGCTGTCCAGGTGCCACTAAAAAATAAAAAGATAAAAAAATAATGTTATATTGTTGGGTGTGCCATGTAACAGTCGTAATTGTGTTCAAAATTGTTGCTTTATTTTTACTTACCAAATGCATCTTTAGCAATAACTGGCTCAGATTCTAGAGGCTCACCAATTCCATACTTATTGACACCTCTGACACGGAAAATGTACTCATTGCCTCTGATGAGCTTTTCAACTGATATATAGCATTCCTCCAACTCCTCAGATATTACTGACCATGCAACTCTGCTTGTCTCACGTTTTTCAACAACAAAGTGGGTAACTTTGGCACCACCTTCATCTACTGGAGGATCCCATGTGAAGGTGATCTTATCAGCTGTGATTGTCTTGAACTGAATTGTTTTAGCAGGAGGTCCAGGTTTATCTAATGTGACGACAGATAAATTTAAAGTTAACAATAAGTTTAAAGTTCTAAAAAAGATCAGATGACACACAACCATATAAACAGGTTTGCAAATGTTTTCCAAGATCATATTAATATAGTATTACTAACTACATATACATGAACATACAAATACCAACCAAGAATCTGTACTCTGACTGAAGCTGATGCAGAGCCTGCAACAGTTTTGATTTTGATTTCATATGTTCCACTATCTAGACGATTTGCATCCTTGATGACAATTCCAGATGCATCTGTTGTGTTTTCAATTGAAAGCTGAGCACTTGATACTAATTCCTTTCCATCCTTATACCATTCAATGACTGGTAATAGCTTAGAAATAATTCCAACTTGAATCTTGACAATGTTTCCAGCCATGTATTTTATGGTATCCAAATATTCTGGCGGCAGGTCAATCTCCGGAGTACCTGAATACATAAAAACCATAACTCTTTAATAATTGCTATCTATACACACACACACATATACCACATATACAGTATATATATATATATATATATATATATATATATGACATAGGGATTAAAAAATATATATGTACCTTGTGCATCAATACATTTGACTGGTCCTGCAGTAAGAGATGGATTGCTTATGGAACCCAGTGAATTCTTTGCAAAGACTCTGAATTCATAGAATTCATCTGTAGTCAAGCCTGATATGGTAAAATTAGTGTCAGTGACATTAGTAAAGTTAGCCTTTGTCCATCTGCCTTTTGGAGCATCTCTTCTTTCAACAGTGTATCCTGTAATTTTGCTCCCACCATCATATGGAGGTTTCTGCCAGACAAGGGTTATAGAGCTCTTTGTTACGTCAGAGATGCGCACATTAGCTGGAGGCTCTGAAATTCAAAATAAATGTGATTTAGAGCAAGAATATACTATTAATGCAGCAACAGCAGATGCTGAAAGACATAATGATTAAATGAACACATGTAACATAGATTACATACCACAAGCATCAATTGTAAGGACTTCATCTGAGGTTTTACTGATTTTGCCAATTCCTGCAGCATTTTCTGCTGCAACCTTGAACTCGTAGATCAAGCCAGGACAAATATTTGTCACTCTTAATTGTGTGGCACGGATGGGTGTTTTATTAACCTTCTGCCACACAGTGCTGCATCTCTCTTTCATATGTAAATGGTATCCAAAAACAGGGTTCCCTCCATCTGAGACAGGTTCATGCCAGCAGACAGTGAGATTCTCACTTGAAACCATTGTTACCCATGGAGTTGAAGGAGGCCCAGGAATCTCTAAAATTGAAAAAAGAAAACAAAATAACAATACATTATTTTTTTAGCATACATAAGGTTTATAGTGTACAAACAGAAAAAATAAAAACTTACTGTATGGAAGTTTGACTGTCACAGCTTTGGAGTCAATATGATCACTGATGCCAAAGCGATTTTCTGCCTTGATTCTGAATTGATACTCCTCCCCTTTGGTCAACTTAATAATATTTATTGCACTTCTTGCAGCTGTAGATGACACCTCTGTCCAAGCAGGAGTACTTGTTTCACGTTTCAGTATTACATAGTTGGTAACTGGGCTACCACCATTATAGACTGGGGGAAGCCACTGGAGACTCACACTGTATTGAGAGACATCTGTGATTTCTACAGGTCCAACTGGAGGACCAGGCCTATCCAGGACCAAAATATTCACAAAAGACTTAGTAATTCCCCCCTTGTTGGATGCCGTGATGTCGTACCTTCCAGCATCATTTGCAATGCATTCTTTAAGATTAACTAGTAAGCTTTCAAATGTTACTTCAAAGTTAAATCTCTTTGTTACGTTTACTGTAACATTATCTTTGGAAATAGAAACCTTTGGAAGAGGTTTTCCAGTAAGAGGGATTTCAAATGTGAGATTTGAACCTGCTCTGACATAAACAGTATTATGAGGGAAGTTCTTTAGGTCAAACTCAGGGGATTCTGTAAATAAAGAAAAAAACACCATAAAAAGGTTATTAACACTTTATCTTTTAAGCATAATCGTAACTACTAATAAAAATAAGTAAAAACTAAATTTGTATAACTGACTGAAATTTAAACTGTAAAAAACTCACCAAGTTTATCTTTAACAACCACAGGTGTAATCAACTCTTTTGGCTCACTTAGTCCAGCATAATTTTCAGCATGGACTCTGAAGGAATATTCAGCATTTTCTCTTAGGCCTTGAACAACATAGTGGGTTGTCTTGACCACAGCACACTTCACCCACTTTTTCTGTCCCTTTTCAAGAGCATCAATTAGATAACTGGTGATTCTGCTGCCTCCATCAAACTCTGGTTTATTCCAAGTCAATGAAACACTATCCTTTGTCACTTCAGTGACTCCAAACTTTGTGGGTGTGCTGGGTTTTTCTTTAAAAAATAAAAGTGACAAAAACTCACTTTAAATTACCCAAACAATGGATATGAAAATAATAAGACACATACATACACACACACACGCACACACAAAAATTACCTGTAACTTTAATTCCATCCTTTGTCTCACGTGGCACACCAACTCCAAATTCATTCTCTCCCATCACTCTGAAGTAGTAAAAGGCTCCTTCTTGCAGGTTTGTCACTGCATAGGTTAGTTCGTGGCAGTTGTTTGTGACGCTTACCCATGCCTTTTTACTTGCTTCACGTCTCTCTACATGATAGTTTTTAACTGGGCCACCTCCATCATTGTCTGGAGCATCCCATGTCAGAGTTACAGAGTCTTTAGTCACCTCTTTAATATCAAGTTTTGAAGCAGGCCCAGGGGAATCAAGAACTTTTACAGTAAGAGTCAATGCAGCGTTGCCAATGCTGTTGTCTAATGTAACGGTGTACTTTCCAGAATCATTTCTCGTTGCATTTTCCACTGTGATTGATGTATACTTATCATTTGTATAGATGGTCGCACTATCTTTCAGATTGACATCTTCTTTGTGCCACACTACGCTTGGAACCGGTCTTCCTTTGAATGGTACTTTCAGGGTAAACGAAGTGCTGTGTTTAACAACCAGTGTCCTATGCATTTCTTTGTCAACTTGAAAACTTGGCTCTTCCACTCTTTCCTTTGCAACTTGAGGTGAAGAGTGTGGGCTAGAGTCACTTACGCCAATCTTGTTTATGGATTTTACAGCAAACACATACTCTGCTCCAGATGTAAGTCCAGCAACAGTATATTCAGTGTTTCTTGTATTTTCAGCAGCCACCACCCAGTCTTCTTCTTCTGTTTTCTTATATTCCACATTGTATCCGGTGACTGGGCTTCCCCCATCCATCAATGGCTTGTTCCATATTATTGTGATAGAATCCTTTGTTGAATCAATAACCTTTGGCTTAGCAGGTGGGAATGGCACACATTGTGGGTCTTCTGCATTAGTTAATATGCTTGGGTCACTCGGAAGACTTAAACCAGCAGCATTTTCTGCATAAACACGAAACTCATACTGACATCCTTTACGTAGTTTGGTTGCTTGGAAACTGAGTTCACAAACGCATTCTTTGTTCACACGAACCCAGTGCAAGCCTGACTTCTCACGTTTTTCAATAACATAGTTAAAAATTGCATCACCTCCATCTGTGACTGGTTTTTCCCAGCAGACTGTCATCGCCTCACTGCTTACATCTGTAATCTTAACATGAGTCGGAGGAGATGGGGCACTAAATGGATCTGTAGGTTTAACAGTACTACTCTCCAAAGCTTCACCAATTCCAAACTTATTCACACCTAAAACTCTGAATATATATTCATTTCCTTTTTGTAGGTTGGTAACTCTACATTTAGTTGCTTTCAGGTCTCCTTGTACCACAGTCCAAGCAAGGTGGCTTGTTTCTCGTTTCTCAACAATGTAGTGGGAGATTTCTGCACCACCTTTTTCTTGAGGCGGTCCCCAGGCCAGTATACATTTTTCTGCAGTTATATCAGTTACCTCTAACGGCCCTGCTGATGGTCCAGGCCTGTCAAGGACCTTGCAGTTCACAGGGAACGATTTCATTCCTGCCACATTCTGTAATGTCAACACATACTGTCCTGAGTCACTTCTGATGCTGTCTTTAATAATGACTGATGTACACGTGTCTGTTGAGACGATATTAATTCTAGCTCTAACCTCAATCTCTTTACCATCTTTCATCCAAGAAATAACTGGGAGAGGACGCCCAGAAATATCTGCATTAATTTTCAGCATCTCACCAGCATTCACCGCAACTACATCTTTAAATTTGGCATCAATCATGATCCGTGGTGGTTCTACATCATCTTTAATTGTTACAGGGCCTGTGCAATTAGATGGCTCGCTAAATAATCCAGCAGCATTTTTAGCAATAACACGAAAATCATATTTCAGGTTTTCAGTAAGGCCTGTAACAACAAAGTATGTTTCCTGGATGTTAGTGAAGTTGCACCTCAGCCATCGTTCCTCTTCCTTGCGTTCAATTATGTAACCGATAACTTTTGCCCCACCATCATATTCCGGTTTTGTCCAAGACAGTGAAACGGATGTTCTAGTTACATTTGTAACTGCAGGTTGACCTGGAGGATCACATGGATCTCTTGCAGCGACAGGTTCTGAGACTTTGCTGCTCTTCCCAATGCCAGCAATATTTTCAGCATAAACACGAAATTCATAAAGCAAACCCTCTTCTATGCCAGTAACTCTAAATTCTGTGTCCCTAATGAGACTTCTGTTTAACTTTGTCCAGAGAATGCTACTTCTTTCTTTGACTTCTATATGATATCCAAGGACTCCACTACCACCGTCATTCACTGGCTCATTCCATTGGACCAGCATAAAAGTTTTAGTTGCTAGGGCAACCTGTGGTGTAGAAGGGGGTCCAGGTTGCCTAAATGGATACTGTATTGTAATGCTTGAAGTATCTATGGAAAGGCTCTTTCCATAACGGTTCACGGCATAAACACGGAACTGGTATTCAGAACCATTAATTAATCTAGATATTTTGGTAGAAGTTCTTGGAACTATTGATGAAACAATTTGCCATTCATTTGTATTAGTATCTCTCTTTTCTACAATGTAGTTACTAATGTGACATCCACCATCATATGCTGGTGGGTCCCAAGATAATGATATACTTTCAGAACTTACATCATCTATTCTGATTGCTGCTGGTGGGCCAGGTTTATCAAGGACAAAGACAGCAATTTCAGCTTTTTTTGTGCCAGCAGCATTAGCTACAGTAAGTTCATAATTTCCAACATGCTCTCTGGTAGCTTCTTTGAATAAAAGTTTTGCAGATGTTATAGAAGTGAGAATTGTCACTGAAGTTGTCTGCTTAAGAGGAAGACCATCCTTTTTCCATGAAACAACAGGTTTAGGCCTGCCTTTGAATGAAATTTCAATTGCAAGATCTTTTCCAGCTTTCACGCTGTATGTGTTGAAAATCAAATCAATAGTAGGTTCAGTTTCAATGTCCTTTGCAATTACCGGAACACCTAATTCTTTAGGATCGCTCTTTCCTTTCTCATTCATAGCAATGACCCGGAAAGAATACTCTTCACCTGACACAAGACCAGTTATTGTTGCCTCCAACACCTTAACAGTAGTGCTCACAGTCCATTTTTCACTAGCCTTAGTTTGCATTTCTACATTGTAGCATAGAATTTTGCTACCTCCATCATGATCAGGTTTCGTCCAGGAGAGAATTACACTGCTGCGTGTCACATCAAGCAGTGAAACTTTACTAGGTGGCATAGGTACTTCAGCAATCTTAACTGGGTCTTTAATTTCTGCAGATAAACCAACACCATGCTCATTGACAGCTAGTACACGGAAGTAGTAAAGACATCCCTCTTGCAAATCGTCAACTTTCAGTGAATTCCTGTTACAGTTACTTGTAACAGTAGTGTAGGCCATTCTTGAAGATTCACGTTTCGCTACAATATAATGAGTTATCTTGGCCCCTCCATCACTAAGAGGAGGCTCCCAAGAAATGATTACTGAATTTCTCTTAATATCTTTAATTTCAAATTTAAGAGGTTCACTTGGGGAGTCGAGTACTCTGACGTTGACAAATGCTGACTTTGTGCCACTTTTATTTTCAAGACTTAAAACATATCTGCCACTGTCAAACCTATTAACATTGTCTATTATGAGCATAGTGTAGGAACTTGTGGTTTCAATTTGTGCTCGTTCAGTCAGCAATCCTTCTGCTTTTTCCCAGTTGACTTTAGGTTCCGGTCTTCCTCTAACTGTGACAAAAAGACGAAGTGTTCCACTTGCTCTAATCGAAACTACTTTTCTGAGGTCTGCATCAAGTTCAATTTCTGGTGCTTCATGCTTTTCAACAGCAGCAACAGAGCCATGGACATCAGCATGTTCTCCAACTCCTTCAGCATTAAATGCACAGATACGGAAGTTGTATTCAGCATTTTCCTGTAATTTATCCACAGTAAACTTTGTTGCTTGTATGCCAGTTGAAGGTGTACAGATTCTCCATTTTTCCTGAGTAGTCTCCTTTATTTCAATGAGATATCCCTTAATGTTTGCACCACCATCATCATCAGGTTTGCCCCAAGCTAGGGACACGGTTGTGCTTGTATGGTCTGTCACTTTTGGATGTGTTGGTGGACCAGGTGGACATGCAGCATTACAGGCCCTATAGAACATTGATGGTTCACTGAACTCTCCCACACCAGCCTCATTTTCAGCAGAGACTCTGAACTCATAAAAATGCCCTTCCATAAGTCCATTTACTTTGAAATGTATGTCGCTGAGTTTACTTCTATGACATTTTGTCCATCTAACGCCATCTTTGTCTCGTTTCTCAAGATGGTATCCATAAACTTCTGATCCACCATTATTCTCTGGTTGATTCCATTTAATAACCATAGAATCCTTTGTTACAGCAGTTGCCTCAAGCATGGATGGTGCACTGGGTGGTTTAAAGGGATTGCAGGCTGTTACTGGTTCAGACTCAAGTGGCTCACCTACTCCATATTTGTTCACTGCCTTAATCCGGAAGACATATTCATTACCTGCCAAAAGATTAGTCACTTTATAACTAAAAGCTTGAATGTCCAATTCAACTAAAGTCCATGACAACCTACTAGTTTCCCTCTTCTCAATAATGTAATGAGTAACATTTGCACCACCATCTTGTAAGGGATCATTCCAGGACAGGCGACATGAATCCGCAGTTACATCAGTTACCTTGAGAACACCTTCTGGAGGTCCAGGTCTATCAAGAATCTTAACTGTAATAGGTATTGTTTTTATTCCACCAGCATTACTTAGACTGAGGGTATAATTGCCACTGTCCTCCCTAATACAGTCCTTAATTATGAGTAATGTGTTTTTAATTGAATGCTTTATCTCGTGTCTTCTAGTAGTCTTATCTATTTTATTTCCATCTTTTTTCCATACAACTTCAGGTGCTGGCTTTCCATAGATGTCAGCCTCAATAACAAGAGTCTCTCCGGCATTAATAAAAATAACATCCTTATATCTTGGATCCATTGATGCTCTTGGGTGTTCGATTTCATCTGTAGCTGTAATCGGTCCACTGCTGTCAGAGGGCTCACTAAAATTACCAGTTGCATTTTTTGCAATAATTCTAAATTCATATTTTTCATTTTCTGTTAATCCTGTTACAGTGAATTCAGTCTCAATGATATTTGTAAAGTTGGCCTTCATCCAGCGACCATCAGGTAAATCTTTCTTTTCTACAACATAGCCAGTCACTTTACTGCCGCCATCATATTGTGGTTTTTTCCACTGAAGTGTCACTTGATTTTTTGAGATAAATATTGGCTCAGGTGTCCCTGGGGGATCACATGGATCAAGGGCCACAAAGCATTCTGAAACCTTACTTGATCTCCCGATACCAACAATATTTTCAGCAAAAATTCTGTATTCATATCCACAGCCTTTTTCAAGATTGTTTACTTTGAAGATAGTATCAACAATTAAGATTTTGTTCAATTTATTCCAGAGAATACTGTTTCTTTCTTTACATTCAAGATGATAGCCAAGAACTCTACTCCCACCATCATTAACTGGTTCATTCCATTGAACAACCATGTGATCCTTTGTCACCGATGTGACAAATGGAGTACCGGGTGGTCCTGGGGGCTTGTAAGGATACTGTACAACAACTGCTTTTGAGTCCAATGAAGAACCCTTTCCGTATCTGTTTTCTGCAAAAACTCTAAACTGGAATTCTGAACCTCTTGCAAGTTTAGTAATCTTCATAGTCGTTCTTGATACAGTTGCTGATACAACTTGCCAGGCTGTGGTAGTCATGTCCCGTTTTTCAATAATGTAATTTTTTACTTGACAGCCACCTGTGTACACTGGAGGTTCCCATGATATCGTGACAGAATTATTACTAACATCATCAATTTTAATGGGTCCTGTTGGTGGACCAGGCTTGTCAAGTATAATGATTCCAATTTCTTCTGTTGCAACACCAGCACTATTTGTTGCTGTAACTGTGTACTTGCCCAAGTCATCTTTGTTAGCTTCCTTAATATTGAGGGTTGTAGTGTTAGGTATGTTTAAGAAACATACCCTTGTTGTCTGTTTCAGTGATTGTCCATCTTTCATCCACATAATTTTAGGTTTGGGACATCCAGTAACCTGTACTTCTATAGTGAGATCATCTCCAGACTGGATGCTATAGGTATTGAACATTAATTTCAACCTGGGTTCAGTAGTCAAATCCTTGGCGATAACTGGAGCTGCTAATAGCGTAGGAGGGCTCTTTCCTTTCTCATTGTAGGCTAAAACACGGAAAAAGTATTCCTGACCAGACACTAGTCCTTCAGCAATACCGTCACATGTTTTAGTTGATGCTGCTACACTCCATTTGTCCGTTCCTTTTGGTTGCATTTCAATAAGATACCCTATGATCCTGCTACCTCCATCATGTTCAGGTTTTTCCCATGCTAAAGAAGCAGAGGCTGCAGTTACATTTGTCAAAAAGACTTTTCCTATAGAAAGAGGAACCTCAGACACCTTGACTGGACTTTTTGTTTCAACTGGATGGCTAATTCCATTTTCATTTTCAGCCATAACTCTGAAGTAATACATTGCTCCCTCAGTGAGATTATCTACTTTAAAATACGTTTTGTCACACTTAGCTGTGACATTAACATATACCCTCCTTGTTGATTCACGCTTTTCAACAATAAAATGTTTTATTTTAGCTCCTCCATCAGTAAGCGGTGGGTCCCATTCAAGAGTGATGAAGTCTTTCTTTATATCTTTCACAGCCAAATTCATTGGTGCTCCTGGTGTATCCAGTATTTTCACAGACACAAATTCTGATATAATACCATTGCTATTTTCCAGTTTCAAAGTGTATTTTCCAGTGTCATTTCTGTCACATTTATCAATTGAGAGTTGAGTATAGTCATGCCGTTTCTCAATGTGGACCTTTTCTGTCAATTCTTTTTCATCCTTTGTCCAGGAAATCTTGGGGGTGGGTCTTCCTCTGAATGGTATATTTATTTTTAGTGACTCTCCAGCACGCACTATAATTCCCTTCCTCAGTTCAGAGTCAATTGTAAGTTCTGGGGGTTCCATTTTGTCCTGTGATTTAACAGTTCCAGGAACAGCAGCTGGCTCTCCAACACCTAGCTTGTTAATAGCACACACCTGAATTTTATATTCTTTGTTTTCTGTAAGTTTTGTTAGATCAAGTTTATTAACGGGAATGCCAGTTGCTGGTGTACACATTATCCATTCCTCTTTGTCAGCTTCACAGATCTCCACAATGTATCCCTGAATATCACATCCACCATCATAAATTGGTTTCCCCCATGCTAATGAAACTGAGTTCTTTGTAGTGTCAATCACATGGACATGGGTTGGAGGACCAGGTTTGAATTTTGGATTGCAGGCTTTATAATACGATGTTGGTAAACTTGGTTCTCCAAGTCCTGCTATGTTTTCAGCAGAAATTCTAAACTCATATTCATGATCTTCAGTCAATCCTGTCACTCTGAAAGACAAATCTGTGATAGTTTGTCGATTGCATTTCATCCACCTAATTCCAGTCCTATCCTTCTTCTCTATGATGTATCCAGTAATTTCACTTCCACCATCAGATTCAGGACTATTCCAGCAAACAGTCATAGAATCTTTAGCTATATTAGTTATTTCTACAAATTGTGGTGATCCAGGTGGTAAAAATTGACTCTTTATTATCACAGGTGATGATTCTAGTGGCTCACCAACACCATAGCTATTTACAGCCATAACACGAAATATATATTCATTTCCTTCCAGAAGATTGTTTACTTTAAATGATGTGACATCACATTTACTAGTAACTACAGTCCATGCAAGATGACTTGTCTCCCTCTTTTCAATGATGTAGTAAGAAATATTGCTGTTTCCATCATGCTCTGGAGGAAGCCAAGACAATGTACATGTTTCAGAAGTCACAGCAGTTACATTTAGCATCCCTCCACAAGGCCCAGGGCTGTCTAATACTTTTACATAGAATGTAAAAATTTTCGTTCCAGCTACATTAGTGACCTGCAAGTTATAGTGACCACTATCTGTCTTGATAGCATCTTTAACAGTAAGTATTGTTCTAAGGTCAGTTCTTTTGATCTCACATCTCAGCGTATTTTCAATCCCCTTGTCACCCTTGAACCACTGGACTGTTGGTGTGGGCTTTCCATAGACATCAGCATCAAGCTTAAATGTACCTCCTGCACTTACAACAACAGCTTGAGTGTATTCTGGATCAAGTGAGAGTCTTGGAGGCTCAACTTCATCCTTTGCAGTGATGGGGCCAGTGTTATAAGATGGTTTACTAATAGTACCAGCAGCATTCTTTGCAATTACTCTGAAATCATACTTAGAATCTTCAGTTAGTCCAGAAACAGTAAACTGAGTTTCAGTTACATTTGTAAAGTTAGCCTTCATCCAGCGTCCATCTGGTAAATCACGCTTCTCCACTATGTAGCCAGTAATTGTGCTACCTCCGTCATACTCTGGTTTTGTCCACTGAATTGTGATTGAGTTCTTATTCACAATAATAGCCTCTGGGGTCCCAGGAGAATCACATGGATCACGTGCTATGTATCCCTCAGAAATTTTACTGCACCTGCCTATGCCAACAAGATTCTCAGCATAAACTCTGAACTCATACTCGATGCCTTCATCTAGAGGACTAATTTTTAAAGAAGTGTCTTTAATTAGTGTCTTATTCATTTTTGTCCACAGAATGCTATTTCTCTCTTTTCTTTCAAGATGGTAGCCTATAATACTAGTACCTCCATCTGTAATTGGTTCATGCCACTCAACAATCATGTGACTCCTTGATAATAAGGAGACAAATGGAGTTCCAGGTGGACCTGGCACTTTGAAAGGATACTGGACAATCACAGAGGCAGAGTCTAATGCATGACTTTTACCATACCGGTTTTGAGCAATGATTCTAAATTGATATTCTGCCCCAGTTTTTAATCTGGTAATTTTCAGGGTAGTTCTCGGTGTGGTGGTTGACACATTCTCCCAATCAGTTGCGGTTATGTCCCGCTTTTGCACAATGTAGTTCGAAATATGGCAGCCTCCAAAGTACTTTGGTGGATCCCAGGAAATTGTAACACTTTGTGAACTGACCTCATCAAACCTAACAGGCCCAGCTGGTGGATCTGGCTTATCTAGAGTAATAATTTCAATAGTTGCATCTTTCTGCCCAACAACATTAGAAACCATAATTCCATATATCCCTCCATCATCTCTTGTTGTTTCTTTTATGTTAAGAGTTGTGTGATCTGCTGTATTGATAACATTAACTCTTGTTGTTTCTTTAAGAGTTAGCCCACCCTTCGTCCAATGAATTTTCGGTTTTGGACGGCCAGAAATAGGTATTTCTACTTTGAGGTCCTTACCAATTAGTACACTATAAATGGTAAATGCAGGCCTTACATCTGGATCAATAACAAGATCCTTTGCCTGCACTGGGACAGCAAGAGTTCTTGGGTCACTTTTTCCTTTTTCATTAACAGCAATAACTCTGAACATATAATCCTCTCCTTTAATTAAATTAGTGATGACAGTGTCCAGTGTTTTCACAGTTGCACATGTGGACCATTTTTCATCACCTTTGATTTGAATTTCCACAAGATATTGTACTATTTTGCTGCCACCATCATGTTCAGGCTTTTCCCATGCAAGAGAAACACTTTTGCATGTGACATCAACAACAGTAAATTTCTTCGGCATTTGGGGTACCTCTGATACTTTTATGGAATCAACAGTTTCTGCAGGTAATCCAATACCATATTCATTCTCTGCGTACACTCTAAAATAATAACTGCACCCCTCCTGAAGTGGTTCAATCCTCCATGAGGTTCTGTGGCAGTTAGTGGCAATTGCCGCATAAGCCTTTCTTGTGCTTTCACGTTTCTCAATAATATAGTTTTTAATTTTTGCACCACCATCCAATGCTGGAGGCTGCCACGTAAGTGTTACAGACTCTTTAGTAATTTCATGTACTCTAAGGTTTAAAGGTGCGCTTGGTGTGTCAAGTACTTTGACACTAATTGTAGCAGACTTTGCACCACAAATATTTTCGACTGTAACAGAATACTTCCCACTATCAAATCTGTTAACATTATCAATGACAAGGGAGGTATAACTACTTGTCATCTCTATCTGAGCTGCATCTTTAATTTTACCATCAACTTTTTCCCATCTAATGTCAGGAGCTGGTCGTCCTCTGATAGGTATGAACACTCTCAAGGAATCTCCAGCTTTAATATTGATTATTTTCCTGAGTTCCATTTCAAGATCAAGATCTGGTTCTTGCATCTTGTCTTCAACAAGGATTGTGCCAGGCACATCTGTATGCTCTCCAACACCAACCTTATTAATAGCAAGCACTCTGAATTTATAAATTTGGTTTTCTTTAAGTTTTTCAACTTCATATTGTGTTTGTTTTATGCCTGTGGGAAGGGTACACATTTTCCATTCTTCAGCTGTTGCTTCACATGCTTCAACAATATATCCCTGAATATCACAACCACCATCATAAATAGGCTTCTCCCAGGAAAGGACAACAGATGTCCGTGAAATGTCACTCACTTTGGGATTATTTGGAGGACCTGGTCTGAAAATAGGATCGATGGCCAAGTAGTAAACAGATGGGGAGCTTGGTTTTCCAACTCCAGCATCATTCTCAGCTGAAACTCTAAATTCATAATTGTGGCCCTCAAAAAGCCCTGTGACTTTAAAGGATAGTTCTGTCACTATATGCTTATTGCATTTAGTCCATCTTACCCCTTCTTTGTCATGTTTTTCAATAATATATCCTGTAATAGAATTACCACCGTCATTATCAGGTGCTTCCCAAATGACCACCATTGAATCTTTTGTGATACTGGAAACTTCCACCCCCTTAGGAGCATCAGGGCTAACAAACTGATTTTTTGCAATAATAGCTTCAGATTCTAATGGCTCGCTAACTCCATATTTGTTTGCCGCTGAAACACGAAATATGTACTCATTTCCTTCCAGAAGTTTAGTTATTTTCAAAGTAAGTTCCTTTGCTTCAGGTTCAACAACAGTCCAAACCAGTCTACTTGTTTCTCTTTTTTCAATGATGTAGTGAGATATTTCATCACCACCATCTTCCTTTGGAGGTTTCCAGCTAATTAAGCATTGCTCATTTGTTAAATTACTGACAGAAACAGGACCCTCAGGTGGACTTGGTCTATCCAACACTTTGACAGTGACCTGAATTGACTTTTCTCCTCCAATGTTTTGCAAACGTAATCTATACTGGCCAGCATCATGTGATGTAGCTTCCTTGACACTGAGACAAGTATTGTGCTGGGTGCTTTTAATTTCACTGTATTTAGTATTTGAAAGAATTTGTTTTCCCTTCATCCAGCAAATTGTTGGCATTGGTTTTCCAAAAATATCCACATCAATCTTGAAGTTCTCCCCGGAATTTATTATAATCGTTTGGGTGTATTGTGGATCTATGCTAATTCTAGGTGGTTCAACTTCATCCTTTGCAGTTATAGGACCAGTGCTGAGTGAGGGACTACTGAAGATACCTGCTGCATTTCTTGCAATGATACGGAACTCATACTGCTGATTCTCTGTTAAGCCAGTTGCCACATACTCAGTCTCAGTAACATTAGTAAAGTTGGTTCTTGCCCAGCGACCTTCAGGCAACTCTTTCTTTTCCACAATGTAGCCAGCTACTTTGCTTCCACCATCATATTCTGGCTTTGTCCATCTGAGAAAAATAGATTTTTTTGTGACAGTAACAACTTCGGGGGTTCCTGGAGGATCACAAGGATCTCTTGCTACGTAACATTCAGACAGTTTGCTCACTTTACCAATACCCACAATATTTTCTGCATAAACTCTGTATTCATATTCAATTCCCTCTTCAAGACCTATGCTTTTGAACCGCGTGTCTTGAATAAGAGTCTTATTTAGCTTCATCCAGATAATACTGTTTCTTTCTTTGCGCTCAATGTGATATCCTAATATACGGCTTCCTCCATCAATTACAGGTTCATTCCAAATTACATCCATACTATCTTTTGTGGCAGCTTGTATATATGGCGTTCCAGGTGGTCCTGGAATTTTAAATGGATACTTGGCAACTACAGCTTCTGACACAAGAACTGGACTCTTTCCATATCGGTTTTCAGCTGTAATCCTGAACTGATATTCAGATCCAGTTTTTAGTCGGCCTGCCTTAATTGTGGTTCTTGGTAAATTTGTTGCCACAACCTGCCAGTTTGTAGTGGAAGTATCTCTCTTTTCTACAATGTAGTTCTTAATAGTGCAGCCACCATCATATTCTGGGGGTTTCCAAGACAATGTAATACTGTTTGCTGTAACTTCAACTACATTTACTGGACCAGTTGGTGGCCCAGGCTTGTCAAGAACAACAGCATTAATCTCTGCTGTCGTTACACCCACAGTGTTTGAAAGTTTGACAGTATATCGACCAACATCATCTCTGCAGGCTTCCTTGATATTTAAATACAAATGCGTGTCAGCCATTTCAAAATTAACTCTTGTGGTTTTCTTGACAGGAACGCCATCTTTGTACCAAGACATAGCTGCTTTGGGTCTGGAAACATAAGATATCTCTATTTTTAAGTCTTCTCCTGCCAGTACACTAAATGTGGAGAACAACAGCTTTACTGCTGGAGTAATTACAAGTTCTTTAACAATCACTGGTACACCAATTTGGCGGGGATCGCTTGTTCCTTTTTCATTTCTTGCTGATACACGAAACATATATTCTTCACCTTGAGTTAATCCAGTAATAATGGCTTCTGTGACTTTCACAGTCATACATTGGTTCCAGGTATCACTGCCTTTGCTCTGTAGCTCAACAATATACGCATTTATTCTGCTTCCTCCATCATGATCTGGCTTTTCCCATGACAGTGTAACACTATTCTTCGTCACGTCTCGCAATGTGATTTTACCTGGAGGAAGTGGTTTTTCAGACACTTTGACTGATTCCCTAGTTTCAATGGGAAGCCCAACTCCATATTCATTTTCAGCTAACACTCTAAAATAATAATTGCATCCTTCATGTAAATTATCAATAGTCCAACTTGTTTTGTGGCAGTTAGCATTTACAGTTGCGTATGCTTTTCTTGTTGATTCACGTTTCTCTATAATGTAGTTCTTAATCGCACTACCACCATCAAGAATAGGAGGGTCCCAACTAAGTGAAACTGATTCTTTGGTTATTTCATCAATCTTGATATTTTGTGGTGCTCCAGGAGTATCTAGTACCCTAACATTTACAAAAGCTGTCTTTAGCCCTGAGCTATTTTCTACTGACAAAACATACTTTCCGCTATCAAATCTATTTACATTTTCAATTAATAGCCAAGTGAACGATGATGTACTTTCAATTGTAGCTCTTTCAAGTGACTCTCCGTTTTCTCTTGACCATTGCACTTCAGGAGCAGGTCTTCCTTTTATAGGTACAAACAATCTTAATGTGCCACAGGCTCTGATGATAACAACTTTACGAAGTTCTGCATCAAGTTCAATATCTGGCGAAATCAGTCTCTCTTCTGTTTTCGATAATCCAGGAACAGAGGCTGGCTCCCCAACTCCCTCACAGTTAATGGCAAAAATATTTATTTTATATTCTTGATTTTCTTTTAGGTTAGTGATTGTGAATAATGTGGTCACTATACCATCTTTGGGGGTGACATCTGTCCATTCATCATCCTGAGGAAGGCAGGTTTGAACAATGTATCCTGTAATCTCAGATCCACCATCATAAACTGGCTTGTTCCATGCAACTGTGACTGATGACATAGTTGTATCCAAAATCCGTGGATTTCCAGGAGGACCGGGCTTGTAAAGTGGGTCACTAGCCTTGTAAAATGGAGTAGATGCACTTGGCAAACTTAACCCTGCAGCATTCTCAGCAATAATTCTGAATTCATATTCATGCCCCGGTGTCAGTCCTGATACTTTGTACTTTAAATCAGTAAGAACCTTCTTGTTACATCTAATCCAGTGCAGACTTGTCTTATCTCGCCTTTCAATAATGTAGTTAGTAATTTCAGTTCCACCATTGTTTACTGGCTCTTCCCAATAAATGACCATTGAGTCCTTTGTGATATTTCTTACTTCGGGATTTTGAGGAGGATCAGAAGGCATATATGGGTTTGCTGCAATAATTTGCTCAGATTCTAAAGGCTCACCAATCCCATACTTATTAACTGCCATCACTCTAAATATATACTCATTTCCTTTTAATAGCTTTGTTACTTTGAACTGGTTTAGTTGTAAGTCTGAAGCCACATTTGTCCAGGCAAGCCTGCTAGTTTCACGCTTCTCAATTATGTAATATTCAATATTTGCTCCACCATCATCTGATGGTGGCAACCAAGACAGGACACAGTTCTCAGCTGTAATGCAGGTAACAAGTAATGGACCTTCTGGTGGACCTGGTCTATCAAGCACTTTCACACTGAAGGTATGTTTAGCAAAACCGCCAATGTTGCTGGCAGTTAACAGCAACGCACCGCCATCTCTTCTTACAGAATCTTTATTAATCAATACTGTTGAAAAATCTGTCATTTTTATTTCGAGTTTTGTTGTTTGTTCTATTTCCTTTCCATCTTTAGTCCAAATCATGGATGGCAATGGCTGACCTGTAATATCAGCCTCAAGTTTGAACACTTCCCCTGCTTTTACAAGTAGAACATCTTTAAACTTAGCATCAACCCTAATCTTTGGTTCCTCAACATCATCTTTACAGACAATTGGATCTGATGGTTCAGATGGGCTACTCACAGCACCAGCTGAATTTCGGGCAAGAACACGGAATTCGTAGGAAGCACCTTCTGTCAACCCACTAACAGTAAATGTAGTCTCTATTATGTTACTATAATTAACTTTGATCCAGCGTCCATTTGGTAAGTCTTTCTTTTCCACTGTATAGCCAGTTATTTTGAATCCCCCATCATAATCAGGCTTTGTCCACTTAATATTCACAAAATTCTTAGAAATGTTGATGGCCACTGGCTTTCCAGGAGGATCCACTGGATCGAGAGCAAGAGACGGCTCTGATGGTTTGCTTGGTTTTCCCACACCAGCGATATTTTTGGCTGTAACACGGAACTCATAGGCGATTCCAGCTTCTAATCCTATTGATTTGAAAATGTTTCCAACTACTAGGACACTGCTTACTTTTTGCCACAAGATACTATTCCTCTCTTTCCTTTCAATATGATACCCGATTACTTCACTTCCACCATCATTCACAGGCTCGTTCCAACTAATTGTCATGGTATCTTTAGTGAAGTCTATTACTTGTGGAGTGCCCGGAGGCCCAGGAACCTTAAAGGGGTATGCAGCAACTACTGATTCAGAGGTTATTGGAGGGCCCACACCATATCTGTTTTTAGCTTTAACGCGGAACTGATACTCAACTCGAGGGGTAAGACGTTCAGCTTTGAAAATTGTGCGGATTATTGTTGATGATAACACCGACCATGATGCACTTGTTGTATCCCGAAATTCAACAACATAATTGTTAATTGGTACTCCTCCATCATTTTCAGGGGAATCCCAAGATATTGTAATACTTTCATTTGAAATTCTGTCAAAATGAATTGGCCCCTTTGGAGGTCCAGGAATGTCATGTACTTTAACAGTGATTATTTCTGTCACTGTGCCAAGTATATTCTTTCCTGTCACAGAATACTGTCCACTGTCATTCCTAGTACATTCACTAATACATAGGAGAGTTGACACAGGAGTATTTTCAGTGTATACTCTCTGTGTCTGATTAAGGGCCTTGTCTTCCTTCATCCAGGAAACTACGGGTTGTGGACATCCCAGAACAGGTATCTCAATTTTTATTTCATCTCCTGCCTTGGCAATAACCAGTTTTTTACATATTCCACGTAGATCAAATTGTGGTCCTTTTGTTTGTTCCTTAATGATGACAGGACTACTTTGACAAGGGTCACTTCTACCCGAGTTGTTCACAGCCATTACTTGAAATATATATTCCTCATTTTCATTTAAATTTTTCACTGTATAGTCCAGAGTCTTCACTGTTGTGACATGAGACCAACTGTCTGAGCCTTTCTTTTGAGCTTCTATTACATACCCAGTAATTCTACTTCCACCATCATGTTTTGGTTTTGTCCAAATGAGACTTGCAGAATTCCTAGTAATGGCTACAATGTTAACCTTTTCAGGAGCAGTGGGTGCTTGAGACACCCGAATTGCATCAGAGGTTTCTGCAGGGTCTCCGATGCCAAATTCATTTTCAGCACGCACTCTGAAGAAATATTCGGATCCTTCAGCCAGGTTTGGAACTCTAACTGAACATTTCTGACAGTTGGTTATTACAGCTGCATATGACTTTCGTGTTGCTTCCCGCTTTTCAATGATATAATTGATTATTTTTGAACCACCATCAATAAGAGGCATTTCCCACTGGAGAGTGATACCTTCGTTAGTAATCTCCTGAGGTTTCAGGTTGATGGGAGGGCCTGGAGAATCCAAAACTCTAACATTTACATATCCAGACTTTTTCCCACCAACATTCTCTAGGGTTAAGTTATATTTTCCAGTATCATGTTTTGTACAATGGGATATAACCAGTAGAGTATATGATTCGGTGATATCAATATTTGCATGACCCTTAAGAGGCATATCTTCTTTCAACCAGGTGACTTCAGGTGTTGGGCGCCCTTTGATTGGAACAAAAATCCGTATGGATCCTCCAGCTCTGACAACAAGCGTTCGCCTCAGTTCAGCATCAAGCTCAAAGTCAGGAGTTTCTTGACGTTCCACAATCTCTACAAGTTCCTGAACTTGAGCTGGTTCTCCAATACCCATCTCATTCATTGCACTCACTCTAAAATTGTATTTTTCTCCTTGCTGTAGGTTTGAAATAACAAATTCAGAAATTCTTAGCACAGTGCCTGTTGTGTCTTTAATCCAGCCTTTATCTCCTTCTTTTTTGTGTTCAACTATATATCCAGTGATGTCAAGTCCACCATCATATTTTGGCCTACCCCAGTTGAAGGTGGCTGTAGATTTAGTTGTATCTGTAATTCTTGGGTTGGATGGAGGCCCAGGTACACCTGAAAAGTATGATGCTTAAATATATACAGTTCAAAAAAGAGCATATTCACAAAATATTTCTTCTAACTACTAATAAAATAATCTATATTTATTTTTCCTTAACATTGTTAACACAAGAACTGCCATTTCCCACTCCGATGGACATTAAAGTCCTTCAGCTGTACGCACTTCAGTGTACGCAGTTTATGGTAATGTGCCATTAGTGTTAATAACAGCGACAACATGGTAACTTCATGTTTGTCAAAGTTTCTGCTTTTTAACAATTGTATAACTGATGTGGGATTAAGATTAATTTCACAAGATCAATCTATCAAATCCAATACTGAAATTAAAGAGCACAAAAACATGACATAAATATGACTGTATTATGGGTTTATGGCTTTTTTTCAATGACAGCATATTTGCAGCTGTGAAGATTAATCATGTCCCATTGTTTTCTTGATGGGTGGACCCTATGCTAGCGCAATGGCCCATTAGTAAAAACAAAAGGTGTTATATGCCGAAGTACATTGCTGCTTGTTGATACAGAAGATTGAAAAAACGCTAGTGGCTCTAGTGTTACTGATCAACATTCTATATATGACTGAGCAGATACCAAATACGAAATAAGATACTCACAAGCCACACTCTTGGTCATCACTGGTTGTGAAGGCTCACTGGGTTCCCCAAAACCAGCTATATTTTCTGCAATCACTCTGAATTCATATTCAGTTCCTTCTGTGAGCCCAACAACTTTGAAATTTAAATCGGATACCAATTTCTTCGATGCTCGAATCCATCGCATCCCATTTCTTTCTTTTCTTTCAACATTATATCCAATAATGTTACTGCCTCCATCTTCAACCGGTCTCTTCCAAGAGATGGATACGGAATTTTTGTTGACATTCTCAATGTCTGGTTTGGATGGTGGACCAGGTGGACCTGTAATTTAAATTTAGTAAAATTTATAGCTGTTTCGTTAATGACATAATATGAGATGTGTGATTAGAAAAACACGAAAGACATTTTATTTTCTCATTGGATACATATGAAGTGAATCTGACTAACCAAAGCTAGTTTTTTCCCTACATTGAAGTCGTGCAAGTTTCAGACATTTAAAATCTTTTCCCTATGAAGTACTGCTTACAGTATATATTATTATCCACTACAGTCAGTGGCCTTAGTTTACCACAGTCTTAAAGTCTTAGGGGCCTTAAATAACTCGTGCCAAAGCAAAAGGAGAGGCAGATTTGTTGTTTCTATTCTGTTTTGTTTTTTGAAAACTGAACAGTTAATCTACATTTGTTTTATAACAGGGTGACTAAAATGCACTAGCTGTAAGTGAAATGTAGTATGTTAACATTACTATTTTTATTTATCTTACTATTATCAATCTCTTCTGAGAAAAATAATCAATCTCAACATTAACATTCTATTTTAAAGTCTCTCAACATACCAAAGCTGTCTTCCATTTTCACTGGTTCGGACTGTGTTGATTCTCCAACACCATAATGGTTTAATGCTGAAACTCGGAAGATGTATTCATTCCCTTGGATTAGTTTGCTTGTAACTAAATGACAATCTGTTACATTTTCAGCCAAAATGGTCCAAAGAAGACGACTTGTTTCTCTTTTTTCTAGAGTGTACGATTTAATTGCAGACCCCCCATCATCTTGGGGTGGTGACCATGTTAATGTAACTTTCTCAGCAGAAACACTGCTGGCTATAAGGGGCCCAGGTGGTCCAGGAACATCCAGAACTGTCACTTTAACATTTTCCTCTCTAACACCAAATGGATTGCTGGCCGAGATAGTGTACTCTCCAGAATCTTTTCTGGTGGCACACTTTTTTGATAATGTTGAAGATGTTGGGGTAGATTCAATCTGGCATAAGTCTGATGGTTTGAGGTCTCTTCCTGCTTTTGACCACAAGGATGTTGGAGTTGGTTTTCCAGTTATGCTTGTTGCAGTTATTACAATTGTATCACCAGCTCTAAGTGTAAGTCCCTCCTTGACTGTTGGATCAATAATTATGGTTGGTGCCTCTGTCGAAAATATTACAAGTTGTTATTATGGCACAATAATGCACATTTAAAATCTTATATCTTTTCTCCATAAAACAACAAAAACATTCCTTACCATATTCATCTCGGCATATAATCGTATCAGTCTGCTCTGATGGAGGACTTATGGCCCCAGCTGCATTCTTAGCTCTTACTCTAAATTCAAACTTACATCCCTCTTGAAGGCCAGTTATGGTAAATGCACAATCCACAACATTAGTGCTATTAGCCTTCATCCAGAATTTTGAGGGCAAGTCACGTTTTTCAATTATGTAGCCTGTCAGTTTGTGGCCACCATCATACTTGGGTTCAGTCCATTGAAGTGTTATGCTGCTATGTGTAATGCTGACCACATCTGGTTTGCCAGGAGGATCTAAAGCATCATAAAAAAAGGAATTACTAAAATGAAGAAAAAAAAACCTTGAGAAATATATCTGTTTCACTGTATGATTTAACTTACCGATCTGATCTAAGGCAACTACTGGTTCTGTAGGTAGACTGGGCTTTCCAACACCTGCCAAATTTATAGCCATGATCCTGAATTGATACTCAAGGCCTTCTGTTAAATCTCTTACTTTATATTCCTTCATTTTCACCGGAGCACTGTTGGCTCTCTTCCACAGCAAGCTGTTTCTTTCCTTATATTCAACATGATATCCTGGCAGCATAAGAATACATTTTATATCACAATGAGAAACATAACATCATCAGAAAGATTAAAAAAAATAATAATACTCAGCGTTCAACTACCTGTAACAGGGGAGCCTCCAGTCTTCCTTGGATCAGACCACGCCAATTGTGCTGAATCATGATGCACACTCATGATTTGGGGTGGTGGTGGTGCATCTGGCACATCTAACAAAAACATAATACATTTTCAGCCACATTCTGCGACAGCAAGCTAACATGCTAAAATAATAAGCACTTACTGAATGGATGCTTAGCCACAACAGAATCAGATCTGAGGCTTTCTCCAATTCCATACTTGTTCTCCGCAGAAACTCTGAATGTGTATTCAGTTCCTTCATGAAGACCAGTTACTCTTAGACTGTTTGTCTGCACAGCTGAAGCACACGTAACCCACATTTTTGTTACCGAATCCCTTTTTTCAAGAATGTAATTGGTTATTTCTGATCCTCCATCATCCTTTGGTGCACCCCATTTTAAGGAGATTCCATCAGCCGTGATTTCATCAAACTTGATTGGCCCTGTGGGTATTCCTGGTTTTCCAACCACTCTGAGAAATATGGTAGATTCTTTGCTGCCAGCAGTATTTCTGAGAGTTATTGTGTATTTTGAGGCATCACCTCTTTGGCAGTCATGAATCAGCAAGGTTGTGTGGACAGCTGTGGATTCAACAGATACTCGGCCACTATCAGTTAAAGTGACATCATCACCTTTTTTCCATGTCACGGTAGGAGCAGGTTTGCCACTTATGGGAATTTTAAGGCGGACAGTACTTCCTTCTTTTGCAGTATAGCACAAATTTGGTAAATCTCTTAAGTCACATCCAGGTATAACTAAAAATAAATGTATAAAAAGGACAAGTAAAAACATAAAAGTAATTTTTAAAAAGTGTTAATGATTAAAAATTTTAAATTCTCAAAATAAACTTACCAGTGTGGTCTTTAGCCGTAACATTAAGTTCCTCCGCAACCCCATCTCCAGCATCATTTACTGCTCTCACTCTATAAGTGTACTCCTTTCCTTCTATAAGGTCTTTGGCACTGTATTGCATGTTCTTTGACTTCATGAGGGTCTTCCAAGTATCTTTTCCATTTTTCACTTCCAACACATATGCTATTATACGACTTCCTCCATCACTGATTGGTTTCTTCCAAGCAAGTGTGCATGAATCTTTTGTCACCAATAATGTCTTGAAGTCCAAAACTGGTCCTGGTTGTTCTAAAAAATACATATTCCTCTTAAGAAATGCTATCAATACACAGCAGCCTTTTAAAATAATGTTCTAAATAAATTTATGCTATTCACACACCTGAAGCTCTTACAGCATCCAAAATTTCACCTGGCTCCCCAACGCCATATTCATTTTCAGCTAATACTCTGAAAAAATAAGATCTTCCTGGCTCCAGGTCTTGAATCAGGAACGATGTTTTAGTGCAGTCATCTGCAACTGTAGACCATGACTTTCGTTCAGCATCACGTTTTTCAATTATGTATTTCTTTACTGGACTTCCTCCATCGATTAAAGGAGCATCCCAAAGAAGAGAAGCACTATTCTTTGTTGTTTCCTTTACCATTAGATTAAGCGGTGGCCCAGGGGTATCTGTATCACAGATAAAATCATTTTAAAATAAATTAAATTTACTTTTTTTTCTAAAGTTAAAACATAAAACATATTCAGATTAAGAGTAGCTTACCAAAAACCCTGACAGTAATCGTGTACATTTTCACTCCACTGCTGTTCTCCAAATTCAGAATATATTTTCCTGCATCATATCTATTCGCTTTCTCAATATAAACGAGAGTATCAAATTTGCTCGTCTTAATCACAATTCCTGGTCTATCTTTAATATTGCTGTTCATCTTGGCCCATGTTGCCTTGGGAACAGGACGACCCCTTAGTGGAATGTACAACCTCATTGGGGTTCCAGCACGCAACTCAACAGTTTTCTTTAGCTCTTCATCAAGTTCAGCTTCAGGAGGAACTGAAGTAATTAGAAAAAAATAGGACAGAAAAACAGAGCAATTAGTCAACAGCAGTGCTGTACTCTAGAACTTATGAATTAGAATTTGCTAGCCTGCTAGTGGCATTCTAGATCATTTCAACAGGCATGCTACCAGTATATGTGTCGTAGCTGCTGCTTCCATTTTTTTACCATATATATTATTTTTTCAAGTTTGCACATGTTCAGCACCCTACTGGAGAATAATGCGGAAAATTCATTTATATTAGTAATTAATTTAAGAAAGTGTTGGTGTGCTCCTTGCGTGCGCACACACACACACACAGACACACAGACACCAGTAACCCTGTCAGCCACTGCCACTAATTCTGTGAGAAACACAGGGTATACATTAAGGGTGTGACAGTTCTGACTCTGAGACCAAAACCACGATACAAGATCGTGAACATTTGTATCGCTGTTCCGTCTCCGGGACAACCCCCCCCCCAGCCCCAATTCCCTGCTGCAGAGCTCACATCACATTATTAATGTTACAAAAGTCATTTTTTAATTCATAGTCAATGCTATAACACATGTAAATCACATAATTATTATTCTGTTTAAAATTCACACATGGAAAAACATCACAAGGGAAAGCTCTACATTTTGTAAGTTCTATGCATTACTTGGACTGTAATGATACACATTGGTCATCATATACCTTTACTATTGTACATGTATTTTGGTATTTTTTTACAAATTACAAATTACTTGCATTTTAATTAAAATACTTTATTTATGTATCTGTGCCTATCTTTGCACATATATTATATACCAGTTACCAGGACCCAGATAAGTGGTGGAAAACAATTTAATTAATAATTTTTAATCACTAATAGTAGGTCTACACTTCAGTAAACTGAATTCAGTTAATTTCTACAGAAATACATTTATTTCATACAGAAATAAATGACACAAATATTAGGACAGACTCACTAAAATATTAGCACCCATACCCAAAATGTCCTTGGCTGTATATTTGCCTGGAACTTCATTCGGTTCACCGAATCCAACCTTGTTCACAGCTGTGACGCGAAACATATATTCCGTATTCTCTATAAGTCCAGTCACAATGTAATTTGTCTCCTGAAGGTTCCTTGGTACATTGCACCGTGTCCAATCGGCAGCATCAGCTCTCTTGCTTTCTACGAGGTAGCCTAATATTTCACATCCACCATTATTAGCTGGTTCTGTCCAGCATAAACTGACAGTGCTACTAGTTGTGTCAACAACTTTAGGAGAGATTGGTGGTCCAGGGGGATCTGTGGGACAGTACATGAAAATATGGTAATGATTTTGGATTTTATAGCAGTTTTGTCCACATTTCCAAAGGTACAGACACTCTTATTTACTTACATAAAGGATCATGAGCAATGGCGGCTTTGGATGCATCACTTGGTTTGCCAAGGCCAGCTTTATTAAGAGCAATAACTCTGAATTTATACTCATTTCCTTCTGAAAGACTGGTAGCTTCAATAGATCTCTCTATTATTGGTTTTCTGTTGACTTTTTCCCAATTTACATCTTTGGTTTCCTGCTTTTCAACCAAGTAACCAAGGATAGTGGATCCACCATCACTTGCCGGTTCTTTCCAACTCACTGTCATTTGGTCCTTTGTTATGTTAGTAATAATTGGAGGATCACAAGCACCAGGGACATCTACAATGTAAAATATTTGCATGAGTCCTTGCCCTATTCAAACAAAGTCTGTAATTTTCTTTTGTGACAAATAAGAAAATAATCAATTTACCAAATGGGTTCTTAGCGACAATAGGGTTCGTCAGGGTAGGATCACCCACACCATACTTGTTTTCGGCATGAATGCGGAACTGGTACTCATGACCCTCAATCAGTTTTTCAACAGAATATTCAGTGTGCTGAGCACTGATTTTGGATGTGACTTGAGCCCAGTTTGCTCTGCTTGTTTCACGTTTATCGACAATGTAGTTGGTAACTGCAGAGCCGCCGTCTGTGATGGGCGGCTCCCAGCTCAGTTTGATGTGATCTGCATACACATCTCCAAATTTGATAGACACTGGGGGGCCAGGTACATCTGAAGAAATATGTATGGAACGTCAAACATATTTATTAAATGTATAGTGTTTACACCTACTTCTTGATATACATTTTACTTACCTAAAACTTTGAGTTTAATTTCACCTGATTTTGAACCACTTGCATTTTCTGCCAAAATAGTGTATTCTCCAGTCTCATTTCTTGTTACCGATAATAGCTCTATGAGGAATAGATTTCTTTTCTGTGAAATCTTCAAGACTTCAGAAGGTTTCAGTATCTCTTCATTCCTCTTCCAAGTAACTTTTGGCATTGGCTTTCCAAACACTTGAGCTTCAAGGCACACATTTTTCCCAGCTTTAACTGGTTGTAGTGCCTTCATTTGAAGCCCAATTTCTATAGTTGGTGGTACTGAAAAGCCAAACAAATGACATTTTTTCATTTGAATATAAATGACATTTTCTCAGTAGAATACAAATTTCCAAATCAATAATATATCTTTTGGTCATACTTTCTCATTAATAGCCTTACCATTTTCAGGAGATATTACAACTGGATCAGACATTTCAGATGGTCTGCTGATGTTAACTGCAGTTTTTGCAAGTATTCTGAATTGGTATTGCCTGCCTTCCTCTAGCCCTGTTACAGTGTATTCTTCTTTGGGTAAATTTTGACTGCTAATGTTGTAGCGCACCCATTTGTCTTCAGGAGTTTTTAGAGCTTCAATGTAATATCCAGTGATCTTACTGCCACCATCATGTTTTGGTCTGTTCCATAACAGGGTAACTGAATTCTTAGTCACGTCAAGGACTTCAGGCTTGCTTGGTGGATCTATAAGAGAATGACAAAGCGAAACAAGGAGCTAGTATTACTTTACATAACCATTATTATATGACTCAAAATCCCTGAAATGCAGCGTTGAGGTAAGTTCAGGTAAGAAATAGTTGGCAACGCTGCATTTCAGGGATTTTGAGTCATTCTGCGCTGCAGATGGGGTAAATGCGTTAATATATTTAATCAGATTAATCAAGACGCTGGATTAATCCGCGTTAACGCGTCAATTTTGACAGCCCTACAAATAACCATAAGAAAACCTTACCAACTGGTGTTCTTGCTGTGGCAAATTCAGTATTTTTGCTTGGTTTTCCTTGTCCAGCACGATTAATGGCTGATACCCTGAAGGTATATTCCAGACCTTCAATAAGTCCACTGCAAGGATATTCAGTTGTACGAACAACTGTGTCATTGGCCTTTACCCAGAGAAGACTGTTCCGTTCTTTACGCTCAATGTAGTATCCAGTTATTGGACTGCCACCATCACTGGCTGGTTTTTCCCAGGCAACAAACATGCAGTCTTTATTGACTTTTAGGGTGTGACAGTTCAAAGGTTCACTCGGTACCTCTGAAAATGAACAGAATTTTAGATTTGGGTTTCATTACAAAAATATACAATATAGTCATTTAAGTCAACGGATCTCACCGAAGGGGAATTTGGCGATCATCCTCTCAGAAACAATGGGCTCTCCTAGACCAAAGCGGTTCTCAGCTCGAACACGGAATATATATTCCTTTCCAGGGATAAGCTTCCCAACTGTGCAAGTAGTCTTAGTGCATGATGATACAGCAATGACCCAATCATTTCTGCTCATATCACATTTTTCTACCACATAGTTGGTGATAGTACTACCTCCATCCTCAAGTGGTAACTGCCACGACAGTGTGCAAGTATCAGCATTTACATCAGTGATCAGAAATGGTGGTTCTGGGGGACCAGGGGTATCTGAAAGATATGTATTCCAATTATTTTTAAAATATTCCTTTCAATTTTTTTTATCTAACACAGGAATACTTTTGCTTGTGAGACTTACCCTTGATGATTACTTTCAAAATTTGTTCCTCCTGTCCAATACTGTTCTCAGCTAAAAGGCTGTATTGACCACTGTCTAATCTTGATACATCTTTGATGATGAGCACACAACTGTTCTGAGATTTGTGCACAGCTAGACGACTAGAAGGGATGACCTCCTCTTCATTCCTTTTCCATTTACAGACCGGTGGTGGTTTTCCAGAAACAAGAGCTTCAACCCTGAGTCTTTTTCCTGCCCTTTCAGTTACAGTATCTACCATAATAATCTTTGGTGGAACTAAATAAATAAATAAAACCAGAAAGAAAGATGAGAATTGTGTACAACATGTTTTGACCAGAAAAAATATAATACATGCAATGAAGTGTGAAATAATGTTAACTTACACATCTGCTCCTTGATCTCAACTTCTCCTTTAGTTTCTGTGGGCAGACTGCATCCCATTACATTTCTTGCTGCCACTCTAAATTTGTATTTCATGTTTTCTTTCAGTCCAACAACAGCAATACTCAGATCTTTCACAACAGAATATGGCGTCCATTGTTCCTCGGGTTTATTTTGCTCCTGGACCACAGGCTGTCCATCTTTAGGTTCTTGAGGTGGAACCACCAACATGTAATCAACTACATAACCATCAATTTTAGCTCCCCCATCTCTCATTGGTTTCACCCACGCCACAATTGCGCTATTCTTTGTGATTTCCAATACATCAACCTTCATTGGTGGGTCTGGTTTACCTGCAATGTCAAACCCATACAAATTAGAGTGCATTCAAAATTAATACAGTTTCCTTTTAGTTTTATCATAACCAGTGCCAGTTGGAGTAGTTACTCTCAGTTGGAGTAGTTACTCTCTAAAACTACAAATTCCCCAGTTCACAAAATAAAGATATAAGGACACACATCATAATCCTGTCATTACTTTATTTTCAATGCTTTGGGCAGACATGTTGTCTTATTAAGTGCTTGGATTGGTTGGTCATTGAATTTACAATGGTAGAAATGTATTTCTGACCTGGACATAGCTTAATTTTCATAGTAATATTCATGAGTTTTTGTGCAGTAAATTTAAAATAATGAGCGTATCTCCACTTACTGCATCACCCAGTCTCTTCTGCTATATTTCAATTTCCTTTCTGATCCTGAAACATCTATGACTAAAATCGATCAGCACACATGTGCTTTTGCATCGTCCAGTTCTAAAATAACAGTAAAGCGCGACCATTGCGGGAACACTGTAATGGCCAGTTAGTACCCAGACCCTCCGTTTTATGTTAAATTTAAATATTATGCATGAAAAACATTATTTTGAAAATATGTGTGTAGTGTAGAAAGGGACATTTTAATAATCCAGTAATTGAAATGTGATCGCTGAAATTTGAACTCTAACACTTAACTTAATTATGAAAGAAAGTAATATAATTACAGTAACACTTTGTACTTTGTAACTTGTTACCCCCAACACTGGTGCCCAGCATTTTTAATCAGCATCAATGTACTTACTAATGGGATCTGATGCTAGATAGGATCTTGGAGAAATCTTTGGCACTCCTGCTCCATACTCATTAACTGCTGTCACTCTGAAATAATATTCTGTTCCTGATATAAGATTTGAAATTTTCAGGTTTGTCTTCTTCACATCGTTGTTCACTGTTGCCCAGGTCTTTCTGTCAATTTCACGTTTTTCAACTATGTAGTGAGTAATTTCACTTCCACCATCATTTTCAGGGGGAGACCAAGAGAGATTGCAGGATACCATTGTGATATCATTGGCTTCCAGACCCTCTACAGGTCCAGGGGTATCTATTAATAAAAAAGGCTTCTATGAGTTTCATTATCACTTTGAGTTATATTATCAAATTGCTGCTATAACTTTTTTGGAAGGCATCCTTACCCAGCACTTGAACATTCACAAAAATGGCTTTCTCTCCTGCAGGGCTGGTTAGAGTAAGAGAATACTTTCCCGAATCGTCCCTTGTGCTTTCAGGGATGACAAGGAATGCCATAGTATCTATTAAATCCACCTGACCTTTTCTTACAACATTGTCAATACCCATTCTCCTCCATGACACCTTTGGTGCTGGTCTTCCTCTAACTGTGGCGCACAGTCTAATGGGGCATCCAGCACGAACAGTAAGACCCTTTCTCAGATTAGCATCCAGTTCAATATCAGGTGCCTCTGCAAAAAGAAAAAAGAAGAGACCATTTTACTCTGTACATTCTGAGTACATCTAAGATGCAGCCATCCATTCATTTCTTATACCTACATGTCCTATACAGGGTTGCAGAGCCTATCCTGGAAGTTACGGGTGCAATGCAGGAAACGGGTGTATTGTAGGGCACACACACACCCCTGTAACACCTATGGACAATCTGGCAACTCCAGTTGACCGTAGCATGTTTTTGGACTGTGGGGGAAACTAGCTGACCAGGTGCAAAGCCCATTACGGGGAGATCATGCACACATGCAGACCCGGGCATTGATTCAAACACTGGAGCCCAAATGTGGGAGGCAACTTGTGTCATTAAGCAAAATATACAAAATGAGTGTACAGTACGTCAGTGATTACCTAGGATCTCTTTGGGTGAAACAGCATCTTTGAGACTTGCTGGTTGACTCATGCCAACCTGGTTTTGTGAATACACACGAAATTCATACTCCAGTTTTTCATCCAGACTAGTAACAGTAAAGTCTGTCACTGTCATCCGAGCAGTAACATTACACTTTTTCCAGCCTTGATCTGCATTTTTACTTGTACCCTTAATTCTAAACTCAACCACATATCCAATGATTGGAGCGCCACCATCACAAACTGGCTTTTTCCAGCTGAGCGTGATAGATGTCTGTGTGCTGTCAGAAATCTTCAAATCCTCTGGCGGGCCAGGAGGTCCTGCAAAGTTAATATTATGTTGATGTACACCCATTTATATATGAATTTGGAATGTACAAAATAAACTGGGAGAAAACACAAACTTAATAATGAAAAATATTAACCATTGTACAAATAATGAAACATACAATAATTTCTTCTGTATAAGCAGGTTAGCCATCATCAAGGCAAATATTCTTGATACCTATATCATTTGCAAAATGGGCACCATTTCGTGGATCTACCTGAAAACTACTTCTTGGATCTTTTTTTTTTTACACGAAAGATACAGTAAAGCATGTTTTGACAATTTATGTTGACATTTAAGTTTAAAAGGAAGAAACTTGCCTACATGTAAATGATGATATGTCAAGAAACTTACCAACTGGATCTCTAGCAGTTACTGATACTGAGGGTTTACTAGGATCTCCCAATCCTACTTCATTTTGTGCCTTGACACGAAACTGATATTCATGGTTAGGGATCAAGTTGGTAACATTCACACATGTCTGTGGGATAGGATCCTTTGTAACTGAAACCCATTTAATGGAATGTAGTTCCTTTCTTTCAAGAATATAGCCTGTGACAGGCTTTCCACCATCATTTTCTGGAGGAGACCATGAAACTGTCATTTCCTCCTTTCCAATTTTGATGACTTCAGGAGGATCTGGTGGACCAGGTCTATTGAACTGTGTTCTGGCAATGACTGCCTGGCTCTCCACAGCAGGACCTGTTCCCATCTTGTTTTCTGCTCGTAATCTGAAGATGTATTCATTCCCTTCCACAAGGCGAGTCACAATAGCTGAAGTACTTAGCACAGCTGCAGAGTGAACGGACCAAACCATTCTCCTTGTCTCACATTTTTCCAGAATGTAGTTCTGAATCTCACAGCCTCCATCGTCCTCTGGAGGATCCCATATTAATTTACATCGGTCCACTGAAATATCAGACACCTTGAGGTCTCGGACAGGGCCAGGTTTATCAAGCACATTCACAATAACATGAGCAGAACAGCTCCCTGAAGAGTTTGCTGCAGTCCCTACATATTTTCCTCTATCGGTTCGTCTTGAGGATGTCATTAGTAACTTTGAAAAATCTGCACCAGTTTCAATATGGCATCTTGGGCTTTTGTTAATATCACCAGTATCGCCTTCCTTAAGCCATTTAACCACAGGTTGGGGCTTTCCTTTAAGACTTGCATCAATTTTAATAGAATCTCCAGCTTTCACGGTGAGGACACCATCTAATTTAATGCTAAGTTCTGGTTCAAGCAGTTCTTCTTTCACAGGTGTTTCAGACGTTGTTACCCAATTACTCACTCCTCCTTCATTCTTAGTTTGTACTCTGAATTGATATATTTGGTTTTCAATGCACCTATCTACCATGAAGAATGTTTCTTTGATTGCACCTTTGTGTAGCCTTTCCCATTCTTCAGCTCCTTTTAGCTTCCTTTCGACATGGTAAACAAGATTGTGACTCCCACCAGTGTACTCTGGTTTTTTCCATTTAAGGAAAACAAATGTCTTGCCGATTTCAGCAATATGAAAGTTTTCAGGCTCACCAGGCTTTTCAATTGGATCAACAGCCAGAATTGCCATTTTAGTTTCAACTGGTGGCCCTTGACCACACTTATTTTCCGCACTGACACGGAATAAATACTCACAGTTTTCCATGAGTGGTGCTTTAACAAGACGTTTCGTGCAATCAGAGGACACTACTGTCCAGCCCCTTTGATTTGGTTGTCGACACTCAATAATGTAATTTGTTATTTCAGTGCCTCCATTATCTTCTGGATTCTCCCATGATACCATACAAGAGTCCTTAGTTACGTAACTTATCTTCAGATTTTGGCATTGCCCAGGTTTATCAAGAACATTAACTACAATACTAGCTTGTGCTTGACCACTAATGTTTTTTGCTTGAATGACAAATTTCCCATAATCTTCTCTAGTTGCTTCTTTTATGATCATATCAACAAGTGGGTAATTGTTGTTCATCTCAGTCCGCTTATCTCGAACTAAGACTTTTGCATCCTTAGTCCAGGTAATTTCAGGATCAGGTCTTCCTTTAACACGAGCAACTAAGTTAATGTTCTGCCCTGTTCTGACTGTCAGCAGATCACGACAAGCAGCATCAACAATAACCTCTGGAGGAATAAGGATGTCTTTTGCAATAATGATTTCACTAAGTTCTTTTGGTTCTCCTTCTCCAATCTGATTACAAGCTCTTACACGAATCTTGTATTCCATGCCCTCAATTAATCCTGGCACTCTATATGCGCACGGCTTAATAAGTTCATCCTTATTTATTCTGTCCCATTGCGCACTGCCTGATTTCTGACATTCAACAATATAACCTAATACAGGACTGCCCCCATCTCTTGTAGGCTTAGTCCAGACTAAATCCGCATATGATTTGCTCCAGTCCTTAAGTTTGACATTATTTGGAGGACCGGGGCGAGTGATAGGACGTGCAGTTTTAACTTGATCTGACACTGGAGAAGGTTCACTTATGCCAGCTATGTTTTCTGCAAATACTCTAAACTCATAGGTATTGCCTTCAAAAAGCCCAGATACTCTGTATCTGGTATCTAAGACAGGAGTTTTGTTCAGACGAATCCATTTACCCGTCATTTCTCTCCGTTCTACAATGTAACCTATAATTGGACTTCCACCATCAGATAAAGGAGGTTCCCACTGAACAGTCACAGCGGTTTCAGTAGTATCATGAGCAACTGGTTGGCCTGGCGCACTAGGTGGGTCAAACATACGTTTGGCAATAGTGGGTGAACTTTCAAGGGCAGCACCAATACCAACTTTGTTCTCTGCACGAATACGTGTTACATATTCGCGACCTTTCTCCAAATAGGAAACCTTAGCTTTGGTATTAGTGCTTCCAGAGCTTACTACTGCCCATGGCTCCCATGGCTTCTTAGTATCCTTCTTCTCAACAATATAATTCATCAAAGGGGTTCCACCATCATCCTTGGGAGGACGCCAGCTGATGACCATGAAATCAGGAGTAACCTCAAGCATGTTAACTGGGCCAGTAGGAGGACCTGGGACATCAATAACTGTGACATGCAAAGCGACTGTCTTGCTTCCGGCTGGGTTGGAAACTGTGAGAAGATACTCTCCAGTGTCTTGTCGTTTACAGTCATTAATGGTGACCATAGTTGAATAGTGATCAGTTTCAATCAGCACATTGCCTTCACTTTTGATTTCCTTGCCATCAGTAACCCATTTAGGAGTTGGAACGGGAATGCCTTTCATGATTGCAGGAAGCTTTATTGTGCTTCCAGCTTTCACAACAATTCCTTCAATTAGCTTCACATCAACTTCTATTGTTGGTGCCACTAAAATAAACAAAAAAGAATACATTAATGGAAATATTTTCTCAAACTTAAAATATTGTATTTTCCTGAGTGAAAACAAAAATGTGACTTACCAAGTTTTTCTTGGCACAGAATAGGTACTGTGGTATCAGGACGACTCAGACCTATAGCATTCTCTGCTTTTACTCGGAATCTATAGGTTTTTCCTTCTTCAAGTCCAGTCACATGACATTCAGTCTTTTTGACAGTTTTAAAAGCAATCCAGTCTTTTTCCCCTTCTTCTTGGTATTCTACTAGGTATCCAGTAATATCACTCCCACCTGTGCGATCTGGCATATTCCACTGAAGCCAGACTTCGGTTTTATCTGCATCCACATGATGCAAGTACTTTGGTGGACCAGGCGGGTCTTAAATAAGGAAAGAAAAATATTGCTTTTTATGGTAACAAAAATGGATATTTCATATTTAAAAACATTTAAAAATTACATGAATACTCACAGAGGGGATCAATCGCCTTTATGGGTTTGGTAGTTGAAATGTATTCACTTCTGCCAAACTGGTTTTCAGCAGCAACACGGAACATATATTGAGTTCCTTCCATCAAGTACAAAGCCATTAGGCTAGGCTTCTTGCATGTAGGACAAACAGGCACCCAGTTATCTGAAGCCACATCGCGTTTTTCTATCACATAGTTGGAAATAACAGCACCTCCATTATCCTCTGGCTCATTCCAAGAAAGATAGGCTGATTCTCTTGTAATCTCAGAAATGGTGAGATTCCGAGGTGGACTAGGTTTATCTGTATTTGAAAAAGGAATGTACTCTAATTAGAAGTTCAGTCATACAAACAGAAATTTAGTTATTAATGTTAAGAAATTACTTAATACTTTCTATGAATGCCATGTAATTAAGAATCTATGAACTCATGAATAACACATTATATTGCATTCATAAAGCATTATAAACATGGCTATAAATATTTTAAAAAGGCATAACACATTATAGTCATGTTCATTATGCATTATGAATGCATTATGAAGCTCTAATCTATAATGCACTATAGATGCTTTCATAATGCACTACAAAGAATCCTTTATTAATGCATAATGAATGTATCTATAGTGCATTATAGATGAAAGCTTCATTGGAGCTTATGAAGTATTATAACCAACACTACACTGCCTTATGACTGTCAAAAGAAGATACTGTAATGCTTTAGTAAGATTACACTGCCTGGTCAAAAACTATTTTTGGACTGCCTTTATCTATGATTATGGTGCAAATTCACATCATGGCATTGTTTCCACGAGCTTATACAGCATCTCAACATTTATTTTCAACCATATTTGCATTCATTTCTTGCCGAGATCTTGTACTGACGAAAAGTGAGTTGAACCATTCCATAAAGTCTTCTTCAACACATCCCAAACACTTTTTATGGGTGTTCAATTCCATTGTTAACAATGGAATTTAAACCTTGGACCAGACCAGATGTGCTCTTTCTGGCACTCTCTTTGACTTTATTTTCAGATGCTGGCCATGGTGCAGCAGATGTTGTTATGCACCTTCTCAACCTTCTTTTCCTAACTTGTATATGATACCAGTTTTTTCAGTCTAAGGCAATAAACCATGTTTGATCACAGCCAGCCAGGAGCCACAAGATGTGTTGATTTTTGTGTTACAAAGTAACAAAACAACCAGTATATAACAAAGAACCATAGCTGAATCCTACATGGGGTTAAGCTCAAGACCCTGTGGTGGCTAAATCATATGTGAAAATGATTTCTCATGATGCTGAACTACTCTTTCACAATTTGATGCCAATCTTGGCATTCTCATCCTGGAATATGCCTGTGCCATTAGGGAAGAAAAAATCCATTGATGGTATAACCTGCCAATTCAGCAGATTCAGGTACTCAGCTGACTTTTGATTATTGCTGCACAATGTTCCTGAACTGTAATAGTGATCCAGTCAAGTATTAGCTGATTTGGCCAGGCAGTGTATTATACCAACCATAATAATGCATTATGAAGGTATCGAAATTATAGATGACAACTTCAAGTAAGGTGTTACTGGGAATGCTTACCTAAAACAAGAACTGTGCATGTAGCTGTTTTAGAACCTGCAGGATTTTCCACAGTAATCATGTAATCACCACAATCGAAACGAAGACAGTTGCGGATTTCTAGTTTACTTCCTTTACCAGTAACCTCCACGTTAGCTCTAGGTGGAACCTCTGCATTATTCTTCCGCCACATGACTTTGGGGAACGGCACACCCTTAATTCCTGCACTGAGAATGATATTAGTCCCTACCATGGCCAGATGCTCACGGGCCATGTTTGCGTCAAGTAGAAGCTCTGGAGGCTCTGTTGAAAAGAAAATTCAAAAATGATTCTATTAAAAACTGAAAAGGTAACCTGGAACATGTGAACTAACTATGTATTTTTCTATTATGTAATGTAAAATCCCAATTACCAAGTCTGTCCTGTACTTTCACAGGTTCCTTGACATAAGCAGGTTCTGATTTACCAGCAGCATTTGCTGCCATAATCCTGAACCTGTACATGCCTCCATCTTCAAGGTTCTGTACAGTAAACTTGGTTTCTTGGCATGATTCAGGAGCCTCATTAGCTTTTTTCCATTCTTCCTCCCCAATCTTTTGATATTCTACTAGATAGCCAAGAATTTTTCCTTTTCCATCATGACGAGGTCGCTGCCAGGTTAAACTTACAGATTCTTTAGTCTTGTCCACAGATTCTGGAAGCACTGGTGGGCTTGGTGGCACTGTGAATTTAAAAATATATACAGTATATATATTAAGTAGATTTTATATATAATACAATCTGGGCCTCAGTAAAAAAAAATAAAAAATGATATGTTAATGAAAAGGTACAAATGAGCCTTACCAATTGGATCTTTAGCTACAACAGGATTTGATGGTGGACTAGGATCACCAAGACCTATTTCATTCTCTGCCATGACACGGAATTCATATTCATAGCCTTCAGTAAGATCTTGAACTCTGAACTGAGTGTCTGGGTATATAGGTTGTTTTGTGGCACGTGACCATCTCTTAGATGTCGCCTCCTTTTTCTCTAAAATGTAGTTAGTAATTGGTTTGCCACCATCACGAGGTCTACTCCAGCTAACAAGAGCCATGTCTTTGTACACCTCTTTAACAACAGGTTGGTCAGGTGCCTCAGGTACTCCTGTGAAAGAAAGTTTAAAAGCCACTATAAAATAATATGTATTAAGGGCACCTGTGCACATATGTGGGCAAAACAACCACGCCTTTTAATTTAACGAAATGATTCTTACTAAAGAGATCTTTGGCTCGCATCTCTTCAGATTCCAGTGGATCACTGATTCCATACATATTCTCAGCACAGATTCTCATGATATACTCCCTTCCTTCAGTTAGCTTGGGTACTTTGCATGTTGTCTTTGTGGAGGCAGATGTCACAGTTACCCAAAGATCCCTCTTCGTGTCTCTCTTCTCAATAATATAGTTCGAAATCTCAGAACCACCGTCATCAAGAGGTGGCTTCCAGGAGATAACCATGAAATCTCTGTGAACTTCTTTGAACAATACTGGCCTCTCTGGTGGTAGTGGACGATCTAAAAATTAACATCATTAAGAGTTAAATAAATAGTAGAAAGAACCTGTAACATATTATGTGGAATAGAGAAATGATTACAGAAGAGACTGGAGACTTTTTTTTCTGGAAAAAAATTATATCAAGACCAGGAAAAAAGAAATACGTACCGACAACAGTTACAATGCAAATGCCCTTGCGTGAACCTGTACAATTCTCTACAAGCACACAATATCTGCCACTATGTTCACGCTTAGCCTTCATTATGCCTAAGCACATTGTGGTTGGAGTGTTCTTCAGTTTGATATGGTTATCTTCCTGTAATTCTTTATCGTCCTTGGACCATGTAATAGATGGTGCTGGCTTTCCAGTGTAGCGACCTTGTAATGCAAAAGATTCGCCAACACGTATAATGACCTTGTCACGGAAATCGAGCTCAATTGTTGGTGGTTCTGAAAATGAAAGCAAACAGATTGCACAGATTTCACCTGGTTTACAAGTTTATGACTGCTTTATGCACCACAAATTTAGCCCATATGTGGTACCTCATAAGAATTTGCCACTTCCCTTACCTAGCTCATCCTTGCAAGTAATTGGTTTGGTGCTAAATGAAGGTTTTCCTTGTCCGATTTCATTTACTGCACTAACGCGGAATTCATAGGTGTCGCCCGCCTTAAGACCATCATAGGTACATTTCCTCCCAAGCAGCTTCTCTTTTGTGAGTCGGGTGAACTTTTCCTTGCCAATTGGACGGGCTTCTACTACATACATGGTAATTTCAGACCCACCATCATTCTTAGGTGGTTTCCAAATCAAAGTAATAGAGTCCTTTGTGACTGCTGTGACTTCCAGATCTTCAGGGCGGTCTGGTACACCTAGTTCATCAGAGCAGTTACAGTCAGATCTAAAATCAACCAGCAGCATAACTGTGCACTAGCCTCATTTAGACAGAAGAAAGCTAAGTGTAAGTGTAAGTATTAGTGCATGATAAAACGTTGCATAAAAAAGTACTCACTATAACGGTCCTTGATGGTTATTTCTGAAGTAGTTTCAGTAAATGGACCTATTCCAATCATATTTTCAGCTGCAATTCTGAAGAAATAAGCCTTTCCATCAATAAGACCATGAACAACAGCAGTGTGTCTAGTGACTGTGCAAGACACTGGAGTCCAAGCCTTATGTTCAGCTTCACGTTTTTGTATTATGAAATTAGTAATAGCCGAACCACCATCATCTTCAGGATAGAACCAGTTTAACTTGCATGAGTCACTAGTGAGATTCTCTGCAGTGATTGGCACACCAACTGGACCAGGAACATCTAAGGCAGAAATATAAAGGAAGGTTTAAGTCATCTTTTTTAAATTACTTTTTAAACCAGTGGGTGGCATTGTGGCTCAACAGGTAATCTTGTTGCCTTATACCTCCAAAGCTGGTGATTTAAATCCTGCCCCTTCTGTGTGCGTGTGTGTGTGTGTGTGTGTGTGTGTGTGTGTGTGGAGTTGTCCAATGATGTGGCCCCATGAGTTTCCTCCCCCAGTACCCAGTAACTGGTATCTATAAAAACCCCTATGCTTTATCCACACCCCCTTCAATTAGTACTGAATAACAATGAGCAGTATACGTACCCAACACATTCACCACAATGGTTTTCTTTTTTTCACCTCCGTCATTCTTAGCCGTGAGTGTATACATGCCTTGATGTTTCCGTGTGCATTTCTTGATTACCAAAGCCGAACTTATCGCAGTCGTCTCAATCACAGCTTCCTCTGGTAATGCACCATCATCTCTATTCCATGTAATCTGTGGTGCAGGCTTTCCAGATACAAAGGCCAGGATACGAATCACACCGCCAGCATGAACAACTAGCCTCTCTTTCATTGTAGCATCCAGGTCCACCTCTGGAGCAACTGAGAAATGAAAAGATCATATTTCCTCCTAGATATACATAATTATTAACTATTTGGTAACACTTTAAAATGTGGCTTCTTAATGAATCTTAACATATCTTTTACTTTAAGTAAATATTTGTTCATATTTGTTCATGATTTGTACTGCAACTTACTTATTCTGTCTTTCAGTTCAATCACTTCTGGTACTTCACCCGGTTGACTAATACCAGCAGCATTTATGGCTCTTACTCTAAATCTGTAATGTCCCATTTCTTTTAGTCCATCAACAACAAGTCGGGTTCCTCTGACTTCCTTATCTTTAGCCTAGAAGGCAAGATAGATAGATAGATAGATAGATAGATAATTGGATGGATAGATAGATGTTCATGTGTACTTTACATGAACATGCATGTACTTTACACACAAAGATAATGAGACAATAATAATTTAAACATACTTTGCCCCATTCTTCTTGACCTTCCTCTTTGTACTCAACAATGTAGCCAATGATCTTCGAGCCACCATCTTTTAGTGGTGGAATCCATTCCAGATCAACGGTTGATTTTGTCCAGTCAGTAACTTTTGGTATAGGAGGATCTGGTGGAGCTAAAAGAAATATGTGCAAAGAATTGTATAAAATTTTTTTTATAATTCTAGAATTTTAGAACAACAATTGCAGAAAAATTCTTTATAATAAACAGCATATACCTGCAGGGTCTGTGGCAGCAACAGGATCTGATGGCAGGCTTGGAGGACCACATCCTACTGCATTAATGGCACTGACACGAAACTGGTACTGAGACCCTTCAATGAGACCACTTACGTTATGTGACACACCAAAAGGCATAACTTTGACCGGGTCTCGGGTTACTCTGTTCCAGCGTTTGGAAGTTGTCTCTTTTCGCTCTAGCCAATAACCAATCACTGGTGTTCCACCATCATGTTCTGGCTCTTCCCAGTTAACTGTCATGGAGTCATGGGTTATACTTGAAATGGTTGGTTTTTCACATTGACCAGGAACAGCTTTAGAGAGAAAATACATGTAAATACACATTACTCAGGAAAAACAAATTAAAGTGAACCAACACATTGTCAGAAACGCAGCGGGAGGAACGACCCATGTTTGCAGGCTGCGGGGTTAAGCCCTTCACAAGGGCGTTTATTAGCCAGAACAAGAGACTTTAACAGAACAAACGTGAGCGCAAGCAGTGACATGCATTAACAAAGACCGACAGGGGAGACTGGACTTGGGCAGACTGAAATAGGGCAGCACATTAAGGGTCAAACGAGAGGCAGCTAGTCAGGGGACGACCCATGTTTGCAGGCTGCGGGGTTAAGCCCTTCACAAGGGCGTTTATTAGCCAGAACAAGAGACTTTAACAGAACAAACGTGAGCGCAAGCAGTGACATGCATTAACAAAGACCGACAGGGGAGACTGGACTTGGGCAGACTGAAATAGGGCAGCACATTAAGGGTCAAACGAGAGGCAGCTAGTCAGGGGAAACAAGAGGAGCAAATTCCATTCGGCAAAGACAATGAGGGTCAGGTGTGGCAAAATAAGCCCCGCCAGAGGGCAGAACAGGGGATAAAACACGAAGGGCGGGGCTGAGCATAACATACACTATATACTTCAATACACTCACTGCAAAGATTCCTGGCTTTCTCTGGTTCACTGTCAAGGGGATCACCAATACCATATTTGTTTTGTGCCATGATACGGAACACATATTCATGGCCTTCTATCAGATTCTCCACCGTGTAAACCCGCTCTTTGGGTTCATTGGTAACATGTATCCAAGTCTTCCTGTTAGCCACACGTTTCTCTATGACATAGTTAGTAATCTTTGACCCCCCATCATCTTTAGGTGGAAGCCAAGACAGTGTAATCTTCCCTGAGGAGATTTCTTCAAACTTGATGGGAGGACAAGGTGGACCAGGGCATCCTGAATGAATAAATCAAGACATTATCCAAAGTCTTAATTATTCAAGCTTTATATATGATCGTGGGGAATAAAACTAAACAAAGGCAAATTACCTAATACATTGAGCCTTATATCCTTTGAGGCTTCACCCAGACTGTTGCTAGCTGTGATTGTGTAAATACCAGTGTCTGCTCTTTTTCCTTGCTTGATCAGAAGTGTGCAGCTGTTATCAGACACAAGCTTGTTGATGTGCTCATCATACTCTACATCAGTCTTTACATCCTTTTTGTAGGGTGGAGCCTTTTGCCATGTGAGGGTAGGGAATGGGCAACCCTTGATTTTAGCAACAATTTTGATGTCAGTTCCTTGCTCAGCTTCCATGAATGTGTCAAGTTCAATAATAGGTGCACCTTAAAGAAAACATTTAATATAAAATTATGCAAAGGTTAAATTAAAATACTTTTTTGTTCGGTAAATTTGAAATATCCTTCTTATTGACATACATGTCTGGTCTTTAACAGTGACTGGCCCAGCAGTTGAGGACGGCCTGCTTGCTCCTGCCTCATTCACAGCTTTGACACGAAATTCATATTCTCCACCTTCATTAAGGTCCTCAATTTTAAAAGTGGTCTCCTCAACATCACGTCGATTGCATTGTCTCCAGGATTCCTTTTGTGTTACACTGGTGTCCCAGCAAAAACGCTCAACAATGTAATGTGTCACAGGAGCTCCACCATCATTGATGGGTGGCTTCCATGTAAGGGTCACAGTGTCCTTGGTAACTTGATTAATTTTGACCCTTATGGGAGGATCTGGAGGGCCTAAAGAAGCTTGACAATGTTAAAATTCATTCCAGCTTAAAATGTTGCAAATAACAATTATTTAGTTTTAATTCACTTACTTATGGGATCCCTGGCCTTTGTCCGCTGAATCGTTTCTGTGTGTGGTCCCAAGCCAAGGCTATTTTCTGCCCGAACCCGAAATAGGTACTCTTGTCCCTCGATAAGGTCACACACAACGAATGCCTGACTACTGCACGCAGGACTGACCTTCGTCCAGGCCTTTCCTTCAACAGTTTTCTTCTCAATATAGTAACTCTTGATTCTTTCACCCCCCTCATTATCTGGAGGCTTCCATGTAAGCCTACAGCTGCCTCTTGCAATATCAGAAACTTTGAGCTCCTTTGGAGGTCCTGGTAAATCTAAAAAAAGAAATATATTTGCATAACATACATATTATTATTATTATTATTATCACACTTTTAATTCTGGGATATCCTCATGGCTATCTCCTGTTAAGCGAAGGCCAAGACATCAGGTCAGGTTTAAAAATGTAATAGAAATTTCCCATGTGGCCTGTGTTTATTATTGTTGCTTTTTGTATCGTAATGCATTTGTATGTATTTGGGAGTAAATGTAATCTTTGTAAGTCATGTACATGTAGGATGACGCTAATGCAGGAAAGAATATTGAGGACAATGCGCACTTTCTCCAGAGGTGATGTACTTCACACACCAGATCTGTGTATTTGCATAAATACACCAGATCTATGTATTTGCATATTTTATCTGTTTTTGTCTTTTGAAGGTATCATTTTGAATGTATGTGTGTCTGTGTGTGTGGTATACCAATGTCTATAATGTATGTGGTTTTGTTGTTGATCGATCAGTGTGATGTCAGGTCTGTTGTGGTGGACGGTTCTACCTGTCTGTATAGTTCTGGTGTTAATGATTTGGTTCTAAATAGCTAATGTGAATCCTTCAGTTTCACTGAACAGATCCCCGAGAGTAAGCTGGCTGTTTAATGTACTTTGTTGTTATTATTATTATTATTATTATTATTATTACTACTACTACTGGCACTTAATTTCTTTTCTGTTTTGTACTGCTTACCGAGAACATTGACTCTGACTTTCACAGCCTTCTTTCCAGCTTTATTTTCAGCAGATATGATATACATTCCAGAATGGCATAATTTACTATCAGAAATTGTGATGGTTGATGTAGTGTCAGTAGATTGAATCTAAAAAAATATATAAATATATAGATTGCATTAGAATTGCTGAATAATGTTTTTAAAATCCAAATTCAAGTTATGACAGCACAATACCTGTGAATCTACTGGAAGAAAATGAAGACCTTCCTTCTTTTCAGATGTTGCTTTGCCATCATACTGCCATGTGACTGTTGGGAAAGGACATCCTGTGATAATTGCAGGGATTTTTATTGTGGAACCAGTCCGACAGGATAGTAACTCCTTGGCATTGACATCCAAAGTGACTCTTGGTTCCTCTGTGAAAGTGAAATTCAAATATCAGTTCAATCACCTAACATATATATTTTTTTAAATAAATATGAACACATTATGAGAATTACCTAATAATTCTTTAACAAGAATGCCAGAAGTTCCTGGGCTTGGTTCAGACTCCCCTTCGGAATTGACTGCAATAATTCTAAATTTGTATTTCTTCATTTTTTGGAGATCGGGTACTGTAAATTTATTGTTAGGATGTGGTTTGTCTGATTCATTGACTCTTATCCATTGTAATGAGTCTTCATCTTGAACCTCAATAATGTAGCCTTTGATGGGGCTTCCACCATCCTTATCTGGTGGATTCCAAGTAAGAGTGACACTATCATCGGTTTTGTGTGCAACTTCTGGGCTTGATGGCATTCCAGGAGGATCTGGAAAATAAAAATAATGATATTGTTTTAAAACACTTGCATCATTAATTCATATTTTTAATGTTTATAAAAATATCTATATATCTATCCATCCATCCATAAGTTTATCCTTGGATGGGATGCCAATTAAAGTAAAACACGTAACAGGGAATGAGACAGAAAAATGAACATACTTTTTGGATCAGTTGCAAACGCACTCTCAGTTGGATCAGATGGAGGTCCAACACCAGCAGCATTACATGCCATCACACGGAACTGGTATTCAGCACCCTCATTCAGGTGGTGAACATTAAATTCTAGGCCTTTTATTGCTGGTTTTGTGATTGGGGCCCGATTCACACGATTCCAGTAAACAGCTCCTTTTTCTCTCTTCTCAAGCCAGTAACCCGTGATAGCAGATCCACCATTATCCTTAGGTGGTTCCCATGTTACCAGCATGGAAGTCCTCGTGTGTCCAGCAATCTTTGGGTTTTGTGGTGGACCAGGGAGGCCATACAGATCCTTAACAGTAACTTTCTCCGATTCACATCCATCACTGACTCCATACTTATTCTCAGCTTTGATCCTGAACTGGTAAGTTCCATCCGTTTCAAGTTTTGATAGCTTGAAAGGAATATATTTTAATTTACTTTTTTAATTTATTTTCCTAATAACAATTATGCTTAGTAAAAACAATTGTTAACATTATACTTACCCTATATCGCCTTTCAATTGCACTATCAGTTATCTCCTCCCAATCTGATTTCTTCTTTCTCGCATCTCTCTTCTCAATAATATAGTTTGTGAGTTCACTACCACCATTATCTTCTGGAGCATCCCAAGTAAGATAACATCCTTGACTTGTGATATCAGAAACTACAATGTTCTGTGGTGGCATTGGACGGTCTAAAATGCAAACATGGAATATTTAAAAAACGTCTTTTTAATGGGTTCAGTACATAATCAGGCGACTTAAAGATGTAGCGCTTACCGAGTATCTGTACCCTCATGTTCTCACACGCAGATCCAAGGTGGTTTGAAGCAGTCAGTGTGTACGGGCCACTATCTTTCCGATCAGTTTCAGGAATACTAAGTGTTGTCTTTGCTTTTGAATAGCTCAGCACCTCAGTTTCAATCTGAATTTTTTCTGTCGGTTCCTCGATCACATTTCCATCCTTTGACCATTCAATCTTGGGCATTGGGAGCCCTATCACTTCTGCAGGAATTTCAATGGCTTCTCCCTTCTTAACAGTGATTATACCACTCTTGAAGTACTTCAACAGTGTCACAGTTGGCATAACTTCAATGAAAAGAAAATTAAGTGTGAGTTAATTTTAGATCAGAGATATTGTGTATACCCACTGGACAATAAGAAATTTGCATAATGTAGTAAAAAATACCTTCATCATCTTGAATAACAGCACTTATTGTAAGTGAAGGCTCTCCATCGCCAATATCGTTTACTGCTTTGACACGGAAGTCATACATATGATGTTCGGAGAGGTTTTCCAGTGTTAAAAATAAATTCTTACATATCTGCCGATTGCCAATCTCAAACTCATTTCCATCTTTTCTCTTTTTTTCTACATAATATCCTCGAATTGGACTGCCGCCATCACTTTGAGGTGGTTTCCAAGACAAAGTTATTGATGACTTGTTTTTTTCCGTAAAGCGAAATCTCTCTGGTGCAGTTGGGGTACCTTGAATTAATAATTAACAAATTTTATGCATTTTCACAATTAAATAGTTTCTTCAGTTTTTGGTTATATGCAAAGTATCACTTACCTTTAGGATCTATTGCAAGAACAGGGCCCAGGTCAACTGGTTCACCACAACCAAACTTGTTTTTCGCCACAACACGGAACATATATTCCCCTCCAAGTAGCCCTCTAATTTCACATTTACATGTAGGTGTCTCAATTGGCTGTCTCCATGTGTGCATCTTTGCATCCCTCCTTTCAACAACGTAGCCAGTGATATCACTTCCACCATTATCTGCAGGTTCTGACCAGCTTAGTGCTATCACCTTTTTTGTGACTACATTGGTCTTTAAGTCAATGACAGGACCAGGAACATCTATGAGATTTAAAAGAGAATATTTTACAGAAGCAATACAACATGTAAAAGTATAATAAAAAAAATTATGTGATTGATGGATTGAATGGATTCTCATTTTTTACTTACCCAAGACTTCAACTCTAGTACATGCAGATTTGGTTCCACTACTGTTTGAGCCAGTAATCTGGTACATGCCATGGTCAGACCTCAAGGCATTTTTTATAGTTAAAGTGCTGTTTTTCCCAATAGTTTCAATAATAACATATTCTTTGACAGGTTCACTTTCATCCTTTGTCCATTTCACTTCCGGTTGAGGTCTACCATTTACATGAGCAGGTAACCTCAGTGTCTCCCCAGCTTGAATAGTAACACCATTTCTTACAGATATGTCAAGTTCGACAAAAGGAGTCTCTGTCACAGTAAGAACAAAAGCACATTAACCACCAATCTTTATTTTCTTCATTGCATTTCGTATTTTTAAAAGTTTGGTTACCCTGTGGTTCCTTCACCATAACAGGCTGAGTCATGCCAGGTGCTCCTTCACCTGCCTGATTTACAGCAAACACACGGACAATATAATCAGCTCCCTCTGTCAGTCCAGAAATGTTAAACTTGCAGTCTTTGCATATTCTCTCAGTGCAGCGGGACCAATTCTTTTCTCCTGCAATGACTTTCTCTACATGATACCCAAGGATGTCTCCACCACCACTGTACAAAGGAGGCTTCCAAGTCAGTTCAATGGATGATGAGGTAGTATCAACAATCCTTGGAACAGGTGGACCAGGCGGCACTATGAAAATTGAGAATATTTTTAATTTTTCTGATTTGATGACTTAAAGTGCTTTGATTCATATGCTGTTAAATTAATTTAAATCTTAATAAAACTTACAAATTGGATCTTGTGCGACTTTTGGTTCAGATGGAACGCTGAAATTTCCAGGTCCAGCTAAGTTTTCAGCACAAACTCTGAAGATGTAGGTCATGCCATCCAGTAGACCATTAACTCTGATATTCAATGAATTAAGCAGGTTGTAATTTACTCTGATCCAATATTTGCTATTGATTTCTCGTTTCTCGATCCAGTACCCCAAAATAGGACTGCCGTTGTCTTTTGGCTCATTCCAGCTTACAAGCATGCTGTTTTCAGTTACTTCTCCCACTCTTGGCATATTGGGTGCATCAGGGGGATCTGAAAATCATATATAATTTTTAGTGATAAAAATTAAACTATCTAGTGCTAATGTTCTTAAGCACATCTGAAATATCTTACCAAATTCATTCTTAGCTATAACTGGTGTTGAGTAAAATGCAGGTCCAGGACCCATTTTGTTTTCTGCTGAAATCCGGAAGATGTACTCCTTGCCTTCAATCAATTTTGTTACAGAATATTTGCATCCCTTGCAAGCTGAAGTCACAGTAATCCATCCATCATCGTCTTTAGCGCTGTCTTTTTTCTCCAAAATGTAGTTGAGAATTTCACTACCACCATCATCTTTAGGTGGGTCCCACTTACAAATGAGAGAAGTGTTCCTGAGTTCTTGAAAAGTGAAGTTAACTGGAGGTCCAGGCACATCTAAAAATCACAAGCATACATTACACCCAACCAAATGCGCAAACAAAATTAATGCAGTTATAATAATTTAATTAAAAATAAATCAAACTTACCAAGGACATTAACATCACAGGATGCTGTTGCAGTACCATGAACATTCTCAACCTTAGCCGTGTACACTCCATGGTCACTTCTAACACAGTCACGGACCATCACAATGGCCACACCCTTTTTGCTGGGATCAAAAGAAATCCGTTCATTAAGGGGTGGATGGTATGGCTCCTCGGGTTCAGAATAAGCAGCCTTACTCTTCCTTTTCACAGTAGGCTTCACTTGTCTCTTTAATGTCTCCACCTTAATGACCTCATCGTTTCTTAACCAAGTCACATTTGGGTATGGAGATCCAGAGATATAGGCATCTATATTAATCTCTTCACCTTTTCTCAAGGTCAGGTTTCCAATGACAGAAACCTTTGGGAGTTCTAAAGGAAGAAAAAATAACGGTCATATAGATTCATGTTCACCGTTGACACAAAACATTATAACCACGCCCTTGTGAAGCGAAAAATGTTGACTATCTTATAAAACTGGAGTGTGAGTTGGCTTTTGTCAAGTCACTCAGATCTTTATACCTCACCTTTTCTTCTGTATTCAACATGTTGATTATTGAGTACCAAATGTTAGCTTGCCATCTAACATATCCCAAACACATGCACTGTTTTGACAAGTCACCATTATGGGCGTGGTTATAACGTTTTGACTCATGTCCATCCATCCATCCATTGTCCAACCCGCTTATCCGAACAGGGTCGCGGGGGGTCCGGAGCCTATCCCGGAAGCTAA
>JAODKN010000037.1:7948592-7962194 GCA_026774425.1 Petrocephalus zakoni
ATGGCAGTGGCCTCTTCCTCTACGGTTTGGTCTTCCAGAGGTTTGGTAAACTCAACTGGTGGTTCTGTAACAGAAAAAATATGTATAATAAAAATATGCTATTCATAAATAGTGATTCATTATCTATAATGGTGAACAGAAATTTGACTTAAATAAGATTCTCATATAGCATCTGGGATTAAATTTCCTGATTTGTACTGGTCAGTTACTAGTCAAACTGTTATACATTTGATCACACCTAAACACAATATCAGAACTTTCATGATATTGCTCATCATCCTAATTTTCCATGTGCTTGCTGGCAGAGCAGCTGGCAGTGAGGAATGTCCATACCTTTCACAATGAGTTGAGCCTGAGTGACGAAGTCCTTCGCCTTTATTTGTACCACTCCAGCATCTGCCAGCGCTGCATCTCTGAGGATCAGCATATGAACTCTCCCTTCCATGCGAATGACAACCTGCAAATATCAAAATGCAAGTTATGAAGTCTAGGAACTAAATACAACTGTTTTATTAATAAATAAAGGAGGTATTGAACAAAATATGCTCAAAAAAAAAGTCACATTTTTAAAATTGCGGGAAAGTAGACATTAAAAGGCAACTTTAATAGCACATTAATACTAATTAAAGTGCTTGCGTTGGTTGAATGTTAATGATAATCCTTTAATTGATTTTCCAAAAATGGAGCTCCAGACCCCCACAACAAGCAAGTATAAAAAATGGATGGATGGATTGAGCTATTAGAGGAATTATTTGATGAAAACAAATGGCCAAAAATAAGTAAATTAATAATATAGTAATCATGACACTGATTTAACGTACTCTCTCACTTGGCTCCAGTTTGATGCTTCCAAGGAACCATTCAACTTCAATTCCTTCATAAGACAGTTCACAGTCAAAAGTAGCAGTCTCCCCAGCAGTCACTGTGACGTCCTTTAGTGGTCGTAAAAGTCCAATCACCCGAGCTTTTTGATGAGAAAAAGCCATTGTTAGTCCTTAAACCTCAATAATAATAATAATAATAATTCCGGTAGTAAAAACTGAGTGATATGGTGGCTTGTGTGTAGCATTAATAAACAATACATTCATCTACCACTGAATTTATAAGTGCAGCTAGTGTCAATCTTAATGTCTCTGATTAAATTATTTTTTCAAAGAATTATTAAATATTAATTGCTGTTGGTTGAATCGTTGCAAGCTGATAACTGCTTGCATATTGCCAATTTTCCAGATTTTTAGTGTTTCTTACTCACCCTTGACTTTGAGGTGAGCACTGGATTTAGCGTTGGCAGCTTGAAAGTCTACCGTACCAGCTTGGATCATGAGTACATTGTAGAGGATCAGAATATGCCTGGTGCCCACTGCCTTCATTTCACAATCCTTAGAAGGGGAAAAAAGGAGGAACAAAAAAGAAGGTGAAGAAAGTACACAGTTAAAATGAAACCGAATCGACTGATTTCATATATTACACTTCTCTGACGCCTTGCCAAATACAGCATGTAATTCATTAGGACAAATGTGATAGAACCAAAACATATACACATATATATATATATATATATATATATATATTACAGAAGACTGGTGAAGAGTCTCTCCTTTGAGCTTCCAAGAACCATGGACATCCTCTTCAGAAATGTCAATCTGAAAGCGTGCAGACTCAGTTTCGGTCACCTCGATGCTGGACAAAGGATGGATGACCATAATTTCACGTTCTGCAAAAGAACAGAAAATATGACCTGGGGTTCAGTCTGCTGAAACACAAAACTTTAAAAACACATACAATACCACTGGAAAATGCTGAAAACACACCTTCTATGTCAAGTTGTGCAGCGGTCTTGTCAGAACCACAGTCACAAATATATTCCCCAGTGTCATCCTTCTGTGCCTTCCTAATAATCAGCACACGCTTCTTGCCATCAGATTTGATTAGCACATTTTTGGATGGAGTGACTTCCTTGCCATCCTTGAACCATTTCACTACAGCAGCTGGCTTGCTCACTTCACACATCAGCACCACTTCATCCTTCTCCACTGCAGTATAGTCCTGCAATTTGGTAATGAAGTACGGCTCTGCTTCTGTGAAGCCAGAAGAGAGTCTCTAAGCTTAGACAATATTTTTAGCATCCTAAACCAGGGACGGAGCAATCTATAGATATTAATATAGGACAACTGTATATTTTTGGATTTCATATTAAGTTACAATCAAATGACTTTTAATATGTATTACATTCTTACCAAGGACAGTCAGCATAGCCTCTGAACTCTTTCCCATTGCCTCCAACTTAATCACAGATGTGTCATCAAGGGAAACGTCTCTGAAGATGAGGGTGTGAACTGTGCCAACTTCTAACATATATACCATTTTACTTGGGCGCAGGCGGACATCATTTTTGTACCAAGTGACTGGGACCTTTTCATGAGACAGCTCGACACTGAACTCTGCGATCTCACGTTCTTTCACCGTGACATCCTTAATGGGATTGACGAATTCAAGTCGAATTCCTGAAATGTCAGAGGACAGAGGACCAGTAAGTAACCGGCTCATCAACTTCAAAAACAGGTGACAATTTGAGAACACATTAAAAATATAATAATAAGAATAACTGATATAACCATATATTTTTATACCTTTAATAATAAGTTTTCCTGTGGTTCTTTTGTCTTCTGCTTCAAATGTGTATTTGGCTTCATCCACATAACCAGCACATTTAATTAGGCAAATGTGCCGTCTTCCTTCTTGAAAAGTCTCTAATGTCTCATCAGATATAATCTCTGTGGACCCTCTTAGCCACCGAAAGCTCTTGATTTCCCGGGATACTTCACACTCAAACATTGCCTCATCCTTCTCAAATATCTGTACATCACTAAGTGGGCTGATGAAGGTGAGTGGTAAATCTGTATTTCACAAAACAGAATCTCAGATCGCTCCACTGATTACTTATTTTAAAGTATAAATCTAGCAGTAGTTCTAAATACTGATACTACCAAAATGCACATAAAATACTGAGGTATGTACCTTTCACTTTTAGACTAGCTGTACACTTGGCATTTGCAGCCTGGAATGTTAGTTCTCCTGATTGGGGAACCTTGCAATTGTACAATGTCAAGATATGCTTGGGCCCATCCTGAATTATTTCAATGTCCTATAAATCAAACCAAAAACAGTAAATTAACAGTAGGAAAAAGCAGTATTTGCAAAATATCAAGACTTCTCATTATTATGTTATTTGTGAAATTTAGTATCTAGTATTTAGTAGAAACTGTAAAGAACGTTAGGGATTTTGATATCCATACAGGACATGGCTGCAAGATTTCGCCATTTAGTATCCACTGGCCAGGAACATCATCTTCAGAGATTTCCACCTCGAAACGAGCTGTCTCTCCATCAAAGAGCTCCACACCATACAAGGGCCGGACTACTTTAACATCACGAGCTATTAAAAAAAAAAGAAAAAATTAATGAACTTAAAAAATCATCATAAGCAACAAAAATCTCTGTGAGCTGGCCCTCTGTGAGTGTACCTTCAATGGTAATATGTGCCGTTGTCTTATCAGTCCCACAATCACACATAAAATTTCCCTCGTCCTTGTTTTCCACTCTTTTGATTGCCAAGGTTCTCTTTTTTCCATCAGCCTGTATTGTGACCAACTTAGAAGCAATGACTTCGATATCATTGTGATACCATTTTACGGGTACGTCTTTACTCAGTTCACAATCTAAGATTATTTCATCTTTCTCAACTGCAGAATAATCCTGTAATTTAACTGTGAAGTATGGATCAGCCTCTGTAACGGGAGATACAAAGGTTACAAACAAAAAAATTACAAATAAAAATAATACAAATACATTTTAAAATGCCAGCTTTTGAAAACAAAGGGAATGCATGTTTTTTTCCATGTACCACTGCACATAAATTAAAAATGCGTTTATAAAAATGAGACTGCCCTACATTACTTATATATGGGATTTATATGAGGTTTTTCATTAAAGCAAGTATTCTAACGTCTAAACAGAAAAATAAGCCATGATTACCTATAACTAAAAGATTTGCTGTTGTGGGTACTCCTTTAGTCTCTGCTTTGATTTGGCAGGTGTCATCTAGGGTGACCTCTTTGATTTCTAATATATGCTTCTTTCCATCAACCTGAGTAAGCACAGTTCTGCTCGGATGGAGTTTGATTTCATTTTTGTACCATGTCACTGGTACATCCTCATGACTGAGCTCAAGCTCAAACCGAGCTGTTTTGCCTTCCGTCACTGTTTGGTCCTTTAAGGGTGTAATGAACTTGAGCCTCACACCTATAACATAAAAGATTTAAAAATACTGTTTACCTCTAGAGAAATAGGAAAATATTTAAACAGCTACAAAATAATATTCAAGTTATGATGTGGTTTCTGGTGTATGGGCTGGCGAAGATGCACTCATTTGTTTGCAACATTATACGCAAAACTGTAAATGATAAACAGAAATTACATTTCATCCTGTAGCCCCTTATCCTGTTCAGGGTCATGGGGGGCCAGAGCCTATTTTGGTGACTATGGACACAAGCTAGGGAACAAACTAGGATAGGCCACCAAACCATTGCAGTGATATTCCATTAAAGGAGTAAAAATGTTTAGCAATATATCTAAATGTTTATCTGAATAAATAAGATGAACCACAAAACTTTCAACTTACCTTCCACAGTTAGCTTGGCTGTTGACCTCTTGTCCAAGACTTCAATAGTGTATTCGTCCTCATCATCAAATTCACAGTCATTGATGACCAGCATATGCTTCTTTCCATCATCAATAATGTCATACTTTTTCCCTGCTGTTATAATGTCAGATCCCCTCATCCACATGACCTTGGGAATGTCCCTTGTGACAGTGCACTCAAACACGGCCTGTTTCTTTTCTGGTACAGAAACATCCTTCAGAGGTACCGTGAAGTCCAGTTCAATTTCTGTAAAAAAAAACATTTTTTTTTGTCACTCAAATTGCAAGGCCATTTGTAGGTGATGGACTATAAAATCCTGTACTTTACCTTTCACCGTGAGCCCTGCAGCTGTGATGGCATTCAATGCTTGGTAAGAGACTTCACCAGACTGATCAACTTCAAGATTTTTTAATGTGATAATCCTTTTCTGTCCTTCTGTTTTGATATCGCATGTCTAAAGCACACAACAAAAGAAAAAACAAACAAATTAATTCAATAATCACCATATATATAAAAAATACCCAGAAACTGAATTTTAATTCTGAGATTTATTCTTACAGGTGATCTAGTCAAAATTTGTCCTTTAAGCTTCCACTCTCCTATAACATCTTCCTCGGAAATTTCAGTTGCAAAGGTAGCATTTTCCTTCTCATAGACCTCAACACTGGTGAGAGGTTTTAGGATCTCAGCTTCACGCTCTGAAAAATGTCAAAAGAGAATTTTGTGAGCCAAAAAACATGTGTGAATTATAAATTCACTTTTTTAATTAATACATTTTTATATACATTTTTTGAGAGGCTTCAGGTGTGTAAATAATGATGCTATTCTATTCAATACACATTCCACAAGAATGTACTATATGTATGAAAGGCTCACAATAAATACTTGTATACCTCCAAGAGTTAGTTTAGCTGGGTATCTGCGGCCTTCAACCTCTATCGCATATTCTCCCACATCATCAGGAGCTGCATTCTTAATCGAGAGCGAGATATTCCTTCCATCCTTATTCACTTCAGTTTTATCTGTTGGCTCATTTGGAATCTCATCATCCTCTTTGAACCACTTCCAGTTGGGTGTGTCTTTGAATAGCTCACATTTGAAGGTTGCAGTGGCCTTAGGTTTTACATGCTGGTCTCTCAAAGGTTTCATCAGCCAATCTCTGATTATTTCTGCGAAATAAAGTTGTTTTGCAATTAAAAGAGAACATGACATAGTGTATATCCTAAGTGATAATTTATATGTTTTCAGAGAGAATGAAAAAGTAAGTCATTCTGTTTTAGTGATACTTACCAATGATTTTAATATCTCCTTCAGTCTTGAGATTTTCATACTCACATGAGTAGATACCAGCATCTTCATTATCTGAGTTCTGGATTGTAATAGAATGTTGCAGTCCTATGACATTAATGGCTATCTTTCCTGGGATTCGTTCAAGAGGTATGCCATTTTTTTTCCAGACTACACTCCTTTCTTTGTTCAATTCACAGGTTAAATATAGCGACTGTCCTTTGAGAACTGACATCTCCTCTTCCAAATTCTTTGTAAATTTGACAGGGAGTTCTATAGAAAAAAGCCGGCAACAATCACTGTCAATACAGATTTATCAGATACATATTTACTATTAAACACATTTGTGCTCATAGTATTGTTGCTTATAGTATTTTATTTACCAAGTCCTAAAATTGAAATTGAAGTATTAATTTTTATCCATCATTCAAAAGATCAAAGATAGTGGAACCAAATGATTATCTCCCTCAAGAATGTTATGTTGCTTAAAGTCTGCAGCCCAAGGAGCCAAAAAATCAGTATCATCAACAAAAAGGAGCAGGATAAAATTTTTCTTTGGGTTGTTCTTTTTGAGGTCATTTAAATACCTTCAACGATGAGCTTGGCTGTGGAGGTTTTTTCTTTGTTTCCCAGCTTAGCGACACAAGTGTATTCTCCAGTGTCCGACAGCTGGACATCAATAATGGCAAGCTTACGATCTTTGCCATCTGAGGTGAACTTGTATTTAGGGCTTTCTCTCAAGTTGCTTCCATCCTTCATCCATGAAGTAATAGCAGTGGAGGGAGACACCTGACACTCAAATACTGCCGAGGAGCCAATCGACTCAGCTTCTTGTAGAACTATGTCTTTCAACCCATTCACAAACTTCAAAGGGACAGCCTTAAGCTGGAACCCAAATGGTGCATCTCCTGGTGGTTTGTCACCTCCAGAACCAGTTTTCACGGCTTTCCTCTTATCAGCATCTCCAGGAGATGGTGTCTGTCTTGCTACCAATTAAGCACAAAACACTATTTTGAATTTCATTCACTCATTAATATTACTTTAATTGTAATACTTTAATATTACTTAAGTAACATTAATTGAAATATGTCATAGTGGACAGAAATACAAATGCTAAATGAAAAACCCATGCAAAACAACTGGTGCTTTATTAAAAAAAAAAAAAATCATATTCACAGATTTTTTTGCGCTTTTTCACTGGCATACAGAAACCGAATCATACCCAAGCCACACGGTGAACAGAGAAAAGTTACAGCATGGTTCCAGCTCGTTTTTTCCAATGCAGATGGGTTGGTAAAAAAGTTGCCGGGTTTTGAGAGTGACAGTGATGTCAAACTGAAGAGCCGCTTATTTAATGCTCACTCGGCGTACATATAAACTGTTCTATAGCACTTTTTAAGTAGGTGGTTGCGCGTTATTGGGAATGCATCAATACATCGTGATGCCATACTTCTAATAATGATTAATACATACAATATGCCCTTTTTTCTTTAGATGTTCCATGCATGTCAATAGGCAGCACTGGAATCTCCCTGCATTTTGATGGTCATGGTGGTGACACAACCAGCTTGGTTTGGCCATGCTTTGGGCCCTGCTATTAAACAGTGCCATATCAGCATGGGTACAGCTTGCGAATGGCTCTGATCATTTACAACGTAAAATCATGTGTTTGCGGTACTGCTCAGGTAGGGCTAAGTTCTTGGTGACAGTGGAAAAATGTCGTAAGTTGAATCAGCTACATAGAGGGACCCTTTGCCTTACCTAATATGCCTCTACCTTTTCCTGGCTCTTCTTTCGGTTTTCCATCTGTGTTAGGTTAGAAAAATTATTATCACGGTAACAAATAATACATTTCCAAATCAACTGTCATCTGTCAAAAGTCATTTGACATTTGTCAAAAGATGGTAGGTTAAACATGAAGATGGAAATATGCACATAAAGAGACTATTAAATAAGAATAAAAAGATAAGGGAAAAATTATCATGCAATAATGAGTCAAACAAATGATGGAATATCAACTTAATTGCTGTTAGTAAGATGGTAATGTTAACTTCGTTATATAGACAGAACAACAACAATGAGGATAGACAAACATTTATTTGAAAATAAAAAATGAAAGAAAAGTCATTCATGATAAGAAAATGATAATTGTTATTGTCTTCGATGCAGGGTGTAAAGGTGTCAGCAAAGAGGATCCATGGTCATCCTCTCACCTCGTCTGTCACCCTTCATTCCTGGAGTCTCAAGCGCACCCTCTTCGGAGGCTTGGGAGGTTACCTCCCAATCCTCTGAACCATAAGATCCATAACTCTCATGAGGAATAAGTTCCGATCCTAAATTTTTCACCTCATCTTCCACCTGCATCTTAGGCTCTTCTTTGGAAACTTCCTCCTCATGATGCGTAGGAACCTTCCTGAGCTGCACAGATTGAGGAGACAGTTCTTTTTTTTGTAGTAGCATTCCTTTCCCAGATTTTAGTCGAGTATCTTCAGGAGTCTTTTCTTCTGGTGGTGAGGTTTTCTTTGGTATTGTTTTTAGAGTAACTGAATCAATGGAGTCTTTAGGAGACACTTTTTTTGGTAATGTTTTAGGGGTACCTACACTGGACTTACGCTCAACAGGAGTCAATTCAACTGTTACTGGTATTTCGACTTTCGGTGAAGGACTCTTTCTCAGTTCCAAGCCTGCTTTTGACAACTCCACAGGCTTGAGTGATATTTCTTGTTCCACTTCCTCAGATTCTTTTGGTAAGTGTCTGGCCATTTTTAAAGGCACAGGTTTTTCATCATCCTTTGAACTCAACTTATCGGTTTTCAGTGGAACAGCCATTGATACTTCAGATTCAGGTGCTTCTGAAAAAAGCTTCAGCTGTACTTTTTCCCTTTGCTGTTCATCTATTGGAGGTGATTTCACTTTAGCTGATAATTTATCAAGATCAAGTGGAGTTTTTTGAATAGGTTCCAGGGTAACCTTTTCTTGTTCTTTTTCATCTTCGAGAATTTTTTCAGTCTTTCTAGGAGCAGCACCCAGTTCTTTGACTGCTTCCTCTTTTTGCAGTCTCTTGAGTGCAAAAGGTTCATTTTCCTCCTCCATTTTCCTCTCTATAACTAACATAGTTTCATTCTCTTTAGGAGCAGAAATAGGTTCTTTAACCACTTCATCCTTTTGTGGTCGCTTTATGGATAAGGGTTCTGTTTTCTGGTCCCCTTTCCTCTCTTGAACTGACACTGCTCCGTCCTTTTTAGGAGCAGCAGTAGGTCCTTCAATTACTTCCTCTTTTTGTGGTGTCTTGAGAGCCAAAGGTTCCTTCTCCTCATCTTTTTCCTTCTCCTTGACTAACAATCCTTCAGTCACTTCAGGAACAGCAACTGGTTGTCTAACTGCTTCTTCTTTTTGTTCTCTCTTGAGCACTAAAGGTTCTCTTTCTCTTTCCTCTTTTTCCCTCTCCTTGACTATTTCAGTTTTTTTAGGTGTGGCAACAGGTTCTTTATCTGCTTCCTCCTTTTCTGGTCTCTTGAGGGCTAAAGGTTCCCTTTCTTCCTCTTTTCCTGGCTCTTTAACTAACACTGCATCAGCCGTTTTAGGAGCAGTAGGCTCCTTGACTACATCATCCTTTGGCAGTCTCTCAGTTCTCTTTAAGTCGAAAGGTTCTTCTTCTTTGTCTATCTCCTTCTCTGTTTCAGGTTTGACAGGTTTTTCAAATGGTTTCAAGGTCACATTCTCTTTATCTGGATCCATTTTTTGAAGTCTTTGCACTTTCTTCTTTGTTAAACTAGGTTCTTCTGGTGTTTTCTCTTTAGCAACTTTTACTGATTTTTCCTTCTCCTTGATTAACATTGCTTCAGTCTTTTTAGGAGCAGCAACAGGTTCTTTTACTGCTTCATCCTCTTGTGGCCTCTTGAAGGCTAAGGGTTCCCTATCCTCTTCTTTTTCCTTCTCTTTAGCTAACACTGCTTCAGTCTTTTTAGGAGCAATAGGTTCCTTGACTACATCATCCTTTAGTGGTTTCTCAATTTTCTTGAAAGCCAAGGGTTCCTCTCCTTTGTCTTTCTCCTTCTCTATTTCAGTTTTAGCAGGTTTCTCAAATGGTTTCAAGGTCACAGTTTCATTATTATTATCCATTTTTGGAAGTCTTGATATTTTCTTTGTCATTAAACTAGGTTCTTCTGCTGTTTTCTCTTTTGCAACTTTGACAGCTTTTTCTCTCTGAGCAGCAACCGGTTCTTTAACTGCTTCATCCTTCTGTGGTCTCATGACAGATAATGGTTCCCTGTCCTCTTCTTTTTCCTTCTCTTTGGCTAACACTGCTTCAGCCTTTTCAGGAACAATAGGTTCCTTGACTACATCATCCTTTGGTGGTTTCTCTATTTTACTGAAAGCCAAGGGATCTTCTTTGGCTTTCTCCTTCTCTATTTCAGGTTTGGCAGGTTTTTCAAATGGTTTCAGGGTTACAATCTCTTTCTCTGTATCCTTTTTTGGAAGTCTTGACACTTTCTTCATAATTAAACTAGGGTCTTCTGGTGTTTCCTCTTTTACTATTTTGGCAGCTTTTTCTCTCTCCTTGACTAACCCTGCTTCAGTCTTTTTAGGAGCAGCAACAAGCTCCGTAACCTTTTCATCCTTTTGTGATCTTTTGAGGGCTATGGGTTCCCTGTCCTCCTCTTTTTCCCTCCCTCTGACTAATACTGCTTCAGCCTTCATAGGTGCAATAGGTTCCTTGGCTATATCACCCTTTGGGGATTTCTCAATTCTTTTAAAAGTCAAGGGTTCTTCTCCTTTGTCTTTCTCCTTCTCTATTTCAGGTTTGGCAGGTATTTCAAACGGTTTCAAAGTTACAGACTCTTTATCTGTATCCGTTTTTGGAAGTCTTGACACTTTCTTCATAGTCGAACTAGGTTCTTCTGTTTCCGCTTTCACAATTTTGATAACTTTGTCCTTGACTAACACTGCTTCAGTCTTTTTAGGAGCAACAACAGGTTCTTTAACAGCTTCCTCCTTTTCTGGTCTCTTGAGGGCTAAAGGTTCCCTGTCCTCCTCTTTTTCCCCCTGTTTTACTAACAATCCTTCAGCCTTTTTAGAAGTAATAGGCTCCATTACTACATCATCCTTTGGTGGTCTCTCAGTTCTCTTGAAAGTCAGGGGTTCCCCTCCTTTGTCCTTCTCCTTCTCTATTTCAGGTTTGCTAGGTTTTTGAAAAGGTTTCAAGGTCACAGTCTCTTTATCGGTATCCTTCATTGGAAGTCTTGATATTTTCTTCATAGTTAAACTAGATTCTTCTGGTGTCTCCTCTTTCGCAGCCTTGACAGATTTCTTCAATCCTAACCCTTCTTTTTCTTTTTCATCAGTAGGAACCGGTGATTCCACCATACCATCTATTGTGGTTGTTTCCTTAAGCTCCTTAATATGAACCTCTTCAATAAACTCCGTTTCTTCTCTACTATGGATTTTTACAGAAGTTTCAGAAGTTTCTTCTTTGACTTCAAAACTCTTTGTAAATGTTATTTCCTTTGGAGTTTCAGGATAGGCTATGTCTTTTTCAACATAACTTGAGGTCTTTGGAATTTCATCAGCTGGAGCTTGGGGGACTTTCCTAAGTGTCACAACTTCTTTTTTCTCGTCCTTACCCTTTGATATCCTGGTTATCTTCTTCAAGGACAGAAGTTCCATTTTTTCCTCCTCTACATAAATTTTACCTTTCAATTTAAGAAATGACGGTCATTCAATTTGTAGGTCAGGGATAATAAAGGATTCACATTTAAACAGAAAACACATGACAAACAAAACACCAGCTCTCATCTCGAAATGTCATCAGACATTTCACCAACACTACACATACAGCAAGGACAACCATACACAATAAACAAACCCATTGCATAAAGACAGACTTGAAACTTAAAAGAGCATACAATAACATTGCCCAAAACTGAAAATATAATCATGTGTGTTTAACTGATATGTGTAACTGATACAAGCAAAGCTTTTGCCATACCTTTTTTAGGTGCCCCTGGAGCTGCAACTGGTCCCTTAGCATCATCTAGGCCAAAAAAACAAAAATGTTTTTCTTTAAAAAAAATGTCAAAAATGTCACTGTCAAAGAAATTATATAGACTAGTTATTATACTGGGTTTAAGCATTTGGTATCCAGTTTGTGTAGCAGACTTGGAGGAATGGGTAATGCTTTGTATTCCTAATTCGATTACAAATTAAAGGGAAAATCCTAGACAGAAAGGCTGACACACACACACACAGAAACTCAGATGGAATAACAGGCATGCAGACAGACAGAAAGATATTAGACAAAGAAAATGTCATGTAATGAAATAGAGTAAGAAAAAAACATGGGTGACATGGGTACAAAAAAAAACAACCACAAAACATAACCATATAGAAATCACATATAGAAATCACAACAAACAATAAAGAAATGATATTTAAAATGAATGATTTTGCAGAGTGTAATGTACCTTCTGGAGGTGCAATATCTTTGATCTTTGATATCTCTGAAACAGGGGTGACTTCAGGTACAGTCATCTTGTCTGGTTCTGTCGCATTCAAGAAACATGGACAACATATATATGTGGACAATATATCTAGGTGACACATTGATGAAGACAGTATTTTATACTTACAGAAAAGTTACATTGATTATAGAAGATGGATGTATTTATATGTGTGCATGCATATTATCTTCCAATAATAAAATATCACAGATTTTTAAATCCAGAATATGTAAGGCAAGATATTTGAGTGGAGTTCAAGTTTTTAAGAAAAGATAAGGAAGAATGAGCTATTAGTACGCCAAAGATGTACCTCTAACTGGTGATACCGTGGGAACCGCATCTGCTTTTTTAGGAACTGGTTTTGGCTCATGCGACTCTATCTTTGGAGCTGATGGAACTTAAAGAAAATATAAACTTGCTTAGAATAGTTATCCTAAATTCAACTACTTAATTTTTGTAAATATGTAAGATAAAAAGTCACTTGAAGATGAACAAAAGTAAAACCAAAAACTAAAAAAATTTAACAATTGAACTACCACTAAACTTTTTTATTCTTTTATTCATTCTTTTCTAATTTTCTTTATGAACAAATCTCCAGCCCAAAAACCAAGATAGAGTAATAAAATACCTTTTACAGGTGCAACCTTTTCTGTTTCTGTCTTGACAGGTATTATTCCCTCAGCTTTTGGCACTGGCTTTGGAACTTCAAAGATAGAATGGAATTCGGTTACATGAATCTTTAAAAATGCTTCATAGTTTTAAGAAGTAGTCATTGACATGGATGTTGATTTGATAATAAGAGGGAGGAAGAAACATTACACAAACATGATGCCTCTGACGAGGCTAAATTGTATATTTATACTCACACACATCAGTCAAAAAAGAATGTAAGAATACTGTTGCAAGGAAATAAAATACCTGCGACTTCCTTTAATTCTTTCTCAACTTGTTGGATTGTAGGTTTTCGTTTTTCTGGAACCTTTTTCGTTTCTTCTGGCACTTCAAGAAGATTGTACATTTACTACATTTCTATTCCCAAAAGTCAACCAAGAAGGAATGGAAGATTGCCATTTCAAGTAATTAAAATACCTGAAACTTCCTTCAATTCTTTCT
>JAODKN010000037.1:7962294-7973824 GCA_026774425.1 Petrocephalus zakoni
CTTCTGGCACTTCAAGAAGATTGTACATTTACTACATTTCTATTCACAAAAGTCAACCAAGAAGGAATGGAAGAATGCTATTTTATGTAAGAAAAGTACCTGGAACTGCCTTTAATTGTTTCTCGACTTGTTGGATAGTAGGTTTTGCAATTTCTGTAACCTTTTTCACTTCTTCTGGCACTTCAAGAGGATAGTTAGTCATTATTTTGTACATACGTTTTCAATTATTTTAAATATATACTATAAGATAATATTTAAAATAAAAAGAAAGAAACATCAAACATGGGGACTAATCAAGAAGATATATATTAAAGTTTATATAGGAGCAAATGAAGTTTGATGACACAGGGTGCTTCAAATATAAGACAAAATACCTTTGGATGGAGAAACTTTCTCTGCAAGATGATCAGGAACAGGTTTTGCAGGCACAGCTGTCTTCTCAGCTGTTGGTACTTAAAATAAAGATTAAGGTTCAATAAGTTACACTCCATTGTGTCAAACCAAGGTAAAGACAAAAGACACATAAAACTCAGTTGTTCTTATACTTCATGCAGAATATTAGTTTTATAATAGGCCTGGTGTAATTTCTGTACCTTCTGCAGGACCAGTTGATACAGGGGCTATTTCAGGAACAATCGTCTTTTCTTGTTCTGACACTTTTGAGAAGAACATTGTAAGACATATAGCAAAGGGCAATGTAGAATCTGAAATAAACATTTGATCAATCATACTGAGAACCAAGAAAAAGATATCCAGAGATTATGGTCTCACATCAAAGAAATTCAAAGCTGAATGACTAAGTAATAATTTTCGAAGATCATTTTGCAGAAATACCTCTTAAAGATGAAGCTTCAACCATTGCACTAAGACTTTTCTGGCCTGGAATTATCACTTCTTTTTCAGAAATCAGTATTTTCTCTTGAATAATTTCATCGGTTTTATTCACTTTTTGTATACTTTCTTTCTGTAAGATAATTTCACTTGGAAGAATTTCTTCTTTCTTATTGGATATTACTTGTTTCGGAGCCATTTCCAAAGCAGGGGGGGACATCACTTTTTTGCTAACCTTTTTTGTAGCTTCCTTATGACCTGTTACATCCTTTGATTTTGGTTTCTCCCCTTTCTTAAAGGCGGCATGTTTAACTTCTGGAACCATTTCTTCCACCTTGGAAATTCCCGTCTCTTCTGTCTCAAGAATTTCTTTAGAAGAAACCTTTTCATCTGAGATAGCTTCTTCTTGCGAAGAAAGATCATATTTTTCCAAAGATGTTTTCTTTTCAGAGATATCTACCTGTATTATAGACGCTTCTCTTAAACCAGACAAAACGTCTGTAAGCAGTAACATCTTTTCTTTATCATGTATTTCTGCTGGGACAGAAATAGTTTCTATGGAACAAATCTTCCCCATCAGATGTGACGCCTCTTTGCCCTTTGCAGATATTACTGTTTCAGTCCTCTTGGTAGCCTCTGTCATTTTAAAATATAGCATGTAATTATGCAGAAGAAAGACCACCATATAGTGATAAGAAAACAGAATAAGTCAAAACATGATTGTGTTTCACAAAAACATACAACTGAAACAGGCATATAGATGTACAACACAAGAATGTAACACAGAAAAAAGATACAATCTTATCACCAGATAGACTGAAAGATTAGTAAGAGTTTTCAATAATAAGATTTCAGTAAGAGAATTATTTCCTCACATATATTCTGTACCTTTTAAGGGAACAACTTCTGTAGTGGAAACAGGAACTGCATGAGGAGGCTTCTTTTCCGGTTTTCCCCCTTTCAAATATACCATTTGATATTAAAGGTTAATAATAAGCAGAGTGTTATAAAAAATTGAAAAAAGATCATCAGTGATGTAGAAGGGGCCTATTAGAATGTAGATGCATCAGCATTCGTTCTTCATTCACAGTACACGTGAAGCATGAAAACATGTTAGTTATACGGAAGATGATTTCAGTTACAAATTATATCATATTCCCTTGGCTCAATATCAGTATTTTGGCTAATCCTTTTCTGCTCCGGTATGACCACTTCCTTTTTTGAAATCATTGATTTAATTTTTTAAATGTAGTTTTGAACGTATACTTCCATTTTATGCATAGCTTCTTCCAGTAAAACATTTTTAGCAGTGTTCTGAATTTTTTAATAATTTAATTCTTTTTTTTAGAATTTTTCAATAATTTTATAGAAGTAAGATTCTTAGACAACAATAATGATAAGGATTAATTTGGATTTATAAAAAAGAGCAACGCTCAGTACAAAGAAAAATCCACAATGAATAAAAAAGAGAGGATGCATTTTCATAAAGGATGTATGGATTTTTGAACTTCAGATTGAACCACAAGTCATGATAATGTAACAAGACAAAATTGCATGATGGAGGAGTTAATAAAAGAGACACTGAAATTACTTAGTGAATAATAAGAGTCTTCCTTAATACCTTCCAAAGTTTCATGTGGAGAAAGTGAGGTTTTCCTTTGGAAAGACTCATCAGTGCCTTTGTCAGCCGTCTCTTCAAGTTCAAGTGCATTTCTTCTAAAGACAAAGGCAATATTTTTTTTTTGAGGAGAAGTGCCCTTTTTAATACTAAATTCTTTATGGGCACCTCCTTCAGTAGATAGCGGTTGCTTTTGCACAAAAATTGCTTCTTGTTGTTCAGATGTTAGTCTATATTTCTGTTGTAGATTGCCCTCCGGTTTATAACAAAGTACTCCAGTAGTTTCTAGAATAATTTCTTCCATTTTACGTGTGACTCCCCTCTGTACATTAAGAGTAGCTTCCCACTGAATATTTTCTTTTGTGGGAAACATTTCTTCTACTTCAGAATGAATTTCCAATTCCTGAGCCAGAATTCCATCTAAACCAGCAACCTCTTTACCATCTTTCTCTGATAAAGTGTGCTTTTTACGTGAACTTCTGTTTAAAGTATCTCCTTTAACAGATAACTCTGTCTTCTTGACAAAAATGTCTTCAGCATCAGATGTTGTTGCATCTGATTTTTGTATAATCTCATCAGCTTCTTGAAATGTGTCTTGTACCTCCTCTGCATCTTCTATCTCTGCATTAATTTCAATTTTGGACTGAATGTAGACAAAAGCATTTTCCATTTCTTCATTAGGTAAAGCAACTTGTTTAGGTGCAACCTTTTTAATGACACCTTTTACAGGTACATCTTTCTTCACTATAGCTTCTTCAGTTTCAGATGTCAGCCTAGTTAACTTTCCTACACCCGTGTCATGCTTAGAAGACGGTTGCAGGGTTTCTGTCCACTCCAATCTGTCTTCTTTCTTGACAGAATTTTTTTCTTTCTTAATTAATTTGTCTTTTTGAATTGAATCATTGTCAAATTGGGCAGACAAAATTCCATCATCAAAAACATGTTCAATACTCCTGAAAGAAATTTCTCTTTTTAATGAACCCCCTCTAACAGCTGCTCCTGCAACAGAACAGAGCATCGGTGTAATAGGAACAAAAAATAAAACTAACATTTTAAGTCTATACGCGAAGAATATTATGATAGAAGAAATGCAACGCCTAGGGTACAACAGGCACACAAAACCAATGTCAAAGGGATGGACATTTTCATTTTAAAGCCGTTTTCCAGGGCACCTTTTGCAGGAGAAACTTTTTTGCCTGATAGAGAGGATACTTTGGGAAACAATGCCATTATTGTTCCATTTGGTAATACAAATTAAGAGACTAATTTATTTGATGATCGAGAAAAATGACAAGCAACATAGTTCAACAATAAATGTCCAGTGGCCTGGAAAGTTATTCTGAGGGCAGGGTGGTGTTGGTCCAAAAAAAAAAAAAAAAAGCACGATGATATTGCTCAATAAAAAATGCAATGAGATGGGTATTCATAAACAAAGATAACATCCATTTTAATGAATAAAAAAGTATGATGATGGGATGAAGTATCATGTGGAGCACTTTAAATGGAATGTACATAATACCTGTCAAAGGAACTTCCGAAGGCTGAGAAAATTCTTCAATTTTCACACCCTCTTTCTGTTCAAAAGACATTGTCTTGAACGGCACTCCTGGAATTATTTTTTTAATTTTCTTTACAACCATTTTACCATCACATGGAATGCTAATTTCTTTCTTAAGATGGATTTCTTCTTCCATAGAAGGAACTACAAATTTCGAAGACATATTTTCTTCCGTTCCTGGATGCTCCTCTTCCTCCTTTTGTGGTGTTAACAAGGACTTAATAGCTGTCCTAGGAAACAATGAGGTCTCATTTTCAAGACCTAAGTCATTTTTTTGTAGGGATACTTTCTTTTCATGTGCTGAAACTGAGAACACCTCTACATTGGCAAATTCTTCATCTTTATTTAGCTGCATATTCAGAAGAGAAGGAGTTCCTTTAGGAGAGGCACCTTCCATTAAAGATGGGATTTCGTCCTTTTTTTGAACCATCTCACTTTTTTTAGTACCCTGGGGAACTTCCAGCACTTCAAAATACAACATATATTTCAGATGTTAAAAGGCCAACAATTAAATATTGGTTAAAAAATGTAGAAGAAATCACAGCACATTAAGACAGATAACAAGGACAAACAAAGCTATAAAGCTACCCACCTATACAAAGTGTATAGCGGAAATGGTGGATATGAAAAAAGACATGAAAGGATATGAAATTTAAGAATTGTAGCCTATTGTAGACTACCCCAGCATATGTTTTGAAGAAAGATTTTTCACTGACCAAACAGACTTTTGACATGTACATTGTAAAATAGGAAGAAAACCACATCTGACAACAACTGGTGTCCCATGAGAATTTTGAATGATAATATATAAGCTGATATAGGTATTAACATAGTACAAAAAGTACAAAAGAACATAGAAATTTTAAAAAGGAAGATATGTTTTAAAACCTGTTGTTGAATGAAGAATTGTGTATATAATATATTACCTCTCAAAGGTGTAATTTTTGGTGTTGAAAATAAAAGTCCTTGCTTCTGTTTATTTCCTTCCTTTTCAGAAAAAAATATTCTCCTCAAAGGTATTTCAAGAGCTTCCATGCTGGTTTCTTCCAGTTTACATTCTTTATTTATATTAATTTCAGCTTCCGATGTGATAAACATTACTTCTTTCTTAGAAGGCACTTCAAATTCCATTAAAGGAATTTTGGCATCAACAAGAGATTCCACTTGATGTGATGGGATTTCATTTTTAATTGTTATTTCTTCAATGGCTTCAACTTGTTTGTTAACTGGACTTCCCAAGATTTTAGAAGCTGTCATTTGAAGTTCAGGAAATCTGCTCCGTTCTGTTTCAGGTCTCAGTAGCCTATTAATCTCTGCCTTAGGAAATACATCTGTTATACACGTCTCCTGGAAGCATATATCATGTTTTTGTGGGGACACTTTCCCCTGAGAAATACTATTCAGAGATGTGTCTTCACTTGAATTAGGGAAAATATTTGTATTGCATAACCTTTCATCCTCATATTTCAACTCAGTGGTGTTGTACCCCTGGGAAGAACTCGCACTTCCAGGAAAGGTTTCCTCCATGACAACCAAAGCCTCCAGAAATTTTTGAATCCCAGCTTGTTTTTCCTTCTTTGGAACTACTGCCACTTAAAAATGCAATAAACATCTGCGATATAACAGGTGCTTCATTGCAAGAAATGTAACCACAAGAACTGCAAATATTAAGGTAGACATAACGCTCGTTTTGCTGTTTCTACACAATACTTTGACACAGAAGAACAGAGTTTTAAAAATCTATTGTTTTTAACAAGACATTAAAGAAATTGGCCTACTTTTTTAGACACTTCACCATATAATGCAATGGATATTATAAGCAGAATTGGATAGCAAGTGAACGAATCAGTGAATAATAACAGGAAATATAATGAACATGCTTAATAGAGATTGACAAAAAGATGATGTAAGGCAACAAAGGCTACACCTCTGTTAAAGAGTGTAATAGCATTAGTGAGATTAAGATATGACAGTACTTTTTACTGAACAAAAAAATCTTTGTAAGAAACTAATATTGAACATGAGCTGCATGAGTTCATGATTGTTATTTTTAATCACTTCATAAACATAGGCTGCAATACCTTTGTCAGGAACAGCTTCAGTTTTTGGCACTTGCTCTTGTTTTGCTGTAAACTCTTCCTTCTTGGTAGGGAGAACTTTCTTTTGAACAATTTCTTTAGTTTCTTGTAGGGTTTCTTTGCACCTAGGGATTTCCTCTGTCTTCAGACTAATTTCTTCTCTTGCAGCAGGTGAAACATCTTCAACAATACGTATCTGTTTTTCCTCAATGAATTGCTGGGTGCTCTCATACACCCTTTCATGAAGATAAATTTCTTCTGTGTGAGAGATCTTCTCAGTCTCATACGAGATCTCCTCCCATTTTTGAATCAGAGAAGATGGAACCATCTCAGGCTTTTTAGGAACGGCCATAACTTTAAGAAGCAACATGGAAATGTAACATGAACCACACGTAATAAAAAAGGATACTGTACACATCACACATTTAAGAATAACATCCTCACCTTTATACCACAAAAGAAAGAATATATTAATGGATTTGTCACAGATGGATATTTAATGCAAGCCTGTGCCAGTTAAAGGAAGAAATCTGCCTAAGAAGAATGCACTTTCAGGTAAAACAAAAATAAATAAACTACTTTGGGGAAAAATGTATGTCTTATATCTAAGAGATAAATTGTAAAATAAGTACTTAAATGTTTAATGAAAATATTATTACTGCTGTTGTTGTTTTCTAAACTGAAAAAATGAATACATCTAACTTTTCTTCATGTAGGCATGGTACAGTATACAGCATAATGTGTGTTTTACTATGTCGTATCCTTCAACATTGTCATGCCATGTATAGTTTATATCTATAAAATGCATATTTGAAGCAAACATTATATAAAAAGTGCAATGCATCAGCATTATGCATGTTAATGCTGTTATTTGCCAGGCTGAAGGACCTACCACTTTATTCTTTTGACATCTTAAATTAAAATGGACATTTACAGAATAATAAATGTTGAGGTATTAATTACATGTTTAGACATTTCTATCGAAATGTTTATCTGAGCAACTGAATTTGTAATGTGATTGTAATACTCTTCTGTCAGAAAATAAAACGAGTCAGATCTTAATAAATATATTAAGATCTTAAGACCTTTGGGATTTATAAAATGTAAACATTCAACCAATTCAATAAAAATAAAGAGTAATCATCCAACTGATATTCTAGCTGTTACCTTTCTGTGGCATGGCCTCCTGTGGTGCTGAAGGCTTTGCCCCTGGTTTTCTAGCTTTTGTTGTTTCTGGTTTCTTTGTGTCCATTGGACCTTTAAAGAACGTATGTATTCATTTTTGAAGATGTTTAAATGCATGGAGACACAACAGATTGGATTAATAACATAAAAGCACCATTCTGTTAAGCGCAAAGTACTACAACAAAGTCTGAATCAGCACATTTTGATGTAGCTTTCCTGAAAACAATGTATAATAACACTTGCTAGAATTATTATTTTTAAATTAGGCTTGCTTAGCAAACAATCCAGACAGCATAAAATGCAAAACTTGTAAGTTGAATCATTTGCTAATTTTTTAATGATTGCATTTATGTACCTTTTCCTGGAGTGCTCTCTGTCTTTTGAGGAGGTACACCCTTTGGAACAAGTTCCTCTTTTTTAGAAAATTTTTCAGGCGATATTTCAGATGCCTCCAGTTCTGTGGGAGATTCTGGCATTTTAAAGAACATTTACAATAACAATACAGGCAATTTACATACTGGTGAGCTAACATAAAATTCAACAACATTACATATACAGAAAGTGCATCAGTAGATATTACATAGGACACTAAATAAAATTTTAAGTTATTCAACAATTTCAGCTGCAACTAAATAAACTACATTAAAATTTTAGAATAGGCAAGTAAGAAAAAACTTAGAACGTTAGGTAACCCAAGAGGCATAAAAATCGAAGCCCTATGTGTCTCAGATCTAGAAAAATAATGGAATAATAAAATAAGAACGCAAAAAGACAGATAAAAATCTGGAACTGACATGGAAAATGACCCACTATCATAGATATATTACAGACAAAAAGAGTCTAAAAGTTGAAGGTAAAATTTTATCATAGAATGTTATCAGCATTGCCGACCTTAAATAATATCCATGCAGTTAGTAACAGCAAAAATGTTAGTAACAACGAGTCAAGTAATACTGGCCCAAGCTTGATTTAGTCACCCTTTTGAGAATGCCTGATTTATACCTTTCTGAGGAGCAGCAATCTTTGGAACAGAAGGAATTTCTTCTACTTTCGGTTGCTCCGGTTTCTTCTGCTCTGGCCTCTTTGTTTCATCAGGAACTTTAGAGAATATTTACATTGGTTTGGCATGACATTTTAAGTAAACATGGACACATTATCATAGAGAGCAAAACAAAGACAAACCAACATATTATACAAAATAACTCTGACATCACCACAGAAGATGTATAACATGAGGTAAATACAAAGGAAGGATTAATACCTGTGGAAGGGGGTACCATGGGTGCCAGTGTTGCTGATGCAGGCTTTGGTTCAGGTTCAGCCCGTGCTGCTGGTGCAGACTTTGGTTCAGGTTCAGCCCGTGCTGCTGGTGCAGGCTTTGGTTCAGGTTCAGCCCGTGCTGCTGGTGCAGACTTTGGTTCAGGTTCAGCCCGTGCTGCTGGTGCAGGCTTTGGTTCAGGTTCAGCCTGTTTTGCTGGTGCAGGCTTTGGTTCAGGTTCAGCCTGTGTTGCTGGTGCAGGCTTTGGTTCAGGTTCAGCCTGTGTTGCTGGTGCAGGCTTTGGTTCAGGTTCAGCCTGAGCTACAGGTTTTGCTTGAGGTTCAGGTGTCATAGTGGATTTTGGCTCAGAGACTGCAAGTAAGAGCCCATGTTTAGCCAAACAAAAAATAAAATAAAACAACAAAATACCCAAAACAAGACTGTTACAGGTTATATACTACTGCATTTTTCACAAGTCTAAAACATTAGAAGGAATACATTTCAAAATAAAATTCTGAAAAATGTAAAATTAACCCTTAGGATGAGCAATGGGAGCTGGTGGAGGGCAAGGAATAAACTTCTTGAGTTCTTCATGTTCTTTTAAAATAAATATTTGAACATTAGATAAAATGTAAAGCAAATATGTGAGAGCAAAGATGAAAATCTATTTTTAATTTTATTTTATTAGTGGGGCTTCGTACATTGCTTCCAAAGGCTTTGCTTTCAGGCAACTGATTCTATAAATAAGTCCATATACAGTAGCTCTAGGTAAGATAATTTTGTCACATACAAACTGCTGTACAGGAATTTCAGACAAGTTACTTAGTTACTTTCATGCAGTTTCATTCCACTACATTCCTGTCTGAGAAGAGTGTGAAGACTGAGTGGAAATAGTGATAAGACAGGTATACCGAAATACCTTCTGCGGATGTTGGTGCTGCTAGCATCGCTGGAACAGTTATCTCAGGTTCAGCCTCCACTTCTAAAGCATACACTTGTAAAATTACAAAACCACAGCATAATTTAAGCATATTTGCATAAGAACTGAACAATATTATTTCTAATAATAAATGTCAAATATTCCTGGAAAAAAATCTAAATTAAGTTATTTACATAAATTGTCATAAAGATAGGGGTCGACTGATTATCAGCCTGGACAATTTTTGGGGGCGGATATTAAGCATTTTGCCAATTATCGGTATTGGTGTTCTATTTTAACGCTCACAGATATTAAGTAATTACAAGGTGCGCCACCGTAGTTCTGCTGCCATCTCTTCCTCTGTGCTCTTTCCTATCATCCTGCTGCTTCATTTAATGTCCCGCCCACAACAATCTCTCATTGGCTATGTCACACGAGAAATAGCCAATCAACGCTGTAGCCTTGCTGTCACTCACACCACACTCACACATAAGCGCAGCCAGAATCCCCGAAGAGGGGAAGAGCAGAGAGGAGTTTCAGCTGAACATGGGCTATTGTTTGGCTCATATAGGCTGATGTTTCCCCGAATTAAAGCATTACATTCCTACAAGCTGAAGTTACAAGAAAAACACCATGGAGCTTCTGTGAACTATTTCCATAATGAAAAGCATGCCTGCTTTCCCAGTCACACCGCTGAAAATGTCCGCATAATGACCCTTGTTGTGGCGATAACAGGAGTCTGCAGAAGCGTCATGCATTCACTACAGAAAACAACATCCGAGCGTGTTTTTATGTAAGGTGTATCTCGTTAATTCAGAAGAAACAGACTGGATTCTTCAGTGAATCTTCCGGATTTCTTTAGTGAATGCAGTATGCAGCCGTATGAGCCAGCAATGTTAACTGTAAGGACAAAGTGTTAATAGTGTTATGTAGCAGCCACCGCCATGTTGCAACAGGAGCTTATTTGAGCTTCCTTCCTGCTTTTCGTACTTTACATTACAGTACTTACATTACTTATCCCTATGGGATTCTCACGTTACGTGTAACATTAGCTGATAACATGGAGTTTTTTTTACTGCTAATTTCAATTAGTTACCAAACTATGTTATGTTATTAAGGAAAAATTATTAATGGTATTAAAGTATTTATTAATTTGATTTGTCCAGCTCAGGCATATATGTTTTATTAGATGCTTTTTTTAATGTTTTATTCTTGCCGCAACTCTGTTATGAATACTTAAGAACGTGTAAAAAGTATATACACGTTTTTTGTTTTATATTGTATGGTATCGATATCGGCCCTAAAAAAACAATATCGGTCGACCTCTACATAAAGATTTACTTTATCTGACATTTATTATACTAAGTGTTGCTTATCTGCAGTTACAGACATAAGCCATGATTAGTTACAGTAGATAATACCTCTCCTTGGCACTTCCTCAATCATTTCTATTGCAACTGTTGGGTATGGGGCGCCAAGTGTCAAGTGGTTATTTTTGTCCGCGAAATACATTTCATGCCACAAAAAGCAGTATTTACCGACAAAATGAAATTAATCCTTGCTGCATTTCGTACATGGAAAGACAAACGCCCATTATATTTCGTCCACGAAAGCATAAGGCTTAACTGTCTTTCGTGCACAAAATTCCAATCAGCTCTTTGCATTTCGTGGACAGAAGAAAGTCACTTCATGCACAAAATGCGTTTTATGAACTACATAAGTTACTTTTATGCACAAAATGCTTTCCGTGAATGGACAAAAGTCATGTCGTGCACGAAATGCTTTCCATGAATGGCCGAAAGTCATGTCGTGCACGAAATGCATTTCCTTGAATGTACGAAAGCCATTTCGTGCATGAAATGCTTTCCGTGAATGGACAAAAATCATGTCGTGCACGAAATGCATTTCTGTGAATGGACGAAAGCCATTTCGTGCAGGAAATGCTTTCCGTGAATGGACGAAAGCCATTTCGTGCACGAAATGCATTTCCGTGAATGGACGAAAGTCATTTCGTGCACGAAAGGCATTTTCGTGAATGGCAGAAAATCATTTTTGTGCACGGAATGCATTTTGTCAACCAAAT
>JAODKN010000037.1:7990171-8000621 GCA_026774425.1 Petrocephalus zakoni
GGATCCATCATGCCTTGTTACCACTGTGCAGGCTGGTGGTGGTGGTGTAATGGTGTGGGGGATGTTTTCTTGGCACAAGGATGAAAAAAGCCATATCTAAAGGGTAAAAAATGCCTCGTTCAGACGTATCCTATCCCACGGTTTATACCCCGACGGCATTCCATGCAACTGATCATTGCCGTAGCGGGGTTCCCAATTATTTATGTACAATAAAAAAATGAGGCATGAACCAAGGTGTCTGAAATGATTGGTATTCCAGGTTGGTGAACTGCATAATATACTCAGTGACGAAAAAAGTTAAGCACCCAGAAGTAATGGTCCGATTTGGATGTAATTTGGTACACATGCACACCAGCGATGGGTATGCAAATGATTTGATTTGCAAGGAGCTGGCATGTCTAGTCATCAGACACAGAGGATGCCTCGTAGACGCATTAGACAGCATTACCGGCACTTGCTGGAGTTTGATAGGGGTCTCATTGTGGGTTTGCATGAGACCGAGTGGTCATATGGTGCAATCGCCCAGCATGTGGGGCATGCAGATGTCACGGTCACCCGATGTTGGAACCAATGGGCACATGAGGGCACCCACACATGTCATGAAGGTTCCGGTCGCCCAAGACAGACCCCACCAGGGGAGGATCGTCGTATTGTGCACCAAGCATTACAGAGCCCCATGACATCTGTGCCTGCCATCCGGACACAGGTATTGGACTCTCTACAACACCCCATCTCACATGGTGTCTCGAGGATTGGCAACTGGACTACAGGTTCACTGTCCCATGCGTAGGCTGCCATTAACTCCAGCATAGAGGCTGTTGCATTTGGAGTGGTGCTGAAACCTGGATGATGGTTTCAGCACCTCATGGTACGACCTCATGGGATGGGTGCCACAACCTACTGACATAGGACCAGCAGTGTGCCCATACTGCCAACTCGGTTGTCTGTTTGATCTGATATTAATCATTGCAATACAGTCACACTACCTTTCACCACGTGCAGACTCATTTCATTTCCACTGGGTGCTTAATATTTTTTGTCACAGAGTGTATAATTTTGTGAAAAAATTAAGGAAATCATATATTAATTTTGGCACTATAGCATGGAAATATGTTTTTACGTAAACAACAGCTGATGTACTGACATGTCAGTGATTTTTCAGCACTGTTCCTCCGACCTGGAATCATTTTTCATAAACTGTAAACCCTTCTACTCCCCTCGCGAGTTTGCGTCATTCAGCCTAGTCGGAGTTTACATCCCACCACAGGCGAATGTGAAGAACGCGCAGAGCAAGCTGGCCGACCAGATGCTGTGTGTAGATCAGACAAACCCGGACTCCCTAGTCATTGTCCTTGGCGACTTTAACAAAGGTAACCTCAGCTGCAAACTTCCTAAATTTAAACAGCTTATTAAATGCCTGACCAGGGAGGAGAATATCTGCTACACCACAGTCAACAATGCCTATCACGCAGTGCCCCAAGCTGCACTGGGCCACTCTGACCACTCCATGGTGCATCTAATACCTGCCTACAGGCAGAAATTAAAGCTGAAGAAACCTGCAGCACGGTTAAAGATGTGGAATAACGAGGCTGCTGAGAGCCTTCAGGCGTGCATGGACTGCACTGACTGGGATGTGTTCAGGACTGCCACCAACAGTCTGGATGAGTACCCTGAGGCTGTGACATCCTACATCAGCTTCTGGAGGACAGGTTCAAAGAGCTGAGAAACAGGTTTAGCAAGGCAGTGAGAGATGCTAAATGGCTGTACTCTGAGAAACTCCAACACCAGTTCTCAGCTAACAACTCTGCGTCTGTCTGGAGAGATCACCAACTCCAAGCCTACAGCCCCCCCAGTCAACGACATGCGCCTCAACTGAACGAGTTCTACTGCCGCTTTGAAAGACAATGGGACTGTTCTCATTCCTTCCCTTGCGACTCCTCACGCCAACTATAGCCCACCTCCCCCACCTCAACTGCTGCCGTGGCTTCCTCACAACCTCACACCTCATCTCTTCATATTCAACAGAGGGACGTTAACAAGATCTTCAAGAAGCTGAACCCCCCGCAAAGCTGAAGGTCCCGACTCCATCTCGCCATTCACCCTGAAGCACTGTGCTGACCAGCTGACCCCCATGTTCAGACATTTTCAACACCTTACTGGAGTCATGCCATGTGCCAGCCTGCTTCAAGACTTCCACCATCATCCCTGTGCCCGAAAAACCCAAGATGACGGGATTAAATGACTACAGACCCATCGCCCTGACGTCTGTAGTTATGAAGTCCTTTGAGCGCCTCGTTCTCCTCCATCTCAAAGCCATCACTGACCCCCTGCTGGACCCCATGCAGTCGCCAATAGAGCCAACAGATCTGTAGATGATGCTGACAACATGGCCCTTCATTTCATCCTCCAGCACCTGGACTCCCCAGCATCCAATGCTAGGATCCTGTTTGTGGATTTTAGCTCCACCTTCATTACCATCATCCCAGCCCTTCTGCAAGACAAGCTCTCCCAGCTGTGCGTGCCTGACTCCACCTGCAGATGGATTACAGACTTCTTGACTGACAAGAAGCCACACGCAAAGATGGGGAAACACGTCTCTGTCTCCCCAACCATCAGCACTGGATCTGCACAATCACAATCACCCAGGACCTCAAGTAGGAGATGAATTCTGCATTCTGACTGTCATCCTCACCCTGTACTGCATTTATGCTCTTGTTCATATTAATATATTAATGCCTAGAATGTGAATTTTGCACTATTGCACATTCTTATGTCTATATTCTTTTCTCCGTATCCATATTTATCTATTTGTAGTACTATATTGTATATTTTTGACAAAAGAATCTTCTAACTCTTATTTTAACTCTTACTAACCACCAAAGCAAATTCCATGTATGTGACAATGTACTTCGCAATAAACTCCATTTTCATTCTGAAAACAGTGTGAATCGTCAGTATCGCTAGCGTTGCTTAGTTCTAACATTATTAACAATAGTGTTTGTCTACTCTGAAGGACCCCATCTGCGTCACAACACGTCCCCAGCAACTGCTAACGTCACGCCAGAGCGAACCGGAGCGAACACTGATACCCTCACCAACCACGGTGTGAACGCACAATTAGGCAGATAAGTAACAGTACATTCAGACTGTTCTAACTTAAAGTACTGCCATCTGCAATATTAAAATACGATTTGCATGTTATAAGCTAATTATCTGACACCTATAAATTAATAATTATCTGAAGTCAGAAAGACTATTAGATGCAGGAAATTAAGGTGTGTCAAAATACAGTTTGAGTAATTATTACCTGTGGCTTCTTGTGTGGTTTTGGCTTCTATCTGCTCTCCCGTTTTCATAACTGTTAGAAAAAAAAGAACAAACGTGTCACAATATAGCACGTATTTATCTGTTTCACTGAAAAATTGCTTTTCTGCTGACTTAGCAAAATGATTGACGACAACCTGTATGGATTCATATTTTTACTATTGTGGTCAAACCAACTTTGGGACTTAGGGAAAACTAAAAGTTAATTATATATCTATAGAAAAAATATTATTTGTGTTATGCATAATGAACATTAACATGAAGGAAAGATATTCCTACACTCATGTTTATTGTGTTACACAGAAATAATATCCATGGTATGTGAGGTCTATATTTGAAATGTATTTGATCCTGTCTAATGTTGAAAGCCATAGTTTTGCGTACCCTAATTTGATAGACAAGTTTCGTTAAATACTTTGTGAGGGAGCTTCCTGGTTTCTTTTACACAGTATACACTGAAGGGTGAAAGTCTTGTTTTCTTGTTTACAATACCTCTTTCCATCATGAATTCCCAACACTTAGATTTCAATATGAGAAGTGTTCTCATCTTTGAAATCAGTAATACAAAATGGCGGTTTACTGACAAAATCCTACATTCACCATCTGCTGTTCATCATGGTGAGTGACATGAGGTTTTGTTTACATGAAATATGACCAAAAGAAAAATCTTACAGGTGTGAAATAGTATTCCCAGGCAGGGGGATAATTAATTATCATTTTAAAACTTAAAAGCATTTCACACAAGCCTAAATTGACAAAAACTACATGGTCAAATATAGGCATCAGTGATGCTTTCCTGTTCATCCAGAATTAAAATAAAACCATACATACTTTATCATACTCTAAACAAAATAATTAAAAACTTACGTTCAAGGGTCAAAACAGCCGAGCAAGATACCATCCCAGCTGAATTTCTGACAACACAAGTGTACTCTCCCTTATCCTCAGGGAAAACTCGGGAAATCTCCAGTTGACACTTATCATCAAACTGAGACATTCTGAAAATGTCAGACTGCGTGATCTCCTTGTCTTTGCAGTACCAAGTAATCTGTAAATCTAAGGAAGCAAAGATTATTACAATATTTTTCCAACTCTTATACAATGAACCTGTTATTTAGTAGCAGTAATCAAGATGCATAATTTCCTATAAACACTAACTGAATAAATGTAGTACCTTCACCAGAGACACGGCACTGAAACTGAGCAGATTCTCCTACATTGGCAGAAGTGTTGTAAATTGGAGAAATTATAACGGGGGGTGACAGTGGAGATCCAGTATCAGGGGAAATCACTTCAGGGACTAAAAAGACAAATTTTATTATCAGACTGAATAAAATCACAAGTTAACAAATTACAGCATGTTTGTAATAGCGCTAATCAGCGTAAATCAGTATTTCTATAATCAATAAATTGACTAAATGGGCCAAAATGCCGGGTTTAAGAATAGTGCAAAAGCAATATGTCACAGTTGTAATACACAGTGTTTTGTACACAGTTTACACAGTGTAGAGAAGATCTTAGGAAAGTGAGAAACTCTGGCAGTAAATTTCACCCAGCAGGGGGCTGGGGTCGAGCTTATTTTGTTAGTAACCACTTTCATAGAAGTTTACCCATTTCACTACACTGTTTGTATTTTTGTTGGTTACAATATAGTATGCCATACTTGTACATCACTCAAAATGTTAGATGACCTAAATGTAAATATTAGCATACATATATAAACTTAGTCTGGTAATTTTTTTTGATAATTTTTAAATGATGAATATATGTACCAGCATCTTTTACCTTCAACAATAAGATCTGCAGTGCTGGTAGCCTCTCCACACTGATTTTGTGCCTCACACCTGTAGACAGCAGCATCTTCTGGGAAAACCTCAATGAGGAGGATTTTGAACTCATTACCATTTTGCAGGAATTTGCACTTGAACCCAGGAGACAGAACCTGGGAGTTCTTGTACCAGAAGACCTTTGGCTGGGGAATTCCTGTCACCACCACAGAAAAGCAAGCTGGCTTCCCAGCCTCAACACACAGAGGCTGCATATGCTGAATTATTTGAGGAGGTTCGGGAACTGAATGGAAAATGGAATATGACATAAAGTATGAGTATGAGGAAAAAAATGCAAAATATCTTTGTTTTGCATATTTTCTTTCAACACCTCATTTTAAAACTAAGAAAGTGCCATTGTTTAAGCTGTACTACTCACTGTTGACATTGAGTGTAACCACAGTCCTGTTTCTCCCCGCAATAAATGTGTACTCCCCAGCATCACTGCGACACGTTTCTGAGATGGTCAAGCGATGGGCTTTCCTAATTACAACATAGTTGAACCTATCTTCAACAGAAAACTTGATCTCGACCCCATTCTTCAACCAGCATCCTTCAACATCATCCTCATTGACTACAAACTCAAATGCAGTATTGTGCTTCTCAACGACCTAGAAATATTCAAGAAATTTTTCCGACTGTTAGCAAGGATGGATTTGTATTAATGTGTTATAATGTTATAATGTGGTTAATTATGCAAAATAAAGAAATATTTACAGTAATTTCCTTCTCCATGGGCTCTGCGATCCGGACATCACGACCCTCCACAGTTAGCTGAGCTTTGCAAGTGCTTGAACCAGCAACTACGCAATACTCCCCAGCATCAGATATGCAAACATTCTGAATTATCAGTCGATGGACATATTTCTCACTGGAAACCTTGTATCTGGATGCAAAATTTTAAGAATGAACAAAATGTGACTTATAAAGACAGAAAGATACAATGTGCCAAACATATCACAGGTTCTAAAGCATACCAAGTAAATACAGGCAAAAGATTGTTTTCCACCATGTACAGTACTGTGAAAAAGTCTGAAGCAGTCAAAGAAAATGTTTAAGATATTTGCTAAGGAAAATTTATATATATTACAGTGTATACAAACAGTAATAGAAAATTAAGAATTTCTCCTGTTTTCCAAAAAGTTCCTGATATCTAGTTGGATGGCTAGAAGAACACCGTTTTAGTTCTCAAAACTCTCCTCAGGAGCGCCCCTGCCATTCCATGTACATTCCATGTAGTCCTGATAGAACATGACTAATGGGTTTGTGAAACCTTGCATTCACTAAAATCGCATACTAAAATTAACATATCCAATGGGAAAAATTGGATTAGGGGAATGGGACTCCAAAACTTAGTAACTTTTGCCAAAGAAAATGAATTAATTAAATAAGGCCAGCCAGGCATGTACCCAGCACAAATACAATGGATTACTGTATGTGGAGGGGCACTGAAGGCAACATGCTTACAGACTGACTACAATAATGCAAACGGCAGTGGACTAAAAAAAAGGCTGCCATGTTTTTTATAATAGTTTGCCAAATATTTTGAAACTTTTATTATCTAAGTCTAACTCTGTTGTAGCAGTGACTGTAAATTTCACCACCAGTAATGAATTTATTAACATAATTAGTTAAATAATTTGGTATTAGCTAAACATGGTATGCTATGATCAATCAACAAATGCATGTGCAATACTGGGGTGACTTTCAACAGAGGTTTTGAAATGACCAGGATGACACACTTTTAAAAACAGAATAACAGATCAATATGAAGATCATTTAAACATATTTTTCTTTATCTTTTCTAAGACATTTCCACAGTACTATTTTATCATTTATATGAGTTAATTTTTCATTTTAGGGCCTGTTAAAGGGTGTAATTTTCACATTACTATAGCTATATGTAAGCATGAATATCAACATTCATTTGTTTATTAATTCACATACTCAAAGGGTAATGCAGTTTACAAACAACAATACAACCAAATATTTCAAGTGTTGGGAAGCATGGCGGTTCATTTATCACTGCAGCCTCACAATTTTAGTTTCATTCCCCAAGCTCCATGTTTATGGAGTTTAGATGTTCTTCTCATGTTTGCTCGTGTTTCTTCCCACTGCTTAAAAGACACATGGTCTAGATGAATTAATGTCTCTAAACTACCCAGTAAACGTGTGCCCTGTGATGCATTGGCGTTCGGTCTAGGGTGTCCCCTGTCTTGTGATCTGTGCATTCTAGGCAACTGCAATTTGATGGAAGAGGCATGGAAATTGGACAAGTGGAAAAAACATGGAATTAGGGTTGAAATAAAAGCACATTGACTGAAGAGTAGCAGAAACGTTTTCAGGTTGAAAAACCATCTTTATCCACTTATTCATAAACTGACAAAACTTGTTTGACGAACTTACTGAGAGAATATTTTCTGTACCAACTGTAATGTAGGGATGAAGGAAAAATTTACGTAACACTATCTCGAAATTTTGAACCAGGAAACATGTCAGTGTCATTGTTTTTGATTTTTTTAAAGGATAAATCCCTTAGGGCGTTTTTTCACCACACGAAGTTCGGTACTTTCGCTTTTCCATTGACTTCCGGTCGAGTACCAGTACCAAAAATCAAGTACCGAAAGTGCCAAGCCAGTTGGGGTACTTCTTTGGTACTTTGGGGCATAACTTGCAGCGCTTTCGCTGTGATTGGTTAGGCAAATAGCCCGATTCTGAAACACAATGCGATCGCTGTCTGGACAAACGTACGAACTCAGAAAACAGCAATAAACGAATTAAAAAAAACAATGATTCCGATTGGGTCGGAAGAACAGATACAACAAAATCAGGACGGCATAACAAGAAATTTAAAAAGTATTTTAATTAATATATACTACTGCAGCACGGTACTGGAGTCTCCAGATATAGCGAAGTGATTTTGTTATAATAAATATTGGGGTATTTATAAGTTAGTTAGCATAAAATAAATAAATAGTTAACATAAAATAAAAACACAGTTAACATAAATTTCTCACAAACCTGTCTAGGAGTGATTTAAATAGCAAGGGTGAGAATGATTATGATCGTCTCTGAGAACGCATGCAGCGCCAAAGCAACAGCAGCAGAGGCAAACTTTGAACTGATTTTAAAAACATATTTTGGATATAAATATAATCTATGCAAGGAATAATCGTTCAAATTGCAAAGTTATTTAAGGCTTTTTCCTATGCCAAAGTAAAAATGTTTTAGCAAAACATTAACCCCGTGCCGTCTGTAATATGTCCATATAAAACCGAAAGTAAGAAAAAGTCTGATCTTAATGTAACTCACTAGCAGTGTAAGAACTGCATGTGCATAACATGCGATGTTAGACTGAATATCCAACATCATCCACCTGTATACTACAGCCATTGTTCGAATTCAGTACAAAATGCCCCGCTTCACGTTGTGCTTGTATTTTATTTATTTTTATTTTTTACGGCAGTGGAAAACCATTTTGGTGAAATAGAAACGGCGCTGCGCGGTGTGACGTTGTCATTCATGGGCGGTCACCGATGATGTCATTTGGCGCCGGTACCAGCCAGTGGAAAACCAACACAAAGGAAGTACCGAAAGTACCAAAAGTACCAAACTTCGTGCGGTGGAAAAACCCCCTTACATACATACACTGAGGCACATTTCTCTCTCTTTTGCAGTCCCTGAGTTTCAATAACTCTCTTGAGTATGCACACCGCTATATACCCCTTTTTATAATACAGACCAAGATCACATGACAGGTATCACATTATCAAACAAGTAAATTATTACACATCTCACAATTGACAGCACATTCCATATCTATACTGTATATTAACAGAAACGAATCATTACAAAGACTAGTCAGAAAACTTAAAAAAAGACAATATACCGTTCAGATTTGTCCAGTTCCAGTCCGTCTTTCATCCAAATTACATGTTCATTAGGTTCTGAGACTTCACATTCAAATACAGCTTTCTTCTTTTCAGTTATTTTAATGTCTTTGATGCACTTCGTAAACTGAATAACGCGAGCTGAAACAAAACATAATATTTAACTTTAAGAAAATAAATTACAAATGACTCCAGAGATATTACGTGGCACCTGACGTATACTTGCCATCAACATACAAATTAGCTGATGTTGCTGCAGATCCAGCAACAAATTGATATTCTCCACCATCTCCAAAGTGGACATTTCGGATGGTCAGAGAGTGAGTAAGTTGTTTAGCACGAATCTGACACCTTTCTGTAGAACGAATCTCTACACCATTCTTCAGCCATTTATAAGAGATTCCCTCATAGTTGACATTCACTTCAAAAGTGATTGTGTCCTTCTCCTGAGCATTAAGGTCTTTCAGCATTGATGTGATCAAAATAGCTGATGAAACAAAAGAAGTTGAGTTACCATTATTCTGTATACAATAAAGATGCATTGTGATGATGATGATGTGACAATTCACTGCATTGATCTGTAGCATCAGAATCAACTTTTGGGTGTAAAATAAACATACTTCACTTCCAGGTTGTGTGTTCTTGTGTTTCCAAAACGGAGGATGACAGGAAGCTTCATTAATATTCATAAAGAAAGTGTTCCTGGTGATCTTTGTGCTATGGTTCTTCTGCGAAATGCCTCTTTTTTGTAGCACAAAAAAAGTTTTTCTTTTTGCAAACTACAGTAGCAATGATCAGGACCTTGAGGTAGTTTACTACCTAGCTATCATAGAGATTCATGACATGTTAGATATCATATTGGTATAGGTCGATATTCATTAAAAATCAAGATATTGGCATCAGTCCAATGTGTCAGTCTTGGCTGATATTGCTGGCAGATGTGTAAACTTTATCAATACTCAAAATGAGCAGTACCAGAACTAAAGACATAACTTCTAAAATAATCAGGTGTTTTCCATAGTGGAGAATGGGGGATTTTGTTGTCTCATTCACCATGCAGAAGTGGACGTAATGGCTTGCAACATTTATAATTCATTATTAAGTTAGACACACAGATGAATCTGTCAATTTTCACAGAATTTGTGCCCAGGGTTGCCAACTTTGGTCAGCTGGCTGGAGTGAGATTTTCATTTCAAGATGTCTGCAGAGACATGCACATGCATTTACTTGTATGTAACAGTTTTGTTTGATTTTAAACAGTCTGTAGGGCAGTGATCATCAACTGGCGGCCCGCGGGCCGAATCCGGCCCGCTGAGCCGTTCAATCCGGCCCGCAACTGGATTCCAAAATTGTGAGGATCAAAAAGAAAATAGTGGTCCACACTATTTAAGCAACTAAAAATAACAACAA
>JAODKN010000037.1:8027759-8096988 GCA_026774425.1 Petrocephalus zakoni
GTGGTGATTTTATTGGTTCTGGTGTCTTAATAAAAGGTTCCGGGGATTTGACACCCACTGATTCTGCCAGTTTCACTCTGGGCTCTGGTGACTTTACTGTAGGTGGTGATTTTATTGGTTCTGGTGTCTTAATAAAAGGTTCCGGGGATTTGACACCCACTGATTCTGCCAGTTTCACTTTGGGCTCTGGTGACTTTACTGTGGGCGGTGATTTTATTGGTTCCGGTGACTTAATATGACGTTCTGGGGATTTTGCACGTGTGGGTTCTGGAGATTTCACTGTAGGCTCTGGTGATTTCACCTTTGGTAATGGAGCTACTGTCTTTTCTTTTGGTGCTGCCCTACGAATTGTTAGGCTGAACTGTGCCTCCTGTTTACCATCAGAGTTTTCTACTATCACTGTGTAACTGCCTTCATCAGATAATTCAACTGAAGAAATCTCAAAAGTAGACTTATACTGTGTTGTAATGATATGCTGACGATGAGATGAGACAATTGTTCGTCCTTCACGCATCCAGGTAACACTAGGTGCTGGTTGCCCATCAATATCACATGCAAATCTAGCAGTTTCTCCTTCTGATACTGTCAAAGACTGTGGTTTTGTAAGTATTCTGGCTGGTACAGTATCCTTCACCTTCTTGTGAAGACTTACTTCTTCCACTTTTGTAGCTTCCACCATTTTGACTTTCTTTTCAGATTTTTCATATTCAACAGTTTCATGTGTTTCAGTCAGCTTTGATTTTGTTTCTTTCACTGCCATGTGAGTTTCAGAAGAGGAAACTGCCTTGATAGAAGACACATGATAATAATCAGCCTTGGTAATTTCAGGTACAAAAGGTGTTGGAGGTTCTTCATCTTTGCGACGGGAAGAATATGTAGAATATTCCCCACCTGAAACATCTAAAGTGCCATAATCTGAGGCCTCTCCCTTGTGGTTTGTGCAAACAACACGATAGGTGCCACTGTCATCTGCTTGGCAGTCGCACACCTGGAGAGACAAAACTCCACTCATATTGGTAAAATTGTATTTGCTGCTCTCTTGAATCTGCTCTCCATTGTGGAACCATCTGATTTCAGCTTCTGGCTTAGCCTGAACATTCAAAGTAAATTTGGTATTCTGTCCACATGGTACCCGATGAGACCGCATTCTCACAGTTATTCGTGGGGCATGGTCAAGACTGAAAGGTTGCTGAGTCACTACTTCATACTTTCGTTCAGATTTCAGAGCTGCCTTTCTTGCTTCATATCTAGACATGATATCAAATCTTGCAGATCTCTCAAATCTGGAGGATGATCGTGATGATCTTTCAGTGGAAACTGGACTTGGGGAGCGAGGACGAGTTCTTTCAGGAGTAGGTGATCTCCTTTCTAAAACTTCACCCTCTGCTTCAACTGAAGGGCGTACTCGTGGTGGTCTTATAAGTTCAGATACTGGGCGCATGAGTTCAATGTATGTAGGAGACAAAGATCTCCTCCTTCTGAGAACCTGTGAAATGGAACGAGGTATAGTATGAATTTTTTCTGTTTCTTTCAATGTATCCTTTGTGACTGAAGAAACACGTGCATCTCTCTCAAGTCGCTTCTGTTTATAATGAAGGTACTGTTGATCCTCTTCTTCCCTTTCAAATATTTTTCTTGGCGAAGGATGGCGTAGTGCAGATAATTCAAAACGTACAGGACTACGACTAGGTGGTGAAGCAGAAAAGCCAAGCTCAAGTTCATCCTCAAGTTGAAGTGTTTCTTCTTCAGTTCTCTTCCTTGACAAGTAATCCTCAACAGGGACGAGAAGCTCTTCATCAGAGAGGTCACCCAGGGATCTCCTTCTAAGTCTGTAAGAAGCTTCAGATTCAGGTGATGGTGTACGATACCTAGATGGCCTTACAGTTTCCAAGTCATCTTGTGAAATTAATGGAATACGCCATCTGGGCTTATATTGATCAGTCATTCTTGGTAGTGGAACAACATAAAATTGTTCCCACCGGGAGAGACGAATGCGTTTTTGTCGCTTTTGAACATATTTCTCCATTCGCTCAGGGATTTCATACTGGTCACGGAGTTTTTTGTACCATTTCATATCAGACAGAGCTACAAAGTGTTTGATTCGCATGTCTTCTTCAAGGGCAGCTGGAGCGTGAACACGGCATTCTGGAATTTCATATGGCATACGGATTCTTCTCTCTTCGACTTTAATCTTCTTTTCTTCTTCAATCTCATATTCACCTTGTACATTCTTGGTGCTAACTGCTGGTTTATACAGATTTGCCGCTTCTTTCAGTGCCTCTTGTGCCACAGGGTTTAGTGCAGTTACTTCAGTGCTTGAAAGGAACTGAGCAAGTTTAAAAGTCTTGCCAATTTGGCTCTGAACATATTTTTCTTTCTCTTCCTCATTCTTGTACTCTCTCTTCTTATAAGTCAGACGCTCCACTTTCAGTGTCGCTTGGCAACTTACAGAACCAGATGAATTTGTAGCAGTGACTCTGTAGGTACCAGAATCTTCTAGAAGAGTTTCTCTGATATGCAACACATAATAGTCCAGATCTTCTCGAACAACTTCTATCTTTGGACCCCAAGCTAATGGTAAATTGTCTTTCTCCCATTTCAAAGTAGGTGTTGGGGTTCCAGACAATCTGAGTTCAAAGCGAATGCTCTGGCCCTCAATGCACTCAACATTTGCCAGCAAACGTTTGAACAGTGGTCTCATTGTATCTGTGATAACTGGATGAGGTATAACAGTGAGACGTGCTTTACAACTGTCATCACCAAATCTGTTTTGGGCCACAACACTATATTCAGCATCATCCTCAGGCTGAAGGTTGTGAATCACAAGTTGATAGAGACCCTTATCACTTGTAAACGTATACTTTCTGTCATCCTCTCCTGGTATGATCTTTTGTCCAGATTTCAACCATGTAACCTGGGGCTCTGGATGCACTGTTATAGTTACTCCAAAGCGCACATCATCTCCAATGTAAGCAGTACGGTTGTACAGGGGTAAGGTAAATTCAGGTGGTCTCTGAATGAGTTGAGTTGTGTCAATTCTACGTTTCACTTTTTTCACAGTACGCCCAATGAAGTACTCACGATATGATCTCACACCTTCTACAAAGAGCTCTGCATAGGCACTGTCTTCGCCAAACTCATTGACAACTTTACACCTGTAGGTGCCATCATCTGTGCTAACAATGTCTTTGACATAGATGGTAGCAACTCCTTTTACATAGCTGATTTCATACTTGTGACTTGCCTCTAGTTGTTTAGTTCCAAAGTGCCAGGTTACTTCTGTGGTGCTGGTAGAGTTCTGAATATGGCAGATAAATTTAACATGCCCCCCTTCTTCAGCAGCACCGTGTATGATCTGACCAGCTTTCAGACCTTGATCAGGTTGTGCTATCTTTACTTTTCCAATGGAAACACCTCGCTGACTTCTAATAGCGCCACCTTGAGCAATTCGAGCTGCAGAAACAACAAAGTTTGAATCTTTCTTCACCAAGGTCTGGTAGTATCTTCGGTGTCTTAAAGTCTTTATTACTTTATTGCAGAGTTGCTCTGTTTTCATTTTCAACCAAGGATGCTCCAAGGCTTCAGCTGCAGTCATGCGATGTTTGGATTCTTTAACGAGCAGTCGGTCAACAAAGTCCATTGCTTGAATACTGGTCTCCTTAAAAGCTTCCTCTTCAAAAGTATACTCAACATTACAGATTTTCTCAGTCATTTTCTGAGTAGTTTCAGATGCAAATGGATTAAGTCCACTTAGAAGCACATAGGCTAAAACACCAACTGACCACATGTCAGTAATAGTGCTAACCATGTCATGCTGGTGAACTTCGGGGGCATAATACTCTGGGGAAGTAAACAGAATTCTGACGTTCTCTCCAGGTATTAGGAGTCTGGCTTGGCCCATCTCGATAATTTTTATGTTGCTACTTTTTCGTGTTGTGTATATTATGTTATCTGGTTTAATGTCAAAATGGGCATAGTTCTGACTATGTAAGAACTGCAGAGCTTCACAGACTTGTCTGATGTAAATGACAATTTCTCGTTCAGTGAGGTCAAAGTTAGCTGTTCCAAGACGTTCAAATATGTCCACACCGGAAACAAACTCATATATTATGACTAATTCTTGAAGACTCTCAAAAGACTCATGAAGATACAAAAAGTTTTTGTGTCGAGCCACATTGAGTGCTTCAATTTCTTTTCTCACAAGTTCTTGATCTGTGCCTTTTGCTTTGACAAATTTAGCCATGAATGTCATTTTGGAACTAATTTCAACACAACGATGAGCAATTCCAAATTGTCCACGCCCAAGCTCCTCAGCAATCGTGTACATAGTAGAAAGAGCCTTTATGCTTGAAATTTGTGCCTCCTCCTTTTTAATTTCTCTGGTTTCATCAACTTCTTCATCGTAGTTTCGAATTATTGACTTATCCTCCTTTGTTACCACAGGAGCAGTTGGTTCAGATGGCATACTCTGCCCAAATTGATTTTCGGCAATCACGCGGAATTGATATGCTGTCTTGCCAAACACATTAATGACTGTGTAATGTGTTTCTTGGGTTTGAGCAACACGGATCCAACGATCCCCTGTGCTGGGACACTTTTCTAGAATATAGCTGGTAATTTGGCTTCCACCGTCACTGGCTGGAGCAGACCAGGTTAGAGTGACAGAATCCCTGGATATGTTACTCACAATTATTCCCTTTGGCGGATCAGGTACATCTGCAACATCAAGTTCAACAGTCTGTTGATCAGCACCAAACCTGTTCTTCGCAGAAATAATATAATAACCAGCATCTTTTCTTTGGACTCCATTGGGGAAAACAAGTGATGTAAATGATCTTGTAACAATCACTTGGTGATATTTCGTGTTATTGATGACCTCCTGTCCTTTCTGCCATGTTACGGCAGGTTCGGGTTTGCCACTGAATGGAATCTTGATAGTAACTACATCTCCCCGAAGGGCATGGACAGCACCCATGCCTTGAAGATGTTTTGGAAGGTGAATCTTGGCCGGAACTTAATACAAAAAACAAATGATTGTTAGTATAATGACAATGTGATTAAAATTTATGACACTGGAATTGTAAAAGTTAAAGTTTAATATCTAAAAATAACATTTCTAGAAATGCTAGGAAAAATATATTCCCAATAAACCCTAACTCACCTTCAACCTCCAGTGTAACAGTAGTTGAAATAGATCCTCCTTGATTTGTAGCTCTGATCTGATAGACAGTGGCATCTTCTTCATCCGCAGCAGAGATTACCAGTTGGTAGTAGCCACCTTTGAATTCTTGTATTTTAATTTTCTTTCCATCTGGTAGTATTTCTTTTCCACGTTTGTACCACTTAACTACAGGCTTTGGATGTCCAGTAACCTTGCATACAAATGTTGCATTACTTTTATACTTGACACTCAAGTCTCTTAATTCTTCTTTAAAGCCAGGAGGAGACATGGGTGTGTCTGATTTTGGATTAATAGGTGCAGATACTTCACTCCATTCACTCTCCCCACCAATATTTTCACATTTAACACGGAATTCATATTCAAAACCTTCTATTAGGCCTTGGACTGTATATACAGTTTCATGAATTTCTTCTGTCGTTACAGCAATCCATTTGTTTTGTTTCTTCTCACGTTTTTCAAGGTAGTAATTCTTGATCTTGGCACCTCCATCACTTGTAGGTGGTTTCCAAGATACAACACAGGAATCTTTTGTGACTCCTGTCACAACTGGTTGTTGGGGAATTCCAGGCTTTTCTGTAGGAAACACATTTACCAGATTATTGATGGACCATATAAATACTTATCAGATAATTTATTTCTATGAAATGGACTCTGAGCTACATACCAAATGGACTTTTAATGATGACCACAGATGGAACCTCAAGAGAATCACTTATCCCATACTGATTTTGTGCAGAAACACGGAAGTAATAACCAGAACTTTCAATAAGATTTGGAATTCGGCAAGATGTTCCTGAGATTGAAGATGAAACAAGGTGATACTTTTCACCCTCCTTTGCTTCACGTTTTTCCACAATGTAGTTTGTAATCAGAGCTCCACCATCATCTGCTGGTGGTTTCCAGCTAATGATCACAGAGTTCTTCAGTAGTGCATCAACAACAACTGGTCCTTCAGGCATAGCTGGTTTATCTGCATAAATAAGGAGAATATATTTGTTTAATGAAATATGGATATAAGTAGTGCATAGTCTTATTCATTTTATGCAGATGACACTGACACTGAGCATTCTTTATTTCTTGAAATTGTTACCTTGGATTTCGACACGGAGTACAGTATCAACTGTACCGAAGATGTTGCTTAACTGGACTTTATATTTCCCAGCATTGGTTTTCCGTTGCACATTTCTTACAACTAAGTGGGTATAATTCTCAGTGTTTTCAATTACGATATTCTCAGAAGCTTTCAGCGGTTTCTTGCCATAGAACCACAAGATCTGTGGCACAGGACGTCCAATGTACACAACATGCAACCGCAAGCTTGTACCACATCCTGCATAGTATTTTTCCTTCAATGGGAATCCAGGGTGGAACTGTGGAGCAGCCTGCAAGAAGAGCTTGCCACTGGTTTCTATTTCCCCAGCATCATTGATAGCTCTGCAAGTGTAGAGACCCTCATCTTCCTGCTCATCAGTTAGAATGCTGAGTGAATGGGTACGTCCATCAGAGCTCATCTTGTATTTACGGCTTTGTATGAGTTCTTTTCCAAATCTGTACCATTTAATCTCGGGAAGAGGTCTACCAATGATCAGGCATTTCAGTGTGCCTGATTGTCCAAGTTTTGTTGTAACATCTTCCATTTCTTCTTTAAGACTTGGTGCCTCTCCAACTGTTAAAAAAAAAGTTGTAATGTAAAGTTGTTATATATTTAATGTTTCTTCATGTAATCACATAAAATTAAAAAATAATAATAAAAATACAACAAATTGCATACCACTCAATTTAGTTTTGATGGCCATAGCAGTTCTGCGAGGCCTGCTAATTCCACTTTCATTTTCAGCAAGTATTCGGAACTCATACTCAGTGGCTTCCATGAGACCACCCATAGTGAACTGTCTGTCCTTTGAACGTTCTTTGTTGCATTTCTTCCAGGCACTTTCACCAGACTGCCTGTACTCAATCCAGTACCCTAGGATTTCTTTTCCACCATCACATTCTGGACGTAGCCAATGAATTGTGATACTGTCCTTAGTGATGGAAATGATGTCAATTTCTCCAGGCTGACTGGGTTTGTCTTTTTTTATTAAAACAAAAACACATTACACAGTCAGTTGCATATACATAAAACCTAATATTGTGAATTATTTATTGTTAGGCAAGAATTTACTCACCAAATGGATCCTTGCATATGACTGATTCAGACACTGGTCCTGGTTCACTCTGACCAATGTCATTTTGGGCAATGACACGGAACTGATATTCTGCATTTGGGATGAGTCCAGTAAGAGTGTACATTGTAGTTGTAATATGAGTCTTGTTGTGACGTACCCATTTCTCAGTGGACACTTCTTTTCTGTCAATATAATATCCAGTAATACGAGAACCACCATCATCCTTAGGCCTAGCCCAAGATAATGCAATGGTACTCTTTGTGACATCCATGATTTCTGGTGGGTTGCTTGGAGGTTCCGGTGGACCTGTAGTAGAAAAATGTTTTTAAAAATAAATTCAGCACATAAATCATTCAACATTTTTAATTCAATTTAAAAATTTTTAAAAATTAATTCAAACTTGAAAATATACTCACAGAGAGGTGTCTTTGATGTGACAGAATCATCTGATTTCAAAGATCTACTAATGCCAAACTGGTTTTCAGCCATCACCCTGAAGTGATACTCAACATTTTCTTTCAGTCCCTTCACAATTAAAGATGTGTCAAGCACTCTTGAGTCTACAGTATACCATGCTGCCTTGGGCACCTCTCGCCTCTGAATGACGTAGCCAAGAATATCAGAGCCACCATCATCAGAAGGAGCTCTCCAGCTCACTCTTACAGAGCGAGCCTGGATATCATCAAATTCAAGAGGACCTTCAGGTGGATCTGGTCGTCCAATAACTTTTACTTTTATATATACTGCCTTCCTGCCACATTTATTTTCCAGGACAAGGTCATAGGTGCCAGTATCATCCCTGTGAGATTCCTTAATTACAAGCTCAGTGAGCTCGTCACTGGTGGCTATCATAGCCCTGTGAGAAATATCACGACCTTCCTTTGTCCACTTGCATATAGGAATTGGCTTGCCTTTAATGGGAACAGACAGTCTAACGACTCCACCTTGTCTGACAACCAAGCCTTCTTGGTATTTGACATCCAGCTCATAATTAGGATATTCTGAAATAAAAACAAAAACACTCATATAAAATGATGCATACTATTAATAAAGAAGAAACATACGTAAAACACTTTGCCTGCGGTATGTGTCTCACCAAGCATCTCTGTAACTTTAACAACCCCAGGGATTTCTGCTGGTTCTCCAGGTCCACCAGCATTACATGCCATAACACGGAATCTATATTCAGCTCCCTGCGGCATATGCGTCAAGGTGTATTCACAAATCTTGGTAGGTGTGGTGTTGCATTTGGTCCATTCAATCTGATCAATCTTCTGCATTTCAATCAGGTATCCTGTAATGCTAGAACCTCCCTCTTGTTCTGGGGGATTCCATGCTAGAGAAACAGATGTTCTTGTGGTATCTATAACTCTTGGATTCAGTGGTATTCCAGGTGGATCTGTTTAGGTGCATAAAAACAACTACTTAATCCATCTATCAAATCAAATGACATTAATTCAAGAAAATTTAAAAGGAAAAAAAATACATACCAATAGGATCCATTGCCACAACTGATTTGGACGTAGGACTTGGCTTTCCAGAGCCTCTAGAGTTGATGGCTGTAACTCTGTGCTCATATTCAAGGCCTTCAATAAGGCCCATAGATCTATATCTTGTCATAGTTACTGGATTCTTATTAATGCGCACCCATCGGTCAGCTCTAACCTCTTTGCGTTCAATGATATAACCAGACACCTGGGAACCACCATCTGTCTCTGGTGGAAGCCAGGTAATAGTCATTCCATCATGAGACACATCAAATACCTCAGGTCTAGCTGGCGGCCCTGGTATAGCTGTAAAGAGGACACATAATAAATTGATTTTCAAATGATTTCTGCTTTATGCTGCAAACAAATTTATGGCAAAATTACTTACTTTTGGCACTTTTACACTCCACAACATCGGACTGCAAAAATGATCCAATACCGAAGCGATTTGTTGCAGCCACACGGAACACATATTCAGTCCCTTCAGTCAGTCTAATGAACTTGAATGTGGGTCTGGTGACAGATTCAGACACAGGAAGCCATCCTGGACGATGAGCATCACGTTGTTCAACCACATAGCCACTGATATTAGCACCTCCATCCTTTTCTGGTGGTTCCCAGCTGACAGTTACTGATGTGGCTTCTACCTCCTCTATTCTTAAAGGTCCAATGGGCACCCCAGGTTTGTCTAGTTCAAAATATTAAGAAAAATAAATTATCATTGAAAATACAAATTAACATTTTAATATTTTCATGGTGGAATATGATACTCACCAAGAATGACAACTTTAATGATCTCAGTGGCACTTCCCACAACATTCTTGACCTCAAGTGTATAATCACCGGTGTCATCTATTGTGGTTTCACGCACCGTTAGTTTGGTGTATTTTGCAGTGGTCTCAACCTTTACACGATCAAGTTCCTTTATCTTGGCACCACCAAAGAACCATGAGCAAACTGGTGAAGGTCTGCCATATATGGGAATTTGAAGCTCAATTGGTTTACCAGCTGGTATATTGACAATCTTCTGTGGAATTCCTGCCAGATCAATCTTTGGTACAACTGAAGAAGAAAAAAATTAGAGACTAAGTGCAATGATTTAAAGTCTAATAATTTAATCATTTCAATTAGATTTATTAATTTCATTACCTCTTTGTTCTTGAATAGTTACAGGTGACACGATTTCTCTGGGCTCACTGATTCCACGGCTGTTAGTGGCTCTAATTCTAAAGAGGTACTGTTCTGTCTCATTTAGAGAGGTTATGGTATGCTCCAACACAGTTGTTTTCAGTGTAGCCACAGTCATCCACCTGTCTGTTCCAAACTTGCAAGTTTCAATAATGTAGCCAGTAAGTCTGCTGCCACCATCATGAAGTGGTTTCTCCCATGCTAGTGTAACGGTAGACTTTGTTACATCCATTAATTCCAATCTCTGAGGAACCATTGGAACCTCGCATACCAGCACAGCATCACTGACTTCACAAGGCTCACCAACACCATATATATTTTCTGGCAAGACTCTGAAAAAGTACAGAGTTCCTTCATCCAGTCCGGTGATTCTGAATAATGTCTTATTACATTTGGATGTAACTGTTTTATAAGATTTCATGGATGCTTCACGTTTCTCAATTATGTAGTTGTTGACAGGTGCTCCTCCATCAATACTTGGCACATCCCATGTAATAACAACAGATTCTTTTGTATAATCTTTAACCTTAACAGAACCTGGTGGACCAGGAGTATCTGAAACAAATTTTTTGGAATCACAATTAATTTTCAGAAAATACAGTATCACTCTGTAACAGACATGTAATTCTTGAATGCAAATTCTTACCATAGATCTTCACAAGAATAGTAGCTGATTTCTTGCCCCATGGATTCTCTGCCTCAATAATGTATTTGCCAGCATCATACCGATGTACTTTTTCAATTGTCAAAGTTGTATAACTGTCAGTTATATCAATAAATCCTCTACTCTGAAGATCTACACCAGGCTTTCTCCAAGTAATTATTGGTGTAGGTCTTCCAGTCACAGCCACAAACAGGCGAAGTGATCCACCAGCTCTAACACAGACAGTCTTCTTCAAGTCATCAGCAAGTTCAAGGTCAGGTATTTCTAGAAAAAACATCAAAGCAACACAATACAATTAAAACTGTCACCCCAGTATAATTTCATATTGCATAATACTTCATATAGTTTTAGTTGGAATTATTATTTAACGCACCAGTTCTTTCAAGAGGCTCAGTTTCTATGGATGGTTCACTGAATTCTCCAGTTCCCTTAACATTAACTGCAGCCACTCTGAATCGATACTTCTTGTTGCTTGTAAGGCCAGCTGCTGTGTACTCTGTGGTCTTCAAGAGGTCTTGTTGAGCCCTATACCACTGCTCTGTTCCTTCCTCAAGCACTTCAACAATATATCCAGTTACATCAGCACCACCATCATACATTGGTCTTGTCCATGCCAAACTAATGCTGTGTTTGGTAGTATCAGTTACACGAGGAACTGTTGGAGGAGCAGGGGTATCTGGAACAGCAGACAATACAACATTTGTGAACAGTAAGATGAAGAACAAAGAAAATTTTAATTATGTATATAACTACATTTAAATAAATACATTTTTAAAATTTAATGACTATGAAAAAAAGGTCTTACATGTTGGCTCCCTACAGAAGGCATAGTCAGAAGCTTCACTTGGTTGACTGTTACCAGCAGCATTCACAGCTGTGATACGGAATTGATAATCACTGCCTTCCAGAAGACCAGTAATCTTAAGTCTTGTGTCATATATGGTGTACTCTTTGTTAACTCTTGTCCACCTAACACTCTTCTTTTCACGTTTGTCCACAAGATAATTTTTAATTTCACTGCCACCGTCACTCTCAGGCTTAAGCCATTCAATAATGGCATGTTCCTTCCCTACAGCAACGATTTGCGGTGCGCCAGGTGGTGATGGAATTGCTGTAAGATAAAAATCAATGAATAAATAAAATGTTTAACAATCTTCAAGCAATATGATAAATAATTCAATCTTTTGAGAATGGACATTTTACTTACTGTATGCATTTCTGGCAATAATGGGTTCAGATTCAAGTGGTACACCAGGTCCATACTTATTTACCCCTCTGACACGGAAGATGTACTCATTATTCTTAATCAGTCTAGTAGCGACACAAGAAAGGGTCTTGCATTCAGCTTCCATTAATACCCAGTTAAGTCTACTAGTTTCACGTCGCTCCACGATATAATGGGTCACTGTGGCTCCACCATCTTCCAGGGGTAATTTCCAAGAAACTGTGCACTTTTCTTCTGTTACTCTGGTGATTGATAGCTTATCGTGACAAGGCCCAGGAGTATCTGGAAAAAAAAGAAATGAATCAAATAGTTATTAATTACAACCAAACTTGCTATATGAACTCTAAATACCAGAGTTTTACATATACCTACCAAGCACTTTCACAAGAACAGCAGTAGTCTTGATTCCACTGGGATTTTGGACTGTTAGAATGTATTTTCCAGTATCATTTCTGTCACAAGACTTGATGATAGCCATAGCACGGGTACTGGTGTATTGCAATGAGTACTTTTCACCATGTTCCAATTCTTTATCTCCCTTAGCCCAGAAAACTTTGGGTTCAGGTTTGCCACCCACTGCAGCATCAAGAACAAGGTCTGCACCAGCTCTGATTGTCACAGTCTCTCCAATGAGTTTGCTGTCAAGCTCAGCCCTAGGGGGAGCTAAAATATGGAGAGCAAAATTAAAAATTGAAATAGTATTAACATTACTACCTAGAAATAAATTAAGAGAATTGAGAAAAATCTTACTGTAATCATCCTTGCATGTGATTGGTCCTGTTGTTTCTGAGGGCATACTATGCACTCCAGCTCCATTCTTGGCTATAACACGGAACTCATATACTTCTCCCTCTTCTAGGGATGGTACTGTAAAATAGGTCTCTGTGATAGTTGTGTAATTGCATTTCAACCAACGTCCTCCCTCATCATTGAAAAGCTTGCGCTCAACAATGTACCCTACAATCCTGCTGCCGCCATCACTCAAGGGTTCACTCCATTTGAGTGATACTGTCGATTTTGTCACATCAGTCACTTCTGGTCTACTAGGGGGATCTAAGGACAAAGTAATAAACAATATTGAATACGTTCTTCTGTAAAAGTAATTTTAAAAATCTGCACTATAATAGAATTTCAAACTTACCGACAGGATTCATAGCCAGTATTGGTCTTGATGCTTCACTAGCTTTGCTCAATCCAGCAATATTCATTGCATATACTCTGAACTGATACTCAAGTCCTTCAATGAGAGAAGACACTTTGAAGTGGCGCTCAATGCATGGAATCTTATTCTCCCTCACCCACAGGATGGTATTGCGCTCTTTTTTCTCAATCCAATACCCAGTCACTTGGCTACCACCATCATGATATGGCTCTTCCCAGCAAATAGTCATAGCATTTGCAGTAACTGATAATACAGCTGGTCGTGATGGTGGACTCGGTGGAACTGTAATTAGGAGCAAGCCACAGTAATCAATGTTCACTTCTTTTGACTTTATGCAAAATTTATGCAAAATTATTTGAAAACAAATATGAAACTCACCAAATGGATGCTCAGCAACAATAGCTTGAGATTCAATTGATTTGCTCACACCAAATCTGTTCTCAGCACAAACACGGAATGTGTACTCCATGTATTTGGTAAGATGAGTAACTTTAATTGTAGTTCGTTTCACGCTGGAGTTCACAAGCTGCCATGTAGTGGAGCTAGACTCACGCTTCTCCACAATGTAGTTTGTGACATCTGTTCCACCGTCATCTTCAGGTTCAGTCCATGTCAACACACATGACTCTGAGGATATTGATGAAACTTCAACAGGCCCAACTGGTGGCCCTGGTCTTCCAACAACATTGACAGTGACAGTGAAGGTTTTGGATCCTGAAATATTTTCAAGAGTAAGGTAATATTTTCCACTATCGCCTCTCATGCAGTCCTTGACTGTCAAAGCAGTCCGCTCCTTTGTGGTCTTAATTAAGATCCTGTCAGTTTCTTTTAGTTTCATCTCTTCAAGTTTCCAAGTTACCTTAGGAGGTGGTCTTCCACTAATGGGAACATCTATGGTGAATGCACTTCCAGTTTTGCATGTGATAAGCTGATTGGTGATACCACTAAGATCTGCAGTTGGCTCAATGCGAGGCTCTTTAATTATTACAGAGGCAAATGCATCTCTTGGATCACTGAGGCCTGCATCATTCTTTGCTCTTACACGGAAGTCATATTCTGTGTTCTCAACTAGACCCTCGATAACCATGTGTAGAGATTTAGTCTGACCTCCAAAAACCCAATGATCAGAGCCCTTAGCTTTTGTCTCAATGATATAGCCTGTGATTCGACTCCCACCATCATGTTCTGGTTTTAGCCAGGCCAAGGTAGCGGTAGAATTAGTTGTATCAATAATATCCAGTCGTTTAGGTGGAGCAGGTTCTTCAGTGGCTATGATGGGCTCTGACATTTCATAAGCTTCACCCAGGCCAAACTGATTTTCAGCCATAACTCTAAAAAGGTATGGTACACCTATTGCAAGACTGGAAACTCTCAATATCTGACGAGAGCATTTAATACTAACTTCCTGCCAACTAAGACGACTAGCTTCACGTTTCTCAACAACATAATGCTGAATACGAGCTCCACCATCATTGAGTGGGGCATCCCACATCAATGTCAAAGCTCCTTTTGTGACATCCTTGAATGTGAGAGGTCCAGGTGGTCCAGGTGTATCTAGCACCTTCACTGTAAAAGTAATAGATTTGCGGCCACTATTATTTTCAAGTGATAATGTGTACTTTCCAGCATCATATCTGGTACAATTCTCAATAATCAAAGTACTCGACGTTTCTGTGGTATTAATATCGACCATCACCCCAATCTCTTCATCTACTTTTGTCCATGTAGCAAGGGGAGGAGGTTTTCCTCTAAAGGCTATATGAAGAGTGACAGTTCCTCCATTCTTCACAATATGGGTCTGTTTGAAGCTAGCATCAATGTCAATTTCTGGTGACGTAAGTCTGTCTACAGTTTGAACTGCATTAGGAATTTCAGAGGTTTCTCCTTTTCCAGCTCCATTAACTGCACAGACTCGGAATTTATATTCCTCACCAGCTTCCAAATCAGTAACAGCATAATAAGTATTAATGCAAGTTGAGGTATTAACTCTGTGCCATTCTTCTAGACTTGCCTTACACATCTCAATAATGTACCCAATGATCTCCATACCACCATCAAACACAGGCTTTGTCCATTCCAAACTAACAGATGTCTTTGTTGAATCTGTAACCTTCACAACAGTTGGAGCACTAGGTGGACTTGTTGGTTCTCTGCATTTGAAAAGTCTTGATGTAGTGCTTGGTGGTCCTATTCCAGCACTATTTTCTGCCATTACATGGAATTCATATTCATTACCCTCAGTAAGATTTGTTACTCTCTGTCTAAGTTCAGTGATGGGTCTCTTTGATGACACCCTCACCCAGCGCATGCTCTTTTTTTCTCGTCTTTCCAAAATGTATTGTTTGATTTCATTTCCTCCATCTGATCTTGGTCTGGTCCATGAAAGAGTAATACTATCTCCTGTGATATGGGTTGCATCAGGTGTGCCAGGAGCATCTGGTACAGCTGTGGAAAAAAACATGTTTTAGACACCAAATTCACGAAGATATGTAGGTAGATGTTTTTAAACACATTTAAATTAGAACTTACTAAATTGCATCTCTGCTATTATGGGATCAGAGTCCAGTGGTTTACCAACTCCAAACTTATTGATTGCAGCAACTCGGAATTCATACTCGTTGCCCTTAATTAGCTTGGTGGCATTGAATGAGCAGGCTTCACACTGATCCGTTACAAGGGCCCAGGAAATGCGAGATGTCTCACGCTTTTCAATCCTATAATGAGTAATGGCGGCACAGCCATCATTTTCAGGTGGACTCCACCAGATTGTTGCTTTCTCTGCTGAGATATTTGTGAACCTGATTGGTCCAACTGGTGGTCCAGGTGTATCTAAATTAGACAAAGACATAATATATATATATATATATATATATTTATATATGCACAAAATAAATATTCACTCCATTCTCACACTTGTAAAGTTAACCAAAAATAATGCAAAACAATCTGAAAGAAATATAAACCTTGAACTCGGACAAGAATATCCTCTTTCTTAGTTCCAGCACTGTTTTTGGCCTCCACAGTATATACACCACGGTGGTTGCGTTCTGAATCTCTGATGAAGATGCTGCTTGATCCAATAGTTGTTGTGACTTCAATCATCATCTTTTTGTCAATTTCTTTTCCATCCTTATACCATGTGACTTGAGGTAGAGGACTTCCAGTGATATTAACATTGATTGTAATTTTTTCACCTGCTTTCACTGTTATACATTTCTCTGCACCAAACTCAATGTCTGGAGAAACTACGACAAAAATAATATGTTAATAATTGCATTATGTTCATGAGGATATGTAAAAACAATAAAATCAATAATACAATATATGCTTACCACTTTCATCTCTGGTCATAATATAACCAGATGACTGGGAGGGGGGGCTAACTGTGCCAACTGCATTTCTTGCAAACACTCTGAATTCATACCGATCACCTGCAGCAAGTCCTGTTACTGTGAACTGGCATTCGCTGATATCAACAAAGTTACATCTTAACCAACGCCCCCGTCCTTGACGCCGCTCAACAGTGTAAGCCACAATTCTGCTGCCTCCATCACGTTTGGGTATATCCCACTTCAGTGTTACAGATTCTCTTGTTACATCAATGCAATTAGGTGTACCAGGCGGATCTAAATTGGGAAGATACTATTAGTAATTCTAGTAACTTTACAACTGAACATTAACCAATAAAAATATGTAAAATAAGTAAAAAAAAATTACAAAATTTATACTTACCAACTGGAGATATTGCCAGGGTGTGCTTGCTTGCTTCACTAGCTGCACTCATGCCAGCATTATTTTGTGCAAACACTTTAAACTGATATTCTAAACCTTCAATTAGCCCAATAATTCTATACTCTCTGCCAGATATCGCTGTAGAATTAACTTTGGTCCAGAGAAGGCTGTTCCTATCCTTCTTCTCCACATGGTATCCAGTAACTGGTGAACCACCATCATAACCAGGTGCTTCCCATTGAATAGTCATGCCATCACTAGTGACATTGAAAACAACTGGTCGTCCTGGTGGTCCTGGTGGTTTGTACTGGTGTTGAGCAACCACAGCTTCTGAAGTCAGGGCCTCACTCACTCCATATTTATTTTCTGCACGTACTCTGAATTGGTATTCTGTTCCTTTAATCAGCTTAGGTATCTTAAATGTTGTCCTAACTACACTTGAGCAAACTATCTTCCAAGCAGCCTGGGAAGTTTCCCGTTTCTCCACACTGTAGCATGTTATTTCTCCACCGCCATCATCAGTTGGTTCATTCCAGGAAATAATAATGCTCTGTGCTTTAATTTCATCAAATTTAATGGGGCCAATAGGGGAAGAAGGTGGTCCAAGAGTAATAACTTGAATATTGAATGAATTTTTGCTGATTTTGTTATCAAGGGTAAGTGTATACTTCCCTGCATTATCCTTTCTTAAATTTCTAATAGTGAGGGCAGCTTTGTTTTCTGTTAACCTCAAACGCACCTGCTCACTCTCCTTCAGTGGAATATCATCTTTCAACCATTGTGTAACTGGTTTTGGTTTACCCTTGTATGGTAGTTCAATATTAACCGTTTGTCCAAGGCGCACACTAATTTCATTTCCAGGGTAGTCAGTAAGGTCCGCTTCTGGTGGTATAATTATGTCTTGCACTGTGACAGGTCCAACTTGTGAAAAGTCACTTTGGCCTTTCTCATTCTTGGAGTAGACTCTGAAATCCATCACTGTAAGCTCTTTCAGGTTTGTGACCTCATATTGACAGCGTTTAGAAGTGCCAGCTTCTGACCACTCCTTTTCATCCCTTGCTTTCTTCACAATGACATAATCTGAGATATGGCTGCCACCATCATGATCAGGTTTTGTCCACTGTAGTACTACTGAAGTTTTTGTGGTGTCCTTTATGACAAGGTCTTTGACTGGACCAGGGGTCTCAGTAGCCCTCACAGGATCTACTGTTTCACAAGGATCACCAACTCCATATTCATTCTCAGCTGAAACTCGGAAGAAATAGCAGGTTTCCGCAGAGAGGCCTTCTATCTTATAAGTTGTGTTTGAACATTCAGTTGTCACACTGGAGTAAGACTTCTTTGTAGAATCCTTCTTTTCAACTATATAATTGGTGATTGCAGAACCACCATCAATCAGAGGAGGCTCCCAGCTTAAAGTTGCTTTCCCACGAGATACATTCTTCACCACAAGTTTCTGGCAAGAAGATGGAGTGTCAAGTACTTTAACAGACACTGTTATTGTTTTGGGTTCCCCCACGCCATTTTCAATCTCAAGATGATATTTGCCTGAGTCATCACGAGACACTTTTGGAACTATAAGAACAGTTGATGATTCTGTATTGTGAATATTGTACTTTGGATCACTACTAATGTTCCTCTCTGCCTTTCTCCAAGTGACATTTGGCACAGGTCTTCCTTTCAGTGGAATTACAACTTCAAGGTCCCTTCCTGCCTTGACCATATATTGAGTGGTCATTGAAGCATCAATTTCAAAGTCAGCTTCCTCTGTAAAAATTTAAATAATAATGTTAAATAACACTATAATCCAACCATTGCTACTACCACTGCTATTACTACTACTACTACTACTAATAATAATGATAATAATAACAATGAAACAAACAAAGAAACCAAAAAAGTAGTTCAGAAGAATACAAACCAAGAATATCCTTAGCTTGAACAGGTTGAGCCATCTCAATTGGCTTTCCAGATCCAACACAGTTAACAGCAGAAACACGGAAAAAGTAGTTGATTCCAGGTTTAAGGTGAGGCACAACATACTCTGTGGTTCTCACTTCACCCCTACAGCTAATAACAATCCAGTCTTGCTCATCAGCCATTCTCTGCTCAATAACGTAGCTTGTAATCTCACTGCCACCATCATACACAGGCTTCACCCATCCAAGGGTAATAGATGTTTTGGTTGAGTCAACCACTTTAAGTTTAGTGGGTTCACTTGGTGGGTCTGCAATGAGAAAACGATTAGTGAAATCAAAGATGACACAATTTGAAGAAGCAATAAGCATGATTAAGTCAATTAAAAATGACTATTTACCGATAGGATCATATGCCTTATAAAAATCAGACATATTTGAAAATGGGCCTGCTCCTGCTTTATTGACTGCACAGACACGATACTGATATTCATTCCCTTCTGTTAGGTTTGCAACTTTCTGTCTTGTGTCACGAATGGGATTTTTGATGACCTTAAACCAACTTAGACTCTTCTTCTCACGCTTTTCCAGGAAATAACCATCAATATCACTACCACCATCATCAAGTGGTCTCTCCCAAATCACTGTCATTGTTGACCTTGTAATCATTGAGACTGTAGGCACAGTGGGCTTTCCAGGAGGAACTGGGACAAAAAAATGTAAGTAAGTTAATTAAAGTGTTTCTAACACATGTTTAAAAATAGCTGTGATGTTGCTTTTCTTACCAAATGAATTTCTTGCAATGACTGGCTCAGACTCCAGTGGCTCTCCAACCCCATACTTGTTGACACCTCTGATACGGAAGATGTACTCATTTCCTTTGATCAAGTTTTGAACAGACATGATACATTCTTCCAGTTTTTCATTTACAATAGACCACAGGATCCTGCTTGTTTCTCGTTTTTCTACAATGTAGTGGGTAACCATTGCTCCACCCTCATCTGTCGGAGGATCCCACATTATGGTAATCTTCTCTGCTGTAATGGTCTTGAATTGTATAGTTCCAGGTGGAGGTCCTGGTTTGTCTGTAAATACACAGTATTGTGAGAAAAATGCATATTCTCAGTCTTTATATTATGCAATGCATTCTTCATAAACTGCTTATCCAGCATAGGGTAACAGTAAAAAACAATAATTTTAACTGAAATATGAAATGCACACCTAAAATCTGTAGCCTAATGGATGCGGATGTGGATCCCAAAGAGTTCTTGATTTTCATTTCATAAGTTCCACTGTTTACACGACTTGCATCCTTGATAAAAATGCTAGAGTCATCCACGCTGTTCACAATTGACAGCTGAGCACTAGCTTTCAGTTCCTTTCCATCTTTATACCACTCAATTGTTGGTCGAGGCTTTGCAATAATTCCAAGTTTAAGGTGCACGTCTGCCTCTGCCTTGTATTTCACAACATCCAAATACTCTGGAGGTATGTCAATCATAGGGGCACCTGCAATACAAAAAAGACAACTTTTTTAAGAAACAGGAACACAAAACCAAAAATTATTCATCTAGAAAATAAATAACACTTACCATATGTATCAACACATGTGACCGGTCCCGCAGTAAGAGAAGGATTGCTTACAGAACCAACTGCATTCTTTGCAAAGACTCTGAATTCATAGGACTGATCCTGGGTCAAACCAGACACAGTGAATTTTGTGTCTGCAACATTCATTAGATTTGCCTTTGACCATCTTCCTTTCGGAGATTCTTTGCTTTCAATTATGTATCCAGTGATTTTACTACCGCCATCATAGGGAGGCTTTTCCCAAACAAGTGTAATGGAATTCTTTGTGATGTCAGAAATACGCACATTGACAGGAGGTTCTGGAAAACAAAAATATTTCATTAGAAATCAAAATAATAAAATGCCTAAATATTATTAAACTATTAACAAAAATATTTACCGCAAGCATCAATTGCAAGTACTGCATCTGATGTTTTGCTGGATTCTCCAATGCCAGCTGCATTTTCTGCTGCAACCTTAAACTCATAGATCAAGCCAGGGTTGATATTTGTGACTTTGAAATGCGTAGCACGGATGACAGTTGTATTAACTTTCTGCCACAAGATGCTGTTTTTGTCTTTCATCTGTAAGTGATATCCAAATACATGGCTTCCCCCATCTGAGGCAGGTTCTTTCCAATTGACATTAATGCTCTCTCTTGTTACCAAAGTCACCCATGGTGTTGATGGGGATCCAGGGATTGCTAAAATTGAAGTAAAAAAAATACTTTCTATAAAATTGCAAAATCATAGAAGAATAAAATTAACATTAAGACATAGAAATAACTTACTGTATGGCAGGTCCACTCTGACAGCTGGGGAATCCAGGTGATCACTGATGCCAAAGCGATTTTCTGCCTTGATTCTGAACTGATACTCTTCACCCGTTGTCAGCTTCATGATCTTTATAGTACCTCGTGCAACTGCTGATGATACTTCTGTCCAGTTGGCAGTCGTTGTCTCACGTTTGTATACAATATAGTTAGTCACTGGGCTCCCACCATCATATTGAGGAGGAATCCATTTCAAACTTAAACTGTCCTCAGTAACATCACTAATATCCACTGGACCAATGGGAGGACTTGGTCTGTCCAATACCACAATATTAACAAAAGACTTAGTAGTTCCACTTGTGTTGGAGGCAGTAATGTCATACCTTCCAGCATCAAGAGCAATACTCTCTCGAAGGCAAATAATGAGGCCTTCAGGAGTTACCTCAGAATTAAATCTCATTGTTGATTTCAGAACAACATTGTCTTTTGATATAGAAACCTTTGGCAGAGGTTTACCAGTAAGAGGGATTTCAAATTTCAGGTTCGATTTTGCTCTAACAAATACAGTATTGTTAGGGAAATTCTTCATATTGATTTCTGGAGATTCTACAAAAGAGACAACAAAAATAAAAAGGTTAATGCTTATCTCAATGTCAAACGTAAAAGGAATCATTGTCCAAAGTATTTGACAGTAACTTACCAAGCTGATCTTTTACAACTACGGGTAAGATCATTTCTTTGGCTTCACTGAGACCAGCATGGTTTTCAGCACGGACTCTGAAGAAATATTCAGCATTTTCCCTCAGGCCACAGACAATATAGTGGGTAGATTTGACCACGCCACACTTTACCCACTTCTCTTGGCCCTTTTCAAGAGCCTCAATCAGATAACTGGTGATTCTGCTTCCTCCATCATGCTCTGGTTTACACCATGCTATTGAAACACTATCCTTTGTAACATCAGTAACTCCAAGTTTTGGTGGCGGACTTGGTTTTTCTGAAATAAAAGGGGGAAATTTTTATGAAAAAATATAAAATAATAATTTACATTTCAATGCTTTTTAATATTATGAGGCTTACCCGTAATCTTTGTTCCATCTTTAGTTTCGTATGGCACACCAACTCCAAATTCATTTTCACCCGTGACTCTGAAGTAGTAAACCCCTCCCTCCTGCAAATCTGTTACTTTATAGGTCAAGCGGTGGCATTTTTCAGTGATTTTTGTCCATCCCATTTTACTTGCTTCTCTTAATTCAACATGGTAATTTTTTACAGGTGCACCACCTTCATTTTCTGGTGCATCCCATGTCAGTGTTGCAGAGTTCTTTGTGACATCTTTGATTTCAATTTGAGAAAGTGGTCCTGGAGAATCAAGGACCTTGACAACTAGTGTCAAAGTACATGTCCCAGCAACATTTTGTAGCGTCACAATGTACTTTCCAGAGTCATTTCTTGTTGCTTGCTCTACTGTTATTGATGTGCAGGTATCACTTGTATCAATAGAGGCTCTTGCTCTGAGATCTACATCTGCTTTATTCCACATCACATTAGGTACTGGTTTCCCTTTGAATGGAACAGTCAAGGTAAATGAGCTACCATCCTTGACAATTAATGTCTTTCGCATCTCATTACTAATGTCAAAAACTGGTTCCTCTTCTCTGTCCTTTACTACTTGAGGATCACAGGCTGGGCTTGGATCACTAAGACCAATCTTGTTGATTGATTTTACAACAAACACATACTCTGCTCCAGACGTAAGGCCAACAACAGTATATTCATTGTTTCTTGTATTTTGGACTGCCACAACCCAGTCCTCATCTTCGGTTTTCCTGTATTCCACACTGTATCCAGTTATTGGTGCTCCACCATCAAATAGTGGCTTGTTCCATGTAAGAGTGATTGAGCTCTTTGTTGAATCAATTATTTTTGGTTTAGCAGGTGGAGATGGTAAAAATTGTGGGTCTTCTGCTTTAGTTAGTGGGCATGGGTGACTTGGAAGACTTAAACCAGCAGCATTTTCTGCATAAACACGGTACTCATATTCACATCCTTCCCGCAGATTAGAAGCCTTAACTCTTAGGTCATACACCGGCCTTTTATTTACACGAACCCAACGCAGACCTGTCTTCTCACGCTTTTCAATTACATAACCACAAATTTCACTACCTCCATCAGAAGCAGGTCTTTCCCAGCAAATTGTCATTGCCTCAGCTGTTACACTAGTGACTTCAACATTTGTAGGTGGTGAGGCGACAGTGAATGGATCTAAAGCTTTAGCAGGATCACTTTCAAGGGGTTCACCAACTCCAAACTTATTTACACCCAGAACTCTGAATATGTACTCATTGCCTTTGAGAAGCTTAGTAGCTTTGCATGTTGTAGCTTTCATCTCTCCATGTACTACTGTCCAGGAAAGGCGACTTGTTTCACGCTTTTCAACAATATAGTGAGAAATTTCTGCACCACCATTTTCTTGAGGTGGTCCCCAACTCAGTGTACATTTTTCAGCTGTAACGCCAGTAACTTCAAGAGGCCCTGATGATGGTCCTGGTCGGTCAAGCACCTTGCAGTTTACTGCTAATGATCTTGTACCAGCAACATTCTGTAAAGTTAAGACATACTGTCCAGAATCTCTTCTGATACAGTCTTTGACAGTTATGTTAGTGTTGAAGTTTGTAGATGAGATCTCAACTCTAGCTTTAGCATCAATTTCTTTACCATCCTTTGTCCATGAAATGACTGGGTGAGGACGACCAGCTATATCTGCGTTGATCTGTAGAACTTCTCCAGCTTTCACAATTACTAATTGTCTAAATTTGTCATCCATCATGATGGTCGGTGCCTCAACATCATCCTTTACAGTGACAGGGCCTGTACTCTCAGATGGCTCACTGAACAATCCAGCTGCATTCCTAGCAATGACATGGAAATCATATCGCTGATCCTCCATTAGACCTGTAATATCAAAGAATGTTTCCTGGACATTGGTGAAATTGCACTTCAGCCACCGTCCATCTGGAAGTTCTTTGCGCTCAATAATGTAACCAGTGACCATAGCTCCACCATCATACTCAGGTTTTGTCCAAGACAGTGAAACAGAAGTTCTAGTGATATTTGTCACCATAGGTTGACTTGGAGGATCACATGGATCTCTTGCAGCCACAGGTTCAGAGGCTTTGCTGCACTTCCCAATTCCAGCAATGTTTTCAGCATAGATGCGGAATTCATACAATAAGCCCTCTTCAATGTTGGTCACTTTGAATTGTGTATCAGTAATAAGGCCTCGGTTTATTTTTGTCCAGAGAATGCTGCTGGGTTCTTTACATTCTAAATGGTATCCAAGGATTGCACTACCACCATCACTGCCTGGTCTATTCCATACAACAACCATATGGGTCTTAGTAGCCTCAGTAACTCGAACAACAGAAGGTGAGCCAGGTGGCATAAAGGGATACTGAGCAACAACTGATGATGAGTCAACTGAATGACTTTTTCCATATCGGTTCTCTGCACAAACACGGAACTGATACTCAGAACCCTGGGTCAAGTGGGAAACTTTAATAGAAGTCCTGGCAACTGTTGCTGACACAATTTGCCATGCAGTGGTGGTCGTATCTCTCTTCTCTACAACGTAATTGTTTATTTGGCAACCGCCATCATATTCTGGTGGGTCCCAAGACAGCGATACATTATCAGCACTAACTTCATCAATTTTAATTGACCCTGGTGGCCCAGGTTTGTCAAGAACAATGACACTAATTTCAGCAGATTTGGTGCCAATTGCGTTACTCAGTGTGATTTCATACATTCCAGCATCCTCTCTGGCAGCATCTTTAATAACAATTTTACTTGAGGTCTTAGCTGTTTGAACATTCACCCTAGTCGTTTGCTTTAATGGGTGGCCGTCTTTCTTCCATGAGACATCTGGTACAGGTCTTCCTCTAAATGGAACATCTATTTTGAGATCATCTCCAGCTTTCACATTATAAGTGTTGAACAAGATATTGATAATAGGTTCAATCTGAATGTCCTTTGCAATCACAGGTACTCCAAGTTGCTTTGGATCACTCTTTCCCTTATCATTTACAGCAGTAATTCTAAACAAATATTCTTCACCTGAAGTTAGGCCATCAATACTTGCTTCCAGGGCTTTAACCGTGGCACACACAGTCCATTTATCACTGCCTTTGGTTTGCATCTCTACAGTGTAACAAGTTATTTTGCTGCCACCATCATGATCTGGTTTCTCCCATGAAAGAGTAACACTTTTTCGAGTGACATCCACAAGTGTGACTTTACCTGGTGACAGAGGTGCTTCAGACACTTTAACAGCATCTTTAGTTTCTGCTGGTAAACCAACTCCATGTTCATTTACAGCTAGTACACGGAAATAGTAAAGTCCTCCCTCTCGCAAGTCATCAGCTCTAAATGAATTTCTGACACAGTTATTTGTAACAGTAGTGTATGCCATTCTTGAAGATTCACGTTTTTCTACAATATAATTTGTTATCTTGGCTCCACCATCAATGAGAGGAGGCTCCCAAGTGAGAGTTACTGAGTTTCTCGTGACATCTTTAATGCCAAAGTTAAGAGGCTCACTTGGGGAGTCTAGTACTCTAACATTTACAAATGCTGATTTTTTGCCACTGTTATTTTCCAGAGTTAAAATGTATTTTCCACCGTCATATCTGTTGACATTCTCAATTACAAGCATAGTATAGGAACTGGTTACTTCAATTTGTGCCCTTTCAGCTAGTGTACTATCAGCTTTTTCCCACTTAACTTCAGGTTCAGGTCTTCCCTTGATAGTAACAAACAAACGAAGTGTTCCACTTGCTCGTACTGTGACTAATTTCCTGAGGTCAGCATCTAATTCAATCTCTGGAGCTTCAAGTTTTTCAGCTGCAATAACAGATCCTGGGACATCAGAATGTTCTCCAACTCCTTCAACATTAACAGCACAGACCCTGAAGTTGTATTCTGCATTTTCCTTCAGGTGTTTTGCAGTATAGTGTGTTGTTTGTATACCAGTCGGTGGTGTGCATGTAGTCCATTCATCTTCAGAAACTTCTTTCATCTCAACAATATATCCCTTTATAGATGCACCACCATCATAGATTGGTTTACTCCAGGCAAGGGTCACTGTGGTGCTTGAGTGGTCAGTAAATTTAGGATTGTTTGGAGGACCAGGTGGATATGTTGCATCACAAGCTTTGTAGAGTTCTGATGCCTTACTGGGCTGTCCAACGCCAGCAGCATTTTCAGCTGAAACCCGGAATTCATAGTAGTGGCTTTCTGTAAGTCCAGTTACTCTAAATCGTAAGTCAGTCAGTCTCTTTTTATTGCATTTTGTCCATCGAATGCCTTCTTTGTCACGTTTTTCAAGAATATAGCCATCAATTTCTGAACCTCCATTATCTTCTGGCCGCTCCCATGTGAGAACCATAGAATCTCTTGTTATAGCACTTGCTTCAGGTATGGAGGGTGCACTTGGTGGCTTGAATGGATTGCGTGCCAGTACTGGCTCAGATTCAAGAGGCTCTCCCACTCCATATTTGTTAACTGCCATAATTCTGAAAATATACTCATTTCCTGGTAGAAGTTTGGTCACTTTATAACTAACAGCTTGGATTTTAGGTTCAACTACAGTCCAAGACAGCCTACTAGTTTCTCTCTTCTCGATAATATAATGAGAAATGCTAGCACCACCATCATGTGAGGGATGACCCCAAGATAAATAGCATTTCTCAGCTGTTACACCAGTGACTTTTAGTGGGCCATCTGGAGGACCAGGTCTATCAAGAACCTTCACATTTACTGGTATTGATTTTGTTCCACCCACATTGCTAAGATTAAGGACATAATGTCCTCCATCAACTCTAATGCAGTCCTTTACTGTAAGCACTGTTCGCTGAATGGTAGATTTAACTTCCATTCTTGGAGTTGTCTTATCAATTTCTATTCCATCCTTTAACCATGTAATATCTGGAACAGGTTTTCCAAAGATGTCAGCATCAATGGTAAATGTTTCCCCAGCATTAACAACAATAACATCCTTAAACTTTGAATCAATTGAAGCTGTTGGAGTTTCAATTTCATCTTTAGCAGTAATTGGTCCAGTGCTTGCAGAAGGTTCACTTAAAATTCCTGAGGCATTTCTTGCAATTACCCTAAACTCATATCTTTCTTCCTCTGTTAATCCTGTGATTGTGAATTCAGTGTCAATAATGTTCGCGAAGCTGGCCTTCATCCAGCGACCTTCAGGTAATGTTTTCTTCTCCACAATATAACCTGTGATTTTACTACCCCCATCATATTGTGGGATTGTCCACTGAAGTGTTACATGGTTTCTAGTGATAACTATGGCTTCAGGAGTACCAGGTGGATCACAGGGGTCGCGGGCAACAGCAGGTTCTGAGATCTTGCTTGGAACACTAGTGCCAACAATGTTTTCAGCATATACTCTGTATTCATACTCAATGCCTTCTTCAAGATCATTTGTCTTAAATCGAGTGTCTGTAATAAAAAGCTTGTTTAACTTATTCCACAAAATGCTGTTTCTTTCTTTACGTTCAATATGGTAACCAATAATAGCACTGCCTCCATTGTTTATTGGAGCTTTCCATTCAATAACCATGTGATCTTTTGTTGCTGAGGAAACAAATGGGGTACCAGGTGGGCCAGGTTCCTTGAAAGGGTACTTTACAAGAACTAGTTGTGAATCCAATGAAGTGCTCTTTCCGTATCTATTTTCAGCAAAAACTCTGAACTGATATTCTGAACCTGTTTTGAGCTTACAAATTTTAATGGTTGTCCTTGCAACAGTTGCTGACACAATCTGCCAATTTGTTGTAGTTGTGTCTCGTTTTTCAACAATGTAATTGTTTATTTGACAGCCTCCCATGTAAACTGGTGGTTCCCATGAAATGGTTACAAAATTAGCACTTACTTCATCAATTTTCACAGGTCCAGTTGGTGGACCAGGCTTATCAAGAACTACAATGCCAAGCTCTTCAGTCGTTACACCAGCACTGTTTGTAGCAGTCACTGTGTACTTGCCAGAGTCATCTCTATTAGCTTCTTTAATATGAAGAACTGTTGAGTTCATTGTACTTGAAATATTAACCCTAGTTGTCTCCTTGAGTGAATGTCCCTCTTTTTTCCATACGATCTTTGGTGTTGGGCGTCCTATCACTGGAATCTCTATTTTAAGATCATTGCCAAACTGAACACTAAACGTGTTGAATGTTAGTTTAAAACTGGGTTCAATAGTTAAGTCTTTAGCAATAACAGGAGAAGCTAATGGCCTTGGATCACTCTTTCCTTTATCATTGTAGGCTATGATACGGAAGAAATATTCCTGACCAGAACTTAACCCTGTAACAGTGCCTTCACATGCCTTTGTTACGGTTGCAACTACCCATTCCTCTGTTCCTTTTGGCTGCATTTCAATAAAGTAGCCTATAATTCTGCTGCCACCATCATAGTCTGGTTTCTCCCATGCTAAAGACACACTAGTTTTAGTCACGTCTGTTAATGTGACTTTTCCTACTGGCAATGGGATCTCTGCTGCTTTCACTGCATCCTGGGTTTCAGCAGGCAGACCAACACCAAATTCATTCTCAGCCATAACTCTAAAGTAATAAATTGCTCCTTCTGTGAGATCCCCTACCCTGAAGCTTGTCTTCGTGCACTTAGCAGTAACATTGGCATATCCAATTCTGTTTGATTCACGCTTATCAATGACATAATTCTTGATCTTTGCACCTCCATCAATGAGTGGTGGTTCCCATACAAGAGTTACACAGTTCCTTGTAATATCCTTCACTGAAACATTCACAGGTGCTCCTGGCGTATCCAGTACTTTAACAGACACAAATGCAGACTTTGATCCACTGTTGTTTTCCAAATTCAGTATATACTTTCCAGCATCATTTCTGTCACATACATCAAATGATAACTGAGTAAAGTCAGAACCCTTTTCAATTTGTGCCTTTTCAGATATCTCTCCTTCTTCTTTAGACCAGCTAACCTCTGGGACTGGTCTACCTTTGAAAGGTATATTGATTCTTAAGGAACCTCCAGCACGCACAACAATACCTTTTCGTAGTTCAGAGTCAAGTTCAATTTCTGGTGCCTCCATTTTATCTTCAGGCTTTACAGTGCCAGGAATAGCTGCTGGTTCACCAACACCTAACTTGTTGATGGCACATATATGAATTTTATATTCCTGATGTTCTATAAGTTTGGTTATTTCAAATGTATTGACAGGCAGGCCAGTTGGTGGTGTGCATGTAATCCATTCCTCCTCTTCAGCTTTACAGACCTCCACAACGTATCCCTGAATCTCACTTCCCCCATCATAAATTGGTTTGTTCCATGCTATTGAAATTGAATTTCTAGTGGTGTCAACCACATGTGCATTAGTTGGCGGGCCAGGTTTAAACATTGGATCACAGGCTTTATAATATGCAGTTGGTGGACTTGGTTGTCCTACTCCTGCTGCATTTTCAGCAGATAATCTAAATTCATATTCATGATCTTCTGTCAGGCCTGTTACTCTGAAACGTAGATCTGTAACTCTGCGCTTGTTGCATTTTGTCCATCTGACTCCAGTTCTGTCTCTTTTCTCTATAATATACCCAGCAATTTCATTTCCCCCATCACTTGCTGGTCTGGTCCAGCACACAGTCATTGAATCCCTTGTGATATTAGTTACTTCGAGTTCTTTTGGTGGCCCAGGTGGGACAAATGGATTTTTCATTATCACTGGTCCTGACTCTAGTGGTTCACCAACACCATACTTGTTGACTGCCATTACACGGAAAATATATTCATTTCCTTTTAAAAGTTTAGTTACTTTAAACATGGTAGCTCCGCAATCATTAGCAACTATAGTCCAAGCAAGACGACTTGTTTCTCTCTTCTCAATAACATAATGAGAAATACTACTACCTCCATCATGACAAGGGGGGAGCCATGAGAGAGTGCATTTTTCAGAAGTTACTCCAGTAACACTAAGTGGCCCTTCAGATGGTCCAGGTCTGTCCAGGACTTTGACATGGAATGGAACTGTCTTAGTGCCAGCAACATTAATTAAGTGCAAGGCATACTGGCCACCATCAATTCTTATAGCATCTTTAACAATAATCATTGCTTTAAGGTCAGTATTCTTGATCTCAACTCTTGCTGTATTTTCCATTTCGTGATCACCCTTGAACCACTGAGCTGTTGGGATTGGCTTTCCATGTACATCTGCATGGAGTTTAAATGTATCTCCTGCATTTACAACAATAACCTGGTTGAATTCTGGGTCTGTTTCAAATGTTGGAGGTTCAACTTCATCCTTTGCAGTGATGGATCCTGTATTCTTTGATGGTTTGCTAATGGTTCCAGCTGCATTCTTTGCAATAACTCTAAAGTCATATTTGCAGTCTTCCGTTAAACCAGTAACAGTAAACTCTGTTTCAATAATGTTTGTAAAACTTGCTTTCATCCACCGTCCTTCTGGAAGGTTTCGTTTCTCCACAATGTAACCAGTTACCATACTGCCTCCATCATATTCTGGCTCTGTCCACTTAAGTTTCACTGAATGTCTGTTGACGAAGATAGCTTCAGGGTTACCTGGTGGATCACATGGATCCCGTGCAACGCAACCCTCAGACACTTTACTACAACTGCCAATGCCAACAATATTTTCAGCATAAACTCTGAACTCATATTCAATACCCTCTTCCAAAGGACTTGTTTTAAAGCGAGTATCCTGAATAAGTGTTTTGTTAATCTTTGTCCAAAGGATGCTGTTTTTCTCCTTTCTTTCCAAATGGTACCCAATAATACTACTGCCACCATCAGAAATTGGCTTGTGCCACTCCACAACCATGTAATCCTTTGACACTGATGACACAAAAGGTGTTCCAGGAGGACCTGGTTCTTTGTAGGGGTACTGTGCAACAACAAGGTCAGAGTCTATAGCGTAACTTTTGCCGTATCGATTTTCTGCAAATATTCTGAACTGATATTCTGCTCCAGTTTTCAAATTAGTTACTTTAAGAGTAGTTCTTGCAACTGTAGCAGACACGACTATCCAGTTTGTAGTGGTAGTGTCACGCTTTTGCACAATGTAGTTTGATATCTGGCAGCCACCAGCATACTTTGGTGGCTCCCAAGAAACGGTGATACTTTCAGCACTGATGTCTTCGAGTCTAATGGGTCCAGTTGGTGGGCCAGGTTTGTCAAGTGTAATGATTTCAAAAGTAGTTTCCTTTTGTCCAAGAACATTGGATACTGCAATAGTGTATATACCACCATCATCTCTTGTTGCTTCTTTTATAGTTAGGTTTGTGTGGTGTGGGGTATCAATGACATTAACTCTTGTAGTCTGTTTAAGAGGTGAGCCATCCTTTGTCCAAATAATATTTGGTTTAGGACGTCCAGCAATAGGGATTTCAACTTTGAGATCATAACCAACCTGTACACTGTAATTGCTGGATGGAGACCTGACATCTGGAGCAATAACAAGGTCTTTTGCTTGCACTGGAACAGCAAGTAGCCTAGGGTCACTCATTCCTTTGTCATTGACTGCAATGACTCTAAACACATATTCGTTTCCCTGGGCTAAATTGCTTACTACTGTGTCCAGGGTTTTGACTTGAGCACATACAGACCATTTCTCAGCATCCTTAGCTTGCATTTCCACAACATAATAAAGAATCCTACTGCCTCCATCATGCTCAGGTTTTTCCCAGGAAAGAGAAACACTATTGCGTGTTACATCAACAACTGTGATTTTACCAGGAGGCTGGGGGACTTCAGAAACTTTCAGAGGCTCAGGTGTTTCTGCAGGAAGTCCAATTCCATGTTCATTTTCAGCAAGAACTCTAAAGAAATAATTGCACCCCTCTTGAAGTGATTCAATTTTCCATGACATTTTATGGCAGTTTGTGACAACAGTTGAATAGGCCTTTCTTGTGCTTTCACGTTTCTCAACAATATAATTTTTAATTTTAGCTCCACCATCCAATAAAGGAGGTTCCCATGTAAGCGTTACAGAACTTTTTGTGATCTCTTTCACTTTGAAGTTGATGGGTTCACTTGGTGTGTCAAGTACTCTGACACTGATAAAGGCAGACTTTACTCCACTAGCATTTTCTGCAGTCACTGTATACTTTCCACTGTCAAATCTGTCAACGTTTTCAATCACAAGGGATGTATAACTACTAGTTGTATCAATTTGAGCTGTATCCTTGATCTCACTATCAGCTTTTTCCCACTTGATTTCAGGAACAGGTCGTCCTCTAATTGGAATGAATAATCTTAATGATCCTCCAGCTCTAACAGTGATCATTTTCCTTAAGTCAGGATCGAGGTCAAGATCAGGTGCTTCAATCTTTTCCTCTACAACAATTGTTCCTGAAATATCTGCATGTTCACCAACACCTGCCTTGTTTATAGCATAGACTCTGAATTTATACTCATGTTTTTCTTGCAGTTTTTTAATTTCAAAGTTTGTTTGCATGATTCCTGATGGTGGAGTACATATTGTCCATTCTTCAGCGGGTACCTCACATGCCTCAACGATATATCCTTGAATCTCACAACCACCGTCATAAATAGGTTTCCCCCAGGAAAGGAAAACTGATGTCCGTGAAACATCAGTCACTTTAGCATTATTTGGAGGACCTGGTTTGAAAATTGGGTCCAGGGCCTTGTGGTAAACAGATGGGGAGCTTGGTGCTCCAACTCCAGCGGCATTCTCAGCTGAAACTCTGAATTCATAGCTGCGATTTTCAAGTAGTCCAGTAACCCTAAAACGCAATTCGCTTACTGAGCGCTTATTGCATCTTGTCCATCTAACTCCTTCTTTGTCACGTTTTTCAACAATATATCCAGCAATTGCATTTCCTCCATCCTTAGCAGGTCTTTCCCAGGTTACAACCATAGAATCTTTTGTGATATTAGAAACTTCAACTGCTGTTGGTGCACCTGGAGTTACAAATGGATTCTTTGCAATCACTGGTTCTGATTCAAGTGGTTCACCAATTCCATATTTGTTTACTGGAATGACACGGAAGATATACTCATTTCCCTCCAAAAGTTTAGTAACTTTAAGACTAAGAGTCTGTACTTTAGATTCAACAACAGTCCAAACTAATCTGCTGGTTTCTCTCCTTTCAACAATATAATGAGTCACATCACTGCCACCATCTTGCTGTGGTGGTTTCCAAGAAATGAAGCATTTCTCACTTGCCACACCATAAATGGATACTGGGCCTTCAGGGGGCCCAGGTCTATCTAGGACTTTGACATTGATATGAACTGACTTTTCTCCTCCAACATTCTTCAGTACTAGAGTGAACTGGCCTCCATCAACCCGAATTGCTTCTTTTACACTCAGTGTAGTAGTGAAATCTGTATTTTTGATCTCAAGGCGAGCTGTGTTTACTAGTTCTTCATTTCCTTTCATCCAGTGGATTGTAGGTACAGGTTTTCCAAAAATATCTGCATCAATTTTGAAGTTTTCACCAGCATTTACAACAATGGCTTGAGTATATTTTGAATCTATGGTAATACGAGGTGGATCAACTTCATCTTTTGCAGTGATAGCCCCAGTACTTTCTGAAGGGTTACTGAAAACACCTGCAGCATTTCTTGCAATGACACGGAACTCATATCTCTGTTCCTCAACTAAGCCTGTCACAACAAATTCAGTATCAATTATATTTGCAAAACTGGCCTTCATCCAGCGACCACCAGGCAGCTCTTTTTTCTCAACGACATATCCAGTGATTTTGCTTCCACCATGAAACTCTGGCTTTGCCCATCTAAGTGTAACAGAATTTCTTGTAACAATAACAGCTTCAGGATTGCCTGGACATTCACATGGATCTCTTGCAACATGTATTTCTGACACCTTGCTAACTTTACCAATTCCCACAATATTTTCAGCATAAACTCTAAATTCATATTCAATTCCCTCTTCTAGACCAGTGACTTTAAATCTTGTGTCTTGAATGGGAGTTTTATTTTGTTTAATCCAAAGGATACTGTTCCTTTCCTTACTTTCAAGATGATATCCGATTATCTTACTTCCACCATCATCAGAAGGTTTATTCCATACCACTACCATGCTTTCCTTAGTAGAGGATTGTACAGAAGGTGTTCCTGGAGGGCCAGGAAGTTTAAATGGATATTGTGCAACAACGGACTCTGAAACAAGAACAGAACTCTTTCCATACCTGTTTTCAGCTGCAATTCTGAATTGGTATTCAGTACCAGTTTTTAACCTTGCAGCTTTAATTGTTGTTCTAGCTACAGTTGCTGACACAATCTGCCAGTTTGTAGTGGAAGTATCTCTCTTTTCTACAATATAATTGTTGATTGAACAACCACCATCATACTCTGGAGGCTCCCATGACAAAGTCATACTGTCAGCAGTGACTTCATCTATTTTGATTGGTCCTGTTGGTGGGCCTGGCTTATCTAGAACAATAATTTTAATTTCAGCTGTTGCTTCTCCAACTGAGTTTGAAAGTTTGATGGTGTACTGGCCAACATCATCTCTGCAGGCCTCTCTGATTACAAGATACAAATGTGTTTCTGTGATCTCAGCATTCACTCTGGTAGTTTCTTTCAAAGCAACACCATCTTTTTGCCAGGAGACCGCTGCTTTAGGACGAGCAGCATAAGGAACATCTACCTTCAAATCATCTCCAGCCAGAACGCTGAATGTGGAGAACAAAAGTTTGAATGCTGGAACAATTACAAGATCCTTAGCAATAACAGGAACACTAAGCTGGCGAGGATCACTTATCCCTTTCTCATTCATTGCAGATACACGGAACAAGTATTCTTCACCTTGTGTAAGACCTGCAACAACTGCTTCATTAACTTTTACAGTCAAGCACTGAGTCCATTTTTCACTGCCTTTGCTTTGCATTTCAACAATATACCCTGTGATTCTACTGCCTCCATCATGGTCTGGTTTCTCCCATGACAGTGTCACACTACTGCCTGAGACATCTTGAAGAGTGACTTTTCCTGGTGGAAGGGGCTTTTCAGAAACTTTGACTGACTCAGTAGTCTCAGCTGGTAGACCAATTCCATATTCATTTTCAGCTAAAACTCTAAAGAAATAGTTTCTTCCTTCCTCCAGCTGCCCAATTTTCCAACTTGTTTTGTGGCAGCTAGTACTAACGGTTGAGTATGCTTTTCTTGTTGATTCACGTTTTTCTATAATGTAATTTCTTATCCTAGAGCCACCATCTATTAGAGGAGGGTCCCAGATCAGTGATACTGATTCTTTGGTGATGTCTTTGATCATGAGGTTTTGTGGTGCTCCAGGGGTATCCATCACTCTGACATTAACAAAGGCTGTCTTGCTCCCCGAGCTGTTTTCCACTGTCAAAACATACTTTCCACTATCAAATCTGCTTACATTTTCAATTAATACAGATGTAAATGATGATGTGCTCTCAATAGTTGCTCTCTCAAGTGGTTCTCCATGTTCTCTTGACCATTTGATTTCAGGAGCAGGTCTACCTCTTATAGGCACAAACAGTCTTAGTGTGCCACAAGCTCTGATGTTGACAACTTTGCGAAGTTCTGCATCAAGCTCAACTTCTGGTGGAATCTGCCTGTCTTCTGCCTTTGGTGATCCTGGAACAGATGCCGGCTCTCCAACTCCCTCACAGTTAACAGCTGAAATGTTGATTTTGTATTCTTGATTTTCTTTTAAGTTGGTAATTGTAAATGATGTTGATGTTAGCCCTTCTTTAGGAGTGACAATTGTCCATTCATCTTCCTCTGGAAGGGAAGTTTCAACAATATATCCCGTAATATCTGATCCACCATCATATACTGGCTTATTCCATGCAAGAGTAATTGATGACTTAGTTGTGTCTAGTACTCTTGGATTTCCAGGGGGGCCAGGCTGGAAGATGGTGTCACATGCTTTGTAAAATGGACTACATGCACTTGGTACACTTAAACCTGCAGCATTCTCAGCAATAATTCTAAATTCATACTCATGTCCTTGTGTCAGTCCAGATACTTTATACCTTAGATCAGTTACTGTTCTTTTGTTGCATTTAACCCAGCGAAGGCCAGTTTTGTCTCTCCTTTCAATAATGTAATTGGTAATATTGCTTCCACCATTGTTTTCGGGATGCCCCCAGCAAACAACCATTGAATCCTTAGTGATAGTTGTTACTTCAGGAGTTTGTGGAGGATCAGAGGGTACATAAGGGTTAGTTGCCATAACTGGCTCAGATTCAAGGGGTTCACCAACTCCATACTTATTAACAGCCATAACTCTAAAGATGTACTCATTTCCTTTAAGCAGCTTAGTCACTTTAAATCGGTTAACTTGTAAATCCGATGCTACATTTGTCCATGCAAGTCTGCTTGTTTCACGTTTTTCAATTATGTAATGTTCAATCTTTGCACCACCATCATGTGAAGGTGGCAACCATGACAGAATACATTTTTCAGCAGTGACATCTGTAACAGCAAGTGGACCATCAGGTGGACCTGGCCTGTCAAGAACTTTTACATTAAAGACGTGTTTGGCAAATCCTCCAGGGTTGCTAGCAGTCAATGTGAATGCACCACCATCTCTTCTTAAGGAGTCTTTATTAGTCAAAGTTGTGCTAAAGTCAGTTGTTTTGATTTCTAATTTTGCTGTGTCCTCAAGTTCCTTTCCTTCTTTTGTCCAAACCATGGATGGTAAGGGTCGACCAGTAGCTTCAGCTTCTAATTTAAAGACCTCCCCTGCTTTTATCATTATGACATTACTGAACTTTGCATCAACTAAAAGTTTTGGCTCCTCAATATCATCTCTGCAGGTAATTGCTACTGATGGTTTAGATGGCTTACTTAAAGCACCAGCTGAATTGCGAGCAAGAACACGGAATTCGTATGATGCATCTTCTTTCAATCCACTTACAGTATATACTGTCTCATGAATATTACTGAAGTTTGCCTTAAGCCAGCGTCCATTTGGTAAGTCTTTCTTTTCAACTGTGTATCCGGTTATAGGGAATCCACCGTCACCTTCAGGCTTTGTCCACTGAACTGTCACTTCATGTCTAGTTATGTTGATTGCTATTGGTTGACCAGGTGGATCCACAGGATCAAGAGCCAGTGTTTCTTCTGAAGGCTTACTTGGTTTACCTACACCAGCTATGTTTTCAGCTGCAACACGGAATTCGTAACCTATTCCATCTGTGAGTCCTGTAGATTTGAAAATATTTCCTACTACTAGGGCTTTGCTGACTTTCTGCCACAATATACTGTTCTTTTCTTTCCTCTCAATGTAATATCCTAAAATGGGGCTACCGCCATCAGAATTTGGCTCATTCCATGTGATGGTCATGGTTTCTTTAGTGAAAGCAATAACTTGTGGAATACCTGGTGAGCCAGGCACTGTAAATGGATATGCAGCAACCACAGCATCAGATATAAGAAAGGGCCCAGTACCATATCGATTTTGAGCTTTAACACGGAACTGATACTCAACTCCTGTGGTAAGACGAGCAGCTTTAAATGTAGTACGAATTACTGTTGCTGCAAGTTCAACCCATGATGTGCCGGTGGTTTCCCTTATTTCCACAATATAATTGTTAATGGGCACTCCTCCGTCATTCTCCGATGAATCCCATGATAATGTTATATAGTCACAGGAAATTTCATCAAACTTAATTGGGCCCTTAGGAGGTCCAGGAATATCATGAACTTGAACTGTGATAGTTTCTGTTACTGTCCCAAGAATGTTCTTTCCGGTCATTGAGTATTGTCCACCATCCTTCCGTTTGCACTCACTTATATTCAAAATAGTTGAAGTAGGAGTATTTTCAACATTTATTCTTTGTGTTTGTTTAAGATCTTGGTCCTCTTTCTTCCAGGATACTGTTGGTTTTGGACGACCCAAAACAGGAATCTCAACTTTTATATTATCACCTGCTTTGGCAATGACTAATTTCTGGTATATTCCTCGAAGGTCAAATGCAGGCACTGTTGTTTGTTCCTTAATAACAGTTGGTCTGCTTTCACGAGGATCACTTCTTCCACAGGCATTAACAGCCATAATGCGAAACACATATTCTTCATTTTCAGTTAAATGTGGTGCTGTGTAGTCAAGAGCTTTCACTGTTGTCAAATGAGCCCACTGCTCTGCACCTTTCTTTTGAGCTTCGAGTACATATCCTGTAATTCTACTGCCACCATCATGTTTTGGTTTTGTCCATGTAAGAGTGGCATAATCCTTACCAATATCTGTAACATTAAGATTTTCGGGAGCTGTGGGAGCTTGAGATGCTCTGATTGGTTCAGAAGTTTCAGCTGGCTCTCCAATACCATATTCATTTTCAGCTGCTACTCGGAAATAATATTCAGAGCCCTCAGTCAGATTTGATACTTTAAATGAACACTTCTGCCAGTTGGTGATGATAGTTGAGTACGCCTTTCGAGTGGCATCCCGTTTTTCAATAATGTAGTTTGTTATCTTTGAGCCGCCATCAATAATGGGGATTTCCCACTGAAGAGTAATGCTGTCTTTGGTGATTTCTCTTGGCTTCAAGTTAATAGGTGGTCCTGGAGAATCCAAAATTCTTACATTCACAAATCCAGTCTTTGTCCCAGCAACATTATCTAAAGTCAAGATGTATTTTCCAGCATCGTTTCTTGTACAATCTGGAATAACTAAAAGAGTGTATGACTCTGTAGTATCAATGTGTGCACGGCCCTTAAGTAGTTGGTCTTCTTTCTTCCAGGTGACTTCAGGTGTTGGACGACCTTTGATTGGCACAAAAATACGTATGGAGCCTCCTGCCCTAACAACTAGAGTTCTCCTTAGTTCTGCATCAAGTTCAAAATCTGGAATTTCTTCACGGTCTACAACTTCAACAAGTTCTTCCACTTGGGCTGGCTCTCCAATACCTTCATCATTAACTGCACTCACTCTGAAACTGTATTTTACAGCAGGCTTTAAGTTTGCAACAACAAATTCGGTAATTCTCAGCGGAGTGCCTGTCGTATCTTTAATCCAATCGTCGTCTCCTTCTTTTTTGTGCTCAACAATATATCCATTAATGTCTAATCCACCATCATAATGTGGTCTTCCCCACTTAAATGTCGCGGTTGTTTTAGTTGTATCAGCAATTCTTGGGTTGGATGGAGGCCCTGGTGGATCTGAAAGATCGATTTTATAAGGTGTTAACAGTTACAGTACAGTAGCGTCACAGTACAGAAAGAAAAGAGGAAAAATTTTCTACATTTTAGTAAACCTAATCACTTAACAGCATTTACTTACATGCTATATCCTTAGTCATGACATGCTGAGATGGGTCACTTGGTTCTCCAAAGCCAGCCTTGTTTTCTGCTGTCACCCTGAATTCATATTCAACTCCTTCACTGAGGCCTTGTATTTTATAACGGAGATCAGAGATAGATTTTTTCGATGCTCTAACCCATCTCAAACCTCTTCTTTCTTTTCTTTCAACACTGTAGCCCAAGATATCACTTCCTCCATCATTAACTGGTCTCTTCCAGGAAATAGTTACTGAGCTTTTGCTTACATTGTCAATTTCTGGTTTTGAAGGTGGTCCTGGTGGACCTAAAATTTGTCAAACGTAAATAATATTTAGAAATATCTCAATATACATGCAATACACAGACAAAGTACGTATTCCATATAATCAAACTTACCAAAGCGATCCACCATTTTCACAGGACCTGATTGAGTTCCATCTCCAATGCCATATTGATTCACAGCAGACACACGGAAAATATATTCATTGCCTTGGATTAATTTGCTTGCAACAAAGCGGCAATCCATTACATTTTCAGCTAACATAGTCCATAGCAGTCGACTGGTTTCTCTTTTCTCTAGAATGTAAGATTTAATTGCCGATCCTCCGTCTTCATCTGGCGGCAACCATGTTAAAGTCACTTTTTCAGCAGACACAGAGCTAGCTTCAATGGGACCAGGAGGTCCAGGAACATCTAGAACTTTCACTTTCACTTGTTCTTCTTTAATTCCAAATGGATTACTTGCAGTGATAGTATATTCCCCAGTGTTCTTTATACTTGCATACTTGATTGATAGAGTAGATGATGTTGGTGTGCTTGTAACCTGACAAACATCTGATGGCTTAAGCTCTCTTCCCCCTTTAGACCATACAGACGTTGGTGGAGGTTTTCCAAGGATGCTCGTTGCACTTATGATGATAGTTTCACCAGCTTTAACAGTGAGACCATCCTTCACATCTGGATCAATAGTAATAGTCGGTGGCTCTGCAAATATTATGGGAAAAAATGTTATTTTCAAAGATACATAAACATATCTGTGTTTATAAATATTTATTTCATAATGAAAATCTTACCATATTCATCTTTGCACAAAAGAATGTCAGTTTGCTCTGATGGAGGACTAATTGCTCCTGCTGCATTTTTTGCTCTTATTCTGAATTCGCATTTGCTGCCCTCTTGTAAGTCTGTCACCGTGAATGCACAAGTCTGAATATTTACATGGTTAGCTTTCATCCAGACCTTTCCAGGTACTTCTTGTTTTTCAACAATATACCCTGTCAGTTTGTGACCACCATCATATTTTGGTGCAGTCCACATAAGTGTAACTGTACTTCTTGTTATGCTAATCACATCTGGTTTTCCAGGTGGATCTAAAAGAAAAGAAACAAGACATAATTCAAACACAATAACACAATAAAAGCACATCACAAAATAAATTGTATTGCAAATTACCTATTGGATCCAGTGCAACCTGAGACTCTGTAGGTCTGCTTGGTTTTCCAACACCTGCCATGTTTATAGCCATGACTCTAAATTCATACTCAAGACCTTCAGTCAAGCCAGTCACTCTACATTCTTTCATTCTTAGAGCTGTCTTGCTGGCTCTCTTCCACATCAAACTGTTCCTGTCCTTGAATTCAACATGATATCCTGCGGATATGGAATTAACATATACCAATGCTTAGTAAATATACATGTATAAATCTGGGAGTCATTAATTTAATTAAAATGTAATTACCAGTTATAGGGGAACCTCCTGTGTTTCTTGGATCAGACCATACCAGCATTGCTGACTCTTGCCGCATAACTGTAATTTCTGGTGGAAGTGGTGCATCAGGTACATCTATAGACAAAATTTACAGTGAATTAAAAGTTGTTCTTTGATGTAGAAAAAAAGGTAAATAATAATTAAAAATAAAATAAAATGAGACTTACCAAATGGATGTTTAGCCACAATAGGATCAGATTTCAGCCATTCACCAACTCCATATTTGTTTTCTGCACAAACTCTAAAGATATATTCTGTTCCATCATGTAGCCTTGTGACTCTCATAGTGGTTTTCTGTATGGCAGAAGCACAAGTAACCCATTTGTTAGCAGTTGAATGCCTCTTCTCCAAAATGTAGTTAGATATTTCTGATCCACCATCATCCATAGGAGGAGCCCATTCCAAGGTGATTGCATCTGCTGTGACTTCATCAAACTTGATTGGGCCAGTGGGTATTCCAGGTTTTCCAACCACCTTAATGTTTATCGCAGATTCCTTTGTTCCAGCAGTGTTCTTTAGAATGATAGTATATTTATCTTCATCACTTCGCTGGCAGTCACGGATCAACAGGGTTGTATTTGCTGCTGTTGACTCAAAAGAGACTCTGCCGCTGTCAGTCAAAGTTAGACTTTCACCTTTCTTCCATATGAGAGTAGGAGTAGGTTTACCAATGATGGGGATATTTAGACGAACAGTGCTTCCCTCCTTTGCAACATAGCACATATCTGGCAAACCTTTTAAGTCACAGTCTGGAGGAACTATAATATATAAAATTGAAAAATTTGTTAGTGAGATAACTAATTATAAACCAATGACTATTAATTACCAACAAAGTTAGCCTGTATTTATTAACAAAAAGTAGTCTAAATAATTTCATAATAAAGATTGCACAAATGTTTTAATGATGACCAATACTTGGATAGACACTCTTAACTGCTTACCAATTTCGTCTTTAGCCACTACAGTAAGCTCCACTGGTGCACTTTCTCCAGCTTCATTCACTGCTTTCACTCTGTAGGAATACTCCTTTCCATCTTGAAGATCTTTAGCACTGTATTGCATGTTCTTGGATTTCACTAGTACTTTCCACCTATCTTCACCTTCCATGATTTCAAGCACATATGCAGTGACGTGACTCCCACCGTCAGTAATTGGCTTCTTCCAGCCAAGGGTACATGAATCTTTGGAGACTAGTAAAGCCTTCAAGTCTGTTACTGGGCCAGGTTTTTCTGGGAAAATAGTATAAAAGAATAGTTCACATTTTGAGTGTTTTATATACATACACACACACACGGGCCATTTTCTGTCCCCCATAAAAAGTAATATATGCTATCATCAAGCAAAGTGTTCTCCTCAATGTCGTCATTACATATTTCAGGTACATAAAGGAATACATTAATAAAACATACATAGAACTGAAAAAACGAATGCTACACTTCACCATGAAATATAATAATAAAAAAGATTCAAGACTCTTTTTTTGTATTGTTGTGTGACAGTATTTCCCATTTAAATACATTTTCCTTATAGTAAATCAATAGTATATTAGGTAAAATATTTTAGTTGAGTCCCCAATTTATCATTCAGTCCTGTTAGCCAAATACATTTCCACTCCTAAAATATTTGCCACATTCATCAAGTGGCATGTCCTTTTACCCAAATTATATCTTTAATATAGATTTTACTTATTTATTTAATATATATATTTTTGTTATTTGGTAAGTTACTTGAATATGCTTATTATCATATTATTAGCTTTGATGTCATGTGGCTATGGATCATGAAATTGCTAATTTTATGCTAAAACTAAAAAAACTGTGCTTTTACTCATCTAAAGTGAAAAGTACAACTTACATGCATATGTTGTGATTTATTTTTTTGAGCATGTGTCCAATAATTCTTTAAAATACGCATTTAATTAAGTTAATTAAATGATATTTAAACAGTTGCATGAGGGTTTGGTAACAGGATTTAGAAAAATTCAACCATATTCCACTTACCAACCCTGAAATAAAAAAAAAGTTCACAGTTGAAAAAGATGAAAAAAAATGTAGTTTTGAATATTTATAACAAATACAAATGTCACCAATTCAGTGGAATCACCCAGATACACATTTTATGATTATAAATATAACCCCTGATAATACAATATCATTTCACTCACCTGAGGCTCTAATAGCACCCGCCGTTTCGCATGGCTCACCAATACCATATTCATTCTCAGCCAAAACTCTGAAACAATAGGCTTTGCCTGCCTCCAAATTAGGAATCCTGAAAGATGTTTTAGGACAATCAGTGGCTACTGTAGACCATGCTTTTCTCTCTGCATCCCGCTTTTCAACAATGTAACTTTTTACTGCGCTTCCACCATCAGTCTGAGGGGGTTCCCAAGAAATTGATGCATGGTCCTTTGAGGTTTCTTTCACAATAAGGTTGACTGGTGGTCCAGGAGTATCTAAAAAAAATTTATACAATTATTAATATAGCTAAGGAATATCACATGTATTCTTTTTTTATAATATTGCTGATTAATATTGATGGATGAACTGAAAACATACCAAGAACTTTAACCACAATTGTGTAGGTCTTGGTTCCACTGCTGTTTTCCAAAGTTAGGGTATATTTCCCTGCATCATATCGGTTCACATCCTCAATATATAACAGCGTGTCCCACTCTGATGTCTTGATCATGACTCCTTGTCTTTCTTTAAGGTTGGCATTTATTTTAGCCCAGGTTACTTTAGGAGCAGGCCTGCCCCGCAGTGGTACATAGAGTCTCATTGTGACTCCAGCACGAAGCACCAAAGCCTTCCTAAGATCTGCATCAAGTTCTGCTTCTGGTGCAACTAAAAATAACATATAACAATAACCATAACAATAAGATTTTTTACTGGGTAGACCAATAACAGTATATGAATAAATACATTTAAATAAAATTAGACAGTTGGGAAAGTAAATGATTAAACGTACTTAATATGTCCTTTGCCATATGTTTTCCTGGAACTTCACTTGGTTCACTGTACCCAATTTTGTTCACTGCACTCACACGGAACTGGTACTCCGTATTATCAATAAGTCCAGTAAGGAGGAATTTAGTCTCTTTGAGGTTCTTAGGAATATTGCACTTCATCCAGTCCTCAGAATCTGCCCTCTTGCTCTCAACTAGGTAACCCAAAATTTCGCAGCCACCATCATAGGCAGGCTTTGTCCATGACAGAGTAACTGAGCTGTGAGTTGTATCAATGACTTTTGGGAAAGCTGGTGGGCCAGGGGGATCTGTGAAACAGCAAACATGAATTATAAGACATCTAGTGGGCTGACTATAGCTGTAAATGTGAGAGTAAATTTAAACATAATACTTACACAAAGGATCAAGTGCATAGGCAGCCTTAGATGGTTCACTGGGCTTGCCTAAACCAGCTTTATTGAAGGCAATAACTCTGAATTCATATTCAACTCCTTCAGTAAGATTGCCAGCTTTAATGGTTCTATCTATCACTGGTTTTCTGTTGACTTTAGCCCAGTTGACATCTTGGGTTTCACGCTTCTCAACCATATATCCAAGAATGCTGGATTTCCCATCATCTGCAGGTGCTTTCCAGCTAACCGTCATATGATCCTTTGTGATATTGGTAATAATAGGTGGATCACAAGGTCCAGGAACATCTGCAATTAAGAATATTTACAGTGCAGTCTGAAAATCCTACTTAATAAAAATATAATTAGTAATTAACAGAAGGCAGTGATTACCATAGGGATTCTTGGCAAAAACAGGATCAGTCATAATAGGGTCACCGACTCCATATTTATTCTCAGCACTGATTCGGAACTGATATTCATGACCTTCAATCAATTTCTCTACAGAGCAGTCAGTGAGCAGGCCACTTATATTCGCTGTGACCTGAGCCCAGTTTGCTCTGCTTGTTTCACGTTTGTCAATAATATAGTTTGTGATTTCTGATCCTCCATCTGAAAGTGGTGGCTCCCATTTGAGCTTGACACGATCTGCATACACATTCGCAATCTTGACAGATGCTGGTGGGCCGGGTTTGTCTAGGAAAAGGAATCATATTTAAAAAAAATCAGCTAACAACATTTGACAGTTTACCAGAATTTTACAGAAAAAAAATCGCACTGTATAAATGAACTCACCAAGAACCTTTAGCTTAATGTTGCCAGATTTTGAGCCACTTGCATTTTCTGCCACAATTGTGTACTCCCCAGACTCCTTTCTAGTTACAGAGAATAATTCAAGGAGGAAAAGATGTCTCTTCTGTGAAAACTTCATCCCTTCAGCAAGTTTCAACAGCTGGCCATCCCTCTTCCAAGTAACCTTTGGCATTGGTTTTCCAAAAACTTCTGCCTCTAAACAAACATTGGCTCCTGCCTTTACTGTTATGAGGCCCTTCATATGAAGTCCAATTTCCACTCTCGGTGGAACTGAAATAGCAGTAGAAGAAATGTGTACATTTCTCATCAAATAAATTTCAAACATTACAGTTGTAACACAAAATGCCTTTTTCAACCACAAAATGAAACCCATCTTACCATTTTCTGCAATCACAGCAATCGGATCAGAAAGTTCAGATGGTAAACTGAGGTTTATTGCAGTCTTGGCAATTATTCTGAACTGGTACTGGGATCCTTCATCCAGTCCTGTTGCAGTGTATTCTTCTCTGGATACATCTCGGCTGCTTGCATTGCAGCGTACCCATTTCTCACCAGGAAGCTTCAAAGCTTCAACATAATATCCAACAATCCGGCTACCACCATCATGCTTTGGCTGGCTCCATACCAAAGATACTGAATTTCTGGTAACATCAATAGCTTCTGGTTTTCCTGGTGGATCTACAGTAGTAGAACAGTAGAGACAAAAATATATTACATTTCCCAATATATGCATGAGTACCTACTAAAATGAAAAATGAGTAATGCAAACACAACATACCAACTGGTGTTCTTGCTGTGATGAAGTCTGTTTGTTTGCTTGGTTTGCCTTGTCCAGCAAGGTTACTGGCAGATACCCTGAAGGTATATTCTAAACCTTCTATTAGCCCGGAACATGAGTATTCAGTACTACGAACAACTGTTTCGTTAGCCTTAACCCAAAGAAGGCTATTTCTCTCTTTACGTTCAATGCAGTAACCAAGAACTGGGCTGCCACCATCAGTTGCTGGTCTTTCCCAAGCTACTAACATGTAGTCTTTGTTGACTTTCTTGACATGGCAATTCCTTGGTTCACTAGGCACATCTGAAAATAGACATATTTTAGTTAATGGAACCATATTTTGTATGATAGATTATGTATTTCTAAATAAGTTTATTTACAATATTAGCTAGATGCTTGAATATTTCTTTAGCTGTGAAATCTCAATGTTTGTAAATTTCTAAATATTTGTTGTAGAGAATTTTTCATTGAAAAGAAATTTGTTGCAAGAAAGCTGGGTATCCTACCAAAAGGATGTCGAGCAGTCATCTTCTCAGACACAATAGGTTCTGAGACGCCAAAGCGGTTTTCTGCACGAACACGGAAGCAGTACTCTTTTCCAGTTGTAAGTTTCCCTACTTTGCAGGAAGTACTGGTGCAGGAGGTAACTGCAGTGACCCAGTCTCCTCTGCTTACATCACATTTCTCAACCACATAGTTAGTGATGTTGCTTCCACCATCTTCTCTTGGCGTATGCCAAGAAAGATTACAGCCATCAGTGTCAATCTCAGTAATCTCAAAAGGTGGCTCTGGGGGACCAGGAATATCTGAAAAAGACACATTTGGTGTCATTACTACCTGTACTGTGATTTTCTTTTATTTTTATTGATTTTTTTTTTTATTAAACTCACCCATTATAATTACTCTTAGTATCTGGTCCACCTTTGCAGTGCTGTTTTCAGCAGAAAGACTGTAGTAGCCACTGTCCTTTCTGGAGACATCTTTGATAATGAGTACACAGCTGTTCAGATATTTTTCTACAAAAATCCGATTAGATGTCACAAGGTCCTCATTTCCTTGCTTCCATTTACAAGATGGTGCTGGTTTTCCAGACGTGACAGCTTCCACCTTCAGTTTTGACCCAGCTTTGGCAGTCACCACATCAGCCATAAGGATCTTTGGTGGCACTATAATAAAGAAGAATTTTTATAGAATATATTTAAAGAAGAATTAAAAAAATACATTACTCTTCTATTGCATTTCTGTTATTTAAAATATTTTTAAAATGCTTTTACTTACACAATTGCTCTTTTATTTCATACATTCCTTCAACTTCCCTTGGCAAACTGCAACCCACTGGATTCCTTGCTGCAACTCTAAATTTGTACTTCTTTCCTTCCTTTAGCCCAACAACAACAATGCTTAAATCCTTGACAACAGAGTATGGTGTCCATTTGTCTTCTGGCTGACCATCCTCCTGGTAATCCACAACATATCCATTGATTTTAGCTCCTCCATCTCTCAGGGGTTTTACCCACCCCAGCACAGCACTGTTCTTTGTGATCTCCAGAATGTCAACCTTTTTAGGTGGATCAGGCTCACCTGGAAAGTAAACAAAATACAGTGAGACTCAGAGACCATTTATCCACTCATGTCCATCACTGGTTTCCATTAGTTTTTCTAGGACAGGGTTGCACTGAGCCTAGAACCTAAACTAAGAAGCACAGGGCACAATGTGGGGAACATTGGATGAGATATCAGCCCATTACAGGGCACACACAATCACACACACTATTAATTGAATTGTGGGAGGGAACTTGAAATATTGAAATGTAAAAAAACTGGGAGAACACACAAACTCCTTATGGAGTGGGAATCAAAATCAAAACCACCAGTCATACACAGACACATATATTGGGTACATCAATACTTACTGATGGGATCTTTTGCTAAGTAGGACTTTGGAGAATCTTTGGGCACACCAATACCATATTTGTTAACTGCAGTAACTCTGAAATAGTATTCAATGCCAGGTGCAAGATTAGTGACTTTGAAACTTGTCTTCTTTAAATCACTGGTCAAGTTAACCCAGGTCTTTCTGTCAACTTCACGTTTATCTACTATGTAGTTTATGATTGCACTACCACCATCATTCTCTGGTGGGGACCAGGAAAGCTGGCAAGATGTCTTTGTTACATTAGAAGCTTCAAGTCCTCCAACAGGTCCAGGAGTATCTATAAACATAATTTAGATTTGAATAATATAATTTAACATGAAATTCCACACTGTATGAAATAATTTCCACAAGTTTAAAATTTTGTGAAAACTACAGATACCCACAGCAAAATGAAATTTGGAAACATTTTAGTTTTGTGTATATTATCAGCTATTAACTGTTTTTACAGAGCATAGCAAACCTCACACATTGTAGGGTTAGGAGTTTATATAGAAAGCTTGGTATATTCTGTAATTGCATTTTAGATTTGCCTTCTGCACAATCTTTGATATTCTGTACTGAATATCATTTTTAAGCATTTTTTGAGTTAACTAAATCGAAATGACAAAAATAATTTTTCAAGACAAAGAAATACTTACCCAGGACTTTGACATGTACGTAGACCGCTTTCTCCCCAGCAGTGTTTGAAAGTGTCAAGGAATATTTTCCAGAGTCCTCACGTGTACTTTCAGGGATGATGAGGAAGGTCATAGTATCAATTTGATCCACATGACCTTTTCGCACAACATTATCAACACCCATTCTTTTCCAAGTAACTCTGGGTGAAGGTCTTCCTCTAATTGTGGCACAAAGTCTGATAGGGCAACCTGCTCTAACAGTCAAACCCTTTCTTAGGCTAGCATCCAAATCAATCTCAGGTGCCTCTGTCAATTGAGAAACAACAAGAAAATGTTAAAGATGTTCATTGTTGCCCACAGAGTGCCAGGCTGATACATTAAACACAGTGAACATGTTAATACATGAATATTAAAATGTAAATTCTGTCCAGTTTGAAAGCCATGGTCAGGTAAATCTGTGATGTAAGAAATTTCATGCATTTCTTTCTTCTAGTACAAAACCCCTTATAGTAATGTCTATATATTTTTCTCTTCCATAAACAAAATAATAATAGAACCAATGCAAAACATAAACAATTCTAATTAAATAGTATGTAATATATACATTACATAAACATTGCATAAAATTCATAAATATAACAAAATCCATATTATGGCTACAACACAAGTAATTAATATCTCACCAAGTATCTCTTTAGGAAACACAGCCTCCTTGAGATTTGCAGGACGGCCTATGCCAACCTGGTTTTGTGCACAGACACGGAATTCATATTCCTGTTTTTCATTCAGATTTGGGATTGTAAACTCAGTCAAAACCAGTTGTGTGTCAGCATTGCATTTCTTCCAGCCTTCTTCTGGATTATCACTTTCTCCCTTTAGTCTCATTTCAACAAAATATCCAATTATGGGGGCACCACCATCATATACTGGCTTTGTCCACCCAAGTGTGACTGAGGTTTTTGTGCTGTCAACCACCTTCAAACTGCCAGGAGGACCGGGAGGCTCTGAAAATGAAATTACATTCATTAAAGCAAAATTTTGACTCGTAAATTAGACTCGCAATTGTACAAAATAATTATAATGGGAGTATTTACACATACCAATTGGATCCTTAGCTGTAATGGGTTTTGAAGGTTTGCTGGGATCTCCCAGTCCAACTTCATTTTCAGCCTTGACACGGAATTGATATTCGTGGTTAGGAATCAAGTTTGTTACTTTCATACGTCTTTCTGGGATCGGACTCTTGGTTACCGGAACCCAGCGGACAGCTCGTTTTTCCTTTCTTTCAAGAATGTACCCAGTAATGGACTTCCCACCATCATTTTCAGGAGGAGCCCATACAACTGTCATCTCCTCTTTTCCAATTTTAGTGACCTCTGGTGGGGCTGGTGGACCAGGTCTGTTGAATTGTGTTCTGGCAATAATGGGCTTAGTCTCTACTGCAGGACCAGTTCCCATCTTGTTTTCTGCTCGTACTCTGAAGATGTATTCATTTCCTTCCACAAGACGTGTCACATTGGCATAGTTAGTTATGACTGATGCTGAGTAAGTGGACCACACCATTCTCCTTGTCTCACATTTCTCTAAAATGTAACTCTGAACCTCACAGCCACCATCATCTTCAGGGGGATCCCATACCACTCTACATCTGTCTACTGATATTCCAGATACCTTTAGATCTCGAACAGGTCCAGGTATGTCAAGGACATTCACGTTAGCATATGCAGTAAAGCTTCCAGCAGAGTTTGTGGCAGTAATTACATATTTTCCAGAGTCTACACGTTTGGATTTAGTTAAGAGAAATTTGGAGTAATCTGCACCAGTTTCAACATGAAGTCTTGGATTTTTGCTGAAATCCCCTGTATCTTTGTCTTTAACCCATTTAACCTCTGGCTGTGGTTTTCCTCTGAGACCAGCTTCAATTCTTATTGAGTCACCAGCCTTTACAACAAGTACTCCAGCTAACTTGAGGTCAAGTACTGGTTTTTGTATTTCTTCTTTAACAAGAACTTCATTTGTCTTCACCCAGTTACTTTCTCCTCCTTCATTTACAGTCTGTACTCTGAACTGGTATATCTGGTTTTCAATACATTTGTCAACCATGAAATACGTTTCTTTTATAACACCCTTATGCAATCTTTCCCATTCCTCAGAATCTTTTAATTTCCTTTCCAGATGGTAGCCAAGGTTTGGGCTCCCACCATCATAATCTGGTCTTCTCCATTTCAGGAAGACAAATTTTTTTCCTACTTCAGTGATATGGAAGTTTTCTGGTTCACCTGGTTTTTCAATTGGGTCAATTGCAAGTATTGGTGTCTTTGTCTCAGTCGTGGCACCAGGACCACATTTATTTTCTGCACACACTCGGAAGAAATATTCATGATGTTCCATTAGTTTTGCTTTAACTAAACGATTAGTGCAATCAGATGAAATCATTGTCCATGCTCTTTGGCTAGGTTCACGACATTCAACAATATAATTTGTAATCTCAGTGCCTCCATTGTCCACTGGGTTCTCCCAAGATATCATACAAGAATCTTTGGTTACATACGTAGTCTTCAGATCACGACAATGTCCAGGCCTGTCAAGTACATTCAGTTTTATACTGGCTTGTGCCTCACCACTATCATTTGTTGCCTTTATGACGTAATCTCCATGATCTTCTCGTGTTGCTTCTTTGATGAAAACATGTACAAGAGGGAAGTTGATATTTATGGCTGTGCGTTTGTCTTTTTCTAAAACCTTCTCATCATGGGTCCAGGCAATCTGTGGATCAGGTCTTGCCTTAACATAAGCCATAAGGTTAATATTGTGCCCAACCCTGACAGTGACTCGGTCATGGGAAGTAACATCAATCTCCGGTGGAAGAAGAATATCCTTAGCAACAACTGATTCAGGGAGTTCTCTAGGCTCTCCATCGCCAATCATATTTGAAGCTCTAACGCGGAATCTATACTCAGTGCCTTCGATTAGTCCTGGTACTCTAAATGCACACTGCTTAATAAGATCATCCTTATTTATTCTGGTCCATTCAGTACTACCTGACGTTTGACATTCAACAATATATCCTAATATCGGGCTGCCTCCATCTCTTGTAGGTTTAATCCAAACTAAGTCAGCATAGGATTTGCTCCAATCCTTTAGTTTAGGGTTTACTGGAGGACCAGGTACAGTGATTGGAAGACATGGCTTAACAGGGTCTGACACTGGAGAAGGTCCACTGAAGCCAGCTATGTTTTCAGCAAAAACTCTAAATTCATAACTGTTCCCTTCAAAAAGTCCAAGTACTCTATATCTGAGATCTTGAACAGGAGTTTTGTTCACACGAATCCATTTTCCTGCCTTGTGCCTACGCTCAATTATATACCCACTAATTGGACTACCGCCATCAAACAGTGGCATGGTCCAGCTGACAGTTACAGCATTCTCTGTGATGTCAGATGTGTTTGGTTTTCCTGGATGGCCAGGAGGCTCGAATGCGTGTTGGGCAACAGTCGGGGCACTTTCAAGTGGTGCACCAATGCCGATCTTGTTTTCTGCACGAATGCGCATAATATATTCACAGCCCTTCTGTAAACGTGGGATTTTAACTTTTGTACTGGTGCTGCCAGAACTGACTCCTCCCCACGTCTCTTTGTTAGATTCTCTTTTTTCAACAATGTAATTCATAACTGGACTTCCACCATCATCTTTTGGGGGGCGCCACTCAATGACCATGTACTCTGGAGTAACTTCAAGTACGTTGACTGGGCCAATGGGCGGAGCTGGGACATCAAGAACTGTTACATGCAAAGCAACAGTCTTGCTTCCAGCAGCATTTGACACCGTAAGAAGATAAACTCCTGTGTCATTTCTTGTGCACTCATTAATGGTTAGTACAGTTGAGTAGTGATCAGTGTCAACTTTCACATTGCGTTCAGTTTTGATTTCAGTGCCATCAATGACCCACTTAGCAGTGGGGATTGGAATTCCTCTCATTATTGCAGGCAGTCTGATTGTGGTTCCAGCTTTTACAATTATACCTTCAATTAACTTCACATCAACCTCAACAATAGGTGGCACTATAAAAAAGAAAAAGAATTTGTATAAGATTTCACAAGTAAGTCATTATCTGCAGCTTAGGATATGGGACTTAATTCTATACAATGAAAAAAGTACATCTTACCAAGTTTTTCTTGACAGAGGACTGGCACTGTGGTGTCAGGACGGCTCAAACCCACTGCATTCTCTGATTTCACTCGGAATCTGTAGGTTTTTCCCTCCTCAAGTCCAGTTACGTGGCATTCAGGAATGCTGACAGTTTTGAAAGTAATCCAGTCTTTTTCTCCTTCCTCTTGGTACTCAACTAAGAAACCAGTAATATCACTCCCACCTGTGCGATCTGGCCAATTCCACTGAAGCCAGACTTCGGTTTTATCTGCATCGACATGATGCAAATTCTTTGGTGGACCAGGGGGGACTAAAAAAAAAAAAAGCAAAACTTATTACCATAAAGTATAAAATAAACAAAACACTAAGTAATAGAATGTATAATTAGATATATAAAGGTAATACATTTAGTACTTACACAGAGGATCCATAGCTTTAATGGGTTTTGTAGTTTGAACATATTCACTTCTGCCAAACTGATTTTCCGCAGCAACACGGAACATATATTGGGTACCCTCCATTAAATGTTTAATTGTTATACTACGCTTTTTAGATGAAGAGCACACAGGCACCCACTGCGCAGAGGCAATGTCTTTCTTCTCAACCACAAAGTTGGAAATACGAGCTCCTCCATTATCCTCTGGGTCCTTCCAGGAAAGATACGCTGAATCACTTCTAACCTCAGACACTTTCAGATTCTGAGGAGGACCAGGTTTATCTAAAGGGCGTCAACAACACATGATTAATTTCAAGCAAATATACACAAACCAAGGAAGCTAACCATGTACATAATCACAACAGGCTGATACAGGTTATATGACAAACATACCTAACACAAGAACTCTGCATGTGGCGGTTTTTGACCCAGCTGGATTTTCCACAGTTATTGTGTAATCACCAGAGTCAGAACGCAGGCAATAGCGCATTTCCAGTTTACTTCCAACACCAGTAACTTTAATATCAGCTCTTGGAGGAACATCTGCTTCATTCTTTTTCCATGTGACTTTGGGGAATGGTATTCCCTTTATTCCAGCACGAAGGGTGACATGAGTTCCAGCCATAGCACGAACTTCACGAGGCATACCAACATCAACCACGAGATCTGGTGGCTCTGTTAATGACCAAAATAAAACACATTAATCATTCCTACAGGAATATAAAAAGATACATTGCGAGAGAGAGCAAGAGAGAACTGATGGCATCATTTACATATAGAAGTATATAGTTGTAGTGTTGCAGGCTGTAATTCATAGGCTTTATTCTAGTCAAATTATTGCAGAGTACAGATTGAATAAATAATTTTTAATAAATGTGAAATTACCAAGTCTGTCCTGTGCTCTGACTGGTTCATCGATGTCAGCCGGTTCAGAAACACCAGCAGCATTCACTGCCATTACCCTGAATCTGTATAGCTCACCATCTGAAAGACCAACAATCTTAAACTTTGTCTCTTGGCATGAATCAGGAGTCTGATTAACCTTTATCCAGTCCTCCTGACCAGCCTTCTGATACTCTAAAAGATATCCAAAAAGTTTTCCCCTGCCATCGAACTGAGGACGCTGCCAGGACAATGTTACAGACTCCTTAGTTTTATCGGCTGCTATTAGTTGCTCTGGAGGACCAGGTACCACTGCAACACAAAAATGCCAATTATTAAACATAAATGTCATGTTCTGCGGCATATTTCAACATAGCAAATCTACCATTCTATAACTTACCAATTGGATCTTTGGCAAAGACAGGTTTGGATGGAGGACTAGGGTCACCCACACCAACTTCATTCTCTGCCATCACACGGAATTCATATTCACATCCCGTAAGAAGGTCTGGTACCCAACACTCAGGTTCTGGGTATATAGGTTCTTGTACTGCACGTGTCCATCTGCTTGTCATAGTCTCCTTCTTCTCCAAAATGTAGTTAGTGATAGGCTTTCCACCATCACGAGGTTGTTCCCAGGCCACAAGAGCAGTATCTTTGTATACTTCCTTCACGACAGGTTGCTTTGGAGCCTCAGGAACTCCTGAAAGCAATAATGTTAAATTTTATACAGGATGCATAATTTTGCAACTATACTTCAAATTGTTTTCGTCATAATCAAAATGTTTATTTATTTATTTACTTTTACTGTTACTTACTGAATATGTCTTTGGCTTTCATATCCTTAGAAAGAAGTGGGTCACTAATGCCATACATATTCTGTGCGCAAATTCTTATGATGTAATCTCTTCCCTCAATTAGTTTGGGAACTGTACAAGTTGTCCTTGTACATGATGATGTCACAGGCATCCAGAGATCTCTGTTTGTGTCTCTCTTCTCAACAATGTAGTTAGAAACAGCAGATCCACCATCATCCAGAGGGGGATTCCAGGAAATAACCATATGATTCCTATAGACTTCATCAAAAAGAACTGGACCCACTGGTGGCTGTGGACGGTCTAAGCAAAACAACATCACATGAAACTGGGATAATGCATGAGTTATTATAATACACAACTCTTTATCATTCATTATAATCAATCAAGCTGATGATTCCAAAAATTATATCTTACCAACAACAACCACATTGCAGAATCCATTGCAAGAACCACTGCTATTATTCACTACTACAGAGTATTTGCCACTATGTTCACGCTTAGTCTTGGTTATACTCAAGCATAGTCTTGTAGTAGTATTTTTGAACTGGATATGCTCATCTTCTTTCAGTTCTTCTTCATTTTTGGACCAGGAAATGGTTGGAGACGGCTTTCCTGTATAGCGGCCTTGGAGGGTACCAGTCTCCCCGACCCGAACAATAAGCTTATCGCAGAAATCCAGATCAATGGTTGGAGGTTCTGATAATAAAAATAAACATTTTTATATTAAATCATTGACCACAAAATTTATAATACTAAGCAACATAATGAATGTATGTTCTTCCAAAAAAAAAAGCATTGATTACTTACCAAGTGCATCCTTGCAAGTGACTGGTTTAGTACAGAATGAGGGCTTGCCTTGCCCAATGTCATTCACTGCACTGACCCGGAATTCATAGCTGGTACCCTCTTTGAGGCCCTCGTAAGTGTATTTTCTCTCCATCAGCTTGTCGGTTGTAAGACGAGTGAATTGATCTTTTCCCATCTCACGGGCCTCCAGTACATACATTGTAACCTCAGAACCTCCGTCATACTTGGGTGGCCTCCAAGCCACAGTCATTGAATCCTTCTTGATGGCTGTGACTTTCAGATCTTCTGGTCGCTCAGGTACAGCTGTTTCAGGTGGATCAGAATGCAATTTGTTATTACAGAAATTATAGGAAAACATATGTATACATTTAGGCATACCAATGTATAATATATGTGGAGACATTCATAATCAAAAATTATTCTATTATTATGAATTGAATTACTTACAAACAGGATCCCTTATCAGTACTTCTTTAGTTGTCTCAGTGAATGGACCCAATCCAATAATATTTTCAGCAGCAATTCTGAAGAAATAGGCTTTTCCATCATGAAGACCTTGCACAATAGCATTATGCCTTGTTACAGTGTAAGACACAGCAGTCCAGCCTCTGCGATCAGCTTCACGTTTCTCAATGATGTAATTAGTGATAGCTGACCCACCATCATCTTCAGGAGAGAACCAAGTTAACTTGCAGGAGTCATTTGTAAGATTTTCACCTGTGAATGGTACACCAACTGGGCCAGGAACATCTATGGAGTGAGGTAAAAGCAAGCTTAGAAAATTTCCGTTTCATTTCACTTGCATAAATTCAGATGCTATATACCATTTGGCTACTCACCTAGCACCTCTACAATAACAGCCTTCCTTCGTTCACCTCCTTCGTTCTTAGCACTTAAGGTATAAATTCCTTGGTGCTTCCTCTTACAGTTTTTAATTACCAAAGCTGAGCTAATAGCTGTCGTTTCAACAGCAGCTTCCTCTGGTAAAGCACTATCATCTCTGTTCCATGTGATCTGTGGAGCTGGTTTGCCTGATACGTATGCCGTAATGCGTATCACACCGCCAGCATGAACAACGATCCTCTCCTTCACTGTGGCATCCAGGTCCACCTCAGGGGCAACTGAGAATACATATGTGAATAGTTAAAGAGATGACATCTCTATTTAGTAAATACATAAATATATTTCAATTAAAATGTTCTATACTTAGGACTTACTTGTTCTGTCCTTGACTTCAATCACTTCTGAGACATCACCTGGTTCACCAACACCTGCAGCATTCACTGCTCTAACCCTAAATCGGTAAAGCCCAAGCTCCTTCAGTCCAGAAACCACAAATTTGGTGCCTCTTATTTCCTTATCCTTAGCCTAGAAAAAAATGCAAATTAAATTAAATGAAGCTTTTTTTTTACCATGTGTACAAGAGTACAGGTACATTGGAATACTTCTTTTGAAATATTCCATCTTGCTCTCTTTTGAGACACACACACACACACACAAACACACACAGATCAAATCAAAACTTGGGGTCCAGGTGCAGGGGCAGCCATTTTTCAGGGGGGTAAGGGTTTTACTTTAGGGCCCAACACACATTTGGCTACTCTGCAGAGCACAGCATAGGAAATGGCTACCTCCTGGTCACAGGCACAGGATTAACCTGCCGAACCACACACTGCCCACTTGAGTGACATAAGAATCACAAGTATCACAAGTCTAAACCTTTTGTTGCAGTTTCATACCTTTTCCCACTCTTCTTTGCCCTCTTCTTTGTACTCAACAAAGTATCCAATGATCTTTGATCCACCATCATTCAGTGGTGGAATCCATTCTACATCTACTGTTGATTTTGTCCAGTCAGTAACTTTTGGAGTAGGAGGTCCGGGTGGCGCTAAGAAAAACACAAGTAAAGTTCTTTAGATTATACATAAAATATTAATATACAATGTAATCAACAAGTTACTGATTGCAAACATACCAATGGGGTCTCGAGCACAGGCAGGATCAGATGGCACACTTGGAAGCCCGCCTCCTGCAGCATTAATGGCAATCACTCTGAACTGGTATGCAGAACCTTCAATTAGACCAGTTACAGTGTGCGAAACACCAAGGGGCATGATTCTGATTGGGTCGCGGTTCACTCTGGTCCAACGCTTAGATGTTGTTTCTTTGCGCTCCAGCCAATATCCAGTGACTGCAGACCCACCATCATATTCCGGCTCATCCCAATTGACTGTCATAGAGTCCGCTGTTACCTCTGTAACCGTTGGCTTGTCACATTGACCAGGAACAGCTTTTGAAGAAAAAATATTATCACTGTCTAGTTGAAGTATCTCAAAATAGCATGCACAGCATTTAAAAATGATACTTACTGAAAAGATTTCTGGCTTTCTCAGGTTCACTGTTTAGAGGTGGCCCAACTCCATATTTATTTTGAGCCATGACACGGAATTCATACTCATGGCCTTCTGTTAGTCTCTGAACTGTATACAAGCACTCTTTAGGATCACTGGAAACATGGACCCAGGACTTCCGGTTTTCTTCACGTTTCTCAATGACATAATTAGTAATCTTTGAACCACCATCATCCTTAGGGGGATTCCAGGATAAAGTAATCCTCTCAGCAAATACTTCCTCAAACTTAATGGGTCCAATAGGAGGCCCGGGCCGCCCTGCAAAATGAAATATAAGCGATGCTTCAGTCATTTACTCTATTTTGTATAAGTAAATTGAAGTATTATATACACACACAGTATAGACTGTACCTAAGATATTGAGTCTTATATCCTTGGAAGTCTTGCCCACAGAGTTGCAGGCTGTAAGCGTGTATACAGCAGTATCATCTCTTTTACATTGTTTTATCAGTAATGTGCAACGATCATCAGACGCAAGCTTATTGACATGCTGATCATACTGAACATCTGTCTTGTCTTCTACTTTATCAATGGGAGCTTTCTGCCAGGTCAGTGTAGGGAGTGGACAACCCTTAATCTTAGCAACAATATAGATATCAGATCCCTCTTCCCCTTCCAACATTTCTTTGAGTTCAATTGTAGGAGCACCTAAAAAAACAAGTTACATCTGTTGTCATATCAATAATGAAATTAGATTTCAAACACCAAAAATGTAAAACCCACAATTATAGGCAACAAATAACTTTTTACATACATGTCTGGTCTTTCACAACAAGGGGTCCAACAGTAGCAGAGGGTCTGCCTACACCAGCCTCATTAACAGCCTTAACACGGAACTCATACTCTCCGCCTTCATTGAGATCTTCAACCTGGAACGTGGTCTCCTCAACATCACGCTTATTGCATTGCTTCCAAGTCTCCTTTTCTGTTCCACTGGTGTCCCAGCTGAGACGTTCAACTATGTAGTGTTTCACTGGAGCACCACCATTATTCTTGGGTGGCATCCATGTAAGTGTCACTGCGTTCTTCGTCACAAGGTTAATCTTAAGCTTTGTGGGAGGATCAGGAGGATCTGAGGATTTTAAAACACAGCAGGACATTTTAGAACTTCATAAACTTTATAAATACTAGTGTTACACTTCTGCTGAAGACAAAAAATACTTACAGACTGGATCTCTGGCCTTTACAGGTTCGGTGGTCTCAGTATGTGGTCCCAAGCCGATGCGATTTTCTGCACTAACACGGAACAGGTATTCCTGTCCCTCAAGAAGGTCAGGGACGACAAAGGCCTGACTGGCACAAGCTGGGTTGACCTTTGTCCAAGCACTAGTTCCAATAGCTTTCTTTTCAATTAAATAACTCTTGATTCTCTCACCACCATCATTATCAGGGAGTTTCCATGTAATCCTACATGTGCTTCTCGTGACATCTGTGACTTTGAGTTCTTTTGGTGCTCCAGGTACATCTAAAAGCATGACACATCACTGTTATAAATGCTGGTTACTGTCATGAAATTAAATTTTAATGAAAGCAAAAAAGTACGTACCAAGCACATTGACTCTGACATTAACAAGTTTCTGTCCAGCTTTGTTTTTGGCTGTGATGGTGTATCTGCCTGAATGGTTTCTTTTGCAGTTATAGATTGTAATAGTTGATGATGTGTCGCTGGATTGAACCTGTTAAAAAATCCATTAATCTTATGTAAATAGGAAGGTAATAAAATACAACAGTACTAAAAAATAATTTTTCAACCAATGAACACATCTACAAACAAATTTTGTACACCTGGTAAAAATGCATGCTGGAGTGAGAGAGATCTTTGAAACAGAATGTTACTAAAAATGCTCACGTCATGACGGACTAAAGAAGCAGAGTATGAACGTCTGAACCATACTGTGATTTTCACTTAGCAACCATATTCTTTAATGACCTGGTCAGTGGAATGGAACTTCAAATATATATCTTGGTAACAGAAATATATACGACATTACTGTCAAACGATACAGAATCTGCAAATTAATCTTATTGATTATAAATGTTTACCTTTTTTAAGATGTGAACTATCTATTGTAATTTGATTGCCTTTTAGAAATATTTTTTGATTACTAAAATTTTAATAGAGCCTTATAATAATCCCTTAATTCACAAAAAATATAAATACTTTTGCAACACTTGTTCCAGATAACAAAATATTTTCATGAGTTTGAAATGCTTTAAAGTTCCTGGGCCTATGAAGTTGTACCTCTGAATCCACAGGAAGAACATGAAGGCGATCTTTCGTTTCTGTCTTTGCACCTCCTTCAAACTCCCATGAAACCTTTGGAGCAGGACGCCCATTAAATGTTGCAGGAATTTTGATAGTGGAACCAGCCCGGCAAGACATTAATTCAAGTGCATTGACATCAACAAAGATAGTAGGCTCCTCTGAAAATTAAAAAAAGCATTGTCAGCATCATTGTGACCAGTAGATGTGGATGCATTTTTATAATTTCAGGGTTGTTACCTTGAAGCTCCTTGATCAAAACTTCTGTGGTTCTGGGGCTCGGCTCAGATTCGCCAATGTCATTAACTGCAATGATTCTGAACCTGTACCTCTTCAGCTCAGGCAGATTTGGCACAGTAAATTCAGTAGTTGGATGCAATGCATCTGGCCCATTTACTCGCACCCATTCTGATGTACCCTCATCCTGTTTTTCAATGATATAGCCTTTGATAGGACTGCCACCATCTTTTTCTGGAGGTGTCCAGGTAAGAGTAACACTATTCTTGGTTTTATCTGCAACCTCAGGGGCAGAAGGCATATCAGGAGGATCTGTCAAACAGAAAAATAAAGATATATTAAAACCGCAAAAGACAGCAAAAACTCCACTCACATAAAAAAAACACAACTGAATATACCGTATATGCTCCAATAGAAGTCCCCGGCGTTTATTTGCAAAACTAGCCTCGGCTCCCGGCGCTTAATAGAGACCTGCTGCTATTAAAGGCTGGCCATTATTAACAAAAGCCTATAATGCAGGACTTTATCAGATGGAAAATTTCACTTACACAGAGGATCAACAGCTAATTCTGGATCAGATGGTTCACTTGGTGGTCCAGTACCACCAGCATTGCAGGCCATCACACGGAACTGGTACTCAATACCCTCAATAAGACGAGGAACACTGAATTCCCAGCCTTTCAGACCGCGCTTTGAGATGGGGGCTCGATTTACGCGAGCCCAGTATGCGCCTCGCTTCTCCTTCTTCTCAAGCCAGTAGCCTGTAATAGTGGACCCCCCGTTATCCAAGGGGGGCTCCCAAGTCACCAGCATGGAGGATCTGGTGTGCTGAACAACTTTTGGTTTCTCTGGTGGACCAGGGAGTCGGAAAGGATCCTTAGTCACAACTTCTTCTGATTCGCAGGGATCACTGATACCAAACTTGGTCTGAGCTCTGATCCTGAACTGATATGTGGCATCAGTTTCTAGATCCCACACCTTAAACACATTAGCAAGTGGTATATTAAAATACATCATATAACTTGATCAAATAAAATATAATAAACATCTATAATATTTTAATATTCTATGCTTATACTAACCCCAATTTTTCTGTCGATGACACAGTTATTAAGTTCTTCCCACTCTGGTTTCTCTTTGCTTGAATCTTTCCTTTCAATAATATAATTTGTAATTTCACTGCCTCCATCATCTTCCGGTGCATCCCAGTTAAGATAGCAAGATTCGGCTTTGACATTAGAAGTCACAACATTGCGAGGTGGTGTTGGGCGGTCTGTGGAATTGAAGAAAGAATGTGAACATAATTTTACTATTAATAACTTCCCAGTTACATACTAATCCAGCATTTCTTTACATGAATGAAACCTACCTAGTACTTCAACCCTGACTGAGTGATGAGCACTTCCAAGAGGGTTTGTAGCAGTTATTGTATAGTACCCTCTATCTTGTCTTACAGTTTCAGGGATCCTAAGCTTGGCATTTGCTTTCATTCTGTGAACTGTCTCGGATTCCATTAAAAGTGTTTGAGTTGGTTTTGGAATAATAACTTCATCCTTTGACCATTCAATCTTTGGTAATGGGAGTCCGGTCACCTCAGCAGGAATTTCAATGGGCTCTCCCTTCTTCACAATGATTTCATCCGCCACAAAGTGCTTAAGCAATGTCACACTTGGTGGAACTGTAATTTAAAAAAATACTTTTATTTATAAGACTGCTCAAATTTTCTTAACCTCAATATTACTGCATATGCATTATTCCACAATATAAACAAACCTTCATCATCTTGAATTATTGCAGTCAATGGAAGGGAAGGGTCACTTTCACCAATTTCATTAAATGCCTTCACACGAAATTCATACATATGGAACTCAAAGAGGTTTTCTACTGTAAAAGTGAGATCCTTGCAGGGTTCTTTATTGGCAGGTGTAAATGCAGGCTCATCCTGCCTCCTCTTTTCAATATAGTAGCCAAGAATTGGACAGCCTCCATCATTACGGGGCGGCTTCCAGTTCAGAGTAATGGAGGACTTGGTCCTTTCAATGTACATGAATCTCTCCGGGGAGGTTGGTGGACCTAATATTTATAAAGAAATCAGTAATTAGCCAAATATAATTTTTCTCCAATGAACTTCAATTAAAATACTAATGGTTCCAAATTACCTTTTGGATCAACTGCAAGAATAGGCTCCAGTACCACAGGAGGGCCACAGCCATATTTATTCTTTGCCATAACACGGAAGATGTATTCTTGTCCTTCAACGATACCTCCAAGTTCACATTTAGATGCGAAAGTATCTAAGGGTTGCCTCCAGGTTTGCGATTTCTTGTCCAGTCTTTCTGTGACAAACCCAGTGAGATCGCTTCCACCGTCATCCTCAGGATCGGACCAATTTAGAATCACCAACTTTCTTGTAATAACAACAGGCTTCAATTCAAGCACGGGGCCAGGAACATCTGATGAAATTCATATGGCATGTTATTTAAAATGACATTATAAAGTGAACAACGTAATTTACATATGTTATTAGTATCAGGAGATTTTTATTACCATAGACTTCCACTCTGGTCCATGCTGATTTGGTTCCGGTACTGTTTGCAGCAATAACTTGGTACTTGCCTTCATCCTTCCTTGTGATATTTTTGATTACAAGTATACTTTCCTTGCCTTCACCTTCAATCGCGACATGATCTTTATTAGGTGTACCATCATCCTTTGTCCATTTCACATATGGCGGTGGTCTTCCAGTTATATGTGCAGGCAGCCTCAATGTCGTCCCAGCTCTGATGACAACATTATTCTTTACAGACAAGTCCAGCTCGACAACTGGAGGTTCTGAAGAAGGAAAACGTAAATTAAACTTTGTTGTTTTAGCAAAGCATGTAATCTATATTATTTGTGAATGTGTAGTTACCTTGTGGATCTTTCACTATAACAGGTTCAGTCATGCCAGGGGGGCCTTCACCTGCAGCATTGACAGCTATGACACGAACAATGTATTTTGCACCTTCTCTAACGCCATATACGGAAAATTCTTGGCTTTTACATGGTCTCTCTGTGTTACGAGACCAATCATTTGCTCCTGCTAGGACCTTGTCAACATGGTACCCAAGGATGTCTCCACCACCATTGTACTTGGGAGGATCCCAAGCCACTTCAATGGAACAGCAAGAGGTATCAACTATCCTTGGAATTGGTGGACCAGGTGGCACTTAAAAGAAAAACATTATTACACTGTTACATTATTATTAGTAGTAGTAGTAGTAGGCCTATATTCGTACAATTATATTTACATATCACATATTAAAATTATATTTTAATATAAAATATTGCTTTAACATGTTTTAACTTACATATAGGTTCTTGTGCAGTCTTAGGATCAGACGGAACACTAAATTTCCCAGGTCCAGCTGCATTCTCAGCAGAGACTCTGAAGATGTAGGTCATGCCTTCAATAAGACCTTCAGCATTCAGTTCAAGTGTGTTGACCATATTTCGGTTAACTCTAGCCCAGTGTTTGCTGTTAATTTCACGCTTCTCGACCCAGTAACCCACAATAGGGCTACCATTATCTTTTGGCTCTTTCCAAGTAACAAGCATGCTGTTGGCAGTAATATCTTCAATTTCAGGCTTGTCAGGGGCCTCAGGTGGATCTGTCACAGACAATTATATAAACAAGATGACATTTCTATCCATCATTTAAAAAAAAAAATTTAATAGTATAAGTGAGGGTAGAAAATGTATGTATGGATGGATGGATATTTAAAATGTCTCACCAAATGGATTTTTAGCAACCAGTGGAACCGACACACATGGCGCTCCCGGGCCAAACTTGTTTTCAGCTGTGACTCGGAAGATATACTGCTTTCCTTCAATCAGTTTGGTCACTTGGAATTTACATACTCTTAGAGTTGAAGTCACAGTAACCCATCCAATTTCAGCTTTTGAGTTATCTTTTTTCTCTAAGATATAGTTCAGGATTTCACTACCACCATCATCTACAGGTGGATCCCATTTGCAGAGGACTGAAGTGTTCCTGATTTCCTCAAAAACTAAATTAACTGGAGGTCCAGGTACATCTATAAATTCAAAAGAATAAAAAGTACTTTACATCAATTCTTATTAGGACAAAATAATTCAGTGGCATATGATAGATAGACAGACAATACTTCACTTACCAAGCACATTAACTTCACAGGATGCAGAAGCAACTCCGTGATCATTCTCTACCTTGATCATATACTTCCCATGGTCACTTCTGACACAATCATGTACAATTGCAGAGGACTCGCCCTTCCTGTTCATGTCAATTGAAAGACGTTCAGGGAGGGGGGGGTAAGAAGGTTCCTCTGGTTCGGCAGAGCCTTCAGCATCTTTTTTCTTTTTTGCTTTTTCTGGCCGTGTTTTCTTTGCCACCGGTTCAATATACCCATTATTCCAATACCATGACACACTTGGGTATGGAGATCCAGATATGTAGGCATCCAATCTTATTTCCCCACCTTTCTTAACTGTTAAACCAGACTGCAGGCTTCCACTCAGGAAAACCTTAGGTCGTTCTGAAAACAATCACAGTGTTTAGAAATGATTATATTATGTCAAGTTTTTACCATCTCACATAACTTCACTCAAAAGTTATTTATTGGACGTGTGGCTACTTACCAACAGCATCGGCAGCCTTGACCAACAGAGTGCTGCGAGAAGGATCACTAACTCCAGCAGCATTTTCAGCACGAACACGGAACTGGTATTCCTTGCCCTCAATCAGGTTCTTAACAGTGTAGGACAACACAGGCACAAGGAAGTCATTGCATCTCTCAAACTTCTCAGAACCCTTAATTGCCTTCTCTAGAATGTAGCCCATGATTTTGCAGCCACCATCATACATTGGAGGCTTCCATGTAAGAGTGATAGACTCAGAACAGGGATTATTGGTTTCAACATCAACAGGTGGATCCGGCCGTTCTGAAAGGTAAAGAGCCAAGAAAGGAATCAACATATATAACATATAACAACTTAGAAATAATAATTATGGATTCATATATAGCTTACGCTTTTGATCCTCTGCAATCACAGGGTTGCGGATCTCAATAAACTCTCCACCACCAATCTTGTTGACAGCTTTAATACGGAAGTAGTACTCTCCATTAGGAATAAGGTCTTTAACAGGCCAACTCAATTTGTTCTCTCCTGACATAACAGCGACATATGTGCGCCTGCCAGCCTCTCTTCGCTGCAGAACATAGTGAAGAATTGGACTGCCGCCATCACTGTCCGGTGGCTCCCATGAGACTTTGCAGGAACTCTTTGTGACATCACTGGCAGTAATATCCTTGCATGGTCCAGGAAGACCTGTTAAAATAAAGGAAAAAAAATAATAAATTTAAACAGACAATAATTAGCACATTTTTAGTTAAGTATTTGTTCTTACCAATAACTTAATCACTTACCAATAACTTTAAGGTTGATTGTTCCTGTAGTTGAACCAAGTTTGTTCTCCAGGGTGATAGAGTACACACCAGCATCAGCATGCAAACAGCCTGTGATTTCTAAGTGGGCAGCAGTGTATTCAGAAGTGAAGCTAAGTCTTTCATCAGCCTTTAACTCCTTTCCATCTTTGTGCCAAGAAACTTTAGGTTGTGGTACAGCTCTGTATGGGATGGGGAGTGTCAGCTTTTCTCCTTCCACCACTACAATGTCCTGAGTTTGGACCTCCAATGTAGGGTTACCTATAGAAGACAAAAAACAAGAAAAGAAAAATGTCATTGTATTGCTCAATGGCAATAAAGTTTTGTGCTGTTTAAAAAATTTAGGAAAGGTACGTACAGTCAGAATCCTTAGCAAAGACATTCTCAGATATTTCTGATGGTTCACTGACTCCAACAGAATTGACTGCACGAACTCTAAAGATATGTTCTTTTTCTGGAATGATGCTTTCTTCTGCTTTATATTTTAGCTCTTTTACAGGACGTGAATTGACTCTCATCCACTTCTCAGTCCCTGCTTCACACTGCTCAATGTGATAGCCCAAAACAGGACTGCCACCATTCTTCTCTGGTGGTTTCCAAGCGATAGAAATGTGGCTTCTGCTGGCTTCAGTGACATGCAGTTCCAGGGGAGGAGATGGTGGACCTAGGTAGTTTGAAAAAAATATCATGGAATCATAAAATACACAATACCAATGTTAGTGGATTCTCATTACATTTTTCCAATAGCAACATACCTGTTGGATCTTCAATTGTAATGATATCTGTTGGTTCACTTGGGTGCCCAACTCCAGCTTCATTTTCAGCACAGACTTGGAACTGAACATCAGTTCCTTCAATGACGTCTGTGACTCTGTATTGGCAATCTGGTCCTGATGTCTTCCCTGACTTCACCCAACGAGTTCCAAGCTTTTCCTTCTTTTCTATGACATATCTACCAGGAAAAAAGATTTTTAAACATTTTTACGGGAAAAACTGGTTTTACTGGTCTTATTTTGCCCCCAAAATAAATACAAATCTGTCAATATCAGCAAATGTACCTTGTGATTGGTCTTCCACCATCATTCTTAGGAGCTTCCCATTTCAGGTCAACATGTGTCTTTGTGACTTCCATGACACTTAAAGCATAAGGTGGTCCAGGAGTAGCTAGAGCAAAGAAGTAGTAATATGTCTCGATTAACTACTGTATCGCAATATAGTTGCAACAAAGAGCAAAGCAGTAAAAAGGAAAAAAAGGAAAAAAGCAAAGGAAAAAAATCTTACTGAAAGTATCCTTGGCTAGGACAGAGTCCTCAAGCTCACAGAAATCACTTTGGCCAACAGCATTCTCTGCTGCCACACGAAAAACATACAGCGAGCCTTCATTCAGTGGAGTTACACTGTACTTAGTTTCTTTCACAGTGGTGTCAACTGTCTGCCAGCCCTTGCGCCTCACGTCTCTCTTCTCCACAATGTAGTTTATTATGGGTGAGCCACCATCTCGCTCTGGTGCTGTCCACTTAAGGTCAGCACAATTCTTGGCAACACTAACCACATTCAGCCAACGTGGAGGTGAAGGAGGATCTACCAAGTAAAGAGGAAAAATGTACATAATTCATATTAAATCATAACTGTTTACACGCCACAACCCAGACCAGGATAAGAGGTTAGAAGATGAATGGATGAATTATTATTTACATTACGTTTCATTCATCTTGTTATCAAAACCTATAAAGCTTCAGATTTTACAAATAAATATACATGCACCTATTTATATAAGTTTGTACTGACGTTACAACAGTGCTTTCTAAGATAATGCAGCTAAATGGCTTACTCAGTCTCTCCTTGCAGAGCACTGGATCACTGGGCTCACTGGGTTCACTTTCACCAGCAATATTAACAGCTCTGACCCTGAAGGAGTACTCTTGCTTCTCCATCAGACCCTTAAGAAACTGCTCAAGCATGGTCACACCCTCAGCCACGCGGACCCAGTCTACAGTTCCACTCTTAAGCAGTTCAACGGTGTAGGATTCTATCTTGGCTCCACCATCATGCTCAGGCTTAGTCCATTGCAGGAAAGCTGAGGTTTTAGCAACATCTTTCACAGTAGGTTTTCCCGGAGGCCATGGAGGATCTGAAGCGAGACACATTTTAGTTACATTTCATGACAATTTTCTACTTGAAAGATAGGTCAATGTAATAATTAACGCTGGTTAAAATTAACATTAATAAATTACCAATTGGATCTTTAACCAAAACTGGATCAGTTTCCTGGCTTGGTTTTCCAGGTCCAGCAAGATTCTCAGCCAGAACACGGAACTTGGCCTTCTTCTTTGTTGGAAGTCCTTTTACTCTGCAGATGAACATGTTATTATTAACAACAAACAAGAAGAAGACGAAATGTGACAATGGCAATTCTACTTGACCCAGTTTCAAAACTCATACCTGAATGTGGTATCTTTAATTGGCACCTTGTTGCACTTGATCCACCGGTCATTTTCTGGATCTAGTCTCTCAACCCAGTATCCAGTAATAGGGCTGCCACCATCTTCTTCAGGTTCATTCCATGTAAGCGTTAAAGAATCCTTGGCAACATCAGAAGGCTGGAGTTTTGTTGGAGCACCAGGTGGGTCTACACAAAAGCAAAGAAGAAATATAAAAATTAGCTAGAAAAGAAAACAAAAGCTTTCAAATGTAACAAATAAATGCTATTATAATATAAAATACATACCAAAAGAATACTTGGCAGTAATTGGCACATGTTCTGCAGAAGGACCGATTCCATATTGGTTCTCAGCAAAAACCCTGAAGACATATTCTTTAAGGGCCACCAGACTGCAGGCGTTGTATGTGGTCTGCTTAACTGTAGAGGAGAGTTTGTGCCAGACCTGACTGTCTGTGGCTTTTCTCTCCACAATATAGTTGGTAACCTTTGAGCCACCATCATCTCGAGGAGGATTCCAGGCGAGGAAACAGGATTCATTGGTGATATCAGAGATATCAAAAGCAGCAGGAGGGCCTGGCTTATCTGTTGAGGATATTTAAAAAACATAACTTTATGATCATTTAAAAAAAAAAAGTCAGAAAAAAAACAAAAAATAATACTGTACCAAGTATGTTA
>JAODKN010000037.1:8115704-8138039 GCA_026774425.1 Petrocephalus zakoni
AACTACCCGCTGTGTAAAGAAGTGCTTCCTTACATCCAGTTTAAAATGTTCTCCCGCTAATTTCCACCTATGGCCACGAGTTCTTGCATATGTATATATATATGTGTGTATGTGTATATATATGTATATATGTGTGTGTGTGTGTGTGTGTGTGTGTGTGTGTGTGTGTACAGTACCTCCTAGAGTTAGCTTTGCTGCATATCTCTGCCCTTCAACCTCTACAGCGTATTCCCCAACATCATCTGGAACTGCATTCTTAATGACCAGGAAGAGGTTTTTCCCATCCTTTGTAACTTCACTCTTATCATTGGGCTCCTTGGGTATCTCATCATCTCCTTTGAACCACTTCCAGTTTGGAGTATCCTTATATAGCTCACCTTTGAAGGTGGCAGTGGCCTTGGGTTTTACATGTTGGTCTCTCAGAGGTTTTACCAACCAATCTCTTACAATTTCTACGAAGCAAACAAGCTCTTGAGTTAATAACGGACTAGTTAAGCAATGACTTTTGTTGTGTAGATGTTAAGTGATTTGTAGGTACATACCAATGACTTTAATGTCTCCTTCAGTCTTGATGTTTTCACACTCACATGTATAAATACCAGCATCATCTTCTGTTGCATTCTGTATGGTTATTGCATGCTGTAGTCCGATGACATTAATAGCCAACTTTCCAGGGATTTGTTCAAGAGGTATACCATTTTTCTTCCAGACTACATCCCTCTCTTTGCTCAGCTCACAGGTCAAGTACATTGGCTGTCCTTTGAGGACTGACATCTCTTCTAAGTCCTTCGTAAATTTAACAGGGAGTTCTATGAAAAAAGAAAGGCAGGTAAACACTCAGGACCTGTACAAAAAACATTTTTACTTTGCCAAAAAGGTTGTCCCTATCCTCTTAACATAATGCCGAAAGCCAGAAAATTTATTTAAAAGGTAATTGGTTTCATCTACAGAGTATATTTCACATTTGATTTATTACTATTCCTATTTCAGGTAACTGTGATGACTGTTAATTAAATACCTTCAACAATGAGCTTGGCTGTGGAGGTTTTTTCTTTGTTTCCCAGCTTAGCGACACAAGTGTATTCTCCAGTGTCCGACAGCTGGACATCAATAATGGCAAGCTTACGATCTTTGCCATCTGAGGTGAACTTGTATTTAGGGCTTTCTCTCAAGTTGCTTCCATCCTTCATCCATGAAGTAATAGCAGTGGAGGGAGACACCTGACACTCAAATACTGCCGAGGAGCCAATCGACTCAGCTTCTTGTAGAACTATGTCTTTCAGCTCTTTGACGAACTTCAGTGGGACAGCCTTAAGCTGGAACCCAAATGGTGCATCTCCTGGTGGTTTTTCACCTCCGGTTCCAGTTTTTAAACCTTTCTTCTTATCTGCATCCCCAGGGGATGGTGTTTGTTTTACTATAATAAGGAAAATATCACTGTTAATTTCATCTCACTGAGTACTCCCTGTAATCATTGACATAAGCGTTTATTTTGCTATGTAGTGTCAATATTATAAATCTGCAGTGTCACTTATCTGAACTAAAACTTGTCTTTAAAAACACACCAGTGTATTAAGATGGAATGAGAAACACTGAAGCCACCTCACACCCACAGTCCATTTGCCTTACCTTTTAAACCTCTACCTTTTCCTGGTTCTTCCATCGGTTTCCCATCTGTATTAGGTTAGAATAAATTTTACCACCATGACAAATAACATGTTTCCAAATCATCGTCAAAAATTGCAGCACATATGAAAATGGTACAGTAACATCCATGGAGGGACAAGTATGAAAAAAAATAAATGATCATGCGACAATATAATGGAATAATGGGTCATCCAAATGAAAATATCACTGCAATGAACTGGTTATAAATCCTTAATGGCTGTTAGATTGTAAGGTTGAAATAACTCTGTTAAATAAACATAACACAATGACAGGCAACAATGATGAGGACAGACAAACTTTGAAAACAATGAAATGGACAGAAATAAAATTATGATGAGAATCGATGAATTTTTTCGAAGTGGGTATGATGGAGTCAGTGATGAGGATCAGCAGTCACCCTCTCACCTCGTCTGTCACCCTTCATTCCTGGAGTCTCAAGCGCACCCTCTTCGGAGGCTTGGGAGGTTACCTCCCAATCTTCTGAAGAGCCATAACTATCACGAGGAGTAAGTTCCCACCCTATACTTTCCTCCTCATCCTCCAACTGTTTCTCTGGCTCTTCTTTAGATACTTCCTCTTCCTGTTGGGTTGGAATTTTCCTGAGCTGCACTGATTCCGGAGACACTTCTTTCCTTTGTGGTATCTTTCCTTTCCCAATTTTAAGTTTAGTATCTTCAAGAGTTTTTTCTTCTGGTGGTGAAGTTTTCTTTGGTATTGTTTTTAGAGTAACTGAATCAATGGAGTCTTTAGGAGAAACTTTTTTTGGTAATGTTCTCGGTGTATCTGCGCTGGACTTCCGCTCGACAGGGGTCAATTCAACTGTTACTGGCTTTTCAACCTTTGGTGAAGGACTCTTTCCCAGTTCCAATCTGGGTTTTGATACTTCCACATGTTTCAGTAATATTTCTTTGTCTGTTTCCTCAGGTTCCTTCAGTAAGTGGGCAGTCTTCTTTAGTGGCACTGTCTTTTCATCATCCTTTGGACTCACCTTGTCTGTCTTCAAAGGAATAGCCTTTGAAGGCACTGGTTTCTCTTTTTGTTCAGGGGGTATTTCTGTCTTCTTAATCTGTTCAGGTTCTTTGTCTTGTGTTGGAATTATTTCAGCTTTCTTTACTGGTGCACTCGCTTCTTTTGGTAGCTTTTCCTTAACAACTTTATCTGTTTTTTTAAATATTATGGCCTCCTTTTCCTCGGATCCTGAAGGGATTTTTTGGATCGGTGCATCAGGTGTAGGTGCTTTTGAAAATGGCTTCAGTTCTACCTTTTCCTGTTTCTGTTCATCTGTTGGAAGTCTTTTCATTTTGGTTGATGGTCTACCAATTTCAGCTGGTTTTTCATCTAATGGAGTTTTATGAATAGATTCCAGGGCAACTTTTTCTGGTTCTTTTTCATCTGCAAGCATTTTTTCTTTTGTTGTTTTGGGAGCAGCAAAAGATTCTTTAACCATTTCATCCTTTTGTGGTCTCTTGAGAGGTATAGGTTCCCTTTCTTCCTCTTTTCCCCTCCCTTTATCTAACATTGCTTCAGTCTTAGGTGCAGTGACAGGTTCTTTAACTGCTTCCTCTTTTTGTGGTTTCTTGGGAAATAAAGGTTCTCTTTCTTCCTTTTTTCCCATCTCTTTGACTAACACTGCTTCTACTGGTTTAGGCACAGTAACAGGTTTTTTAACAGCTTCATCCTTTTGCGGTTTCTTGACAGCTAAAGGTTCCCTTCCCTCCACCCCCCTGTCTAACACTACATCGGCCTTTTTAGGTGCACTAAAAGGTTCTTTAACAGCTTCATCTTTCTGTGGTTTTTTGAGGACTAATGGTTCCCTTTTCTCCTCTTTTTCTCTATCTTTGACTAATACTGCTTCAGCCTTTTTAGGAGCAGCAACCGGTTCTTTGCCAGGTTTATCCTTTTGTGGTCTTTTGATGGCTGCGGGTTCTCTTTCCTCCTCTTTTTCCCTTTCTTTGACTAAAACAGTTTCAGCCTTTTTAGGAGTAGAAACAGGCATCTTAACTGCTTCATCCTTTTGTGGTGTTTCAGTTTTCTTGAAAGCCAAGGGTTCCTCTCCTTTGTCCTTCTCCTCTATTTCAGGTTTAGCAGGTTTTTGAAAAGGTTTCAAGGCCACAGTCTCCTTATCTACCTCCTTTTTTGGAAGTCGTGATGCTTTCTTCATAGTTAAACTAGGTTCTTCTGGTGTTTTCTCTTGTGCAACTTTGACAGCTTTCTTCAAACCTGCCTCCACTTTTTCATTTTCATCAGTAGGAATTTCAGCCACCTTTGATTCCACTGTAACATCTATCGTGGTAGCTTCCTTAAGCTCCTTAACCTGTACCTCTCCAACAACATCCTTTGCTTCTCTACTGGGGATTTTTGCAGCAATTTTGGGAGTTTCCTTAACTTCAAAAGTCTTCGTATATGTGATTTCCTTTGTAGCTTCAGAGTAGGCTATCTCTTTCTCTACAAAAGTTGAGGTCTTCGAAATTTCATCAGCTGGAGCCTGGGGCACTTTTTTAAGCATGACAATATCTTGTTCCTCTTCCTTGCCCTTTGATATCCTGGTTACCTTCTTCAAGGACAGCATTTCAGTTTTTTCCTCCTCTATATAAATTTTACCTTTTGATTTAAGAGATGACGGTGATTCACTTTGTTCATTTGACATAATAAAGGATTCACATTTAAACATAAATCACATGACATAACTAACAAACACTACCTCCCGTTCTCTCTCAGAATGGTTGCAGACTTTTCCCACTTTCGCTTCAACATTAAACATACACCAACGACAACAATACACAATGCATTTACATTTCTTTTGTTACATACAGGTGACAATAAATAAACACATATCAGGACTGAAAACTGAAACCCAAATAATTTTCATAATCTGTAATATGTGTAAGACAATTTAAACAGAGCCTTTACCATACCTTTTTGGTATGCTCCAGGTGCTGTAACGGGTCCCTTTTCACCATCTAGTCCAAGAAATGAAAATGATTGTCTAATCAATATCAAATAGTAATAAAAAAACAGTACAGTAATGCAAATTTGGTATCTTGTTTGTGTAGCTGAATGGGAAAATGGTTAATGTAAGGATGGATGGACCTACCTTACATTAAGAAGGAAATGGGTTTTAAGATGGTGATTAAAAAGGGTGACAAACCAAGACGAACATATACATTCACAGCAAACATATACTGTTGAAACACATGTAAAGCTAACCACCACAAAATACACATATGAAAGGCAGATGAACCAATGAAGAGGGGCCATTTAAGGGGACTGACTATGAAGATAAGGTAGTACCTTCTTGAGGTGTAATGTCTTTAACTGAAACCGGCGTGACTTCTGGTATAGCCATCTTCTCTGGTTCTGACACATTCAAGAAGATACATTGACATTTAAGTTGTGTAGACAATAAATCTAGGTAACTGATTATGCAACAAAGAACAATGTTATATGGACAGAAAAAGTGACACAAGTACTGAGGTTAGTAAATCTATGAAAATATTATGCAATATTTAATCCATAATACATAAGAAAAAGTATTTTCAGAATTTATATATTTTTATAAACGGATAAGGAACTTTTTTGAATCAGAAAGAAAACGCACACACACACACACACACACACACACACATATACAGAAACAGCATCCCAAAGATGTACCTCTAACTGGTGATACTGTGGAAACCACTTCCTCTTTTTTAGGAACCAGTTTTGGCTCATCTGAGGCTATCTTTGGAGCTGATGGAACTAAAGCATAAGCTTTGCTTAGGAACCTTGAAAAAAATTCTACTATATAACTTTTAGCTAGTTCAAAATAAAATACCTTTTACAGGTGTAATCTTTTCTGTATCTTTCTTGATGACAGGCATTATTTCTTCAGCTTTCGGCACTGGCTTTAAAACTTCAAAGGCACAATGTTTTAAATAAGAAGTAATTGGTATGGATGCTGATTTGATAAGAGGAATTAAGAAATATTAAGCAAACATGATGCCTCTGGCGAGGCTAAATTGTACTGTTTCCACATTTATATTCACATATATCAGAAAAGAAAGAATGGAAGAATTATATTTCAAGTAGTTAAAGTACCTGGAACTTCCTGTAATTCTTTCTCAACTTGTCGAATTGTAGGTTTTCGTTTTTCTGGAACCTTTTTCACTTCTTCTGGCACTTCAAGAAGATTGTACATTTACTACATTTCTATTCACAAAAGTCAACCAAGAAGGAATGGAAGAATGGTATTCATGTAATTAAAGTACCTGGTACTGCCTTTAATTGTTTTTCAACTTGTTGTGTTGTAGGTTTTGGGATTTCTGGAACCCTTTTCACTTCTTCTGGCACTTCAAGAAGATTACATATTTATATTTACAAACATCAACCATGACAAAATGGAAGAATGCTATTTCATGTAATTAAAGTACCTGGAACTGCCTTTAATTGCTTCTCAACTTGTTGGATTGGTTTTGGAATTTCTGGAACCTTTTTCACTTCTTCTGGGACTTCAAGAAGATGTTTATCAATCATTATCAATCATTTAACTTATTTTAAATATCATTAGACTAAGACCATATTAATTATACAAAGAAAAAGACTAAACATGGAGACTAAACAACAAGACATAAATGAATGCTTATACAAGACCAAATAAAATCTGACAACACAAGACACTTCAAACATAAAAACAAACAATTAGACAAAATACCTTTGGGTGGAGAAACTTTCTCTGCAAGATGATCAGGGACAGGTTTTGCTACATCAGGCACAGCTGTCTTCTCAGCTGCTGGCACTTAAAAAGGGATCAAGATTAAGAATCAATGTTATTTACACTCTGTCATATCAAATTGGCTAAAGACAATGAAAAGGCTGTGGAAAGAGACATAAAAATCAATGCGAGGTGACCGAAGAACATGCAGTAAACTCACAACACACACAACTTAGATTTAAAATATCTGGTGTAATTTCTGTACCTTTTGTAGGAACAACTGATACAGGGGCTATTTCAGGAAGAATCTTCTTTTCTGGTTTTGACACTTCTGAGAAGAACGGCATAAGATATTTAGCAAAGGATCAGAAATTAATAATTGGACATGCATAAAGAGAACTGACAAGAAGATATTACGTAAACACATAAACCACATAGGGTCAAACACACGGAAACACAGGCACCTGGTTTGACAAGATAAAATTAAAACTGAAGAAGTCAGCACATTCTGCTGAAATACCTTTTAAAGATGAAGCTTCAACCATTGCACTAAGACTTTTCTGGCCTGGTATCTTTGCTTCTTTTTCAGAAATCAATATTTTCTCTTGAATAATATCATCAGTTTTCTTCACTTTTTGTATACTTTCTTTCTGTAAGATAATTTCACTTGGAAGAATTTCTTCTTTCTTACCAGATATTACTTGTTTCGGAGCCATTTCCAAAGCAGGGGGGGGCATCTCTTTTTTGCTAACCTTTTTAGTAGCTTCCTTATGACCTGTTACTTCCATTGATTTTGGTTTCTCCCCTTTCTTAAAGGCGGCATGTTTAACTTCTGGAACCATTTCTTCCACCTTGGAAATTCCTATCTCTTCTGTCTCATGAATTTCTTTAGAAGAAACCTTTTCATCTGAGAGAGCTTCTGCTTGTGAATAAAGATAATATTTTTCCAAAGATGTTTTCTTTTCAGGGATATCTACCTCCATTATAGAGTCTTCTCTTAAACCAGGCAAAATGTCTTTAAGCAATAAGATCTTTTCTTTGTCATGTACATCTGCTAGGACAGAAGGAGTTTCTGTGGGAGAGATCTTCTCCACATGTGACACCTCTTTGCCCTTTGCAGATGATATTGTTTCAGTCTTCTTTGGGACTTCTGCCATTTTAAGATAAACATGTAATTAAGCAGAACAAAGACCATCATATTGTTGTGATGAGAAAAACAGCAGAAGAAGTAAAAATAAAATAAATTTCACAAAGACACACAACTGGAACAAACATTTAGTCATACAAACAGAACAATATAACAGAAAAAACACACAACTGTATAACAAGACAGATCAAAAGATTATTAAGAGTTTTTCTTTTTTTATGATTCCTCAAATTCTTTCTGTACCTTTTAGTAGAAGAACTTCTGTAACTGAAACAGGAACAGCACCGGGAAGAGTCTTCTTTTCTGGTTCATGCCCTTTCAAATATACATGTGATACTTAGAATTAAAACTCAGCAGTGGATATAAAAAAAGACCATCAGTGACGTACAAACAAGTAGCCTGTTAGTTGAAATGAGGAGCATGATCATGAGCATTCATTCTTCATTACACATCATAATACATGTAAACCATAAAAACTATATGCTGGTTATACGGAAGGTACTGTACAAGGTTTAGATCTACTGCCGCAAAGATGAGCATAAAATGAAATGGCTGATAGGATGACCTCATTCAGTTCATCACACTCCTGTCAATATACCTTTCGAAGGTTGGGCATCAGCGTTTTGTCTAATTCTTTTATACTTTGGTACAATTGCTTCCTTTTTAGGAATCATTGCTTTTGTTACTTCTGCAAAGTTTTGAGTGTCTTTTTCCATTCCGTGTATTATTTCTTCATTCAAAACATTTATAGCTTCTGATTCGGTAAAATCTATTTCTTGTTTTACACAAGGAACATCACTCTTAGTGGATACATCTTCCTCCAGAAGAACTTCACATTCCTTTTGGGGAGCTTCTTTTGAAGCGATTTCTGCATTAAGAATGGTTCCTTTTAAGATGCCCACTTCCGCAAAGCTTTGTTTCTGCAATATCAATTCTTTTTCTCCTTTTAGGCGCACGATGGGCCCAGGCTGAACTTTCTCACAAGAAATATGTACTTTCTTTCCCTCTAAAGATATATTGTCTTTTTGCTGGTACATCATGTCAGGAATGTCCTCTTTTTCCATATCTTAAAAAAAAAATGCGGAAAATTTACCGTCCAATAAACTTCTACACTTTCCATTCATTCCATTTCTTTTAGTGAGAACTATGATACAAACTGATTATATAAAGCTGAGAAAGCTAAAAACTGTGCTTGAGTTTTTATTGTTTTTTTATATATATTTTTTTTGGCTCTGATATAATTTTAAGCCGATTTAATGCTAAAGAGCCAAGAAATGCTTTTTGTGGTTCTGAAGGTTGTTCCTAGCCAGAGTGACTCGTTTGTTTGTAAGTGCAGTCTGGCAGTCGAATACCTCAATAGTTACAAAATGTCACAGATCTACAGTGGTCCTTAAGTTTCATGCTTGTAACTTGTGCAGCATGTCAAGAGAAAACTACAAAAGACTCAGAGATGCATACAGAAAGAGAGACGTCTGACACACAGACACACAAAACATAATCACGTATATATGATACAGCAAAGATTAAAGATTTTTTTTTTATTCCACATTGTAAGGTTCTCACTCCCGTTTGGTACCTTTTGAAGGCGCAACTTCTGACACAGTAACCATTTCAGGAGCAATTGTCATTTTTGGTCCAGTCCCTTTCAGAAGAAATTTCAGTGATTGTGGAAGAAAGTGGGGAAAAAAGAGTATTTAGTACAAACGAAGAATCCATGAGGAACAAAAAAAAGAGATGACACATTTTGATGGGATGTGAAATGAATATATATGTCCTGCAAATGTCAGAGGACAAAAAATCCATAATCAAGATAATGAAATGAATTAGTAAATAATAAATGAGGCTTCCATAATACCTTCCAAAATTTTGTCCGGAGATAGTGAGGTTTTCCTTTGGAAAAATTGATCAATGTCTTGAATAGGTTCTTCCTCTTGAAGTGCCATACCTCTAAAAAAAGGTTTGATCATTTTTTCCTTTCGTAAAATGCCTTTTCTAATGGCACTTTCTTTAAGGGAATCTCCTTTAACAGATATATGTTGTTTTTCTATAGAAATTGCTTCTCTGAGTTCCACTGTTCCTTTTTCTTGCTGTTGTACATTATCGTATTTTTTACAAGAATGGAGTGTTCCAGTAGGTTCTGTAGCCTTTGGCACATTAAGAGTAACTTCCCATTGAGTGTTTTCTTTTTTAGGAAAGAAATGAATATCCAAATCCTGAGCCAGAATTCCTTCTAAACCAGCTGCCCCTTTAACATCCTTTTCTGATAATGTCTCTTTTTTAAGTGCAATCTCTTTAAAATGATCTTTCTCTTTAAAAAGATGCCTAACAGACATCTTTGGACTACTCGCTATAGTATCTTCATCTCCAGATGTTGACCTATCTGTTTTTTTAATATTCTCTATTCCCTCAAAACTAGTCTGGATTTCATCTGCCTCTAGAAAGATGTCTTGTACTTTCTGGGTGTCATCTGTTGGAATATTAAACTCTGCTTCTAACTGAGTGCTTTTCTCTTTTCCAGTGTCTAGTTCCATAGAATGAATTCCCAATTCCCAAGGTGAAATACTCTCTACAAGAAAACCCTTTTGCATTTCTTCATTTGCTAAATCATCTTTTTTAAGTGTGATCTGTTTAAGCACATCTCCTTTCCCAGATAACTCTTGTTTCTCTACTTCAGCTTCTTCAACTTTAGATTTTGATCTGTCTGGTTTTTGTTTTTCAGAATCTTCTTGATGTTCATATTGTACTCTAGTACTATCTTCCATGTTTGCACTAATTTTAGTTTCTAACTGAGTGTTTTTCTCTTTCTTAGCCACAATTTCTTTTTCTTGTGAATGAGTTCCAAATTCCTGAGGTGAAAGTCTATCAATAAAAGCTTTCTTCATTGATAAAGCATCTTCTTTAAGTGCAATATTTTTAACAGACACCTCTTCATTCATGGATGTAGCTTCCTCAGATTCTAGTCTCTCTGACTTTTGTATGTTGTTTTCTTGTGTAGAAGAAGGTGGCGAGATTTCTTTCATTTCACATCTGCCTTGATTAGCAATGTTATTTTTGTCTATATTAGGTAATATGCATTCTTGAATTGAATCGTTGTGAAACTGTGTAGAAGAAATACCTTCTTTAAAAACATATTCAGTATTTCTGGGGGTAATTCCTGTTTTAAAAGTACTCTCTTCAACTGTTTGCGCCTTAGCTGATTTTTCATCAGTCTTTAGTTTTTCTCTTTTAACTGTCTGAGAGAAAATATTCATACTAGCAGTCTCATTTTCCCGAAGGGATGTGTCAGATTTGAGTGAGGACACTTTATCTGGGTGCAAATTCTTCAAAGATATTTCATCACCTTTATTGGTAAAGTGATCACATGGCAAAATGGAACTCTTGAAAACCTCTCTTTGTAGACGTAAGTTTTCTCCAAATGTTTTCTCATTTTTTTGATTAGCCACCTTGGCTTTCTTGAAAACTTCTGTCGCTTAAAAAAATGACATATATTTCAGATACAACACATATATTACTGTCAGAGGTACACCCCCCGCCCCCCCAAAAAAAAACAAAGAATCGGTATGCCAGGAGCTGATAATAAATGTCCGAATTGAGAGCACATTAATAAAATAGAATAGCGATAAAATGCATGATGCACAACAGACAAACACTATTATTGCCAAATGGATGGACGCTATCATTTTAAAGCAGTTTCCAAATGTACCTTTTGCAGGAGAAACTTTTTTCACTGACACAGAGAGTACCTCGGGAAAATATTCCTTATTTTGTTCAGGTCCACTTGGGAATTCTTGAGATTTTTTTGAGGATTGAGAAAGAAAAAGACAAGCAACATTGTTCAACACAAAACATCCAGTGACATGGAAAGATGAAAATATTCTGAGAGCAGGGTGGTGTTGGTCCAAAAAAAAAAAAACACGATAATTTAGCTTAATAAAAATGCAATGAGATGGGTATCATAAACAAAGATAACGTCCATTTTAATGAATAAGAATGTGTGATGATGGGATGGAGTATCATGTGGAGCACTTCAAATGGAATGTACATAATACCTGTCAAAGGAACTTCCGAAGGCTGAGAAAAAGGTTCTTCAATTTTCACACCCTCTTTCTGTTCAGAAGACATTGCCTTGAACGGCACTCCTGGAATTATTTTTTCCATTTTCTTTACAACCATTTTAACATCACATGGAATGCTAATTTCTTTCTTAAGAGACATTTCTTTTTCCATAGAAGGAACTACAATTTTCAAAGACAGATTTTCTTCCGTTCCTGGATTCTCTTCTTCCTCCTTTTGTGCTGTTAACAAGGACTTTACAGCTGTCCTAGGAAACAATGAGGTCTCATTTTCTGGAAGACGTAAGTCATCTTTTTCTAGGGATACTTTCTTGTCATGTGTTGAAACTGAGAACACCTCTACATTGGCAAATTCTTCATCTTTATTTAGCTGCATACTCTGAAGAGAAGGAGTTCCTTTGGGAGAAGCACCTTCCATTAAAGATGGGATTTCGTCCTTTTTTTGAACCATCTCACTTTTTTTTGTGCCCTGGGGAACTTCCAGCACTTCAAAATACAACATATATTTCAGATGTAATAAAGGCAACAAAGAAGTACTGCTTTTAGGACAAACACAGCTATAAAGCTATATACATACAAAATGCATACAGCAGACATGAACAAGCAGTGAACATAAAGACAAACAACAACGATACAAATGTAAGACTTTTAGCCTCAAAAGGGTAACTCAGAATACCTTTTGAAGAAGAATTTTTTTTTTGATTGATTGAATTAAGTCTTTGATATTTATATTGTAGGATCAGAAGAAAAATCCATTATTTGCCATCAATTAGTATAAGACTTTTTGATAATACATATGGAAATATATGGATCTACTTAGAGCGTTCAACTAGTTAAAAAAGCAAAACGAAGTGATGATATTGAAAATGGAAGTGATTTCACAGAAAATGTGAAATGAAGCATGATGTCAAAATGAAAAAAATGCAAAAATACCTCTCAAAGTTGTAATTTCTGGTGTTAGAGATGACATTTCTTGTTTTTCCTTAGTTCTTTCCTTTTGAGAAAGATTTTTTGTCCTCAGAGGTATTTCAGGAACATCCATAATATTTTCTTTATTTATTTCAATATCAGTTTGAGGTGCAATAAAGAGTACTTCTTTCTCAGGATTTTCAAATTCCATTAAATGAATCTTTGATTCAGTGACCGATTCCACTTGCTTTGAATGAATTTCATTTTTCAGTTTTGTTTCTTGAATGGCTCCTACTTCAGAAGAATCTTCTAGTTTTTTTACTTGAGTTATTTCGACTTTAGAAGCTGTCATCTGAATTTCAGGGATGCTTTTCTTCCCTGATTTTGGTATCAATGACCTATTAGTCTCCTTAGGAAATATATCTGTTATACACACTTCAGTGTGCTGGAAACATGTATCATGCTTTTGTGGGGAAACTTTCCCCTGAGAAAAACCATTCAAAGATGTGTCTTCACTTGAAATAAGGAAAAACTCTATATCCTCATCTGTCACCTCAGTAGTGTTGTACCCCTTTTGGGAAGAACTTGCATATCCAGGAAAAGTTTCCTCCATGACAACCAAAGCCATTTCTGTTTTTTGAATCCCAACTTGTTTATCCTTCTTGGGAAATACTGGCACTTAAAAATGCAATAAACATCTGAGATATAACAAGTGCTTAATTGCAAGAAACTCAACTATAAAAAACTGCATGTTGAAGTGGACAAAATTCTTGTTTTGTTGTGTCAAGAGAACTTAAGAGCAGAGTAAGTTTTACAAACCTACTGTTTTAACAAGACACTTCAGTGCATAATTCAGTGGATATTTTAAGAAGAACTGAATAGTAAGTGAATGAATTAGTAAATAATGACGAAGTAAAATAAACATGCTTAATAGAGTTTGACAAAAAGATGATGTAAGGCAACAAATATTAAAAACCTTGACAAGCCTACCTACACCTCTCTTTTAAAAGTGTACTGTTATTAGTAAGATTAAGATGTCACAGAACCTTTTTTTATTGAACAAGAAAATCTATGTAAGAGATTAATGATCGATATGATAATAATATGGATATTATTTTTTGAGTTAATTATTATATAATTTTAATCACTTCATAAATATAGGTTGCAATACCTTTGTCAGGAGCAGCTTCAGTTTTTGGTACTCGCTCTTGTTTTGCTGTAAACTCTTCCTTCTTGGTAGGGAGCACTTTCTTTTGAACAATTTCTTTAGTTTCTTGTAGGGTTTCTTTGCGCCTAGGGATTTTCTCTGTCTTCAGACTAATTTCTTCTCTTGGACCAGGTGAAACATCTTCAACAATAAGTATCTCTTTTTCCTCAAAGAACTGCTGGGTGCTCTCATACACCTTTTCATGAAGATAAATTTCTTCTGCATGAGAGGTCTCCTCAGTCTCATACGAGATCTCCTCCCATTTTTGAATCAGAGCAGATGGAGTCACCTCAGGTTTCTTGGGAACTGCCATCACTTTAAGAACCAATATGGAGATGTAACATGGACCACATTCGAAAAGCACACTACACACAAAACATATTGTACATTTATAAATAACATTTACCTTTATACATACAAGTATACATTTAAGGATTAGACACAGACATGTATTAAATGCAAGAGTGTTTTATGTGTTAAAGTGTTTTCCATATGGAAGTGTTTTACCAATACTTTTTTGAGATTAGTAACCAAATATTTTAGTTTTTAGAAATATTATAAAAATCCTCTACGCAAGAGATTCATTAAGTTAAAGAAATAATTCATTTGTCTATGGTCAAAAGTTAATATTATTATTTTCAAAACTGAAATAAAATATATTATAAAAAAAATTACCTTTCATGCATGTAAGTTATATGGATATCTACAATTATAAATTAATCTTGTATAACACTAATGTACTAATGAGATTATTTAGTTACAGTTTCAATTTCCTTGTCACCATGTGTTATATTTCCTTAAATATTTTAATTTCTGAGGATACTGAATAATATAATAATATTAAACAAAAACAACAGAAAATCAGCAGTTCGATCACAGAGACACAATACATGAACAAGAAATTCAACTAACAAAGACAGAAGGAAACAATAGTCAGATGTTCCTGAAGTGCCTGACTGGCCTGAAGCCTACCTGTGGTTAAAGTGACCTCAGCCTCCTTTGTAGGCACAACTGGTAACTTCTCCTCAAGGACTTCTTTCTGTTTTACTTCAGGCACTTTAAAAATATGTGTTTACATTATAAGACAAATTGCATAATTTAATCTACTCAATGCAAGGTATAGAAAACATTATAAACTAGCAATGGCTCAGTATTGTGCATGCTAATACCTAGTGCAGATTTAAGACACAAATATGACATGAAATCTTTTTGCGTATAAATGTCCCACTTAGCTCTTTTGAATTTTCCAATTAAAATGGCTGTTATAATTACAGAATAATAAATGCTCGGATATTAAGTATTTGTTGAGAAACTGAAATTTGTATTACATTTTAACTATTACTTTAAATACATACATTCCCTTCTGACTGTACAATTATAATTGATTAGTAGTGCTTTTTCTGGATTTGTGGGAAGTTAACACTCCCTGAACACCGGCGCAACTGGTAATGGAATCAAAGACCTTAAATAAATCTATCTTAAATATTGTGTATTTTTTATTGTGCTTGACAATGAGCGACAGAGATCACATAGTGGGTACAAAACACAAGACAAGAAGAATTCAAGATAAAAGTCAAGACTGCAGAAAACCAATACCAATAAACTCCAGGTCATCTGTCTTCTGTATTCTAATGATTAATCTGTACCTTTCTGAGGAATTGCCTCCTTTGGAACTGGAGGCTTTACGCCTGGCTTCCTAGCGGCCTCAGCTTTTGGTGTTTCTGGTTTCTTTTCTTCCATAAGAACTTTAAAGAAGACATGTACCAAGATTTGCAGATGTTCACACACACACACACACACACAGACAACAGCTTGGACAACAGGGATACAAACAGAACTCTGTGGAATACAAAGTCAGATGTGCTGGAAATGTCTGACTGGTCTGAAGCCTACCTGTGGTTAAAGTGACCTCAGCCTTCTTTGTAGGCACAACAACTGGTAACATCTCCTCAAGGACTTCTTTCTGTTTTACTTCATCAGACACTTGAAAGAAATGTTTTTACATTATAAGTTAAAAGCCTTGTTGGATAGTTAAATTTACTTAATGTGCATTATGAGGTATAGCAAACATTATGCAATGGCTCAGTATTATGCATGTTTATGCCTTTATTCCCAAGGCTGAAGGATCTGCCTGGGAATAAAGGCCAGTCCTAAGGAATCGTAAGACAGCAGTACACAGTACAGTTTCACAAAATGGAACTCAATTTGCTTTCAGCATTAGCTTTAGTTTTAACTGCTTCCTATCCATGTCAAATAAAATATGTTTGGGTATAAGTAGCCTGTTTAGCCCTTTGGACATTTTAAGTTTAAATTGGCTTTATATTTACAGAATTATTAATATTGAGATTAAAAATATGATTAGAAACTTCTATAACACGTTTACCTGAACATAACAGATACATTAAATATGTACATTGCCACTTGATTTCCTGGTTTTATTTGATTATTAATGCTTCTTCTGGATTTATGGAACGTTAACACTCCTTGAACACCTGTGCTACCAATAATGGACTCAAAAGCTTTAAATCAATCCATCTTAAATATCTTCCACAGTTTGTTACACTATATACTTTTAGTATGACATTTAGCAGCAAAGACATCACAATGAACAAGAGGATACAACAACAAGACAATAGGAATTCAAGATAAAAATCAAGACTGAGGTAAACCAAAACTAATCTCCAGGTCATCTGTCTTCTGTATTCTGATGGTTAATCTGTACCTTTCTGTGGAATTGTCTCCTTTGGAACTGGAGGCTTTACGCCTGGTTTGCTAGCAGCCTCAGCTTTTGGTCTTTCTGGTTTCTTTGCTTCCATAGGAACTTTAAAGAAGATATGTACCAACATTTGTAGATATCCAAACACACAGAGACACAACAGCTTGGACAACAGAAATACAAGCGGCACTCTATCGAGTGGCGTGAACAGTGGCATATCAGCATATTTTGACACGTAACTTTTCTGGAATACAATTACGTGCAATAACAGCAAACATGCAAAAGGAGTTCAGTCGATTTAAGCTCTCTGAATAATTGCATTTCTATACCTTTTCCTGGAGTGCCCTCTTTCCTTTGAGGAGGTACATCCTTCGGAACAACTTCCTCTTTTTTAGGAATTATTTCAGGAACTGCCTCTGGTTTCTTTGGAGTTTCTGGCACTTTAAAGAACATTTAAATATAGGCAATTGACCAAAGATTCAACAGAAGATTTAAGAGTGCTAACAGAAACTCAGACACACACACACAGGATAGGCATCAGATTTTACACTGTTACAGGGGACACTGGACAAAATCAATACAATACGGTTAAGGATTAAGGAATTATTTCAGTTGCAATAAAATATAGCAAGTTACAAGAAGTTACAACATGCATTAAGTGACCCAAGAGGTATACAAATACAGTGAAAACATCACCAAGAAATGTCATACATATATATTCCAGAATATGATTTAAACATAATGCTATCACATAACATAACATGCTTATTAACGGTTGAATTTTCTTCTGGCCTTAACTTGTAACCACTAACCAGATCAGCTCTTGACAACTGACCAGATGGCCTACAGTGTTTCTGTATCAAGGATCTTCTGTACAGAATCTTGTTTGTAGGTAAAAAAAAGGGGTTCATATATTTGCACCCCTGGTGAGAGCCATGTCATTTTTAACTTAAAGAATATTCACAGTAGTTGTTGTTTTAGGAACATGTTAACATTGTATTAAGAAATTGTTGATCTTAAAGAATATCCAAGAAGTTAGTAACAGCAAAAAGGTTAGCAACTAGTCAAGTAATACTGGCCCAAGCTTGATTTAGTCACCCTTTTGAGAATGCCTGATTTATACCTTTCTGAGGAGCGGCAACCTTTGGAACAGAAGGAACTTCTTCCACTTTCAGTTGCTCTGGTTTCTTCTGCTCTGGCCTCTTTGTTTCATCAGGAACTTTAGAGAATATTTATGTTGTTTTGGCATGACATTTTAAGTAAAACACATTAGCAAATAGAAGGTTTTCTTATTTTTCAGAAGCCAGACAAAGACAAATCAACATATTACACAAATATACACATATACATGTGACATCACCACAGAAAACGTATAACATGAAGTTTATACAAAAGACAAATTAATACCTGTGGAAGGGGGTGCCTGGGTTTTCTTTGCTGGTGCAGGCTTTGGTTCTGGTTCAACCTGAACTGGTAGTGCAGTTTTAGGTTCTGGTTCAACCTGAGCTGCTGGTGCAAGCATTGGCTTAGGTTTAACCGGAGCTGCTGGTGCAGGCTTTGGTTCTGGTTCAACCTGAGCTGGAGGTCTGGCTTTAGTTTCAGGTGTTACAGGTGGTTTTGGTTCAAGAGTCACATGTGCTGTAGGTTCAGGTACATCTTCAGACAACAGAATATACATTTATTAGCTCAAAGCAAGACAAATTCCATGCGACAAGAGCTTAACCTATGACAACAGTCAAAAGTGATTGAAGACATTACTGAACTTTGTATAACACAACAAAGCTGGTACAAGACCAACCACGACTGAAAATGGACAGAAATGTGTCACAAAAGAGCAACCTAAATTACAAAAAGCACAAAGACAAATAAATCACTGAGATCAAAGATAGAAACAAGAAATCGATGGAAAAAGAACAGAATAGAACAGAAGAACATTCAGAATATGCAACATATAAACAAAGGTTATGTGAGTAAAATACAGAAGTATTAGTTTAAAAAAGCATGTACCTTTTTTAGGAGTAACCTGATCTTTTTCAGGGAGGGAAGGAATAGCAGCACGCTTGGGAACAGGCTCCTTGACCTCTTCATAGTCTTTTGTTTGTAAATATATATATATAAAAGATATTTCTGATTACAATGCTCACAAACTACTGAAATTATACAGAAATCACATTTATAAAATATACAAGACAGGGACAGTAGAAAAGGTGGAAATTCAATCAGAATTTCAATAAGAAAACACGTAAAGCAAATACGATACAAAAAATTAAAATGATTTCAAACAGAATATAAACATAGGGACATTAGAATCACAGAAAAATAGCCATTTAAAACAAGACAAAAACAAATAACATTTATGAATATACCTTTTAGCCCAAGGCGGTCTCTTTGTTCAGGAACAACTATTGCAGTAATTTCTTCTTGAACAGGCAACCTGGTTACAGGAACTTGAAAATATAATTCCACATAAGTTTCACCTCATCAGACAAAATTAAAATCAAAAACTATACATATACTGACACACCATTTGAAAAGAAGCATCACAGGAAGAATCTTAACAAACAAAATCAAAATGTAATTAAAGAAAAATGACATTACAGTGAAAAGAGAAATATAAGACAGAGAAATTGATGCAAATACCTTTCGAGGGTACCTCAGGCACAGATGGAACAGCGGTTTCAAGCCCTGGTTTCTTTGGAACCTCAGGAACTTCAACAACATTTGCTTGGTTAGACAACTGCAGCAAAGCTTAGGTTAAAGTAAGCATCCCTGAATAAGCGTGATAACATTTGAGCCTCATGGCATGTAAGACGACCCACAAAGAAAAAGCAGAACCGATTTCAAAGCAGAAGACAAAGTTTTACATTTAAATAAAAGACATAACGATAAGTTTAATCAACAAAACACAGAGAGAGAAGATCAGATTTGCAAAGAGACATTAAGTGAGAGGCTGCTGGCGGCAACTTGGAATGCAGATGTAGCTATTAGCCGTGACTGACAAGCACTAATTCTACATTACCTTTCATTGGTGCTTCCTTTCGCTCTGCTACTTCAGCTCTTGGAACGGTTTCCTCAATAGGTACTCTTGGTGCTGATAAAAACAATAACAGTTTCCAATAAGAGTTAAGGGCAAATATTCATACAAAACAAACGGTGTTCAGATCAACCAGTTCATAGACCAGAGAACGACAACAAAACCTGTGGACACAAAACATAAAAACCTTCAAACTAAATTTCATGGGGGATCACACAAAACATCACAAACAAAACAAACAAGACAAACCACACATTTTGTACCATACAAAAACTCACAAAGCACAACAAGAAAATAAACTATCAAATGTGACAATATACATGAGGGAATGATGACTTTGGGCAAGAACAGACACTATTAATATGACCACGAGGACAAGTTAATGTAGATGACACAGGGTCATTATACCTCGAGTTGCAGAGAATTCCTGAATTACTCTTTGTTCTTCAGCTGTCCAGCTTTCAAACTCTAACAAAAGTAACAATTCAAGATAATACATTCAAATAAAAAAAAACTCAAAGCCAAAAGAAATTCAGTTGAGGAAAAAGAATTTAAGTATACAAAAGAGCTTAAATAAATTAGCTGACACGTTGATGTCCTTGCAAAAACATTATTCAAAAATTATTTAAAAAATGTAATTATTAGGTTGACCACCGCAAGCATTTTAGTAGAAGTAGTTTTAAAATCCTGAGATGATTTTTAAATGAACAAAAAATTAAGACTGTACAAAGGCATGCTGACACTTCAAAATTGCTCATAGTGTATGATTGTGTTTATTAGTGCATGAATGGGCCCTGTGATGGACTGACATCTTGTTCAGGGTGTACCTATGCCTATGCACTCCAAGCCCCCCCCCCCCCAGGCAATTATGATCAGAATAAGTGGTTAGAAGACAGATTGATGAATAAATGGATAGCTACACAGATGGGTAGATGATTATTGTTATGGATCGTTACCATTGATAATTAATGTTATTTATAGGGTGTTTTTCAGTCATTTTACCTCTGATTTCTGTCTTCTCTTCATAATAATCAAAAGAAGCCTCAACTTTGAAGAAAAGACATCCCCATGAGTTTTTCCCCACATATTTACTAAAACCATTATAAGGAAGTAAGTCTAAGCTTAGAGATTAGGTCTCTAATTTGCTTTCATTTATTGCCAATTCATTAACTATATTTCCTATTCTTACCTTTAGAGGTGACTGTAGATGACACCTCAGGAACTTGTATAGTCGATTCATGGATATCTGAGACAAGTTGAATTTATATTAATTTCTAAACCAGTAAACCCAATGTCTACATGTAATATGAGAGCAGTTATTCAAACACTAGGTATTCTTACTTTAAGAGGTTTCCCATTTGAAGTAAAAAATACTCACCATAGGAAACCCTTTCTATCTCAATGTCTGTGAAAGAAGGAGGTAATATATTATGTCACAGAATCTGAACCATTAACAGTATAGAACGACACAGAACACTGCCCTGCTCACATCGGTACAGACCTTTGCTGGACAGGTAAAGTTCAGCAGTGCTTTTAGCTTCACCTTTTGGCTCCAACCTCACAATCACAGAATACACGCCTAAAAGATTACCAATGAAGAAGTCTGAGTTTATCGGAAAGCTGTTTATTGAGAATATTTATTGGAATTCCCAATATCTATCTGACTTGACCGAACACACCTTCATCTTCTGAAGTAACGCTGCGGATGGTCATAAAATGACGACGACCTTCACTTCGAAAGCTGTACTTTGGACTCTCTTTGAGTTCCCATGTGCCTTTGTACCACGTTACAATAGCATTGTCAAAGGAGACTTCACATTCAAAGGTGGCGGATTGATGCTCGTTCACCACAATGTTCTGGATACGCTTGGTGAAATGGATTTTGGTAGCTAAAACAGATGATCGGGGTTTTATTAGGATGATTTCTTGTTGACTATACCAAAATCTTCATTTCATTTGATATAAAAAAGAATAAAAAATGTATAGAATGAAATTGAAAAAAGAAACCAAACAGCCATTTTGACCAATATGAAATCCGAGCATCAGCAAGAACATCATCAGAAGAGAGATCAGTAGTGCAACCAAAAAAAAAAAGATCCATAGACATTTCAAGTATTTAAAAAAGAAAAATGACAAAATACAAGAACTAAAAAAAGAAACAATTACATATAAAAGAGGTTAATGTACTCCTTAAAACACAGTATTAGTATGCATACCGTTCTCTAAGTGACATACAAAATCTGTGGAATACATACCTTTTACCTAAACATCTGAATCAATGGCCATGTTATGAGGCAAATATTCGTAAATATTTTTTGGCTGATGGACAGCCTCTGGATCTTGTCAGCTTTAGAATTTTTTCATCTGTTCTGAATCAATGCAAGCATTTCTAATCCTCTAATTTTTATTATTTGAAATATAAAACATATTTGCTTACCAGTTACAGGTTTCAGGTGCTCCTCATCTTCACGTGCTTGGGGGAAAAAAGAGTAGAGAAATGTAACCATTTCCTTTGTACCATTTAGATCTTGTTAAACTCTATGAATTAATGAAATACGTAAATTAATGGATTCTACAAAAAGAAGTGATAGTGGAAACTTACCCACAACTGTTAATTTGGCACTGGAGATGTGTGGGCCACACACAATGCGGTAATTTCCCTCATCACTAGACTGACAATTCTTGATTTTCAATAAGTGACGGTCACCTACAACGCTGATTTCATATTTTTGATCGGTGTCAAGCTTCTGAGTTCCTTTATACCAAGACAGACGGATCTCAGGGAAGTTGATCTTGATCTCACACTCAAACACTGCCACCTTGTTTATGACTGTGGTTTGGTCTGTGATGTCCTTCAACACTGTGATAGGCTGCAAAAAACCATAACC
>JAODKN010000037.1:8144831-8159941 GCA_026774425.1 Petrocephalus zakoni
TGAGGCTTTGGCTCTGTTTTAAGTACAGAGCAAACCCCAGTTACTGACCCATCTATGTTTGCAGAATAGTCTGCTGTTAGTGTCCTTTTCTCTTCAGCGCTTACTGCTTGTCTACGGACTCTCTCCTGTTTCCGTAACGCAATTTGTTCCTCACTCTTTTCAACTGTAAGTATTTCCTCCTTAGCTAAAACACATTCTGGCTGTACAGAATGAAGATGAAAATGAATACGCGATTCTTTTATAGGTTGAATGGAATATTGAATTTCCTTTGAAGAAAACTGTGACGACTGATCACAAGTAACTGACTTCTGCTCATTAGTAGTAACTGTATGCAATAGGGTAGGCTGTTTTATAATATCTGTTTGTTCAGCTACTGGTTTCTCACAAATAATCCTGCCATCAGAGGGTAATGTACCCTGGTCCCTTATAACCTGTAAATGCATGATTTCTCTTTCTTCCTTTTGAGACTGCACAGAGAGTGCATTTTCTAAATCTGGGATTTGCTTAATTTGTTCATCTTGGAGAATCTGTTTTTCTTCAGATATCAAACTTGACTTAAGAATTGCATCTTTACTATGAACTGCCTTTACTTCTTCTGGTCTACGTATGTCAAATTCTTCTTCTTTTGATAAAAAACTCTTTGTTTCAGTCACAGATGCTAGAACTGGCTTGAACATTTCCTTCACAACTGAAGACTGAGTAGAAGTTTCAAAAGTGAGCCACTCTGTAGAATGTGCTTCAGACAGTTTCTGTTTCTCTGTGGCCAAAGCAGAATATAATATTTTCACACCTTCTTTGACTCTGTAGCTTTGTTCACACTCTGGCTTTGAAATAATTTCAGATTTCTCATCCACGATCGGTAACCTGGTTTCTACTTGATGACTGCTGACAACTTGTTTTGGCTCAGGAGTTGACTGTATCTGTTCACCTCCTCTATCACCTAACAGCTCTGCCCTTACACTAGTTAAGGTGGTAATTTCATCAGTAACCGCTGACATTACTTTTGCATGTTGTTCTTGAGCCATTTTTAGTTCTATGACTTCAGGACTTTGAATGCGATCTGACTGCTGTTCTGTGAAACCTCGATTCTCCTGAACTCCAGAGGTGATAGAGCCCATATGAAGCTGTCTCACAGGAGCAACTATAGATGAAGTAGATTTGGGAGCCATAAATAATCTCTCTTCTACTTTGTGAGACTGTAGCACTTCAACTTCAGTGGTGACCTTCTCCCTCTTCTGAAAAATCATGAGTTCCTCATCATGGGTTATAATCTTGTGACTAACAACTAGTTCTGCACTGCAAGAGGTATACCCAGAGGCATTAGATGCCCGGCATGTATAAAAACCACTATCTTCCACCTGTAGGTTCCTTAAGTTTAAGAAGCCAGAACCATCTGGGTTGTTCATCATTATGCAATGGTCACTGGGCAGAATTTGTGAACTATCCTTAAACCATGTCACCTCTGGACATGGGTTGCCAGTTACTTTATAAGAAAAATATGTTTGGCCTCCTTCAGTGCTTTTTACATCCTCTATTGGCATGATGAATGAAGGGGGATGTCCCATTGCTTTAAAAAATCCCTCAACATGTTGTTCAATTTCAGTCTTTTCTTTCATTTTCACATACAAAAATGTTGTACACGTCGATCGACCAAATTTGTTGGTGGCAGTACAAGAGTATTGGCCTGCATATTCTGCCTTTACTTCTGTGATTATTAAAGTATACTCATCTTTCTCTTCAAGAAATTTGTAAACCGATGAAGATGTGATCATTTGTCCATTGTGAAACCATTCAACTTTTGGTTTTGGAATGCCTGAAATTTGTACTGTGAACCTGACCATCTCACCAACATTGACATTTGCAGGTGACATCTGGGTCACAAAAAACGGCCTCACGTTTTTCTTTTCTAACATGTGAGAATATCGTTTGGACTCTGGCTTGAGTTCAAGTGTTTTTGTTTTGTCTAACTGATGGAAAGTGCTGTAGGTTTCTTGCTCATCTTCTTCAGTAGTCACAGTCAAGCTAGAAAATTCTGTGTAAAAATAATAAAGATACAATTTTACTCAAAATACTCATACATTAAAAAAGATAGTACTGGATGGATGACTTTATGATGAATATTCTCCATAACATTTTAAGATGATGACAAGATGTTTATGTACAGCTGAAACATCCCGAATTCCCTTGCTCTGGATCATGTCATTATTGCAAGTCTTCACTATTCCATGTCACCATTCAATGGCAAGCAGATTGGTTGCCCCATTCTGTAACTGGTATAGTTATCCATGTTTATCTGACATATATCAAATATAAAAGAGACAGGAGCATTTTTCCATTACTTTATTAACTTAGGGATCCATATTAACATAACAGACACAAAAATGTCCACAATCTTATGTACAAACAACACATTTCTCTAGGTTTCATTAAAATATTCTACGTTTCAAAATACATGTGCTACTTAGCCTCTATTGCTCAGAAAGCCAAAATACTCATTAAAAAATCTCAAATTCCAAGCACATCTTTCCATGAATGTTCTGAAGCGAAGATATTTTAATTATTATCCAATAATTAAATGGCACTTTTAATTCACAATCAGAAATATTTACATTATTTTCAATTAGAGTATTTTTGAAGTTTATTTAGAAAATTCTACAACTATATAGCACATTTTAAAGTTATATTAAAGCAGGTAAATGTCAGGTAGTTCCCAATAAACAGAATTGGTAATAATTTAAGTAAAATTTAAGTAGATTTTCAGTCAAATTTCCCTCCACAATAGCCATTACAAGCTGATCTGCAGAATACAATGAATATTTCACTCTTCAGTGGGAGTTGAAATTATTTTTAGTCATATCAAATACCAAAATAAATTTTCATCAAAGAACAAAGCTTAAATAATAGATGCTCATATTAGACAACCAACCATATTTAATACCTTCGGAAATTAAAACTTAAAAAATCACATGGCTTCAAATAATTAACTAAATCATGTTGCTAAATCCAATGTAAAATATCCAGTGTACTGATATATTTATCATGCAAATACAAATAACTGTGTACAGTCCAGCTAGACGACCCATGTCTATAAAAATTTCCAGTTCTTTGATTTCACACCATTATCTACAACAGTCTACTCTTCTGTCACTGTAGTGTCTATCAGCCAGTAAGGAATCCCTAGTATATGTAATGTATGCCAAATACACTCAGTTCCCAAAAAAATGTTAAATGAAATTATAGTTTAACTTTTTTTTCTATTATTTTGAGAATGGGGATCACTGCTACTGCGATTTCTTCTTTTGCTGTTGATTCACCAAATTGTGCACAATCTCTCAACCAGAATCTTAGTTCTCCATCCAACGAATTTACATTCCATAAGGATCAAAATACTTTCAAAACAGAAGTTGTTTCAGTAAATCCTGCTTTATTACTAATAACGCATTTAAATTCACCAGCATCACCTTTGTTAACGTTTGTTATAATCAAATTAAAGTGCCCTGGTGCTTTTTCTTGTATTATGTACCTGCTTGTTTTAACTGGTGTACCGTCTTTATACCACTCTGCTGTGGGTTGTGGTTTTCCATTGACTAAACACTGAAGCACCACTGGAGTTCCCAAAGCTGCAGTCACATTTTCCAGTGGAATTACACACTTTGGGGGACTTTCAGTAATTTGAAACTGAAAACTGCAAGAGTCTGATGATTTAGCTTTGAATTCTACCTGATCATCTTTGGCTGGCTCTGCAAAAACATCTAAGTTAACGCTGACATATTTCTCTCCTTGCTCGCTTATCCCATTGTTGGCCATTGCAATAAGTCTGACGGCTTTCTGTGACTCATCAGGATCTTGATCAAACTCAAATTCAAGTTCTATTTCTGAGGCTTGCTCACCTTCCACTAATGTATTTCCAACAACTAAATCAAATTTTTGTGGCTGTAATTTAGCACTTCCAAGGGACACTGCAGTCAACTCTCTTCCTCTCGCCTTTCCTGAAAACACTTGTGGGCTTAACACAAGCAGTGTGGCCCTACATATTGTCTCACCAACAACATTTATAGCTCTGCAGGTATATATCCCGCTATCACGACTGTTTACTTTTTGAATCTTGAGAAAATGGTTGTCTCCTTCAGAAAAATAGACATATTTCTTTCTATCAAGAGGGATTTTCCTGTCTCCTTTAAACCAAGACACTGTTGGTGAAGGAATTCCCATCAAAGAACACTCAAACATTATATTGCAATTTTCAGGGGTCTCCACATCACAAATTGGATTTATAAAGCGGGGAGGCATTTCTGTAACCTCAAAAGCTATTTTTAAATCATCGTTTTCCCGTGAAATAAAATCTACAGTGTTCTCCTCATACATACTTGGTAGTACATCTAAGGAGATAATCATACCTTTATTATCAGCTGTGTATTCAGGGATAGTTACAATTTTGACCTGTTTTTCAAATTCCTTTACTTCATTCTCATCCAGCTCAACCTCTAGTAAGATCTCCTGGGGAGAAGGGGACCTTGATGAGTCGTTATCCTCAACATCAAATTGTATAACATGTTGATGAGTAACAGCAGGAGGAGCGGGCAGGAACTTGGCTTCCTGAGATACAACCATTACAAGAGCAACACTTTTTGCTTCACCTACATAATTAATAGCCTCACAGATGTACTCCCCCTGGTCAGCTTTAGTCACGTTTTTAATTTCTAAAGTTATATTGTCCCCATCTCTTTTTATTTTAATCCTTTCATCTGCAACTAGTTGGGTTTTATTTCGAAACCATTTCACGTTTGGAGAAGGCAACCCAAAAACCTCAGCAAAAAAAACTAGCACCTCACCTTCAAAAACTCTTTTTTTATTAAGTGGTTTCAGGAATGCAGGAGGAATTCCCTGGACTTTTTCCTGAACAGTTCCAAGACCAAGTGAACTGTGCCCCTCAGGAAAGATGCTACTTTCATCCACACTAAATGTGAGAGGAGTTGTTTCAATGCCTTCATCCTCGGGGGATCTTAGAAATTTTGCTGGTGAAAGGAATCTTTCACCAGAGCCAGTACTTTTAAGGTCAACTGGAGAAACTGGATATTCCTGAGGAGTAATAAAGCCCCATGATGTCTCAGATGGAGTGTGGAAAGACTCAGGCGATTTTGGAAATTGGGCATTCTCTGCTGAAGACACAGGAGTATAGTATCGTTCAATATCTGCCATTTCATCACTTAACGTACTGCCTATTTCAAAAGACATTTCAGATTCAGGAGACAATGCTCTCCCGCTTTCAGATGGTGGATTATAATAGTCATATACAGCACTGAAGGTAACCTCTTCTACTTCAAGCGAGCGAACACTAGCACCAGAAGGATCTAACCTCTTTCTTGCCCCTGCTACTGCCTTAGAAACAGGTTTCTGTTGCAGACCTTCTGATACAAGATAATCAGTTAAGGACAATGTTTTATTTCCATCAGCTATTTCAGAAGCTGGACTTGATACCCCTGATATCATAATTTTACTCTTTATCTCAAAGTCTGCACATTTCTGTCCTTCCTGCCCTTCAATATCTAGTTCATATCTGTCTGTCTGCCCAGATTTTATATCTTTTAGTTTATCAGAGCCAATAAAAGAAACAGGGTAGTCATCTATATGATCAGATTCCAGTTCATGTCCTTGTGCCATTGGGGTTGCAAATGGTAAGTTTTGCTTTGGCTTTACTACAACTTCAGGTGATGCTGACTTGACGATCATTTCTGAAGACTGCTTAGAGATCTCATCCTGGGCTGTCTCAGTATGACTAAAATTACTGGTAAATTTTACAAATGCTCCCTCCATACCTTTCCCAATTTCCTCCTCTGCTGCACACTTCATAATTACATTATCCTGCCTTTCTTGTGTATTTTTAAACGAAACTGGTACTAGTGCCTCAGGTCTAACAAGCGTAGGTGAGTGCTGAACCTCTTTCACACACGATAGTGAGACAAAACGACAGCCATCAGCAGGTGTCTCCAGAACATCACTCGTGTCCTTTTCTTGTTGCGTGATGTTTTCTTGAGTTGTTTTCACATTTTGTGACAATCCTAAATCAGCCTGTTCAGGATTAATTACGACTTTTGGAATATTCTCCTCGGGGAAATATGAATCAAACAATTCACTTGGAGATGAAACGCCTAATCCTGGCAGAGCAGACGACTCAAATGCCTGCTTTATTTCTGAGACTCTAACAACGGCACCTGAAGACTGCAATCCACAGCCAGTTATGGCAGGAATAGTTCTAGAAAGAACTTTTGTTGCTTGTGCTTGAATTGTTGCCTCTTCCTCAGCATAAACCTTATGTGTTCTTTGTTGTAATGGTGTCATATCTTTAGCCGAGATAAAATCACTGTCAGGTGATTCAGGGGCCCAATCCCTCAATTGTTTATCTTCAGTTAGTTTTGTGGTTTCTTTTGTTGTTTCGTGTACTTCTGGAGAGAAGTCATAAATATTACACTGAGAACTCAGTTCTGGTGAGTTGATCGGTGAAATAGTACTTTCTGCAGAACTGTCAAATGACACATCAGATATGCTTTCAATCAGTCCCAACTTATTCTTGGCAACTAATTTATATGTCCCTACATCTAAGTATGAGAAGTCATTGATGTATAGTCTGTATAATTTGTCTTGGGATTCTAATCTATATTTTGTGAGGGCAGTGTTTAAACATACATCATCATGAAACCATGTTATAGTAGGGCATGGGTCTCCTGTTACAGTGCACTCTAAAATGGCTGTCTGACCCTCTGAGCAGCTGATATTCTCTAGTTCTCTAATTACCTGAGGGGCTTCAGCAGAAACATCAAAGGAAAATGTAAATTTGTGCTTTGTGCTTTGTGAAACTCTATCACTGGTTGAGGTACCTGGGCATTTCCCAGAGGGTAAAAATGACTCTCTGACATCCTCATTAAATTCTGGGAGTGGCGTTGGTGCAGTGATCCTAATCTCCACAGGGGAAGAATGAAGAGACGATTCTAAGGTGCCTGATCTATGAAATACAGTTTGCGGTACCTGCAACAACTTTGATTCTGTGTATATTTCAAGTTCCTCTTCAATCATTCTTTCGAGACTATCTTTATCGATCTCACGTGTTACTTTAATTTCCTTTGAGTATCTTGGATCTTTCTTAGACTGCTCACTGTCAATTATTACGAGCGCGGCTGAGCTTATTGCTTTTCCGTACGTATTAGATATAACACATGAAAAAATGCCCTGATGGTAAATAGTAGGGTAGTAAATTGTTAGCTTTGACTCAGTTGCTTTGCTGCGTATATCATAATCTGAATCTTGTAGAAGAAGACAATTATCTTTGTACCAAGTAACATTAGGCTGTGGGTCACCCTTGAAGTGACATACAAATTCACTCATCTCACCTTTCTTCACTTCCAAAGAAATAAGTTGCTTTACAAAAAACGGGGCATTCTTTTTAGATGGTAAATTAACTTGTTCATGAGATTTTTCGGCAACTCCATACTTTAAACTTGTAGTGCTCTTATCAGCAGTCAAATCACACTCCAATGGAGAAGCACTCTTATAAGTCAATTTACTATGACTCCCGTCTCCAGGATGGTCTGTCACAGTTTGCTCTTCTCGCAATAAACATTCATTCTTACTTTTATTAATGCTTTCTTGAGATACTGATATTGCATATTGGTCGTCTCTAGGCAGGATGCTTTCTTTTACTTCTGAGCAAACATAAGGTGATTTTTGCCATTTGTCCTCATCAGAAAAATCCTCTGTCTTCTTAGTTTTACATTGGAACTGTTCTGTTACAATCCAATCAGATTCAAGTTCAGCAGCTTCCTCCTGTTCTGCCAGAAAGTCTTGCTGCCACTTCATCATTCGCTGAGATTGAGCCTCTTCTTCACTCATGAAAAACACATTTTCTGTTTTTGTATTTTCACGCATGATGGTTTCACTACCAATTATCGCTTGAGAATATTCTGTTTCATGGTCCTCAGGAAACTGATCCGAATCTGCCTTCGCTTTGACTTTTTCAGCAGGTTCAAACAGTTCTTGATGTGGTTCTATAGCTTTCATGCTGTTTTTGGACTCTTTTTTATTTTCAGTCATCATGGGTGTATATTCTGCACCAACCCAATCAGAGTCAAGTTCAACAGCTTCTTCCTGTTCAATCATAACATCTTGTTGCCATTTCATAATTCGTTGAGCAAGAGCTTCTTCTTCACTTACAAAGTGTGTGCTTTCAATCTCCCTTTCACAAAGGTTCTCCCGGGACAAATGATGCTCATAAACACCCTGTCTTGATGGCATCTCTTTTGCAACTTTTGTTGTCTTGGACCTTGAGGATTTTCTACTTGAGGGCTCATAGATTTCTGCACCTGATTCTTTATCTGATGTCTTCTTTGAGATGTGTCCCTCCGACTTCATATATACTGGGTCTGTCTCTTCTGTCCATTCAGGCTGCAAGCCTACAGCTTCTTGTCCAAATTGCATACCCTGCTGCCATTTCCGTTTGTGTAAAGTTAAATATTTATCTCCTCTTTCTGATATTTCACTTTTAAAGTTTTTCTCATTAATGTTTTCCCCTGAAATTATTTTATATTCAGACTTTCCCCTACGTTTGATATTCTCTTCTTCATCCATAAAGCTTTCTTTAAATGACTTAGATCGTTGTACTTCCTTATCTACAATTTCATCATCCTGGCTTTCTAATTCTCTAGCATTACCCATTATATTTGTAATAAGCAGCTGGGTTTTCTTAAATTCAGACAAAGCCAATTCCTTATCACACTCTGGATGAAAATGTTCGTCTGTCTCGATATCCACATTCTCATGAGAAACCAATTGGTCATTATCTGCTAGGAATTCATGTTCTGTCTTCATTTCTCGTTCATTCCTTTTGACAGCTCCTTGGTGTACTTCCTGCAGGTCAGAAGTTTGACCATCATCCTTCACTTTGATATCCTCAGTTAAAAGCTCTCCTTTCATCATTTGGATGACTCGAGATCTGGACTGTGGTTCAAATGTATGTCTCACCCGTGGTGTTTCTAGCTCCCCACTCTGTTTGATTTGAGCTGAAGTCCTTGTTAGGCTATGTTCCCCATAATCACTCGCTCTGATCATTTGTTGAGTTTCAGAGCCTCCCTTAACTCTTAAGCGTTCAACATACTCAGCATAGCTGGACTCACTTGCAACTGATTCTACATCAAATTCTGATGATGACATTGTGGAGATGGAGAGACGCTTTTTTCTCTTCACAGCTTTCTGCAGTATATTAAGTTTGGCTTTTACCTCTCCATGGAGACTTTCTGTGTCACTAAACCGATCACTGAATCTGTCACTAAACCTATCACTAAATCTATCGCTGTACCTATCACGGCCAGTAAATCTGTCACAATATATGTCACTGAAACGGTCATTAAATCTGTCATATTTTTCAAACATTGGAGGGGGAGAACGTGCTCGCTCAGATGCAGTTTCAAGTGTTGCTTTGTCTAAAGCTTTAGAGGAAGATGATGTTCTGAAATACACAGTACGCATTAATGTATCCCTAGATTGAGATCGTCCTCTGAAAGCCTTAGACTTTTTATCAAAAGGAGAGCCAACACACCTTAGGTCAACCCTGAACTTCATCTCTTTCCTTTGCTCAACCAAAGATTCAGTGCTTTCATGGGTACTTGCTGACCGTCTCAAGAAACTTAAAAAATTAGCATCTTGCTCTTCCCGTAATGATACAAGAAGTGAGGCTGTTGACTCAACAGATCCCTCTGTATTGATCGCCATTACTCTGTAGCTGCCCGAATCTTTTTCCTTAATGCTGTCAATAACCAAACTGGAAGTATGCACATGCATATTGCTTTCATTATGGACCTTACGGCGAAACTCTTTCTGAATTGGTCTATTATTGTGAAACCACAGAAATGTTGGGCAAGGCCAAGCTACTAATTCACAGCAAAATATAGCAGGATCCCCTTCTAAGACAGACTGGAATTTAATCTTTTTAGTGAAAGATGGCTTAATTTTTTCAGTGGATTCATTTACAGATGATGTTTGACCCAAGGAATGATTAGTAGAATTAACATTGTGGTATAAGGAGTCGTCTGTGCCTGATACGGAGCCTTGTGGTTGTCTTCTCTTATTCATGTTTTCAACCACCCCTTCATTTAAAAACAATTCTGTAAAATAAAAAGAAAATTGACTCAATAAATTGTTCATTCAGGAAAAAAGAAAATGAAAAAATGTATTTAAAATTGAAAATTAATAAAAATATTAAACACATGCAAGTTTCAAAGCCATGAAAAAACAGTTTCACTCACCATATTTGTTCGAATAAACGCAAGACTTGGTTCTTTTATAAAGATTCTGACACGAAAATTGCTTGATGTTTTTGTTCCTTCTTCAAACCGTGGACATTTCTTCCAAGAGTAAGTTTCTTAGAGAGCATTAATATTCCCAAAATAAACTGATCCGTTTAGAACACAAAATCTTCCTCTATGATTCAGAGTATGCTAAAATATTCCTTACCTGACTTGCAGAAAGATGAATAAACGCCCTTTCTAATCCTTTGAATGGGAGTAAGCTGATCATACATTTGAAAGACATTTCTTGCCAATGAAGAATAAAATGTACATAAATGAATAAACTGTAGAAATGTATGAGAAGGCGTTTATTCGAACTAATATAGTTTATCATGTTATTAAAAAAAGCAAACAACATTAATCACATACCACTATCTGCAAGCCAGTCTAAGAAATATTTGCAGGGAAAAGAAATTTTAAATGCAAAAAAAGAAAATAAAAGATGCGGCTGTTTGTATATCTTTTAAAGAGAATTTCCTGTAGTCTGGAAACTTTAAAAGATACAGCAAAATTTTTCTTCAAAGTAATAACCTCCACACTTTAAGATAAGAGTAGACAGATGCAAAACAACAGATTGCACTTTTCAAAAAAAAACTCAAATGCAATTCTTATTAGTGTTCTGTACATAGATATCGAACAAGGCCAAAGATTTTTTTTAAAGATAGGTACACTCAACACCTTACAACTGCCTGCATGCTGTGTGCTAATAATAAAGTCAAGATGAGTTGTAAATGATCACACATATAAATACTATGTGAAAAGCTCTGGCCATTTAATCAATTAAAAATAGTGAAGATTAATCCTACCTTTGATTTCCGCTTCAATTTTGGCTTCAATCTCTTCTTTCACTTTTGTCACTGCAAAAATGAGGCAAACCCTATCTTAAAATACACTTTCAGATGCCATGATTTGTTTACAACATGAAAAAATAATCTGCTGCTTGTTTTTCCATTTGAGAATACTTCTTTGCAGCAGAAATACAATGCACCTAACAGGGTTTCTAAAATCCTCTTTTAAATAATGTTCAACACATGAGTAATATAAAATGAGTTTTTATAAAAAAGTAGCATTAAATGCATCAGGGGTTTCACAGACATAGAAGGTAAATCCTATTTAAATAATGGCATCACACTCTTCTGATTTTTCAGAAAGCCTCAGTATAATAATTACAAAGGACCTGGTCTGGCTTCTTTCCCAGATAGGAAAAGAGTTTCAAAAGTGTAGAAACAGTGAAACACAAACAGCAAAATAGAATATTTAATCAGAAAATTGGTACACTGTCAACTTTAGATACTGAGGATTAGTAGGGTGACAAGTTCTTTAATTTTCTGGAGCAACGAATGGTTCATGGGAACATTCTTCTTTAATAGTCAGCTAGTCTCTGCCATCAATAAATGGTGTGAACCTCTCCAAGTAGTCATGAGATGTGGGACACTGTGCGGGCTTTCTGAAGGGATTCCCTGACTGGAATTATTTTCAACATGTTTGCGCTTTCAGTGTCAGTCTCAACAATCAACACAAGCCCGTATTATAACATCTGAAAAGTTAAGAAGTATGAGTAAAACACTGCAATGTCACATGGTTTAATGAAAGGGAATGATCTACAAACTCAACAAAATCAACAAAAAAGGAAGGAATTTAAAAATGTAAAAAAAAAAATACCAGGCAGCAAAATAAGTTGTACTAAAGAGAAAAGACGAAATTAAGAGGAGAAGATGAATATACCACATGCAAATTATTTTAGAAAAAAACTCAGACTTTACCTTCACTGGTTATATAAAGGGTCGCACTGCAAACAGTCTCTCCAGCATGATTGGTTGCTTTGCATGTGTACTGCCCAGCATGCTCAAGAAAGGCGTCAACTATAATTAGTGTGGCAATGTTTGTCATTTCATCAAAATGAAAGACAACATTCTTTGTTGGTTTTATTAGCTGCTGATTGTGGAACCAGCTGATATCTGGTGCTGGTATTCCACATACACAAGCATGGAATCTGGCAACTTCCCCATGACACACTATGCAGTTTACTACAGGCTGAATGAATGTGGGTTTTTGAACAAAAGGCTCCTTTTTTACACAAGTTGATGCATGCCACTCAGACTTGGCTATACTCTTCTCAATTTTGTTTTGCCCTGGAAGGAAGTATATCACTGTTCAAATATGAAATGAAATATGTTTCATTTCAGCATCATAAATATATGTTCATAATTTTTTTCCATGTGTTTCCAGGTATGCTTGTACAAAATTCAGATAAATTAATGAAATCTCAAAAGAATCATACATTACATGCTATTATGCAACATAAGCAAGACAAGTGCATCACAAAACAATATTTTTACCCATCTACTGATCAAAGATGCAACAAGATCAGTACAGAGGTTGTCATGCTTTTAAGCAATTAAAAACTCACCGTCAACAGACAAGACTGCAGCGCAAGATACCATCCCAGCTGGGTTTCTTGCCACACAAGTGTACTCCCCCATATCCTCAGGGAAAACTCGGGAAATCTCCAGCTGACACTTATCATCAAACTGAGACATTCTGAAAACGTCAGATTGTTTGATCTCCTTGTCTTTGCAGTACCAGGTAATCTGTAATTCTGAAGGGAAATCAGAGAGCATTACATATTACATCACACACTGTAGCTATATTAACCAACAATCATAATCCAATACATTGCTGTATTGAACAGCTAGTAAACTGAAACAGGTGAAGTACCTTCTCCAGTGACACAACACTGAAAGTGAGCAGACTCTCCTTCATTGGCAGAGGTGTTGTAAATCGGAGAAATAATTACAGGGGGGGACAGTGGAGCTCCGGTATCAGGGGAAATCACTTCAGGGACTGACAGAGGAGATAGATTTTATTACTATCCACAAACACAAACACAAATCATATAATTTGGCACAAATATCCAACTTAAAATTACTTTTTTTTTCATTTTTATTCATCCAAGCAATGTAAACTCCTACCTTCTACATTTAGAGTAGCAGTGCTAGTAGCCTCTCCACACTCATTTTTGGCCTCACAGTTGTAAACAGCTGCATCTTCTGGGAAGGCCTCAATGAGAAGCAGTGTGTACTCATTGCCTTCTTGCAAGAACTTGCACTTGAATCCGGAAGACAGGACCTGGGAGTTCTTGTACCAAATCACCTGTGGCTGAGGGATGCCTGTCACCACCACAGAGAAACGGGCAGGCTTTCCAGCTTCAACAGACAGGGGCTCCATATGTTGAATAATCTGTGGAGGCTCAGGAACTGAGTCAACGAGAATATATTCACATGTTAGTGGAATATTTGTTTGTGCCCAGAACTGCATTTAGTTATATATATTATATACTTAATTGGATTTGTATGGATCTTTTAAAAATTATAATATTAGCTTTTAAATCCTATACTCAAGAAAAGAAAACTGATAAAGTGCTACTCACTACTGACGTGAAGTGTGACCACACTGCTGTTTCTGCCAGCGATAAACGTGTATTCCCCAGCATCATTGCGATATGTTTCCGTAATGGTCAAACGATGAACTTTCCTAATTGCAACGTAGTGAAACCTGTCCTCCGGTGAAAACTTAATCTCCTCTCCATTTCTGAGCCAGCGTCCGTCAACATCATCCTCATTGACTTCAAACTCTAAGGTTGCCCTATGCTTCTCAACAACCTAAAAATGTAAAACGAAGAGAAATACATTTGCACATATAATTAACACTGTATTATTGACTTAAGGCATAAGATTTATTTACGGCACGATATTTACGGTAATTTCTTTCTCCATGGGTTCAGAGATCCGGACATCACGACCCTCCACAGTAAGATGAGCTTTGGAGGTGCTAGAACCAGCAACTACACAGTATTCTCCAGCATCAGATAAACGGACGGTCTGGATCAGAAGACGATGCAAGTACTTCTCAGTGGAAACCTTAAATCTGGAAAAACAAATTGCAACTATATAAAAGGGTCAAAATTTAGAAGTTACACAACTTCTAGATATATCAAGTTGCACCTAGCCAACTGTACATTACTCCCTTTCACAAATTCTTAGGTCGTCAAATGTACTACTTTAATGCCTTTGTAAAAGGAAAATGCAAGTAGATTTTTAGACGTGTATTGCAGGGGCGTAGATTTAGGGTGGACGGAGGGGATGTGTCCCCACCAATATCCTCCGACCATTGAAATGTCCCCACCAATAATTTAATCCACTTAAAAAAAATAAAAAAATTGTGCTGTCATCATTAACCTAGACACGCAGAAAGGGATAAATCACATTCTTTCCTTGAGTCCTCCCGCCCCCAAAACACATATGAACATTTTGATTGGCTGCGCTTTTCCCTGCTATCATGTGAATACAAGCAGCGCCAAATGCAGTGGATTTTTTTTTCCCGTGCAAGAAGGTGTGTTGGGTGACATGCATGTGAGGATGGCGGCAGCAAACAAAAAGAAGCTGGACATAAGGAGCTTCAAGTTCGCTAGTGAATCTATCAAAGTCCATCAAAGTAACGACAACAGTTAACATTAATGCTAATGGTTTGACGCACATTCATTATAGCAGAGCAGGCTATAGTCTGTGAATACGGACATAAAACTAACAGCAGGTTAAACAGCTAAATGTAAAAGTATAAATATGATCGCTGTCTGTTCTCCTAATCTAATGACGACTATTTGTCAGAAATCAGTCTTGTGAAAGAAATTGATATGCTGCATACTAATATTGCCATGGCTAGAATTTTGTTGACAGTTCACCAATAGACAATCCACTTTGCACAAATAGTTTTTAA
>JAODKN010000037.1:8176971-8194845 GCA_026774425.1 Petrocephalus zakoni
ACAGTCGGAAGGCATAAAATGTAATATTCCAATAAAAGCATCTTACTGAGTGCTGCAGTGTTAGCAGGTTGTAAGTATTTCTCCTTACATCGGTTAAACATTGCACACCACAATATAATTAAATCTCAATTATCAGATGAGGGGTTAAATAATAAATGGTTATCACTATGTCAAGCTAAAGCCCAAGTACTGGTCGTTTGATCTAAAGTGTCATAAATGCTTTCCCTTCCTGTGCATCTGCTGTGCATCTGCTGTGCTCACACTTATTGTTTACCAGCTGTAAAAGGTTTCTAACCATTTCGAATCTAACAATAGTGTGAGACATAAATTAAATTTAAAAACTAATATTTATGATAAATCCATCTTAGCCTGAAGGAATCTTGAAATTATTAAAACAGAGAGAAAAATCTAAAAAGAAAACTGCATTCTCCATTGGTCTCCCTCAGATCGATCCTACTGTCATACATATTTATCGAGGGTTAACTGTAGTTTTGATAATTTGTGCAAATAAAGTTCCAAAGGGACGATTGAAATGTTATCTATATTTCAGTTATTGAATATTGATGTTCTGCGTTGACGTGGCGACTGACGTCATATCTATGAGGACGGCCATGACGGACGGCGGAAGTGATGAAGCGCGAATGGACGGCAAGTGCAGTAATAGGTTAAACGACAAAACGAAGACAAACAGAGATAATAAACATTGTGATCTCCTGCTGTGCTGTGGGCTGTAGTAATAGACAAGGCTACAAGCAAGGCGTATCCTTCTACAGGATCCCGGAAAATAAAGAGAAAAGGCAGAAGTAGGTTGCGGCAATTAACCGTAAGAACTGGCAACCATCCACCCAGAAAACAGAGGACGTCCTTAGGACGTACGCAACACGTCCCCCTTTTGGGGACGTCCTAAGGACAACCGTGTTAGTATGAAAAATAATAATAAAAAAAAACATTCAAAAGCAAGTTGTCATGTCAGCTTCCAGGAATAGCATTTTAAATATATAACTTAATCTTAAGGACGACCTAAGAACATCTTTCTGTTTTTTTGGGTAGTTCCCACTGCCATCAATTAAGTAGCACCGCTTCGATGTCAAATGCTTTTGTAAGCTTTTAAATCAGCTCTGGTGAACGGTGATATGCTGTTGACGACATAACGATATAAATCGCTTTTTAAGCCTGCTATGGAATACTTTTCAAAGTAGCGATGTTTGTGGACACCATCAAGGTGGGGGGGTTCCATCGCAGCAAGCACCGTACTTTTGGCACTTTCGGTACCTCAATAAAGCACCAGAAGTTCTGTACTTCTTTTGTGTTGGTTTTCCACTGCCGTAAAAACTGGTATCGGCGCTGAATAAAAGGACAACGTGAGGCGGTGCGTTTTATTCTGAATTCGAATGGCTGTAGTATACAGCTGGACGATATTGGATATTAAATCTAAAATCGCATGTTATGAACATGCAGGTCTTACGTCGCTAGGCAGCTACATTAAAGATCAGACTTTTTCTTACTTTAGGTTTTATACGGACATTATGGCCGGCGCAGGGGGTTAATGTTTTGCTAAAACATTTTTACTTTGGCATAGGGAAAAGGTTTAGCTAGCTTTGCAATTTTAATGGTTATTCCTTGCATATATTATACTGATATCCAAAAATATATTTTACTCTGCCTCTATCGCTGTATATGAAATTACCACTTCCGCCGTCCAATATGGCGCGGTCTCGTGACTATGCTCACGTGTCTACAGAGCATCAGTTGCAATACTGTGATGAGAGATGAAATGAAGGCAAATAGTTGAATGCGTTACTTTCCGCTACACCAGTTGCTCTTGGTTTGTCTGTATGTGAACAGCAGTGGAGGTTTCTGTAACTGTGTGCTCTGTCAGAGCACTAACAGCTTCTCTCTCTAGCCTACCCGACTGCAGCCATCAAGGTGGCTACAGCTACTGCTCTCTCAATGTCTAATAGGATCTATGTCACCATGTTCAAAATAAGAAAACACAATCAGTTCAATGGCAGCATTTAAAATCAGCAATATGCCTGTCCTAAAGAAATGACTACCTGAAAACAAGAACAATGGAAACTCTTAGGAACACACATTAATAGTAACAAACCAACATCTATTCACAAGTATATGTGATTAAAGTAAAATTTCAGACAGTTAGGAAACAACACTGTGTGCCCTATGTTGGAACACTTGAGCTCTTAATATTATGTTACATCTCTTCATTAGTTGTATCAGTTAATACCATCCTACCAGCAGATTGTGTGCATCTCTATTTCACTAAGCAATGCAAAATATAATGAAGCACCATATTAATTGACATATCCAGTTAGAACTGTTAGGAACAAGTGTATCAAAATAATCACTACAAAACATAGACTGAAAAAAATAGTAAGATAGACTATTTTCATCAGGCTGTATTTCAAAGACATGAAATGGTTTTGATTCCATATGACATATAGCACATTATTATGGAGCGGAATACTTTGTCACAGGTGCTTTTATCTTAGGTTGCATCTATGATGATCCTGAGTGGACTGATTTCTTCAGCTGCCTCAAGCTTTGTCGATACACACTTGGATAAAAATATGGATTAAAAACGTTTTAAATATGATTATACTTTAGAATGGTGTGGTAGGTTATATTATAAGTCATTATAAGTGTTCACTTCAGTGGTCTAGTTCCAGTTTTTGGATAAACACTATTACTTAAATATCTTAAATATTACTTTATGGTTCCATCAGTTTGCTGCTATTCAGCCACATGGTATTTTGGTGTACTTATAGCTTTGGTTCACTCTGAAATATGAAGTTTGCCATATTGTGTGTTTATTGCCGACATTTATATCACTCCAAATCAGTGGGTTTAGAAAAAATGGGAAAAAATATCATACATTTCTCTAGTTGTCTGTCCTACTGGCATAACCTACTGACTTTGCTTTAGCATAAAATGTGGCAGCAGTCAGAGACATGAAGGGTCACCCCACCATGGCTGGGGTACCTAATAAGACCCATAAATATGCTATGCCAAACTCTTATTAAACAGACAGAAGAATACAAAATCAGAATATCTGACAGAATATTCTATTCTGGACTGGTGGAGATAAAAATGAGCCTGATGTTGAAAAGAATATTAACAGGATCGTCAGGTTGTGAAAACAGCAGGAAACAAGGCTGTGCAAATGGTGCACCGACGTAAAATATGCTGGATAATGCTGTGCACATGTGTACAGCACAGGGGGCTTAAGCCTCCTTATCTTTGCTGTCCATTAATTGGTGTAATTTGTATAGTTTTCGTTAAAGACTCTCCACCTTATTTCACTTGTATTTGGAGTGTAATTCATTTGCCAAAAAGAGATAAAACACACAATAAACATATTTAAAGATTAATTTGACTAAGAGAATTACTATTACTACATTCAAATATTCAGTAGATACCTCGATAACATTGTTATCGTGAAGTCTTTTGGCCATGAGAATCACGTAGTAAAAATCTGATATTATGATAGCCCTAGTAGGTATAAATAAACCTATATACATATTACTATGAGTTGTGAGTTACAGGATGGAATGTTGGCTGGTTATTGGATGGTGACCAGATATAAGCGAATTTTACATGTGAACTACCTGTTCCTTTTTGGCTTCTAAGAGTAGACTTGTCCGCTCTTTGGACTCAGAGCGAGGCTCTCGACTACATGCCCGGTCGACTGCAGCCACCACTGTGCCTACGGCGGCCATTTTGTCACCCATATGCTTGTCCTAATAAATTAGCTAGATTAAGATCCAGCATTCATGTGCATGAACTTATTGTCAAATGCAAAACCCATCTATCCTTTCTCACCAGAAACAAACACAAAGATATGTTTCATAAAATTATATTAAGAATAATCTCCAGGATGCCTAGAAGTTGTGTCAACAGCCAACGAGAAGATTCTTCTTGATGAAAAAATCCAGTATCCAATGTATTGAACCAAACATGCAGGCATGCTAATAAGCCACCAAGAGTTTGCTTACCTCTTTCACTACAACCCCAGCTATTTGCTGCTGTGCCCCATAGCCTTCCCACCGCTGCTCCATTTGTACTTGAGTGGTAGAGGTCTGGACATGTGTGGCACTGGCAATCATGCTAGTATAGCTGGACTCAGCTACATAACCTCCTTGCTTCCAGGGAGGGAGGACATCAGGGCTTGGCGTAATCTGCTTGCGGGTCATCACTGGAGATTTGACTGGTCTGATAGGGGAGACTGACAGCCTCATAGAGGGAGAAACTGACCTGTGAGAACAAGCAGACACCAAGAAACAGATAATCAAGTATGATTACTTGAGAAAGATCAAAGTAAAAGGTATGAAAATTGTAGAAGTAAATTCCTTGGTATGCCAATAAGAATAAAGATTCAATAAGAAAAAGAAGCTGATAAAATGTATTTTATTTCAGATATTGGCTAATACTTGTTCCAGGCTTACCTTACAGGAGTTGGAGTAGGTGCTTTGACATGCCTCACAGGGGAAGGCGATTGTTGACGTGCGCCTGCAACTTTTGACACTAGCGAGGATGTTGGGGACTTTGAAGTTGGCTTTGGGGGCACAGATGGAGGAGTCTTGTGCAACAGCTGCTGAGCAATGGCACCTTCATCCACATGGACTTCCATCATAGCGGTGGCTGTAGCCTGATAACGAGCTTCAGCTCTCTGTAAAAGATTTCTTTGCTGTAATGGGTCTGTATTTCTTTATCAGTGTCTGACTTCAATCTGTAGTTTTCAAAGCCTACCTTCTCTACTCGGGTCTGTCGAGTCTGAGAAATCTGAGCAGTTGAAATGACAGTCTTTGACTTCTTGGCAGGAATTGCTTCCTCTTCACCTGGATATTTAAAAAAGCATAATAATGTATAATAATGAAGTAATCTCAGAAAAAAAAAAAATTAGTAGTAAGTATTTTTAAGACCAAGAAAAGTACAGTACATGCGTAGTTCATATTAACATATAAAAACAAAGGTTACCTTGAACCAGCAGTTCAGCAGTAGAGGTAGCACGCCCACTACTATTGGTAGCATTGACGGAGTATGTTCCAGAATCTTCAGGAAAGGCCTCAGCAATTAACAAACTGTAACGATCTCCCTCTTGAACAATTTGAAAGTCAGCAGAGCTCTGAATCTCAGCGCCCTCCCTGTAAAACTTCACCGCAGGTGTAGGGATTCCTGTAACGCGTACATCCAATCTTACTCGGCTTCCTTGTCTCACGGTCATACTCTGTAATCTCTGAGTGAAATTTGGAGGCGCAGTTTCCACTGTAAAGAACAGAGCAAAATCAAAACTTTTTCTAAATACCACATTCTTGTATCATACATATCATAAATTGTATATGACATGTTAGCTGATTTGGCTATTCTTACTAGGTGGTTATCTATTACATTTCATTAAACTGAGTATTCTAAGGTCCAGACAATCAAATATTCAGAAGGTCAGTCTTTCTAGTGCAGCACTTTTTCTATCTAGATATGATTCATGTTACAGAATCCAAGAGGAAATGAAGGTTCTCCATGCTGCCCTATTTCATATTACTATACTAATACTAATCTACATCATCTTAATTGTACTCAAGCTATTTAATCACGAAATGAACATTAAGAACTCACTCTTTCTTTTAAAGAGTTTAATGATATTTACTGACAAACCACAGAAGGTTGGTTCAATATATAGAACAGTCCACTCATTGTCACCTGTAACAAGTAGTTCTGCGGTGCTAGTGGCTTGTCCGGCACCATTGGTGGCTCGTACAGAAAACCTTCCACTGTGTGCAGCTGTCACGGCGGGGATCATCAGAACAGCGCGGCCATCGCTGAACGAGATCTGTGCACCGGGCAGAGTGGCAGCAGAAAGGACCTGGCCATCACGAAACCAGCTCACCTCAGGAACCGGCACGCCTGTTGATATTAAATAACATTTTCGAAATCATACTCATGTTCTTCACACATACTACAATCAAAAAATATTGTTTTATGTACTGTACATATTTAGGTAGATATGGATTCTCCTAGGAATTGTTGCTCTCATAGGAAGAGTCAGAGGTTTGACACTGTGAATGCTGACATACCACTGATTAGAGCCTCAAACGTTGCAGCACTACCCTCAAGTGCCACAACGCTTTGCAAGGGCTGTATAAATGTTGGTGCTTGAGTTGACATGGTGGTTGGCACCCTACAGGGGAAAATGGAAGAAAATACAAAATGTTAGTCATATTCTATGACATTCTATTCAGTTAAAACATTTCAACAAGCCAATCTTTGTTTCTTAACTTGCTAATCACTGGGCAAAATCTACTAGCAGAAAAGCTATTTATAGGTCAAGATAAGATAAAAAAAACACTACTGTTGCACCCCAGCACCTGGCCATTTCTAGCTTAATACTGGCACCAGGGAGTCGCATATCAAGGAAAAACAATCCAACAGTGATTGACAAATGACAGAGACTGTGATAACAACTGATAGCATAAATGTTCCTTATTCAACAAGTATAAACAAAGTATAACATTTTAATTTTAACCAATGACAAAATTGTGAAAAAGTGTGACACCTCATGGTTATTACTAAACCTTTACTAAACACATAGAGACTAACTACAAAAACCAATAAATTCAAGACTAATTACATAAAATTGGTACGTGAGAAAGGTCACCAGAAATCCAAAAAAAAATTCAATAAGGTTCAAATGCACAATAAAAAATAAGTGAAACTAACCAGAGTATGACTCAGCAACTATAATTGTGACTAATTTTCATTCTATACTCAGCCTTAAAAAGTTCTGTAAAAGACAATTCAGCATTACAAAAATTTGCATATTTAAAATTAATGTTACAAAACAAAAAACTTCTATAATTAATTAATTACAATTAATAACATGTATTCTGTGAAAATAGATAAGTACTTCAAATAGATGGAATATGATTTATTGTTATAATTACTGAACTTAAATAATGTATAGATCCACAGTGGAAAACTATTGATACACCAACTAAACCAGTCAAAACTGAATTAAACAGTGAAGATTTAATAGGCCTCCAGGGAACTCATCAAGTCTTTTCAGAAATAAGTACATAACCCTAACAAGTACCCTAACATTCACCATATTCACCAAGACCATAAGATCAAAGTAATATTACTTCATAATATACATTAGAGCATTCATATTGGTACATAAACTTACATTCTATTTCTGAATCATATTGCATACATTCTCGTTTACGGAAAAAATCCACTAGCGGTAGAAAGTAAATCTTTTTAAAAATCAATTAATTCTCTATTGAGCATCATAGTCCAAGAAATCTTTCTCAAATACTGTAACAAATGTTCTGTTTAATATAAACATTGATGTTTATATTTCTGTAATTACTATTGAAAATAGTGCAAATAACCACAAACTGCAGCTTACATATAAATCAGTAAATCAGTTTCTGGAATTAGCAGAGAACAAAATGGTATTTCACATTTCCCCTCACACTTGTGTGAGAAATGTCGGCACAAACATGACATCCTCTTATGCCACATAGTTCTTATAAAAAAATGAATGGCCATATTTTAAATAAAGAATATTATACCTTGCCTTTTCAACCTAGGCCAAAAATGAGCTCATTTCATTTTCAGCAAGGGGCAAATAAATAAAAAACTTAATACAAGAAAGGCAAACGTTATTCCTATAAACACTCTGCAAACTCATATGAAAATGAAAGAAAAGTTACACATTTCAGTACTTCAACTAAAGTTAATTTCCTCCAGTGTGCTATGTGAGAGGCCCGTATCTGTGTGACAGAAATGGCTAACTCCAAAAATAATCTGCCTGAAGCCTGATTGACAGTCACCATGTGGCACATAGCTGCTGGTGCAACTGATATGACTGCTGCTGATTCCCTTAAAAAGACATCACAGCCCAGCTGGGACACCAACCCAATGCTATCAGGGGCTATTCTTGGCAACTCCCAAATCACTCTATACATTAAATTTAAACTTTAAACAATCAATGTTAATGTTTGTTGTTTGAAAGTACTTAACCAAAAACTTTCTTTCCCAATTTTTCTTAACTCCAGTAGAAAGACTTTTCCCTAAGCTATATGCAAGATTCATTAAAAAAAAGGTTTATTTACACAGTACTTCTCATATTTTACATTTCAAATTTGTAATTCATAAGATATGCTCGATCATTTCACATTGAAGTAGAATTTCACTGGCTCAATTTTATGGAGCAAAAGTTACTTACCTGTATTCACAAGGGTGCCAAAAAACTATGGGACTGGCCCCAGAAGGTTTTTATCTTCAGACAAAACCTCTATCCAGAAATGGTTTCAGAAAATCCAATGTGAGAAAAGTTGAGCCTCAAAATGACCTAAAAACAAAACTACACAGGATTGTAGCCGTGTAGTTTTGCTTTTGCTCAGCAATCCCTACACCCGAGGCAAGGCTGGGAATGCTCCAACTGCTCAGAAGTGTTAACACTGTTGTTTTACCATATATACCCCTAGACCATGGAGCATCATCACTACATCACCTGTTCCCATTGGTCATTTCCTGAGGTTGAGGTATCATGGGATTGGTCTGCCATTTTATGCAACCTCACACCTGTCACTCATGCCTCTTATATGTACTGAAGCCAGTCTTCAATATGGAGAGCCGTTTCACTTCTGCAAAGGATATAAACACTTAAAAGTATCAAATATACAAATTGTTTGTAACAGTAGTTCCCCCTGGTAATAAAATTTCACCTTACATCTAGGAAGAACTATTTTATTCCACTGACATACCTACAGTGCTATGACGGTTTGTTCAGTTATCAGATGAAAATTCTCTAGCTCCTCAGGTTTGACATTAGCAATTTCTGATCTGCTGTTACCTACCTGGATGATTTTTAACTTTGTGAACAAAATGATAATTCACCTCGAAAATAACTGCATGAAAATATGGTTGAAAATAAAAATTAGAATATTATTTTTATAACGGAAACCTTGCTTACATAAAAAAATCTTTCCCCTTCAGAAATCCCTGCTTTTATTAAACAATTTCAAAGCTCTGATTTCAAAGATCTGCCATTAATCTGTACAAATATTAATGTTTTTAAGTAACCAATAGATTTAAGAAATAATAAGTGAGCAAATGCCTTATATTTCAAGATGGTTATGCCTAAGGCCTGTATGCCTGCGCAACCCAACTTTATCTATGGCAATGTTCCAAATGCCAGACATGTCCACTTCATAGGGGCTGCACTTAGTGGTGTCACATTTTAAGTAGAGTCCCAAATGCAAGTAATGAAGATAAAACTCCTGGTAACACAATGCATCGATCCATAAAAATATATATATATTTGTGATAATTATAATCACAATGACCCAAAAGCAGTAGATTTATAAAGGATCTTCTTCCATGAGACAGACATCAACAGTATGATGACAGAGCAGCAGCCCAGCTGAAAGGAGACCCTGCTGGTTTCTGGTATGGACTAGGCCTAAGATCTTTACAAATCATTATGATTTGTTACACTCAAAGTCACACAAAGCAATGTAACAGCCTTTAAATTAAACTTCTCACAAAAGAACAAAAAGCAAATGACATGGGAAATCAATATTAATATCAAAATCTACTTTGATGTATTTCGCTGTACTCTATATAAATCCCAGTTAAACTTGCTGCCAACTGATCCATTGTAGTGGTACACATGTTCATTGTGTGCCATTTGGTTACATAATTTTTGGTTTTGTATGCACAATGAAACTAATACACTGCTTGATACAAGCACAACCTATATTCAGAAGTAGATGTTCAGCATTATGCTAATTGAGGTTGTGAGGTGGTTATGGTTAATAATGGTTACTGTCAGACATAATCAACAGTTATTTTGGTTTCCTAAACTAGTTTGTTTGGAAGAAAGTGAGACTGAGACCTTCAAAGAATGGTTCTGCTGACATATTTGTATTGGCGCAGATGGGCTGCGTTACAACCCTGTGGTTATCTTAGTGGGTGTATGTGAGTATAACTAGCAGGGCTATATGTATGTGAGTATAACTAGCAGGGCTATATGTATGTGTGTATAACTAGCAGGGCCAGCTCTAGCTATAGGCAGTCAACTAAGGCCCCTGAATGACCTGCCTAGTGGAGGATGTGAAATAGGGGTGGGGGGGGGCTCCGAAAGTAAAGTTTTACTTTTGGGTGCCTTAAAGGGTAGAGTTGGCCCTGGTAATCAGGGAGAATTTTATTAATCAATAAGGTGTTTTTGCTACATAAATGTTCCAAAGAACTGCCTCTTACTGCCACTGTAGACACTGTAGTGTGCGAAATCCCAGACAGTAGCTGTTTCTGAAATGCCAGACCCACATCTGCCACCAACCCACCACGTTCAAAATCATGCATCATATCCATTCTTAGATGATACAGCACATGCATTCAAAGTAAACAGGAGAGGAGGGCGAGCAACAACTCAGCATTAATTTCAATTACATCACCTAAAAATCAACACTGTATAGACTATAGAAAGAAGGCCATCAATACTATAATATTAAATACACAAAACAAGTAAACCATTACTGCAACTGCAAAAAAGAAAAACAACAACAATAAATACAAAAACCAGTGGAGAGGAAGGAACATTTCAAGACATCATTATTTGATTCAGGAGGGAGGGGGGACTTATTACAGACATGAGGCTACAGACTAATGACAGTTCTGTTCTTTTTGTGTCCCTCTGATGTTTTCTTTTGTTGACATTTTGATTAAACAGTGATAAATATTTTATCAACATGTAATACAGATGTAAGACTAACACCTGTGTGATGTGGCAGAATTACACACAATAAAGCGACAAATTTGATCAAATCAAACCAAAATTTAGATCAGGAAAGAGATCAAGTAGCACTGACAGAAACAATAACCCTTACTGATAGTGATATTCCACTGATAAAACTGAAACGTATATAGACTTTCACACGAGCACTAGGAATTTAAAAGTTTTGTATAATATGGCATGGATGCAGTTTTTACCTTCAGGTCATTATACCACAGTTAATAACAAAGAGGGCTAAAGAATATAAAGGAGGAAGAGCACTCATTCAAGCTGTGGTTTTGGTGGCTGGGGCATGATAGGGTTATACTGATTTACACAGCTGAGCCATTTCTGGTTAGTCGGTTTTGCAATGCCTACTGTAGAGCCTTTGAGCAGGTGGCTCATGTGTCACCAATTCCCATTTTGGAACAGCTGATAGCCAGCTTTCAGTCTCTTCCACGGGAAGGGAACTCGGGCAGTTTCTGGTTGCTGGAGAGAGGAAGCCCAGCCTACATGGGGATTCAGAGTCACTATGAGTTTCACGCAGCAAATATGAAGGCTGACCTCCCATGGCTTCATCCTGGGGCTTTTGTATCATGCCAATGCCTCATGTAGTGCTTGCAGGGCAAATACAGAGGCAGCTGCTGCCTATGCCCTCTGACCTGTCAATAACACACATGGGCAAAGGGAGGGAGGGGGAGGGGTGTTTTGCCACCTATGTCGTGACAGGAAACTAGGAAATTGCACGGCTCGCTCCCAGCAACAAATTTACCATGCATGAATCAATGGTTCTTATTTCAAAATGTTAACATCTCTGCATATTACACACACTGTCAAATGGGAACATGTTGAAAATGGGAAACGTTGGGTGACACTAAACATGTTTACGATGCATTAAACAAACATGAGCAAAACAGGTGACATGTAGATTAAAGCATAAAACACATTTTCTGGGAATTTCGCCACACCGGACCAGAGAGAGAAAATGAGGGAGCCGTCTCATTCTACGGCATTAACTGGACCTGACAAGCAGCAGCAACTGCTCCTTATTAAATATCAGTATGTTTACTTGTGCATGTTCATCAGAGGTTGTTTGAATATTACCATGTCAGCAGGGAGTGATGTACAGTCACTACAGATATCAGGATGCGTCAGGACAAAAACACATTGTGCCATTCGAGAAGTAACATTTTATTGAAGATATGTACAAACAATTGAAAATACACAATTACTGAAGCATTATTAAAGTACACTAGTTAAAATTCAGACAGGATAAAATACAAGGTGGCTCTGTACTTTTGAATGTAGTAAATGTTATTTAAATGACAATATTCTTTTATTCATAAACAAATTCAATATTCAAGTTAAAAAGTTAAATCCCTTTCACAGTACTGTACTATACACACATTAGGATGCATTTTTGAGAGAATACAAACTGCATACACAATAGCTTCGTGTACGATCCTATAAAGCTGCCCCGACTTTCCCGAAAGAGAAACCAAGCTATAGTTTTGATGCCAAATTAACTTAATCCACATATAAATAAATATATAATCCTTTCATTATACATTAATTTCATATTCCATCCATCCGCCTTCCCAGAACCACATACCCCGAGCACAGCTGTAGTCTGCAGTTGTCCCTATAAAACATGGAATACACCTTGGATAGGATGTCAGTTTGCAATAAATAAAGGAAAAATAGCTAGAAAAAAATGCATCTGAACCTCATGGCCAAAAAGAAAAAAACAAATTTTGCAGCAGCCAGTCATCCTTGAAGTAATTACAATTTCCCTTTTTTGGTTTAGGGCTTACAACACAATAAATTGTAGTGACAAGGCTCAATTTAACTAAAATCCAAAGACATTCAGGACATGAACCTATTAAAATGTGAGTATAAATTATACAGTGGTGTGTATTGGTTCCACTGCCATAGAACCACCATGCAGAAGACAGGCTATCTTGGGATCATTACTTACATTGTACTGTTTATTTATTTTTTAATGCATCTTTAAAAAAGGATATAAAGACAGCAGGGCAAAAGTCTGGGAGTGGTTTTTAAGCACACAAATATGACTGCAATTTTAAGTGTCAACCTGAAGATAAGAGTCACTGAAATAATGACTTCCTCTCTCTATCTCTGTCATCTATCTTATACAATCCAGTGTTTTCAACTTTGGTTAGCTGGCTGGCGTGAGATTTTCAGTTCAAGATAAGGCTGCACTATCATTTATATGTATATAACAGTCTTATTACCTTGTAAATAATCCGTAGGGAATGCATAAAGCCCAACTCTTTTACTGCAGCTCATTTGGGATTTATAATAGAATAATTCAGATTTGCTGTAAGGTGTCTTGAATGAGTCTGAGAGTCAGAAAGCGTGACTGTCACGCCAGGTGCGTGAAAGTTCGCAACCCTGGAAATTGATAACAGCTCCCAGGGCAACCAAAGAGGGTCTCAGGCCTGTGGGCCTCACAGCCTTACACACATTGGTTAGCTTTTGCTTCTATTTGTTCATTAAAACACATTTGGCCATTTGTCAATCTGTGAAACACAAATATAAATGGTGTGAAAGAAAATGACTTTTCAGGCCCCACTGACATTGACAACTTGCAAGCAGGTGCCGTAATGGCCCACACCAAGTCCTCGCGTCCCCAACCAGTACATAATAATGCAACTTAATGGACAAGCAACGCAATTCACAAGCTGAGATAAGATTAAATCTACAGTTAAAATACCACACATTTGATTATATATGAGAATAACTAGCTGAAAACCTATAATGCAGAGTAATGGTTATTAAACACAAATAAAAAGCAATTTCCCAATCCTTCATAAAATAGTACATTAAGCTGATTATGCTTTTTCTCACAGAGGATGCCAATTCTTAAAATCTGCTACTGGAAACCAGGCACAGACCCTACATATTTGGCAATATAAAACATTCAAATAAATTCTAAATAAAAAGCAAAAATGTTCTATAATTCTAGGTCAGATATGTACAGTTTTGCTAGAATGCAAGACTCTCTTGTGTTACTAACAATGTAGGAATTGTTCTGTGTTGCTGGAGTGCAAATAATATGGTTGGAATGTCTTCACTGCACTAGACTGACACATGACAGATGGTAGGGGAGCTCTGTAGATAGAGATCGGTTGACAAGATAGCCCATCGCCAGGGAACTAAATTTAACCAGGGACATCCATGCTAAAAATAATTCAAAAGGGAAACAATGCTATAACACGGTCCGGGGGCCACAATTTGGAAAGACCCCTAATGAAACAAACTAAAGCTACATGCAGGAGAGTTGACAACAGCAAAAAGTATTTTAGCTTCCTGACCTCATCCTTCAGGATACAACCATATGTTTTGCCTGATAGCTTATCTAGTCCAAGGCAGTGATGGGGCTGGAGTTAATCCCAGGACATACAGTGTGAGACATTTTAGATGGGATGCCATTCATTGAGTTTAACTTTAATCATTAATTTAAAAATAAATATATTAATCATGATTCTCTCCCTTATTACTCATCACACTTACAATTATTTTATTACATGCACGCACCTTACCTTTTGATGTATTTGTGCCCATACTTTGTTACAAATTACAAATACTTGCACATCAAATGTAACGAAATACTGATGTGAGAAAACATACTTAATTAAAATACAAGTAATTTGTAATTTTAAAATACAAAAATACAGTTAACTAAGTACTGTATATACTTTAATGAGCACAGTATTGTATTTGGAAAAAAAAAAAACGCGATAGAGTGAAACCGCGAAAGTCGAAGCACGAAGTGGCGAGGGACGACTGTATACTCAAAAAACAAAAAACTAAAGATAACCAATGGCTGTGACACATATTCAAGGTGAAGTTCACCAGTCGGTTCTCCGCTCAGTGGCTATAAAAAACACCTACATTTAGTTGATAGAAATTAATTTTGTTCATAGTAACTAAAGTAGCTAGCCTGATTTCTCTAACGCAGTCAATGAAGCCTTATGATATATTAAAATGCCACTGCCTGAGCATGCCTGTCGAAATTAGCTAGAATGTCACAAGCAAGCTAGCAAGTTAATTCGCAAGTTCTAGAGCACAGCACTGTTGTTTGCTAATTGCTATTTTTCTCGTAATTGTCTTATAGTGACATTTGGTGAACAATATCTGATAGTAGTACATACTTGCAATTTGCACCGAGCACCAAGGTAGCTTCTTTCTTTGGATTACTAATTGTGGGAAAACTAAGTTCACAACAAGCAAGCAGGGCCCAACATGATGTGTCACGTGATTTATTTGCATCTAGCCAAAAACAGTGATAGGCTATATTTAAAAGTCTGTAAGCCAGGTGAAGAAGGTTCTCAAAATGACAATCAATAAATAAATAAATATTATAATTATTTTCCATCCAGTAAAATACAAATTACAAGATATTTAAAAGTAATTAAATATATATATTTAAAATACATTAAACTGATTACTGCCCATCTCTGATGATATGTGATTCAAACCATTTCTTTCAATGAATAAGACATGTGACAAGTTAATTTGCTGTTTCATCCATTTAAAAGGCATCTAAACTGAGACTGAAGATCAGGATTGCACACAAAACCGTGAACTACCATGCACAGAATTTAAAGCAGGAAACACACTCAGAAATCTGTAGCGGTAGCATTGTGACTGCTGTATGACACTGACCTTCAGTGAGGCAGGGAGCATGTAGAGATGATAAATGACTCATGTGTCCTTAGCACTCCTGATGAAACTGTACTGACAAGCTGCAGACACAAAGATGGTGTCACTGGCTCTGGTAGCACCTGGCTTTCCAGATAGAAAAAGGTAGGGGTGGTGCCTATGTTTCCAGTTTTCAATAAAATACTGGATCATTAAAACATCAAACTGACTACATACTATACAGGTCATACAATTATTAGCAATGTTGTTTTAAAAAACATGAATGACCTGGCAGTTTAGAATTAACTGCATTTAAGTAGCAAAGAAAGTTATTCCGTTTTTGCACAGACCACAAGAGATGATAGATGTGCAGAGAGGAGTACGGGGCTATGGGACTCTCGGAGGAGCAAATTCATATTGTCAGTCATGTTTAGAACTTTTAAGAACTTTTCTACGTCACTGAAAAAAAAATATGAAAATGGACTACAAGAAATTCCACGAAACAGAATGGGAGGCAAAAACGAAGGTGATTCTGGTAGTTATAAGAGAAGTAAGCAAAAAAGGATAATATATCTTTTTCTCATAAGTATTCATGAGAGAAGTCCTCACTATCAACTCCCAAAGGCCAGGCCACACTATAAGTTGTCCACCTGACATTTGAGAATGATCATGCACATAACATTAGACCAACTGCCCTGCCATTATGATGAATTTGCATTTTGTTTTTTAGAGTCTAATATGTACCAATTTTGATGTACTTCTGAATTTCCTTCCCCTAACTAAAAGCTTTTCTAACTATACTAAATTTGACAGAACCTGTCAAATCAATCAAATAAGACACCACTAATGCTTTCAATATAATATTCCACTTTTTTACTAAAAGTGATGAGTCAGGGCTATTTTACCCAGAGTAACTTTATTATAATATTTGGATAATAAATGAAGTTTAACTTGCTTTTTTGGAAAGCAGAACCTTGTTCAGTAAAACTGCAGCTGTTGTCCTCTTGGGCACAATATTTGCACAAGAATTATTAAGCATTATTTTCATTGGAATCTTATTGCATATTTAAGAAGACAATTAATGCCACTATATTCATTAGTGATCAACCACTTCTAAAATGGTTCTTAAACTAGAAACTTTATTTGCACATTATTTAAAATGTGTCAGTCTACAGTGTTTTTGTGCTTGGCATCCAATTGCCCCAGCTGTTGTTAGCCATACATTTTATCTTTGAGGTGCCATTTATTTGGGGGGTGGACCATGGAAGCAGGGGTGTCACAGTGGCTCAGTGTGTAACAGGGCCTCACACCTTCAGGGTTTATGGTTTGAATCTGGCCTCCATGTGATGTGAGTAGAGTTTCTGTCTTCTGCCCATATAGCAAATGTTTCCTGAGGGTACTCATGCTACCGAGTATCCCATCCAGGGGATACCCTATGATCCTTGACCAAGGTACATGATTGGAAGATGGATGTATGGATTAAAATCACAAAGGCCTTTGAGAACAGCTTCAGCAGGAAGATGGTACCCAAGCATGCTTTAATTTGTTGGAGGCCTCTTGACTGCTATTTCCAAAGTTACAGAACATTAAGCATCATTTTTGGCAGATATACAGATATACACTAAGCTAATTAGTGGTTCCCTTTAGTGAATATACAACGGAAACTGAAAATATGGAAGACTTAATACCATACATGGGTTATATACTAATTTTAATAAACCTTGGCACACATTTTGCTTTCATAATTGTTTTCAGCCTTAATTTTATTATATTGAAAACCAAGGCCACATAATATTGTTATATATTGCAATTTTCTAAAACCTGAATAGATTATTTGAAGCCTTTATATGGAAGCCTGTATCCACCACCAGTAGTAGAAAAAAAAACATATCTCGGGATTCTTATTAATTTGAAATTCTAGAAATTCAGAATTCTGATTTATTACGTTCTGACTTTTTTAGCCAATCAGGCAGCATCACCTCCACTGCAGGATGCTATTTAGGAATAGATACCAAACACAGACATAATGCAATCTGATGGCAAGTAGTTTGGATAGGTCTAATGCACGAAGCATTAATGTTAGATATGCCTGTATCACACCTGATTAGGAGAAGTTACCAAGATAATTATCATTGCAAGTTTTGATGTAGGTTACCATTCACAAACTGGAAATATTAAAATGCCTGGACAGAGTAGAAACAGCCTCCTGCCTGCTACTATACTCGCGCAATTGTGTCAGAAAACTGAATTTAAAATTAATTTTAAGCGCAAAGACTGTCTGCTAAATGAGGACTTACATCCAATCAACACTGTATCTGGTGACTAAACAGGAATATATTTATATACAGACATTTTATTTGAATAGCACTTTAAGGACCCAAAGATAGAGCAGAATTAGGTACACGGCACAAAAA
>JAODKN010000037.1:8216121-8251989 GCA_026774425.1 Petrocephalus zakoni
GGGAGATCTACAAACAAACAAGCACAGGGAAAACACTGAGGGAGATCTACAAACAAACAAGCACAGGGAAAACACTGAGGGAGATCTACAAACACACATACAGCCATGGCAGGGATCAAAACCCTGGATACCAGTGGTGGGAGGCCACAATGCTAGCTAGCAAGCAAGCATGTTGCCTGCACATATATTTAGGTGTGAAGACACCGAGGAGTTTGGAGTGGGCTGTGTGATCTCAGTCACAAATCCATTCAGTCACCTCGGGATGCTAAGAAGGTAGTCGAGCGTGGAGCTGAGCTCCTCCATGCTGGTCTGGTCCGAGCACAGCGGGATGGTCAGGATCAGGCCGCTTCGTCTGTCCTTGCCTCCTGAGATCCAGTGTGGTGCCAATGGTCACATCAAGGAACATAGAGAGAAATGACAACACAGGCAACAATGTTGATGCAGCTGAACAAAATAGAAAAGGAAATCCATGCAGGGTATCGGCAAATCGAGGTCGACTCCACCAAACCCCAAAGTCCCGAGTATGACCTTAGTCAGAGAATCGTGGCCCAGTTTGGCTGATGAGCGTTTCTGGGGAGGTTTCGTTTGCGGTATTATTAAATCGTCTATTAGTAACTGATGTTAACATTCACACAGGGCCATCAATCCTAAAATAGCCCAACTAGGCTTCAGATAATACATTCCTGCATAGCTTTTGTTGATGCAAATAAGATTTTATGAAAAACTGAAGATCGGCATTTTAACGGCTCACTGTTCACTATCTCTATAATAAAAAGAAAAACACTTTTCATTTTATATTTCCGAGTCACTTGCCTGTTTTACTCAAATGTCTGTGCGTAACTATGAAATCTCTCTATAAGTCTCCATTGAGGTTCCTGACTACATACAAATAAATTTTAACCCAAAACCAAAAATGATGATTTTTGTCGTCATTAACTGTTCTTTCCAGAACTAATAAAAAGGACCGCTTTAGACACTCCAGGTTTCCTGCTATGTACATTTGCACCAATGGAAATGGCAATATAAATGTTACGCAACTTCAGACCATAAAACATAAAACGATGTTCTGTACATATGAAAACAAAGCTAAATTAACCATCCACATGTGTGAAAATGCTATTGTATTGTATGTATTTATCACTTAAACAGGGACAAAGAGGCAGAATCAGAAAGGTCCAAATCAGTGCGTTAAAAAAAAAACATACGCTTGTCTTTTAAGTATGCAATTCATCTCCTACTTCTGAAAAACCAAAACACAAACTAAGTAACCGGACTGAAATGGAATGTCACTTTATTAAAACCATGTCACCAGATCCTAATACTTCAGACAAAAGGCAAAGGTAATAAATATAATTGACATAATTAAAAGAAATGGCTAGCTATAGCTAAGTGTCACCGATTACAACATCAAAATGTACCTTGAAATAGTCTAATACAGTTAAATATTAATATATTTAATTGAAGCTCATTATAATTTTGTCCCAGAGTGAAATAATCAGAAATGTCAGGAAGCTGAGGCATGAGCATGTCATTATTCTCGCCTGGCAGGTTTATAGTGGTGTTGAGGATTAAAAAGCCCAATTATCAGTTATTACACGCTGTGGCCAGATACTCCACAACTTAAGTAAAATCAGCTATCATACATTCCAATACTTTGAACATTATTTTCCCAGTATTTACTGATATTTTAATTAAATAAGTACCTGTAAGTTCATTAGAAAGCCACAAATAGGACTTTTTTTTCTTAAATGGGAATGTTTATAGAAAATTAACAAATACATTGGTTGTTTGACATCAATTATAACCTTAGATGTACAAATGAATTCTCTTAGCTACTACTCCTTTACAATAATTCCCATGTTCCTGATTGTGAATCTTTTTCATAAAGAATACTCTTGAAAGAAGATTTGGATGACAGTGCAAATGATGCCTCTAATGAAAACCACACAAGTGCAAGAGAAATGCAAGAGGATGTGCTTGTTACCAGACAGAAACGCCAGCCTTTTCTTCAGGATGGGAAGGACAGGCACGGCCTCCATACTGGAAGATTTTAAGTCTCAAATTCCAACCTGGACATAAGATTAAAAGCATTAAAGTGTAAAAACCAAACATGAACAATATTTCTGTCAGGCAGAATTTCTTTTAAAAATGATAGCATCACCCTCTAAATCGATATTATCACTATTCCCAATACAATAAAGAGCACCACCAAAACAGGATTAAATAAGTAGTTTGAATTTGGCAATGCATACCAGAAGACAAACTCATATGTCCCTGAAAATACTGCTATGAGACACTCCTATAATGTCCCAGAGGCAGGACTTACAGTTGTGAGAGATTGTGAACCCTTTTTAATTATTTGGATTTCTGTATAAATGTCTCCTAAATGACCTGACCTTCAAATGAAGACAGTCAACTAACAAGTAAGATAATATTTAATAATGTCAAATATTTATCAAGTGGTTTGCACAGTCAAGTCATTGATGGAAAATGCTGTAATGCTGAATCTACCCCATTATGCTGCAATATTACTGCCTGTTTACATACATAAACACTGCACTGTGTGCCCAGCACCCCTGTTTCTCTATTGTGAAAACCTTCCCAGTCCAAGCTGTTGTAAGTTGCACCATGGTCATGGGGCCACTGTATATGGATGGTATGATAAAGGCCACTTGACTTGAATTCAGGACCAGTGGGATCAGGTTCTGTAATATGTGGTTCTGACCTTCATTAATAAACATTTACAGTACTGTAAGAGTCTTAGGCAGGCAAAGAAAATGATGTTTAAATGATCTTTATATTGGTGTAAAGCATGGCTGGACGATCTCACATTGTGATTTAATCCTGAATCTGTGGCACAGGCTCAGTAATCACCAGGCTTTATAATACTACTGATCTGGTTACAAAAGTGTGGCCATAAGTAAATGCTCATATAGTACCGAAATGCTGGCGCCCAGACAAATGTTTCATCCGTTGTCTAAAGCCCTGGTGACCACCGCACATGAGCCAGAGAACCACAAGTAGACTGCAATGCGAGATCGTGCAGTCCTAGCGTAAAGCTACCTCTGCTAAAATCACCCCAGTATTTGCAGCAACCATACAATTCACCCATATAATTTTTTGACTCGACCACTAGCACACCTCATCTGGCTAAATCAATACCTAAATTACTTTTTCTAAACTAATTAAGTCTATTAATTAAGTGAGCTGATGGTGAAATTTAAGAAATGCATGGACTGGCTGAGGTGGCCATGAGGAGAGGTTTGAGGCCTGAAGTGGTGTCCATCTAACCCCTCATATCAGGAACTTTTTGGAGAACAGAAGAAATGTTTACTAGTTTTATTTATTAAATTGTTTTTTGGGCAAAGGTGCCCTTAATACGCAGAAATATAGCTTTAAACATTTCTTTTGACTGCCTAAGAGTTTAAACATTACTGTATATACTGTATAACAAAAATTGCTCTTAAAATGCAAAGCTGAAAAGCGCAATATAGCCCAGTCAAAACTTATTTCATATGATTTAAGAAGTTGACGATAAGCTCATAATCCTGGAAAAGGTCACAAAAAGGATTTCTAAAGACTTGGGCCTCCTTCAGTCAATCCGATAATTTACAGACATTCAGCACCACTGCTTTTCTCTTTACAAATGGGTGTCCTGAACACGAGAGGTGTTCATCCATAAAGTTATACAATGAACACCTGGACATCCCAGAGTACTAATGGAACAATAGTCTGTATACAGAAGAGACAAAACTTGAACTTTCTGGTAAATGTATGTACTGTTATGTCTGGAGAAGACACCAAAAACTTAAAGCACATCCAAACTGTGAAGTATAGCTTGAGGAGTATAATTCTGCTTTGGTAACATGAACCAGACAGCTTTCAATCACTGTGTGACCAAATCAAGGTTGTATTATGAAGCTCTTTGAAACTGTACTATGAAATTCTACAGCAGAACATCAGGGCATCTGTCTGTCTGTGATCTAAAACTCTAAATAAGTTATGTCATGCAACATGACAAAGATCCAAAATACACAAGTGTATTAAATGAGTGCCTCAAACTGAAAGCTAAACCTATATCTAAAAATGAGAGTCCTGATCTCAGTCCTGCTAAAATACTGTTGCGTGATTTGAAGTACCAAAAATAAGGAACGAGTAAACCAGCTGTACAGGTATAATCAGGTCGCTAAAGAACGTGTCTACTTGTCTTTATTGACAAAATGACGGTTCCCCTATTTACTCAACATGAACAGGGTGCTTTTTCTCACAACTCTAAATACAAGTACAGTATATGTTGAATTATCTTGATAATACTGTTTCAGCCTAACAGTTCGAGCTCAGAAATTAAAATCTGCTTTCCAGAGATGGCAATATACTGTAAATCATAAGAATTTATCTTTCATAAAGTCCAACAGTTGCTTGGTTCACCGCCGAAGGATCTGTCACCTACCTGTACACAAATGTCTGAAAGCTAATACACCTTCCTTTTCAGGCTTATTCTTCACGGCCCATGTTCTGATAGAGGAGAGGCAAGTAAAAAAATAAGTATCACTTGGTTGAAGTTAACAAAATATTATATTATAATAATGATGCCTTTGTCATTGCGCAACTTGGATACTAACCAATAAGAAAGGCCGATGACTCCGGCTAACAAGTAACAGCTCCAAAGGAGAAGTAACGTTATTCCAGGTAACGGAGAGTCTGCAAGGAAGCAAACTGCATCGAAACCCTTAGGAGAAAGTGGAAAAGATGGAAGGAGAGGGGGACAGCATCAGCCCTCTGAAGGACAACATCAGCAGGGTTTAATGGCACATCAGCCTCTGCAGTGCAGTGCAAACACCCTTCAGAAAGTGTACATTTAGCAAAGATTCAAAAGGCTGGCTCCAAGCAGATTTCTTAACACCGGCTGACAAATACAGAGTAGGCAGAAAGAAGACCATTAGTAGATTACAATGCGGCGAGCCAGAATTAAAGGCAGTACATTCCATTGGCAAATCACAGCACACCTCTCTGGGGTCAGCATAGGCTTCATACAATAAAGTGTTTTTAGACAACTCCATAAGCTCAACCACTGTAATGTTTTAGGCATAAAAATGAACTACAGAAAACATACACAAACTTTATGGCTTCTTAAGGTCCTGAAACGGTTTCTAGTTGATTTATACATCAGTTCAAAATTAACTAAAATTAGGTATTGGTATCATGTGGTATGAGAGCAAATCCGGAGCCATGTTTACACATATTGATCACAAGTGCCCTGCTTAACATTACAGGGAATACATTAACTACTCAAACTAGTTAATGTCGGAACAACCAAACTTAACCAAGGCCTCCCACGGCTGCTTCTTAAAACTGCAACGCAATTTATTTCATTAAACGGCAGGCGGTATTAAAACAAGGCACGTCCCTACCCTGCTACTGAGGGCCACCTTGGAAATATGCAAAATACTTCGGCGACTGGGGGGGGGGGGATCTCTCCGAGGCCAGCCGCTCTTTACACGAATTTGGCTGTAATCTGATCCTTTTGATTCATAACTTCGGACTTCTTATCATGCCCGGAATTACCTACGCCTTCCCGGTAAAGCAGCACGGCGGCCACCTAAAGCGCAGGCTGCTCCAATGCGGCGAGCTAGCTCGGGTACAGACCGGGGCGACGGGCTGGATAAGCTCATTTATGGCAGATCTGCGGGCTAACGCCGCGGAAAAGGTCCGTGGTGCGGGCGATCGCGCCCCCGGCACCGCGCTCGTCCTTCCGAAATGTATCGCCGCTTGTTAAAATGCGCTACATTGTATCCAGGCTCAGGGCGCAGCCGCCACCAAACAAAAGCCCAGGGAAAGACCCTCCTCCTCCCGGGCCTACCCTCAAACGGGATTTCGGGCAACACGGGGGCTTTTTTTTTACAAGAATAAAAAATAAACTTGCAAAATGCCCCGAAGTAGCAAAACGCAAAGGGGAAAATACGCATTAAGGAGACGTACGGCGCTCGCCGCTTACCGGTGTTTGTTACGCAGCGGGATTTTCCGGAGGCCGGTAACAGCACGAGGTTTCCCGGCCACGGCAGGAGCAGAAGCCGCTCCTGTTAGCAGCGCGCTGCCAGGGAGCGATCGCCCGCTTCCCCGCTGCTACAGACTGCAGACACCGTGACCCATATTCCTGAAAATGCATGCGCTCTCTGCACTCACCGCCGCTCTAAGGACGTGCGATCCGGGACATCAGAGAGCCACCTCCACACCTACCTTAAAAAGAGGCGTACTGGCGTCTCTTAGGGATAACTGGGACTACTGGCGACGGCTCTGGGAATGGCAGCCTGGCGAGACACGCAGCTTCTCCGCGTCCCACTTTCGCCTGCCAGGGGGGGTCACTTACGATCGCCCTCATTTCGGTCAGATGTTACGATGTAAACACGCATCTTTGTAGAAGACACGCAGGATTTCGCGCAGTCGTGCAGGATTTACGGCCACATATGTTTTGCTTCTTAGTGGGCCGGACCTACACGCGCGAGGCCACTCCCCGTAAGGACAATGCTGGCAGAAGAATAGTCATCAATGGAAGCTTCTTCTGGGAGGGCTGGGAGCTCGGAGGACACAGGAAAACCTCCGACAATGAGCTGACGGTCAGAGCATTAACCAGTGATGGTTAATTTCGCGTGAGCCTCGCTATAAAGCGAAATATTTTAATTAAACTGAAGAAACGTATTCACTATTGAACTGTTAAAATAAAACCCAAATAGACAACTTTTTTTCATTGTTTGAAGTGGAAATAATTTGACCCAGTTTCACATACAATAAAAAAAATATAAAAGAATTTTGTATTCTGTACATTCCAACTATTTAGGGGGGGGAGTTTCCTTTTTTTATTACGCCGGAATGAAATGTTTCTTTCCTACGTTTGCCTCTCAAATAAAGGCGGCATAGTGGCTCACTGGACAGGATGGTCCCATTACATTACATTTTTTTTTAGCAGACACTTGTCCAAAGAGTTATTCAAGTGACGCAAATAAGTCACCTCACACCTCCAAGGTTGGAGGTTTGAGTTCCATGGCCAGTGTGTATGTGGAGTATACATATTACTGTTTGGTGAACTGATGCAATGGATGTGGATGTTACCGTGCTGTCTGAGACTGACCTCCTGTACCACAAACATGTTGGGTGACCTTCCACCCATTGTTCAGGGAAGCAGGGTGTCCAAAGCCCATGGCAGTAGACACACACCTATCACAGGGCACACGCACACACCAGTCATTCACACAGGCACCCCCATGGGCAATCTGGTAACTCCAATTCACCTCAGTGTGTCTTTGGACTGTGGGGGGAAACTGGAATACCCAGAAGAAACCCCATGATGACACGGGGAGAACATGCAAACTCCACGCACATGGAATCCTGGAAGAGACTTGAAACCTGGTCCCAGAGGTGTGCATTTGACCACTGGACCACCATGCCACCCCTGGATGGTGGTCCAAATGGGTCATATAAAAACTGAACACATTAAATTAATTATATGAAGGGATGAACAGAACTATTACAGTTCATGCAGCTATTAATGTATGATTTATTCCATTAGTGGTTAGGTCTGTTGTCTTACACATCCAGAGCTGGAAATTTGTATTTTCTTTGTGCTGTGTGTGTGTGTGAAGAGATTTTGCTATCCATCTAAGGACCAAAGGACTCCACAAGTATAGCAAATCCTCAAAAAATATAACTAGTGAGGTCATTTTTTTCCAGTCTTCCAGTGAATGCAATCAAAAAAGTAAAAATGCCAAAAGTCTTGCATTTTCTACCCAGGTTTTGTGGGTTTTTCTTTAACATAAAAAAAATGAAATCCCATCGTGACCCTTACCAGGAAAAGCAGTGTGAGGATGAGGATGAGAATAAATGTGATGGAATTACATGGAATCCTACTGCACATTGTGAGTCCATAGAAAAAAAATCAATTAAGTACAATGTCAGATGTGTGTAAAAGCTGTATATTTACAGTTCCAGCAAGTGTTCATGTTTAATGAATTCTCATATCTAGCAATTACTTTTCTTTAAGTAATGATCTAAGAGAAATTTGAAATAAGAGAATCCCTCCTATTTGAATCACAGCTGACTACACAACAGTACAGTGCATGACAGCAGCTACTACATGACAGCAGAGTGCATGACAGCAGCTACTACCTGACAGCAGAGTGCAGGACAGCAGCTATTGCACGACAGCAGAGTGCATGACAGCAGCTACTACCTGACAGCAGAGTGCCTGACAGCAGCTACTGCACGACAACAGGGTGCATGACAGCAGCTACTACACGACAGCAGAGTACATGACAGCAGCTACTGCACGACAGCAGGTTGCATAACAGCAGCTACTACACGACAGCAGACTGCATGACAGCAGCTACTGCATGACAGCAGGGTGCATAACAGCAGCTACTACACGACAGCAGACTGCATGACAGCAGCTACTGCATGACAGCAGGGTGCATGACAGCAGCTACTACACGACAGAAGAGTGCATGACAGCAGCTACTGCACGGCAGCAGAGTGCATGACAGCAGCTACTACACGACAGCAGAGTGTATGACAGCAGCTACTACATGACAGCAGAGTGCATGACAGCAGCTACTGCACGACAGCAGGGTGCATGACAGCAGCTACTACACGACAGCAGAGTGCATGACAGCAGCTACTGCACGACAGCAGGGTGCATGACAGCAGGTACTACACGACAGCAGGGTGCATGACAGCAGCTACTACATGACAGCAGAGAGCATGACAGCAGCTACTACATGACAGCAGAGTGCATGACAGCAGCTACAAGCTATAGTTGTACTCAGCATCATCTAAACTAAAAAAAAAATACACAGCTGAATAACAGGTGTTATTCATTTTAAAGGGCAAAGAAAAAGCTGTATTCAATGAATATTTTCCTGCCATTTGTGAAGTGAGAGATCCATTCAGACAGCTTAAAAATGGAGTGATACAGAGCACAGCCATTAGCTACCCTTGAATAAATGGTTTGGAAGGTGTATCAATGAATAGTTCAGATTTGAATACTATGAAAAAACTGCTATTGTACTCAAAGTACTGAACTGATTATGTATTTGACTTCTTAAGGGATACAAATGGAAAGTACACCCTGCTTTGCAGTGAATGACAGTTTTTTTTGAAGAAATAAATGATCTTGACTGATAGCTGCTGGAGATTTTAATGCAGTAAATTCGAATTCAACTCATAAAAAAAAACAGAAAAATACATAAAGTTCTGTTATACTGATGTTGACTAATTATCATTACTAAAATAAAATAGATGAAATAGATGCAGTACCTCTCTTTGTGGGCTGCTGGAAAATGTATTTACTGATGAATCTACACAGGTTAAAAAGAGAAAAGCACTGTATTTACTAAGCAGCTTACACGTATGGCACAGGCACTAGCCCACGAAGTGTTTCCTCCAGAGGCATATGAAAACATTCACCTGAAAAGTTCACCTTCAATAAAGACAGCTGTATGCAGCAGAGTGCCCAGGGCCTGCACTGCAACGACCCATGTTTAAATATATAGTGGGGGGAGAGGTATGTTGTGTCAGCACAAATTACACAGACAGCTGTCAGCTCCATCAGCACTCAGTGGAAATGAAAATTCACATCTAAAACTGCTACTAATATACTGAAGTCAATACTGCACCTCAATGACATTCAAGAGCAATATACATTTAACAAGAATATTCGTTAGCGTTAAATGTCAGTGCATGATGGACTGATTCTGCAGTATGCAGTATCTGACAGTGATTAATCCTGATTAGTCACTGACATTATAAATTTAAGGGGTTAGTTATGTATGGATTGAAAAAATTTTGTTGTTTTTATGAAACAAATATGTAAATGTAAAACATGCAATTCACCACAAGATGTCTCTGTTTGTCCAGTTTGTAGACGGTTCCTTAAGAATACCTATGACAGGTTGACAGTCCACTGAGTCCAGAAGTTTGGTTAGTGGTTAGCACTGTTGCCTCAGGTCTCTGCGACCAGTGCTCAGGGTTCCACCCCACCTTTACATGTGTAGAGTTTGCATGTTCTCCGCTGGGTGCTCCCCGCTCTCCTCACCAACCACATCCCCAGAAATATATGCTGTAGTTAATTAGAATTGCAGAACGGTGTGTGTGCGTGCATACACGCTGTGATTGGCTGGCACCCTACCCTGGGTCATTCCCTACAATGGGTCAGTTGCCCCTACACCCCTCATGACCCCACATATGCCAAGTGGGAGTAGATGCATGGCACCCTGGATATTGTGTGAGATTTTGGCAGGCATTAAGAACAGGTATTTTTTATTAATTATATTTTACAAACGTATTCTCTTGTGATCACAAGGATGTTTGGCCTAAATTGAAGCTCTTAATTAAAATATACAAGAGGAAATCATACCAGTGTATCACTTTCTAATACCATAAGCTTTTAAAGTGAACATGACATATAAGTCACCACGGGGAATTAAAAGAACCTTTTTGGCAGAAAAATGGTGTTAGATTAGAATAAGACAGCAGACCATAGACCTAAACAACACTGGACAAAAGAGAACGATTCCAAGGGCCCCTGACTGACAGTTTTGAAACATATTTGGATTAGTGTGGGTTGGGGACCCAATATGATGCACTTTCATGGGGCCCAAAATCCCTAGCAGCACCCCTGATGAGCCCATTTATAGAACACGCCTGCAGGGGCTCATTTCAGTAATGAGCAGATGTAGAGATAAGTTTCATTCTGATTGAGCTCATCATTCAATCGGGGTTGTGTAGGCAGTCTGCAGATACGCAGTTACTGGCTGACACCCCTAAAACAACTGAAAGCTGAGGGACTTTCACAAGCTTCACACTTAACAGCAAGAGTGTCTGGCTGCACCTGAGCAGGGCTGCACGTCAGGTTTGCCCCCAGGGGTTTGCTCCTACAACATCAAAAAAAACACTAAACTCTTTAGACAGCTGAAGAATATACATGTGTAGGTTGGACAGAATGTGTCCTCCAAATATGATTTATATTGTGTACGTGCTAAGCATTGAACTAATATGTAAACAGTATTTTCTATTGATTTACACACCTCACATTAATTTGATATTATGCATTGCTAAAGATTTTAACCCTGGATTCAGAGTCCAACACTGTTATCCTGACTGAGTCATTTGGTTTGGGTCCCGTATGATTCAGCTCTTGCAGTGCATCAGTAGTGATTTTGTAGGTAGTTGTGGTGGTGGGGGGGGGACTAAATTCCTCACCCCCCCCCAAGAAAAAGATACATAAAATCTACAGACATTATAGAATGGCACCAGTAGCCTAGAAACAAGGAGCAACACTTGATGAGGCACAAGTAACACAGTATTATTTAACCACATATGTATAACATTTGTTTTATTTAACCACAAACTAAGTTTTAGTTTGATCTCATATTGATCTCATGTTAGTTCATCATTAATGAATTGTGATGCATGTTTTATTTCAAGCACTTACTATATTTGTTACTGTATGTTAATTCTGTAAACCTTTGTGAACTACTGAAGAAACCACTGAAGGAATGTAATGAATAACACATGTGAAGTACTGATCTCATGTTTGTTCATCATTAATGAATCGCAATGTATCCTTTATCACAAGTAGTGACTATATTTGTTCATGTTTGTAGTTATTACACAGTTTGTAGTTGTAGTTAGTTATTACTAAGTTTCTGTGCCCCGTGCAGTAATGTGTTACCCCAAGAGGTTATAACCAGGTTCTTAACACAGCTTCTGATTAACTGAGTAATCCTATTGATTACCTTTACGTTTTCTCTGTATCCATCTTGCAGAAGAGGGCACAAGGCTGGCATCCACCCTGGGCAGGATGTCTTTCTATCACCCATCATAACTGCAAAAGGACGCAGCTGCAGGAGGAAGACGTGAAGGTAAGCAAGGCTGCTGTGGGCCTTACAGTATGTCTGGCCAGTAACTCATTTTATTAATAACCGCTGCGCTGTAATTTGCCTGTGGTAGCACAGCGAGTGTGGAGACATAAGCTGTTCATTAATTACAGGAGCTCAACCCTTGATTCATGTACTGCATATTTTAAAATACTCATAAGCCATGTGAACACTTAGGATAGCTGATGCTTATTAACTTGAGTGAAAAACAACTGGAACCTGCCAAAGATTCGTATTGCTTGGCCTTGTGCTGACATTTATTGGAACAGGCGAGTCAGAATCAAATGATCTGGTGTGATCAACTTCCAGACATTTTACCAAGAACTCATGAGTCAAGCGTGTCAAACCTTTTTGAGGGCACAGCGATGCCGCCGGGAGAAAGAAAGCATTAACTGACCAATATAAAACCATAATGCACCAAGGAATTTTAACATGATATAACTGGAGACACGAATTTCACTTTAAATCTTACAATCTCAGAATGCAAACATATACATACACTTATACTAAACAGACACCAGGAAAAATGTGGATGTCTCATAAAAATATAAATTTTCAAGATGAACCAAATTTTTGAAATCTAATTTTTAACTCGTCACAAAGTCTGATGAGAGAATTGATTTTGCTGCCTGACATATTATCTTGTTAAGTAGCTACAGTTTGTTTGTAAATATACCCTGGCAGCAGAAACTTTCAGACAACCAATCAAACGCCGGTTCCGAATAACAGGAATAATATGATGAGAGAACCTGAGAAGCATTTAGAAGTGCAATAAGGAAGTGAGCAAGTTGTTCAGTCTGCTCCAATAATGGAAGAGGTGGGGGCGGAGCCAACATGAGTATCACCGACATAGTGAGAGATGACTTTAAATAGTGATATCTATTCATCTGTATGTGCTGGCCAACCAGCTAAGATTAACTGTTGCTAAAGGGATTTGGAGCAACAAAATGGTGAGGTAGTACTACTATTAGATTTGCAACCCCCAAAATTATGGACGGCATGGGACAGTATTCCCTTCACAATGTTATAGTATAACAGGAAATTAAAACAATTTTTCTTAGAATGTTCTTTTCAATAATGATATGAAAAACTTTGAGTGACCTCAGAACAGCCATTAGCAATCTTCACATAGGCATTAATCGGGCAGAGCAGTTAATGCCGTCTGTAATTCAGATTTACGACTCTCTTGCGCTCATATTTCTGGCACTGAGATAATGTTTCAGAAGTATAATGCTACAGGACCTATATATAATTCGGGATCGGGCCTGACTGCAGCCAGGAGCTGAGCACAAAAGCTCACCCAGGATCCACACGTCACAGACAGTCCCTATTTAAGTTCTAGAACTGAGCCGCTGACTCATCCTTCGCATATAAAAGTGTTTATATTTTGGCATCTGAACAAGCTAAAAGAAATGAAACAAATGTATCCTCTGGCCTACGTGCACGCTTCCTGCGCTAAATGAACACGCGAGCCTGCGCCAACGTTTCTCTGAAATACATATCACGTTAAATATTCATTTTATGTAAATACCGCCATTTTTCATTCACAATAATGTCTGCAGAGCAAACAAATTTTGCCTGTGACATCTATATCGACGCAGGCGTCTTGTTTTCTTTCGGCTCATGCATTGTTTTAGAGGCGGATGTGGTTGCTGGGCTGTTGGATTAAACAATGCAAAGCCACAAAGTTTATCACCACGAACTCCAAAACCCTAGGTTTCGACATATGTTTACTTGAATTGCCATCCTCCACCATCTTTCTCAGAATGACGAAAGGACGCAGCTGTTTCTTGGTGGAACTTTTTGCTGTCATGCGATGGCACCAATACACGGAAAACGAAAAAAGTAAACAAAATATACGGTTCACTCTATTTTAAACATACATTTACTGCTCTTTATCGTATATGTCGAAGACAGTCAGATGGGCGCTAAAGAAACTGATTTACAAGCAAGCGCACCTCTTCTGGTGTAAATAGGCCTGCATAGGACCGAATGGTAAGGCGACGCGCCCTGGTTCTAACTGCCTCCGTGAGAATGTGGCGACGTGTCACTGTACTCCGTCTGTTTTCCTACCTGCCTTACACTGAAAGAGCATGAGACCACGTGAGAGCACCAGGCTTTCCCTTCAGCGGCTCTCTCTCAGCTGTTAAGTGACTCCAAGCAGGACCAAGCGGCCTTACCGAATCCAGCTTTCACGACAGTGGTGGGGCACTTTGCCACCTGCTCCACCATGACGGCGATGCATGAAATGCCAACAGAAGTGCACCGTGTCGTTTTCCCGGGCAGAACTCTGACTTAAAACACCTTGCTAGGGACAGATTCCACATAAGTGATTCTTCTGCGCTTTGTGTAGAAATGACACTCCAATTATGTCAACCCTCGCCTGTTCCTGCTGATTTATAAAACATGTTAATGTAGATATGCCACAAATGCATAATTAAGTGCTTATTTGCTGCTGACGATAACGTGTGGGGAACATTTCCTTGTGTGATATTACCAGTTAGTGAGCCTTTCTCTAATCTAACCCTGAATCTCTCCATACTCTGACAACAGAAGGCATTGATGTTAAAACATTTAATGGGAAAATGCTTAAGCTATAAGTCACATGACAAAATCATAAACAGTAAATATTGTTTGCCCTTTATGAAAGGAAAGAAATGTCATCAAATTAAACACATAGATAGGTGAGGTGAATAACATCAAAAGCAATTTAATAACATGAGACCTGAACCTTCTGCAATAGTTGGGTATTTTTTTATGAAATTAAATTTAAAAACATGATAAGGAAAGGCTATTTGTGGGAAAACAACCATGAACCATGGACCACAATGATATGGCATTTTTTGGTAGTTTAATTCAACAAAATATACTGTCTTTGATCATGCTACCAAAGGTGTCATTAGGTGGTTTCAGTACAGCATTTGACACAAGCACTTGCTCTTGTCCTTAGTAGCTGAGGAAGACCCCTTTCATGTCTGCTTCTATGAAATCAACATCCAGAGAGACGCTTTAAAGCAGGAACTGAGATACTGAGGTACCGTGAATGAATCACTTTTGTTGATGCGTGTAAACATCGTTCTGTTGAGTAGTGTCCTTTGCATTTTTTTTTCAAAAGTGCTGTTGACTAAATGTTGATTGAACATTGCTTTAGCTCATTAAATACAGATGTTTTTTTTTTTAGTTGACTGAAGTGGTACATGCTTCCAATACAAACAAATTATTGTAAATTAACATTGGGTTTAAAAAAGGACATAAATGAAAGCATTTATTAGAAAACAATCCTTCCAAATTACTTATCTCTAAACTAGTTTAATGAAGACAGTATTGGTACTCTTTGCAAAATAGAAAATTTTCCAAAAATAAATACTGTACATATCATACAGAAAAAAATATCAATTTACTTTTCTTACATTAGCATGCTTTGCTATTAAATACAAGTCAGCTGTAGACCTTTATATAACTCTGTTAATTTCTGAACTGAGATCAACTTCATACAAACTCTTTTCAAAGTGGGAATTGTACTTATATACTTGGAATTCAATAATACAAAAATCAATTTATAATATGAGAACAAACAATTTAAATCTACTATTTTATTGAAAATGTACATTTACAGGTAGAATTTTTTTCTGTTGTACATACATATTAAACACTAAACAGTTATCCTACACTCTAATGAACGACTCTTTGTAATTCTTAGTATGGATGTTTTTAAGGTTCTAAAAATACAAATCACTGTATCTAAGTACTTTATCTCTGCCTCCATACAATTCAATTTTTTAACTTGCACAGTAAACATTAAATACACTAAAGTGAATATAAATATCTAATGATCTGTACATTATTGCGTTGAGGGGCTGCAAGGTAACGTGCTACTGTTACACTATTGCAAAGTAATGAAAGGCCGATGATTTCCCTGCCAAAGAACAGGCAGGTAAGATAATGGATAATTGCCATATTTTACCTTATTTAAAAAAAAAAAAAACCTTAACTGCAGTCATCTGTCTAACCCACTGAGAATTTGAACTGTAGCCTCCTTCAAAAGCATGTGATGGAAATACTTTTACTGAGATGTGACTTATTATGGCTACCTGGGGGTTGTTTTCTTTTGAGGTGTCTGTGCAGCGAAAAATCAGTAGGCAATAAATAAACTGAAATACAGCTCATTAACTACAACAATACACAACAGCACTTAGGCCCAAACAGCATTATACAGTCCCTGACAACATCATGATGAGATTGAATTTTGCACGCTGTCCTATGAGATGGTGGCAAACCACATTACATGGGGAGGTGAGGCTGTCACTTGCCATTGAAACGGAAGACGGTGGAACTTCAAGTCATTCAGGAAGCACTTTGATGTTCTTCATTCCTAACATATCACATGTACAAGCCCTCGCTCGATCCAATTTGGTTCAGTCGCTTGGACAACACCGTCGAGGGAAAATAAGTTAAATCGACACACTGTTGCCTGAAGCACCCCCTGTCCTGCCGGGTCATGGAAGAATCCACATTGCTATGGGTGCAGCTGGGACGTCCACTGCATGACACACGGCACCAAAGAGACCCTTCTGGAATGGTCACTTAGCTTGAGGAGGTTCTGCCTCCGCGCTCGAGTGGAAGAAGGGATTAATAGGGAGCAAAGAGGATAGAGCCGGGCGCTGGTCGAATCGGTCCAGGGGCGGCTCTGAGGAAGGAGGCTGGGAGAGCCGTCGTCTGGAAGAGTGAGGTGTTGGCTCGCGGGTGCAGGGATATCGAGGGCATCGTGGTGGCAGAGAAGGGGGCCGAAATGAACGCGGGCGACAGCGGCTTCACCAGCTCTTTTTGGAATGCGAGTTTGGCCTAAGGGGACAAGGGCAGGTTTATGGGTAAATATTCAAAAGATCGGCGAACGGAAAAGAGGAACTGTTTACATTCGGAAGCCGCCATCGAACCATTATTTTTCCCTGAAAGCAAAGGCCTTGAAAAGATTTTGACTCAGTTGAACTTTCAAAAGAATAGCATTGCTTTAATCTGACATACTTTTCACTAGAAATGTAAAACCACCGGGTTACTGTCACGAGAAATAGGTTCAGCTAGATTTAGTCAAGCTGTTATATAAAGATTAATCATCCAATAGTCAGGCCAGATGCTGTTAAAATTCATAGGAAGACTTAATTTAAGCCTCCAACCTCACATATAAAAAAGCCACTAAGGAAATAAATATTAGATGGTTAGAGCATTAATCCTGTGAATCCAAGGCATATTGGCACAGAGAGACATGGAAGTGGAGCAAAAGAATCCTTACTGCCAGGGCGCTGGAGCTGCGTTGCTGCTTATTATAGGGGCTGTACTTGGGCTTTATGGGTTTCCCAGCCACCCGGTCTTTGTGCCTCCTGCTGGAAATGTGCTGCAAACAGAGGGACCGTCGTGAAGCAGGCATCACAGGACAAGGCCACATTTATCATCCTTAATAAGCGTATCGCCTAATGACGTAGCAAGGGTTAGCGCCGCCACCTCGGCCCAGCAGCCGCTACCTGCTTCAGCTGTATCTCCGAGTTGACGTGCACGTCGCAGATCTCGCAGTGGAACGTTTTGTTCTGGAGCCCTGACCCCTTGGTCACGGCAGCCTGGACCTTGAGTTTGGAGCCAGGTCTTGGATAGGCCTTAATGGGACCGGCTCCGTTTCTGGCCTCAAGCATGGTCTTGTGCTTAGAACCTTCCGGGACAAACAGAGTACAGAGAATCCGCAAATGACAAAATTTAACGAAGGATCGCAACCACTGATGCAACGGCACTGCGGGCCACTGAAACACTCTGAAGCACACTGAAGATCCACAGGTAAAAGCACATTTAAAGAACTGTTTTTTAAACAGTTTTTTTCAAACTGAGGTTGCTACAGACATTAATACTGTACGTAAATAATACAGAGTAAATAATTTAGTACTCTTGTTTTTACCTTCCTTATTTATTTAATTCATAAATATCAATCCATCTGCTACTACTACTAACATAAGTACTAGTTAAATAGATTGCTTCATAAAACATCTTTTCATCAGTCAGTTACTGCATGATGTCTATCAGTGGACACAGGAGGATGAGAGCATTCTATATATAGTGAAAAGTCACAATCATGGAAGAGAGGACACAGATGGTTTTCATTGGACAGCGATGATATATATTACATTTGTAAAAGTGTTACAGTTTAACGCCCCCCCCCCAGGCCCCCCAGGTGCCACACGAGGCCCCGCCAGGAATGCCATAAGCACCTGAGTTGTGAGCCTCCAGCTGGGACAGAGAGTTGACAGCCACTTTGCATAGCGAACAGTAGAGGAGCTTTTTGGCTTTCTCCTCCTCAGACTCGTCGGCGGGCACGGGTGTGGGGGTGGGCGTCTGTACCGGCGTCTCGGCAGGGGGGGGGGCTGCCACAGGCTCTGGCGCGGGCTTGCAGAGGCTGAGCGCTGGGGCCGCGACGGCAGCGGGGGCAAAAGGTTTGGGAGGGGTGGCGGCTTTAGGCACAGTGGGGGTCCCCTCGTTTTTTTCTGGGGGGGATACCAGCTGACAGTTAGTCCCTACAATGGTAACTGTATCTTCATAGATTAAGGCTGACACTCACACACAACACTTCTTTAAATGTCATTTGTGTAAGCCGTCCCCCTCCCTGGAGGTGCTTCCCCGACACGAGGGGCTTTACCCTTTTCCCGGCTCTGACCCTGTCACCTTGTGCCTCGCCGTCCGCACGCTGTGCAAACCATCTCGAGGTCCCTCTGAGGGGGAACACTGCTGATGTCAGCAGTCTGATCCGCAGTTCGCGACACGCTTTGGGTGGAGAGGCAGCCAGGATCGGCCCCTCCGGCGGAAGCCGCGCTAAGCGCTGATAAGCATCAGCAGACAGTTTTTTCTTCTCTTTTTCCCCCCACCCGCAATAAACTTCTGAATTAATCGTTCCCCATTCTTTTACTGATAGCACCCCACCAGAGAGCCGCGTGACACAGAGACTACAGGAGAGCTGGCCCGTCTCCCCCCAGCCACCGCTTACACTGCAGGTGCTGATGGTGCCCGGGGAGCCGTACATTTTCAATTTTATGCTTCAAACTCTTAATGCTTGCATGCGTCTTCCTACAATAACGCTCACCAAACTGAGGACGGAGATAATAAAGAAAGACCAGTTGGTTTTGGCCAACCAGTTTTCATTGGCCAGTCTTACTCTGCTGAAAACAAATCCATTAATCCTAGCTTATGCCATGGTTGCTAGTTTTGAGAAGGGCAGTCAGTGTAAGTTCACAGTGCTTGCCGGATTTGTGGATGATGGGAGAGTGTCGTTTAAGACATAAAAGCATTATATAAAGCAGAGAAGTTAAACATTCAGCAGCTCCAACTTTTTCAAGTTTCTCTCCTGGTTGGATCCTTTGTTTTTGTTGCTAACAATGACAGATAGTTGTGATAGAAATGCCCATTTGGGCCTAAACAGAGCTTATATAAAGACAGGAGCAGCACACTGAGCACCACCACGGCATTAATCCTCTGTGATCTATGAGGGGATATCAAATATTAACGAGGGCCGGGGCTGTGCTCAACTGTCATCTGAGGAACTTTCTTGTGCATGATAAGGGTTGTGAAATAAGTTAAGCACTCAGTGGGGAACCTGGACCCCGTGATGCCTGTGTCAGAGATTTCAGATTTTAGGAACATGCATAAATGTGATGCATGTTCCATTTTCACCATAACCTGACCTTCCTCATGGGTTCAGGGGAAGGTCGAGATATTTTTGCATTACTTAAGTGAAGCACCAGATCTCAAAATTATACACACAAATGAAATGCAAAAGGAAAGAAAATCATTAGGTCAGTAACACAGAAGCACAAAAATATAAAATAATATCAAGTAAAGAAAAACTGAGAAATTCACAATATACTTATTCTTATAATAATGATCTTGATGAGAGCTGAAACTGCACGCAGCAGACTATCCAATGCTGTTTCACCTTACGACGTAATGATTCTTTTTGAGGTGCTGTGGTTCCAATACAGATGTGGCCGTGATAAATAGCACTTTTGATATGACCTTCCCTATCGCTCGACTCACACCTCTCTCCTCTTACACACCAGCGTCCATCGAGCCTTACAGTCGCCGGTTTCAAAAACCCTTAAAGCACATCAAGTCGGACTGAAATCTGTAATGACCACCCAGGCCGGTGACACAAAAGGGATTTAATTCCACCGGGAGTGATCTGATTACAGATATGTCAGGCCATACCCCTCACCCACGCTCTAAGAAAGGAGGGGCGCGCCACGGAAGGATGCTTGAACAATGCACACTTACCTCGTCTCACGAGAATGAGCTATGGGAGGATGGTGATGTGGTTTCAAACCCCCCTGAGCATTAAACCCAAATGAGTGTGATGCTCTCGTCTCACAGGAGCTTTTGAATAAGTAATTCCCCCCTAGCGGGACCGAGGCATTATTCAGGAGTGGGGGAGTAACAAAGGAAAACAGAGTGTGTGTACACGCAGCAGCACATGCATGCACACGCACAGACACACACATGCCGGTGACAGATCAATGACACAAACCCAAAAAAAAGCAACTCAGAGCTTGCACATCACTCACAGGAGACACGGCAGACAAGAACAAAAGGAACTATTAACCTGGTTGGTCAGTGCTGCTGGCAGCGCCTGCCGCGGGGCTGCCCATCGCCTTTGCCTTGTCCCTGGAAGGAGCATTTTTCTGCTTATTTTTCGTAGACTCCTGTGCTTTGAGCTTCTTGGCATGTTTACTGCCTTTGTAGTGTGCCTCGGCCTGGCTCTACAAAGGAGAACAAATGAACCATGCGATCAGGCTCATTTCTAGCATGGTGTCTTCTCAAGGGCCACAACACTCGAGGAAAAGACGGGGCTTTTAATAGCAGGCACCATTTTCGAAGGGATTGGGGAGGGTGGAGCCAAAATATTTACACGCGATCGGCATGTGTGACTGTGACTTCTCCGTCCTGGAATGTTCTGTCAGCTACAGGGAACACTGTTTGGATTTTGGGAAAATTAACATGTGAAACTGGTGTCCATATTGCCATAATCTTTTAATTTGAATTAAATTTCATGTGAAAAAATCAATAGAGCATTTTACACTTAACAACAGAGTTCAGATTACTTGCTACTGAATACTCGCTTAAATGTTTCAAAGAAGTAGACCAAAAGCAATTTTTATAGTAAATACAGAACGTTTGTCATCATATCACTGTTACTGAATATGAAATGAGGGTTCTGCTTGAAAGTAATCATGGTTAGGTGTCCAAGGGAATAGAAATAGGTAAAGCTATATTTCTCATTTCCCAAATGAATTTCAGCACGTGAGAGGTCCTGCTGGTTTATTAAATTGAGGTCTCTTGTGTGCATAATAAATCAAATCACAACCACTGGATACCACGATTCAGTGTTTAGGAGTTATTCTGGGAAACATGGCACCTTACAGACTTACATATAAAAAAGGCATTGGACTAGAAGTTCAATGAAGCAGTTAATAAGTAATATGGTGTAGTTATGTAGTTGTGTCGTCTGTTAAAGGACAGTGTATAAAGGCTAATGTTAGCCATCAGACAGCCAATTACCTTTTATACAGTGTCTACTTAGGTGCCTCTATTGAAAGAAACATATTAACTTCCACAGTTAATATATCTTTTTTAATAAAAACAACAAAAAATCATAACTTAAGCATGCAAGTAATGTAATGGTAAGGTGTAAGGAAAGAACAGTGCATAGAGGTCTTCCAACAGAAATCTTTATATTATGCATTGCTGTTTACCAGAAGCAGAGGACAAGGACAGAGGGACACTGCAGAGAGACTGTCCACTGCCCGCTTGCTGGGGTGAAGCGGACCATGAACACAGCAGCGGTACACAGGCACAGCGCACATCAGCACAGAGCAGAAAGCAAGGACTACGCTTGTCCGCCACTTGTCACCATAACTCACTGTCACTCGTGTGACCAAAGCCAAACTCGGCACACTCCTACGGACGAGGGCACTATAAATTCGAAAACCAGCTGTGAGTTTCGGCTGTTTTTATTAGTCGGGGACGGCTGGACAGGACCTCACTCATATCCAAAGTTTTATTTACTTTTTATATATTATTATTCTATGTAGGGGCTACCTTTTGTCATGGATGATTGTAAGGAAGATCTGAAGTGTCTTTAAGACACTGGTCTTACAGTTCGGAGTTCATTTCCAGGTCTGGGACCGTGCAACATTAAAGAGGATTCAGCGTGTCCGGGATTTCTACAATGGCTTCTCCTCCAAGCTCACTGTAATGCCTGTTTGCCCGGCAACACGTGGAGATCTCTGCCTATCACTGCATGTGTTTTTGGGCAGTCTGCAGTGTGCAGTCTGCAGTGTGCGAAACTGCTACTGGCTCACAGACAGCAGGACAGAAAGGACAACAAACATCAAATCTGTGAAAAAGCCAGGGAAAGAAAAAGCAAAACATCTCATTTCCAGGTTCTCCTTGCATCAGGCTATGGGAGGTGATGTACTACAACTGATACATTACAGACTTCATTTCTTACCGCTTAAAAATGTTACCGTTTAGTATTTGCAAACAGAAAGACTTACACGCAATTTCAGCACAGCTTTTATTGTGCAACAAGATTACTTACGTTATTTGCAATAACCATCAACAGAAAAAAATATCTGCAGCTATTACACATGGGCTTACTTGAACAGATCCTTCTAGTGAATTATATTACAAAAACCACAGTCAGCCCTATATTCAAAACTACATGAATCCCAGTGCAGGTCTCTTTCAGCATTTAAATCACTGGCTGAGTGCATCTTTTCTGGAGTGGTGTATGACTTTGGCAGACAGGCGATGAGATGCCTAAGCGTTTTTATTATTATTTTTTTGATCACATGGATGAGCAAATTATACAACACAAATGTGCAGTGCCCTCACTCTTAGTCTGCATCTCTTTGCACAGCCTCACCGCTACCTGAAAGAACGCTACCTTTCCAACTAATTTTCGTCAAAATGTCGCACACGGTTAGATGTTAGAAGTGTTTTTTTTTCCCTGAGCCATGATTCTGGAACTTTTGGATAATTCACAGAAAGTACTACAGGTCAATGACTCCAAGCCGCGCGGTTACCTTTCATCTGTGACGAAGATTCAATTCCTGCGTTCTACTATCCCACATTCCCTAACATTGATCCAGAGAAGAATATTCAAAATCTTAAATATTAAAGTCTTAATTGCTTTCGTTTTACAGGACTGAGGCAAGGAGCTTGCAGACCCCCTGTATTTACATGCAAATGTGGACGCACATTAGCGTCAGCATAGCTTCCTCACATTGGTTCCTACCAGTGATGGACTTTTAGGGAATGTAAGGTATTCAGTATATCAGGTTGGGCCGTTCAGTTTTTTCTACCAAAGGCATCAGGGGCAAAATAATGCAGATACTATCTACAAATGAAAAATCATGTCCATATTTCATGAATGGGAATGTACATAACATTACGGACATTATCATTCAAGCATTTAACAAGCATTTGACTGTAAAACATCATTCCGGCTTTTATTAAAATGCAGTTTTTCAGAGTCCCTCTTTCTGCAGGGGCTTCAGCTGTGCAAATGCACCATGAATGCCAGATTCATGTAGCCGACATCAAATGTTTGCTTCTAAAGCCACTGTGTCAGGAAGAAGCCAAATCCTATTTAAAAATTGTGAAAATGCAGGCTTCCCACAACATGTTACCTCACCGCAAGTAGTGCTGATATTTTCCCACATCTTCATCCAGACAGGGAAGGACAGTAACCCTGAAAATCAGACCTCAGCATCATTCTGTGGCCCATGTGTGTGGGGAATATAAGTGCTTTTCGTTTGGACACAAATGCTTTCGTCTCAGAGCTTTATCTTCCTTAGAAAACAGAACATTGTACCCCGGAATGAAACTCTCACTTCTAAATTAATCATACCTCATTATAATTAATTGGAAACGTTAACACCCCCCCGCCCACATATCTCGTTACCTTCCAATCTCGTAATGACTTAGCAACGATCGTATCGCAAACGCCACACTCTAAAACGCTTGCTACCACTAGACAATGTCTTTGACTGTAAGTCCCGACATACTCTTTTACGGACACTGTACTAACCCGTCGGCGAAGCTATGGAGGATCCTGTGTGTTAACTACATCTTACAGGCAAGAGGATCATGAAACTTTAATGAAGGAAGCAGATTGAATGTGGGCCCCCATATCTGCCATCTAGTCTTCATTTCACAAACATAATTCAAGGCTTGTAGCTCTTTTGGATACCAGCCATACCTTCCGCAGACTCTTATTTCAGAGAGACCTACAGGGAGGCCGTGTGATACCAAAGTGGACGGCTGCTGGACAGTTTTTGCCCTATATAATCCACTTCCTTGTTTGCTTCTCTGCCCAAAGTGGATTGTACCTCCAAAAAAGCATAAAGTGTGTCAGAGGAAAATGACCGATTTTCAAAGTGACTTTATCAGACGCCCCTTGGTCTAAATAATTCCCTGGACTTAACAGGACTGGCGGGGCGGGGCGTTGCTCTGGCTGAGTGTCACCGCATCCTTGGCAGCTCACCGGCATGGCTAAACGTAGCCATAACATAGACGGGCTGCAGTGGAGAGGACACTTTGGTGTCATCTGCCCACCCCTGTCACGCAGGTAACACACCCCCGGACTACACCAGCGTGACTGTGCGCATGCAAACACGCGTCATGTGTGGGGAAACAGGAAACAACCACGCACACACACAAGCACGAACACCGCAACAGCTAGACAAATATAATTTACTTTTCAACCGCAACATCCCTCAAGAAAAAGGATATTTAAAGTTATGTGTCACAGTTAAAACAAGAGCATTTTGCCTCCTTCTCTGAGGCCGTTTTATTTAATTCGAAACCTACTCTTTTTTTGAGAACCACACTTTGTGTGCCCCATATACTGTATGAACCAGGTCAGATCAGTGTAAATCTAACCAAGGTCGCCAGTATGTTATTAAGTGCAAAATAAGGATTTATTTAACCTAGACTAGTGCATACCTACAAGAATATTCAACATCGGGTTCCTTATTAAAAGAATTACACTGAAAATAAGTGCAGAGCTACAACAATCACTCCTGAGTACTGACACCATGCTGAACCTTGCACTCTGCAGTGTATCGTCCTGTTAGAGTAAGGATTGTAATGACAAATAGTAACACTATGTCAAAATGATAAATTACTTAGGGGGCATGTGCCTGTTTGACTGACAGCATAATTACTGCACTTAAAAAGTTTCAGTCTGCTGGATATATAGGCATGTGTCTTACACGGTAACTTTGTAAAACACTTCTGGGGTACTACTATAAAACAAGGATTTGAGGCATAAATACTCAAAATGAGTCATTGCTAATCAAACGGTGATGTTCGTCATAACGTTCATGGATCCAATCCAACCATTTTTAACAAGCGCGGTGTAAAATCAGAAACTAAATCTACACCAAAATAACTGTCCTGTGAAGGTCAAAAAATATTTGAAAACCCCATCAGTACAAGGAAACCCCATCAGTACAAGTTACTGTTACTCCTCTAGCCTGCAATCTACTGGCTTTCGTAATCCACCACTGGGTGGCGCGTAACAAACACATTCCAATGATGTGCATTTTCCTGTCACATTTTCATTCGCTTCATTCTTTACCTTTCAAATAAATACGGTAGACAGCGAGAATAAAGCCGGGGCAGAGGTTGAAGTCATGTTGTAATTAAGCGGGCTGAGTCGGTAGGATATGCACTAAAGTGGCACCGTTGTACCTGTGTGTAAACCTCATATGCTACTGCTCCTAACCACATCATCTAACACTGCTTAGAGTCCTCAGCTTGGTAGCTGGGGGAGGCAGATCAGCCTTGCATGTGACACGGGGAGCACCCCGCCTTCCGGTGAGAGCGGGTCCTGCCAAAGTAAACTCTTCCCGCACCACTATGCAAACAGAGCCACTATCATATGCCCAAAGAACAAGCAGTGCTGGAGTATAAATGACTGTTTGTTTTGGAGTAATTACATTAAGAACGGACTGTAGTCAAACGGAATGGAGGGGCGGGACACAAACAGTAATGAAACCACCGGATGTATCGTTTTGCGATAAGAGCTCGGCTTTGGAGTATATTTGTTACATGCCCTTCCTTATGGGAACACCTGTACCTGTACAAAAGTGCTGATGACATTTGTTCTTTGCTTTGAAACAAAGCAAATCTGAATGAAAGATCGAGCAGAACAGACAGGCTTCCAGACACCTGTTTATCCCCCCATGACCAACTGGAATTTCTCTCTACAAAGACGAGCGGGATTAAATTGCTCTGTTATTCTCAGGCACAAAGGAGAGATGGCATCAGTTTGACAATACCAACAACAAAGGCTGCTGTCACCGAGGAGGTGTACAGTGCCACTCAAAGGGAACACAGCTCAGCAGGTACAAGATCTAAAGTAGCACTATTCTGATGCTTTTTTCACTGGAAACATCCAATCAGACTGCGCTTAATACATTTATGCACCATATATGTATCAATGGTCTGTGGAGCTTAAAGTATTAGGTGAGAAAGCAAGAGGAATTATATAGGAAAATTGATCAGTTACTGGTGGTTTATTCCAAATCAAACTCTGGAGTTTGCGAAAAATATCATTCGCCCTTCTTGAGAAGGCATGAACGGCGACTCCATCAGCCAGGCACCATGACTCACGTCAGAGCACAATCAGCTACTTCATCTCCATTTAAACACAATGCACCAAGACCAAGGGTGAGCAGGAGAGGTTACGGATGAGAAGGGTCTCAGACAGACAGGTCAGGCACAGAGCAGAACAAGAATGAACTGACTGTGAGTTAAACAGCACACTGGATTATTACGGAGAAAAGCGAGACACCTCTTCGCTGCAGGAGAACCGTACCGTCTGAAAGCACCTGCACATTAGGCTGGAAAATGACATCTGCTCTCCTTTGCGTCGTGACCTGCTGAAATATGTCTCTTACCACTTCTAAATGGAAGAATATAAAATGTACTTTGACCTATTCAGCGTCGAGCATTTCAATCAATTAAGCATTTAAATCAATGGCTTTTCTGTGCAGCGCATTTCCACAAGCAATTTATCATCACCCCGTGATAAATTTTCCAAAGGAAATGAAAAGAAAGTAAAACCTAATTGGCAAATATGAGAATGAATTAAAAACTCTGGATGCTCCTTTTACTGAGGCTTTGTGTTTAGGATTATCCAGATTCCCGATATAATGACAAAGATTATATGAAATTCGGGGAATATTTCAAGCAGCCAGCTGCACACAGCAGTGGAGGACAATGGATGCACGCTGAGCTGCTAACCTAACTGAGCGTGCTGCACGCTGGCAGAGACCACTTCCCCGTCTGTATTAATAGAGATGGCAGCACCTCGGCTGAAATGCCCCGCTGGTGCTGCACTTGGATAACAGGATGACTTAGAACATGCTTTTACCCAAAGCGATCTGTAACTGCGAAAGTAGGCTCTGCGGCAGTTGGGGTCGAGGGTCCAACGGCATGATAATGCTGCCGACCAAATGGGATTTGAACCGGTAGCCTTCTGATGACTGGCCCGGTGTCCTAACACACACCGTGCCGGCCCCCTCGGGCTACGCACAGCAAGAGGCCTGTTCTCGATAGGAGAGCTCCAGCCATGACGGGCCGGTCCCTGCAGCAGAATGCCCTCGGTTTAGAACGTAATGGTTTCATCAATGCGGTGAGAGAGAGAGAATACGAGCAGGCCGGTCCTACGAGGCCCGCCCGCGCAGAGGACACTGCATTAAGCCTCTGCCGGCCGGTCGCTCTTTACTCCCTGACAGCTAATTTCCTGGCTGCCAGCTTCTGCAGACTACAGTTGTATTTAAGAAATACACCTGTGTCAAACTTCCAGACAACAAGACCCACAAAAACTGCCACAGAATCCAGCTTCAGGCATTTGAGGAAGCCCCGGGAGATTAGTAATAAGCGGGAAAAAACCTATATATCTTAAAATGTAAAACCTACATAAAGTAAAGGGAGTCTCATAACAAATGCACGGCCGGTTCCGTGCCTAGGGACGCCATCCCTGCTGTCCCATATGCCCTCTGCACGCCTTTCATAGATTTTCGGTAATGAGACAAAGCTCCTTACGGACCTACATCCAGGCAAAGACGAAACTCTGACAGGCAGAGGTATGCCCCCTTAATTTTTGTCTCCCTGGCCCTTGATTTCAACCTCTAAAACTTTCTGACTTTTAAATCAGCTCCTAGGAGACGGCAGAGTTGCGGGAATTTGCTTTCAATCATACAAAAAAGCCGGAAAAAAAAGTGTAATAGAAAGCCGTGCCGCGCTGCCAATCCCGGAGCGCTCCTACGGCTCCTCGGGCAGACGGTGGCCAGGCAACACGCTCCTTGCCGCTTCCACCGCATTTTCCGTTTATAGATTAATCTATGAGAGCTGTATGAGAATGGTTGGGACATTAATATTAATTAAGCAGGAAAACTCGAAATTAATCAACTACACAATTAAAATGCCAGCCACATAAAATCCAGATAATACAAATTACCATATTCTGTAGTCAAATGAAGTGTTTGAAAATGATTACAAAGGAACCCCTAAGAAAAAAAAATGGAAATTTCATTTAGTATGCTTAAAAGGAACTAGCAGTACTTACCTTGATTATAACATGTGCTTAACATTGTCAGGAGAATAAGGAGGCATCCTGTTTAATTTCTGTCTGTCCGTCACACATGACAAAAGCATGAAACAGCCAGCAGCAGGCCTGGGTGTCTGTGGACACGGCCTTACCACTTTTCATGTCAGCCTCTGTCTAATGCTACACATACTGAGAGACACGTACACTTTGCACTGATGTGCAGCAACACATTCCTCCAGACAGGTAGATGTTTTTCAGAGGAAGACACCCGGTACTCACATCCGAATTAAATCGAAGCTGACAGATGCTGCAGGAAATAACTTGCTTTTTCTTTGGAGGGATGGAGACCCCAAACGTGTGGTTGATCACGGCTTTCTGCACAGGGTCCATCTGGAAGACAAGTGCAGGAGAAGCAGCGGTTAACGTCAGAGAGTGGGGGGGGGGGGCAGCCCGGCCCATCCCTGAGATCAGGGAAGAGGAGATCCAGGAATCCCGTGCAAACAGACACTGATAAACACTGGCTGAGTTTGGGGATTTCGGAAAAGGCACTGTGTTTGGGGCAAAATTGTGAAAGGCAGAATGAACACTGGAAATGGATGAAAACAAAGATATAATGCAGATATAATGAATGGGTCCCTCCCGCTTTGGTACACAGCAGAGGTGCTGTGAGCTCTTTGTTGTTCAAGCCCGGTAGCTATTTCCAAACATACCCTCAGGATGAAGTGTCAGGGTGACGGATAAGGAGGTGAGCTAGAGGAAGGGCCCAGGCGGTCGCAGTGAATCCAGTGCCAAGTAGGTAGATCTGTCACATTCTGAAACAAACCTCATGCCTTCTTCAAGGCACCTGGGGCCTCCTATATGACTTCGGCAGCGGCGCATCCCAGCAATTACAGCGAGAGGATGGGGGGAAACTTACACAACCGCAATGGACCGTAACTCGGGCTGACTGCCGCCCGCTTGCGTCACGACTCAGAGAGTGACAGGAATCAATGACAAATACGCGGCAAGCAAGGCGAATGTAAAAGATGCAGAAAGACAGAGGAGGCCAAATCAATTGGCGAGAGCGCGGCAGGAGTTTGAATGACAGCTGCGGAATCATAGCCGAGTACCTGGAGCATGTGTAGGATCTCCATGAGTTCACGAGGAGGGCCGTACAGAGGAAAGGGAGGATCCACTCTCAGGACTGTGGTGTACAGCAGTAAGTACCCAGCGCCACAGTTAGACATGCACTGCTGCCGTTCTTCTGCGCCTTCTGTTTCCCTTCCTCTCGCTCTCTCTCTCTCTCTCTCTCTCTCTCTCCCTCTCTCTATCTCGCCCCTCGCACACGAACACATACGCACGCCTGCCGGCCTGTCAGCTGATCTCCGGAGACCCTGACTCCTGATTACTACCGAACGTGTGATGAGCTTCTGTTAAAGGCAGAGCGGTGGGGTGTCACTTTGCTCACGGTGAGCATCAAGAAGCCAATCCATTAAGAATTTATATGTTATTACTCACAGGCAAGGTGGATTACAGAAAAGCCAGAGGGCACCAATCTGCCTCCCCTTAAGTAATGTGGCTACTCTTCATCTCGGGATAACTGCTGCGGTCCGACCGGGTGGGTGCATTCCCAAGCTCCCCCCCACTGCCCTAAAACGGCTCTTTCGAGTGGTATGGCAGCCCCAAAGACTAACTAAACCTGACAGATGGCCTTTTGTGTGTGCTAATGCAGTACACGGCTTCGGCACGCAGGGATACCCGAGGGTGTCCGATAATTGTAGCGGGCTACGAGGGGCAGGCACCTGAGATCATGTCTAATTTATGAAAACAAAGGGAAGAGCCTCTGCAGACCAGCCCACACGACAACACATGGCGCTCTGCAAGGAGCGGTTTAGTAATCTTTAATTAAAGCATCCCGTTATATAATTTCAGGGACAGCGATATCCTTTTACATAAAAATAGGCTCACATGAAAGGTAATGGAGGCAGACGATGCTCTGAAAGATGCCAGCTGCTGGATGCTCTTTAGTGCACATATAATTGCCTGTTTGCTTTTTTTCCTGACCTTTCTGAACACTATCCATACATAGATTTATTTTAAAAAGGTATTTTACTGCTGTTTCTTCCTCTGCTGTCCATGCTATTCGTCACCTCAGTGCTGGAGAAAGTCCATTTAAAGGTTAGCTTTTAGGCATCACTCAGGCGTGGTTAATTACATTTCAGCAGAACAACAAGGACAGACTTCAGGCACCTTATTACCGAACAACCAATTCCAATCCTGTATGTCATCCCTCTCTCCTTGCAGACTGGGTGTAATGTAAAAAGTGATTGGAAATCGAGTCCAGTTTAAATATTACCTTCCTGGCCACTCAGTGGGCCAGCAAAGGCTGCAGTTCCATCACACACCAGCAGAAGGACTTAAGTAACAAATAATTCAATTCAATTCAGAGGGAGCAGTGCACCGGGTCCACGGCGGGGTCCCATCCGAAAGGAGGGCATTCCATAATGCGAGGTTGGAGCCAAGGTTTGGCTGGCAATTCTCAGCTATAGTCCATCTGAGTGAGACGAACTGAAACTGCATTTGCCATTTGCACAGGTACAGAGCTACGAGTACGCTGGAATTCTTGCACAGATTGGTCAAGGTTTAAAGAGAACCGACAAGACTTTGGCATAAAGAAGCAAAGATGTGTCCAGGTTTTTTTTTGTACTATGGATTAAACTTAGATAAGATAGATAAGAAACATAAAGCGTGAACATAGATGGGTCCAGTCTGGAAGCCTGTTACAGCAGGATTCATTAAAAGCCTGCATAACGGCACCATGAATCCTAATGGTGTACCCCTTACCAAAATGCCCTACACATCTTCTGTGACCATGCTCAGGGAGAATGCCGTCCCAGCTATGACGCACACACACAAGGATTTCCTGCTATCGATGTCGCGACATGAAACCCTGTTATCTTTGAATCTGAATTTGTATCTCTGATTTGATCCCAAACAAGCACAACAAACTAATTCTTAGCGTCCAATAAATCCAATAAATCTAAAAATCTAAAGCTTTTAACTCAACCCAATTCATTGCTTTTAAAAGGATAAGCAGTGATATTTTAACCAGCTGGCTTGAACTTCACAAGAGGCGAGGGCCCACCATTTAATGCATTGTCTGTTTATATATCAGGATGTAATGATATATAATGCTAACGAAAGCCCACAGAGCGGATTACGTGCTAACGCGCTAAAAAGGCAGAACTGTTTAAAATAAGCACCACTGCTTGGCATGAAAAATACGGGCAGTGATCAGGGTGCCACTTTCTTCAAATTCTGTTTAGTATAAGTATAAGTTTTGACAGCAAGAGTTGATATCACTAACTGTTGCTTTAGGTATTTTTTGCACTAACCAGCAACAGCTATGTCACGTAAAGGGGCTGTTTATCACTTACATTAAACCGGACAGTTTCTTTGATCAAAGGATTCTTTACAACTATGTAACAAGTGAAAGATATTTGGCGATAATGGTATGTCAGCGGTCTGTCAGGTTTGTGAAGCCAAGGACGGATTCGCATTAATGATGCCTGATATTCTCCGGCCTCGATCCACAGCTGCCCTCGTTACCATGGAGCAGAAATGCAATCATCTGGAAGAGTGGCATGGTCAGCGTATGAACAGCTAGCTTTCTTAATCAAAAACAGCCAATCCTTATAAAAGAAGGAGCAAATCTCAAAATAAGGTCTGCAAGAATGTCAGTAAATTACACACATTACTTACTGCAACCAAATTAAAAGAACCATAACCTTTTTAATTTGTAGGAAATACTTCAGCTGGTGGCATCATTATACTGAGATTACATATAATTGAGTTCTCTTTCAATACTGTGATTACAGCTTTGAGCAGCAGTTAATTCTCAGCAATAGCAGCACTGCAGTTCCTTTGTTCCTTGAGACAACAGAAGCTGAGCTGAACACACTTATTTGAGAAAGACTGAATTTGACAGGCTGCCATGTCCTGGGGCGAGACTTCCACTAACTGCCTTAAACAGCACTATTGCATCAGGCCTCGGGAGGGCCGCGGAGAGGCTGACGGCAAAGCCAACACACAGTTAAATAAAACCAGGCCCTCGATTTTTCTGGACATTTAGGTTCATCAGATCTCTCCACTATCTGCTGACACCATGAAACCTGCATTTTGGGTAAAGAAAGACAAAAATCAATTTTTACTCCTCTCTGGTCAAAGTGGACATTGCATTCGGGATGGGTGGGGGTGTGGATCGATGCCCAAGGGCTTCACTTTGTTCAGTATGCAAGCAGCATCTCTGTCACACATGCACAGACTTTTTAAATTGACTCACTGATAATTGCAAATTAATAGCTAGGAGCTGAACTCTGCCTGCAGCACCAGATTCAGTCTTTGTAGTCTTTCGAAAGCGAGGGCGGCATTGTTCACTGTTTCCTGTTTTCTGAGGACGACACAATTGTGCACTGTCACTACTGAAACCGTGCACTGCCACAAACTGGGCTTTGAAAGTCACGCTCGGACTGCCAATCAGTGACGGCACGCGCCTAGGGACGGCGTAAAAGCGAGCGCTCTTGCCACTTACACGGCGACTTATGGCAGGCTTACCGTGTTGAAATTGGGGAAGAGCCCGGCCGGAGAACTCGTATCCACCGAGAAAGACATGAACGGTTTCATATCGAGCGTGGACTGCATCATCAGAGGAGGTGTCCGCACCAGCGCAGGAAGTGTGTTGCTATGGCATGAACTTCCTGCAAAGACAGTGAGAGAGAGAGAGAGAGAGAGAGAGAGAGAGCAGGAAGGAGAGGTGACACAGGCGCATTTGACACAGAGAGGAAGGTCCCTGGCACTTTCTTCTCAGGGCTCTACAGTGGCCCGGTTAGGATGAGGGACACTGCCAAGCGCGGGCATGCTTTTGGCAGGGAGCCCGTCGGCATGGGCATGAGCACGCTGCATGCAGATCAGTTTGCCCGGCTGGGCGCCGTGACCGAGGCAGCATGGGGGTGCTGCCGGAACTTCCCGGCTGAGGGGATTCAGGTGCAGGCCCTAGAGACCACTGAAGCCTGACGTACTGCCGGGCTCAAAACACCTACGCTACATTCCTGCACCTGGGACACAGCTACCCGCCAAAACACCTGTCAGCATCCAGGAGCCCTCCTGCATCGCTGCGGGTGCCGGGCAGCAGCTGCACACTGGCCTAACTTCTGCATTTTTACCAAACACAGATGTGTGTGAGGGTGTGTGTGTGTCCTGCAAAGGGATGGCATTCCTGTTCCAGTGTGTTAGCCAGCCTTTGCTGCTACAGATTGGCTCCAGACCCGTCTGCCACATCCCTGATAGGGATAAGTGGTTAGAGTGGATGGATGGATGGATGGATGTATGGATGGATAGCAGGCACTGAGGAACTATGCACTAGTTAATCAAGATGCATGCAGTGATGCACGCCAGACCACAACCGCAAGAGCCGCCAACCAGCTGGAGGAAAGCAACGACCAGATGTTCAACCAGGAAATACAGACGACACGCAAGACCCCTTTTATCCTAATTTTTTTTCTAAATGCATGCATGTGGAGCGGCAGTCATCCAAATGATTTAACGCTTTCTGGAGAAATGGGCCACCTGTTTAATTCCTTGAAGGCTCACGATCCAAAAAACACCGGATGCATATAGCACACGCACAGGCCATTGCAACACTCCTGTTGTATATTGTGCCCAGGAGATCTGAGATTCTCCTCTCTGTCACGGTGAACGCTGGCATCTCAAGTCTTGCACTGATTGGGCAATAATCACCAGACGCGTCACAAACCCGGGGCTTCGGAGGGCTGAAGTTCCAAATGAATCTGAACGAGCCCCGAGTGATTTTTTTTCACTCAGATGTTTTAACAACCCTGCTCTCAGTTTGAGAATTCCACATAAGTTCGAGACCAGGGCTATGCTTTCCAAAACCATCATAGTGCTGCGATCATAGAGAGAGAGAATTCAATATCAGGACCCTCGGACAGATTAGGTCTCTGGGCTAAGCTCCTGATGTCTTAAGATCCTATCAACGTCCCTGGAGATCACCACTGTCAAGGCCTCACCAGCTCAGCATTACAGCTCTGCCACTCTTATCCATTCTCCACTGAAGCTGAAAAATGCACCACAGCACAGAAGAAAAATCTGGCACAGGAAGCAACAAACACCCCATAATACAAAAGCAAGGGAAATTGCAGCATTTCTGCTGAGGGGGCAGGAGAGTTACAGTGATTAATTTCACATAAACTTCACTGACAACGTGAAATTACAACTTTGAATTCAGGATTCACAGAGATTACACACAGATTTATACAAAAAGTCTGGGAACACAGAACAATGTTTACATACAAGCAGACAAAGCAGACGAGCCAGCGTCTCACCAGTGAACCACCATTTTCAGACAAACACAGGCAAGCACCAAATGAACAATTACTTACACTGATCCGTTTGTGAAAATGAGGCTTTTTCTTTAAAAAAAAAAATTATAACCCAGGGGCAATTAAGTGATGATCAGTGTTTCCCGTTGTCTTTAGCTGTTAGACACCCCTGCTTAATTAGGCAATAACTAACTTGTACATTGTGCTTGGAAGTTCATTTAAACTAACAGCAAGTAATCACTGAGGAAGTTCTGACATTTAAAAGAATGAAATGAAGAAAAACATCTGTTTTTGCAACATACAGTGATAAATGTATATTACCTTATTACCACTTACACACAGCTATTGTTATTTCAACTTTACCAGAACTTTCATACACACACATACATACAGAAGGAACGGTTCTGGCGCCGTTCCTCTTCACCATCTACGCTGCAGACTTCTCCCACAGCTCCACCAGCTGCTTCCTGCAGAAGTTCTCTGACGACTCAGCAATAGTTGGCCTCATCACTGATGGGGACGACAGGGAGTACAGAGAACTGACTAGGGACTTTGTGGACTGGTGCCGGCAGAACTACTTTCAGATAAACCAAGGAGCTGGTGGTAGACTTCTGCAGGCACAGACATCCTCCAGCGCAGCCGCCGAACATCCAGGGTATGGACGTTGAGGCTGTGGAGAGCTACAAGTACCTTGGTGCTCATCTGAACAATAAACTGTACTGGACTCACAACACTAATGCTCTCTACAAAAAAGGGCAGAGCAGGCTGTACCTGCTGCGGAGGCTCAGGTCTTTGGGCGTGCAGAGGCCGCTCCCGAAGACCTTTTATGACTGGTGGCATCAGCCATCTTTTACGGTGTGGTCTGCTGGGGCAGCAGCATTACCGCTGGGGACAGAAAGAGACTGAACAGACT
>JAODKN010000037.1:8252089-8264601 GCA_026774425.1 Petrocephalus zakoni
CATAACCCTGATCCCAAGTATGACACCCTTAACCCCTACCCAGCCCTAACCTTAACTGTAAGTAACACAATAAAATAAGAGAGTTTGGGCATTTTTAGTCTTTTGATTTCAGACACAGATCTTTATAAAATTGAGTTTATCCTTGTGGGGACCAAAAAAATGTCCCCACAAGGTAGAAAATAACTGTTTGTTATCACACTGTGGGGACATTGGGTCCCCACACACACACACACACACACATCCAAACATCACAGACTGACACAAGGAGGTTCCCTCTCACGGGCAGTATCGCTTTTTTATGTGCAATTATCTCAATAAGTGCAATACCTGCCTTCTGTGCAATATTTTACTGTTTTTCTGTGTACGACATGTACACAAGTGCAATTCATAAACATACATATATTTATCTATATAAAACTATGTATTTCTTACGCACACAAATGTCTATTTATACACACACAAATGTCTATATTTTTGTAAAGTTTACTTTTTATCCAGCCTTAATCTATTGTTTTGTCTCTGTTATTGTTATTGTTATTCTCTGCTGCTCTTATCTGTACTGCCGTAACAATGCAAATTTCCCACTTGTGGGACTAATAAAGGTTTATCTTATCTCATCTTATCTTATCGTAATATATATATATATATATATACACACACACACTGATTTTAATTAAGTTCATAAAATACAAAACATAAAATTATTCAAAGGGATGTAGCTGCACTAAACAAAAACAATGAAAAGCAAAGCAGGCAGAATTTGCAGTCTCCGCTACTAATATTACTAATATGGTTGTTTTCACTTATTGGTATAATATGAAAATGTATGTAACCGTGTCTCATAGATACTATCTGCGGTTGTCTGTATAAGAAGTACACTATAAATGTGCAGAAATGATAACCCCAAACAAGGCAACTTTTTGAAATGAGAACTTTGTGGACTGCGAGTCCTGCTGGCTTCGCCCAAGGCTGCTAAATCAAAGGGGGGAATGTGGCTTTTTCCAACCTCATTCTGGTTTTTCATCTCCTCTGTGTTGTACTTCAAGTAATTGTGGCGAGTATGGGGGGACAATGCTCGAGGACTATTAGGGGGCAGTGTGAACTCGTCTTCCCCGCTGTTGCCTCTGTGATCAGGTCTGTATCTTGGTTTTCTTAATGGCGATCAAGGCCGACCATTAACTCTGATGACAGCACAGGGCCCGGCTCTCCGATGGCCTGTGATTGGTCATCAGACTAAGATGAAAGAGCACGACACTCCGGCGGTTCCTGCGTGGGCACACACGCATGTAAGGAGGGTTAGTTGTGAGTGTGCACTTGCTTTGGCCTTTGTGTACCTTCCAGTGATTTTTTTTTAATGAGTGATCAGTCTACATACGTGTGCGCACGAGTGCAGGAGAACTTTAAATTAAATTGTCTGGATTACCTGTTTCAACCCCTTTCTATGAAAACACAAAGGATTATGCGAATTGGAGGTTGTAGTGATTCACATTGCCAACGAGGTCAAGTTCAACAATGTGGAATAATTGTCACAGCAGTCTTTTTTATTCAACAGAACGAGTCAACGACAGAAATGTAGATGTAGATGTTGACCTTTTGCTTCTCAACCCACATGTCTCCTAAAATACCTCATCAATTCAGGGAGGAAAACCAATTAAAAGCAATGCCTGTTACCTGGGTAACAATGCTGAGTACAGTTTGTAGTAGGGGAATATTATGGCAAAAGGAAAGGAATTTTATACATAGAAAGAGAGAGTCATGGAGAGACGACGAGGCAGACAGAGACGAAGGGTGCCTCACGGCAAATATTTACACTGTGAACATTGCTTAACCATAGAGAGCAGAGACACGCAAAAGCAGGGCGAAATGCCTAGAGGCTTCTGATTTGGATACTGTCAAATGGAGATCTCAAGCGAAGATGGAATCCATTTCACATCACGTAGGCCTTATTACTGACCATATAAGAGACTATTCTGATTTTTCTCCCAGCCCCATAAAACACACCCAGAATCTGCGAGTTGAGTCCGAAGCCCACTGGAGACCTTTCAAAGACCCAGTGATTTTGGCTTATTTCATGCCCCCTTCGTTGACACCGAAGCTGCTGTTTTTAGCCTTTTGTTCCTTTACACTGTTTTGTGAAACACATTTTCACTCCTGTACTGAAATAAAGTTCTTATTCCCTGCTTCCATTCCCATACCACATGGATCTGCCTGTCATCCCTCCCAGAAAGGGGCTGCATGGGTACATTACGCATATTCATCACGGGCCGCTCTCTATGGTGACCACCCACAGGGCATTGGGAAGTAAAATACCTCATTAGTAAGCAATAGAGTTTGTCCTCTGCTTAAAGTTTTTACCCTTTCTTGTATGTACTCGCACTTACAAGTGTGAAGACTTGATTACGGATTATGAATCAGAGGAAAGGGACATTACGTCAAGAGGTAGAGAATAACTGGGAATTAATTATGGTAATTCCTCTCCTTGGACACAGTTTGTGAAAGCAGTGAGCAACATTAAAAGTTTTCAAGAGAAGAACTGACATCACTTCCTGCAGGTAAGAATATACAATCATGCAGCTGACAGAAATGAGAAGAAAACACTGCAAATCTGAAATCTGAAAGGCCATTTAAGAATATGCCTACGGAGCCGGTCGCAGAAACAGCCTGCTGTCTCCTAAAGGAAAAAAATGTGTAGATGTAATAGGCACTGCATGATTCAAGAGAACCGTAGAGTGCAAAGCCAAACATGGAACGGCCGTGACTGCGTCGTCTCAGACGCACTTTGCTCTTGCTTCTGCACAGGGTGGAGTCCTGTTTGATCAGCATCCTGTGTGAAGTCCAGCCCGCTCACACTGACCACACTCTCGTGACTCTGCCGTGACCCTTATCAGAGACTTCCTTCTGTGACTGAAACAGATCGCTGCAGCCGCCAGGCAGCTCAAACTAGATGAAAATCTGCATGAGAACTTGGCCAGCTTTACCTGTCCCCAACCCTACCCCATCTGTGCAGTGCCAACCACATCCTCTCCATCATATGGGGCCCATCATCTCGCGGTACACCCCAGCCCCGCCTCCGGGACCCCCCCAGCTTTAGCGAAAGGCTTCTCAAAGAGCCTGCTCACATGAAAAAGAGAGCAGCAGATGTCTTTGCTGTGCATATATATATATATTTTTTTTTTTTTTCAAAAATGTTTTTTTATCCCCTTGGTTGCCAGAGGGATGTGCATGTCTAATTTCACACTTCACTCCCCCCCAGTACAGCTGGGTGTCTCCTGTGTTTAAATCTTTTAACACAACAGCTGTCTTTATCCTGGAATTTCTAACAGCCTACAGAACCAGTGCCTTACCAGCACCGATGCCAGCCACAGCGGCATTTCACTCAGTCACATATATTAAGCCCCCCCAGCTATTACAGGGGGCTCTGACATTTTCTATGCACGGCGAAGGTCTTCGGGCTCCCGTGGTGAGGTTGACTTTCGATTTACGTTTCCTCGCGACCGTTACGACCTCTCCACTCTCAACGGGCTCGACGGCAGCGAATCAAAAAGAGCACGGCAGGGATCCTTCTTTCTTTTATCAAAGGTTAGCGAAACCTCTGCCTCAGCGTACCCGATCAAGTCTTTATAAGACTGTTCCACCTAATAGTCCGAAACATTCTGCCGACTTCATTCGATGAGAATCTGACGAAAAGGTCGCCAAGAAGTTAAAAGTGTTCTTTGCGCTTAAAGGAAACCTGATGTGCTGCTCTCTGCAGATAACTTCCGAATCACTCACTTTTAGTCGCTAAAATTTTCCTTATTAGATTATAGACTCTGCTACTGTGCTCAGCAGTTCTGTGAAGAGTCAAGTCAAATTATCAACAATCCAAGTTATATTTAGCTTAATATTAACGAGTCACACCTCGGAGTGTGTAGACAATATGTGGGAGTGATATTAAGGGAACAGTGCTCAAAGGTGAAGTGTCCTTCCGGGGTTCGGCTGAAATGGGATTTCAGATGTGACAAGAATCACATTTAGTGTGTGACAGCAATGACTGAGGCTGAAACAGGGCTGACATATTTATTCTATAAAAATAATAGTGTACAACACTCTTGAAATGCGATTTGGGAAGCAGTTATTAGTGATCAGCCTTGGTTTACTTTAATCCTATTAAGGATTAAACTTTACTTTAACCCTATACAGGTTTTAAAGACATGATAAGACTTTCTGATTTAGTAATACACATGAAATTTTACGATTAATTGGCTGAGGAAAAGACCCGATTTGCCGCAGAAATGCAGTAATTTTAAATACTTTTTTGTTATTCTGAGTGTGGTAGAAATCCATACAAAATAATCTTTTTATGTCCTTTTCGAAAGTCAAATTGCATATCCTGGAGTGTGGATTTGGGTATTTAGGAAATCAAGCAGTGCAGAATGAAAGCAATTTATTATAATTTTGGGGAGAGATACGGGCTGTGGACACAGGCTGACAGCAGGTCAGAGCGACGAGCTAAGTCTCCAGACCTGACAGCGTAATTGGCTGGCGTCAGCAGAGAGTTGCTCTGTACTTCCATTCCAACACAACAATACAGTGAGATAAAGAAGGTCTGTATCTAAAGAGGGCTAATTAGTCAGGGTAACCCCTCTCCTTGGTAACAGTGTGTGAGCCGAGAAAGCAGGATACCTGCTGGTCACCAGAGCTCCGGACTTTAATGTAACACAAGCAGGTTGTTCCTGTGTAGATGTGTGCGACAGACACATCTACGGTAGCAAGAGGCTGGAAGCCATAAGCGCTGGTTGGCAGGACTTGCTACGTAGTGTGGGAAAAGGCTGCAAAGGATGCAAAAGGAGAAAAGCTGGACAGTGACTCGTTTAGGACGTTATTTACAGATCACAGAACACAGTATGTTGCCAGTGTCATGTCCGGCGTTTCTACGATTTTATGCTTCTAAAACCGCAGCAGAAGAAGGAAATCATGACCATGACATCATATTTTGTCATGTCTGGCTCCTAGGGTCACTAGCTAAGTAGAAGCACACGGTTGAAAATAGAGCCGCATAAATCCATGCCTTAAGAGGTATTTGTAAAATTAAACTGCAGGAGAACTCATTTCATTCCAAGAAATTTCTCTGTTGACAGACTGGGGATGACTTCTGATGGCAAAGAGGCCGCAGATGCCTCGGATTAGCCGCACCGGAGCCCCCAGGGTACCGGTTTATCATCCATACAGCATTCATTTCATCATTAGCTTTCCGTTGAGTTCACCGTACATTTGGAATTTTTTTAACGCCTGAATTGAGCATGACGTTAAGTGACAGGCCCTGTCGGGTATCAGACCTCCGCACTATGGCTGTGTATCTGCACAGGTCGTATGTCTACACAGTCTGCAAAGAGTGTACAGTAATAAATGTCCTGGGACTTGTGACTCATCTGGAGTCTGAGGGAGGTATTTTGAGCAAAGGTTTCCACTGACAATTTCACTTACAACATATGCTATTATTATTATTATTATTACTATTATTATCATTATTTATTTATTTATTTACTTATTTAGGAAAAAAATCTGACCAATGCAACCAAGTGTTAGGGCAGTCTCAAGATACAATACACAATTTTTTAGAACAATTTTTTTTTTTTGGCTTAAAGTGTTTTGCAATTATCATGTGATACCTAGGGTGAAATTTTGATATTATCATGAAGAGTACACCCCCAAAAGAAAAACAATAACATTAAATAACATTCAATATTTTCTCAGTAAAATCTACAAATACCATGAGAACGTTAAGCGAGTAAAAAAATTTGAATACCACTGTAAATCCTTAACTGATTGTAATTTAAATGTTAGTATTACTACGTTATACAGAATTTAATACACTTCATCTATATAAAATGTAAAAATATAAATGATGAGGTAGAGTCCATAAATTCAGTTAGTCACTTCATTGGACAAATGGGTACATGCTGTATTGTGTAAACCAGTTAGGCATGAGTGGACAGTTATATGATTATAAATGTACCAACCACCACCATTCTGGGAAAATCTAATAACTAGATTTCATTTCAGCGCAGATTTGCTAGCTTGAAGGGTAATAGTATTTAGACAGGAATGTGCCCCACTCCAGCCTAAAAATCCCTTGACAACATGGGAACATTTAATTAGTGTAAGTGGACAACAAAACAGGTATTCAGTCCTAGCAAAGGCAATGTGACACACACCCCATCACATGTGAACAACTCAGCCTGCTTGTAAGGTTCTTATCTGATACACATAAGTATTCCCAAAAAGGGCTTGGAGTGGAGAGAGTCTGCCTGCTCTTAGATCATCACTGCCCACACTGTCCACTACATCTCTCATGGTGAGGGCATGCTGAGGAGAGGAGAATCCAGCAGGGCAGCATCTGTCCAACACATGATTATTTGATTGGGAATAAGCAGCTTTGTTAAGTGGTTGGCAGTTTTTAACAACTTTAGTTTGTGTCTTTGAATGCTTAGCACAGAGCGTCCTGCAGCCTTACAACAATTTGTTATTTCTGACCATAAACACAAGGGACCTTATGCAGCATCTCTCTAAAACAGGAGTGCTGGGGTTTGAATCATATTACAAATTAAATTAAATAAAACAGTGTTTAGCTTTATACATAATGCCTGTCCCAATGTGGTCAGCCCACATCACCCTCCATATACTACTCTGACTCTAGGAGTACAACATACATACATTTAACACAAGTTTAAATCTCACATATTTATGTAACAAATTAATCTATTAAATCTCAGTTAGAAAGCACTTGACAAGCTTGTAAATAAACTGGTGTCAACAAATGTCAATTAAAACAGGAGAATTGTGGGTAAAAAAATATTATGATGATTATAAAAGAGGACTGCACAACCCTCCAAAAGGGGCAGCACGAAGACCTCATGTGGGCGGAGCTGGGAGAGCTGTCACCCCCTCCTACTGGGTAACTAAGTGACTCAGCGACTAAACTCTTTGGCTACTGGTGTGAGTCAGTCCACCCATGGCAGCATTGATGGGAGTGGGAGTCTTAGAGCAGGGTGTACATCTAGGACAGCACACCCATATTTACCCAGTTATAAGGCACGCTGAAGTTTACCTACTGCCATATTCAGGGCTGTACACCCCGATCTTAATTGCATGAGGGTGTTTTATTGTGCGTGTGTGTATAAGATAGACAGATTGGGCGCGACTGCTTTCTCCACAATGGGTGGATACTGCCCTTCGGGGAGCACAGGCATTGTAAGGCAATCAGCCCCTGGTTGGAGGAACACCTGAGTTCACAGCTGCAAGGACAACGAGGGCAGACGGCCGCCATGGATCAGGCCGGCATAGCGAGCAGGAAAACGGAGGCATGCGGCCGATTTTAAGCGGAGACGAACCGCGACGCCGCGTAAACATGGCGGAACGCCGACCCCGCGAGGTGGCAAAATTCTGCAGTGAAAGACTAAATCTAATCTTCCATCACACCTACAATCTGCGCTTGTCTAAGCTGCGACTCCGATATTACTCTCAGACTCTGATGTGCCTCTCTCCGAGTTCTGTGTGAAATAGTCTCTCTGGACGCAGTCAAGGCTGATAAAAATCAAAATCCATGTCCTTCAAACGACCTCAGCTCTGAGAAAAAGTTCCCAGTCACCAGTATCGACATGAACCATACTCCCTTGTCATAGTTCATAGGTGTTCACCACCTTGATACAATTATCTTATCAAGTTATGTAAATACAGAGGCATCAAATAACATTTTCATAATTGTGCCGTGTAACACAGATGGGTAGTTATTAATGGAGTATTTGTGGAGCACAGCTGGGTTGTTCGCTGTCAATAACAGTATGTTATTAAATTGATCTTTAACCAAGAAAGAAATTGCACCAATGCCAGAGAGTGAAGCGACATAAAAAATCTGGCACAGTTCTGTAAATCAGAGGAAATGTTTTAGCAAAACCATTAGGGTATTAACGGGCCTCTGGCTTTGATAGTCTTTAACTGTAAAAAGTAAAAAAAAAAAATGGGGGGTAACATAAAAGAAAAAAACGGAAAATGAAAATAATCCGTGAAGTCATTAAAGGCATTCACTTGTAAAATGTGCTGGAGCATCTGCTCTTCAAAAGATGGCAAAACAACAACATAATAACTTCCCATGACTTGATCTTTGGTTCACAGCGGGTTAGGAAGCTAATAGTATTAGAAGCAAATGCTGTTTTAATGCTACAGGAAGTTCTGGTCAAGCTATTCAGCAGAGGTGCCAGTTAAACGTGTCACTGGTTAATTACTCAAAGTGAAGCCTATGACTGTGTTTTAGGCAAAGAGATGGCTTTTGGTCACAAAACGTGTGTTTCCATCTCCAAGCTTTCTTATTTTGAGAATGAGTTATGCTTCTAGTGCAACTTAGTATCATAAACAGATTTTACCAGAAGTCGGTCGTGTTTCGTCTCTGTAGTTTCCATGGAAGCAGAACACAGCAAGAAGGAGTTCATTTGCATGCCCCCCACAACATCAACAAACTAACAGCAAGACCTCACCTTCTGGTGAAATTAAAATCAGGCCCCCTTATGCAGAATTTTGCCCTCTGAACTCTTAACAGTGCAGTTCCGCTCAGAGTCGACGGACAAATATTTGCTGACATTTCGCCACTAGCCTGGAGTAACATGCTATTAATAATTCTGTGAAGACAGACGTTTGTGTTTCTGTTTTGACTCTCTGTTTACAGAGTTTGCAGCTTCCCTCCAATACACCAGCTTAGTTAAACTTAATAAGATTTCATTTTTGGCATTGTGTACCCTGCAGGCATTGCAAAATATTCAGAGATGATCTGGTCTAGGAAGCTTCTTAAACGTTGTATCACAAATGTTCATAATCGCTTCCGCGACGGCTGACACAAACCTTGAAAATGCCTCGTTATGTTGCAGGGACAGTGCTGCCCTCAAAAACGGCGTGCAATTGTGTTACGATGCTGCCGCCATTACTGTTTTCTCCCATCTGAATAAACTGTTGACAGCAATTTCAGTCTTCATATTAAAGTCAAAGTCAAACAAAGTGAAAGTTACATCTGTCATCGTAATCACTACCATAGCAAACGACATTCAGCCAAACCATAACAATTTTGTGCCTTATCACATTTGTCAAGCAGATTTACTTACAGATAATTAGCACACCAAACAAAAAATCAGCATCACAGAAGAGTTCGGTGTTACGGTGGGGGATGCACCACTGAGGAACAAAGTACACCCCGGAAAACAGGAAAAGACATCACCAAAATACACACCCACTTTTTTCACTCATAAGTAAGTAACTTTAGGCACATAATTGGGCTACATTTTGTTTCGAGTGTTTACATACCATACGGACAGGTGTGACTATAGTTAAGCTAGAGTGAATATTATTTTATTACGAACAAAGAACAAATGAGAACAAAGAGATTTCTTCAAAAGAAAAGTTATGTAGTAAGACTGTAGGAACACTTTATGCTTTAATGGTAGATAAAATAAACACAGACATTATAAAACCTGGTTATGCAAATTCTCCCTCAATAAAACCCATAACTAGCTTAAATAAGCGTGTTGAGGAATCTGCTATTAAACTTTAATGATGAAAATATGCAGTGACTGGAGCGAAAGCATGTAATTAATGTTTATATTTAGCACAGTGCTGGTGGGGATTCGTCACTGAAGAATAAATATATATATATATATATATATATATGCTCAAAAAATGCAGATGAATGTTCCCCAAATTTCTTGTTCTGTTGACATCACCAAAACAGAGCAGAGTTTTGATTCCTCGTTGCATCCTTTGATGTCATGCATCTCTCTCTCTCTGCGCAGCAAAATATCCACTACGTCAAATGAAACTTTCACCTAGCAAAGCCTGCATTGTGGACATGGGCTGGTACTGCTGAGGCCAGTCAAGGACTCCCAGATCAAAACAGATCTATCTTGTGACCAATAGGGCTCAGTCAAGGATATCTGTATGAATTTAACATGTTATTGTGCTGTTATTGGAACAGCATGCAATACAGTACAATATGATTTGGTTTTCCTGTTACTCAAAATTCAACCCAGGCTAAATTCATGATATCACCTGACAACCAGTAAAACTACAAAATAATCTGGTCAAGTCAAATATTGTCAAGGAACATTTCTCCTATTGTGAAAAATACGACCAAAAAGGTCTTAAGGCAACCTTCCTACTCCTAAAATATTGTTTTATTGTTTTTGTTTGTTTACTGTAACTGTATGATATAGTACTCAGACGATATTATATTTCCTGACATAGAGTGAATGATTAGTGACTGACATGCCACATTGCAACATATTCAATCAAATAAATTTTTACAACAATGTAATGGATGGCTTTTTGCAGACAAAAGCAGCCTGTCTGGACTGTGTAAGGTCAAAGACCACAGCTCCAGGGACCAAGAGGGAGCAAGTTCCTGCTGACTCCTCTGATAATGCTCAGTGACAGAGGAAGGAAACAAACACAGTGTCATGTCTAAAGGGAAGAGAGGGGGTTGTGGAGAAACCCCCCAGAAAACGAAAATGACTTCAAAATGACTCTAAAAATAAACCACCTCCGTTTTCTTTCTGACGGATAATGCGGAAACACGAACTGAACGGAGTCCATATTAAAAGTCCCGGCTGATCTCTTTCCACCAGCCTCACGCCTGGACTCGGCTTCAGGAAGCACAAATCTCTGACATCCCATGATCCGTCAGCGATGACAGGGCTGCTGGCCCCAGGATCAACGATCTGGAAATCCACCTTAATCCAGGTTAGTGAGACAAGCCAAAGTACGACACACAGAGAATGGCGATGACAAATTTTCCTTTACATGTAGGGTTTGCAGAGAGTGTCGTCGGTAACATCATACCACTGTATTAGATTTTTTTCTTTTTTTCTTTTTTAAAGTGCCATCCATCTCCCAAACGCTTACCCCGGTTGGGGATGGGGGAGCTGAAACCTATCCCAGGCAGCATAGAACAGCGGGCTGGCGCGTACCCAGGACAGGATGGCAGTCCATTGCAGGGCATGGGTGCATAAATGCTTAGGGATATTGACACAAGTCAGTAATGCCAACTGAGGAGCAAACTTCCAAAACACACTCAGTCCATGGGATTCATTGCCAAGAAAATGTCTGTGAGTTTTGGGAATTTAAGAGAAGTTCTTTGTTGGGTTAAAGGAAGACTGAGTGAGTTTTGGTTCCTGATACTGTAACATATGATGAGGAAGCTTGTCCTTAGGTTATTGGCAGATCTCAGAAACAACAAAAATGGACTAAGTTTTGGAAATTTGCTATTCAACTGGCCTAACAGGGTATCTCTGGACTGCAGGGAAATGCATGTGAGGCTTGGGTAGAACACGGAAACTATCCACAGGTAGAAGGTTTTAGGAGACCATGCCACAGTAGTATAGAGTCTCAGAGCTTTGCTAATCAAACAGCCCTGTTTTGATTAGCAACATGAATACAAAAAAGTAACCAAAAGTGGGTAGGATGCCCAGAGAAGCATCTGTTCTATGTCTCTTCATACTCAACAGACCTCCTAGGGGTTTTGAATATCCCCAGGGACATTGAAATAGAAGTTAAACGAGTGCTCAAAGGTCATGTTACTTGACGGTTTACTCTTGGCATGTGACCAGCAAACACTACGCCTGCACAGTATTGCGTACTCCATGGATTAAGACAAGTACACTGTTGTAGGCATCCAAAAAATCCGTCTTGCTTATAACCATAAGAGCAACAGAATCCAAATGTTGGTCCTGGAAACAGAATGAATGTCAACGGATGTGACTGAATATGGGAGATAAAAGGTGGATCAGTCTTCAGTGGCATGTGCAAGAAGATTTAACCCTACAGTATGTTGAGTTGAAAAAGCATTTCATTTGGACAGCTATTACATAATTCTAATGGCTTCAGGTTTAAAAGTGAGGAACACACAAACATAAATGCAACATACTGTCAGTGCAGAAGCTTTATGATCAACATCCTGGTCTGCTATTTCTGCTGTACCGAAGCGACAGTGTTATTTTTTGCAATGGCTGTACTGTTAATATCTAACATCCAAGCACAGCTATTTTTCAGTTGTCAAACTGTTTGGTGTCAGGTTCCACCATATTCTGCCAGGGAGACCTCGGTGGTGACATTTCTTTCAACACAGAGCATACTGCCCAATTCCCAGTCCCTAAAAAACTATACAAAGAAATCCAATTCACAGTAACCTTCACCACAGTGGCACGTATTGCCACTCCAAATGGGATGTGCATCAATCCGTGCCCAAATAATTGAAACGATCATATGGGGCATAGCCCCCCCCCTCACCCCCCCCCACATAGTCGTCTGACCTGTTGACATGATTTATGCCCCCTGGACGACTGTCTGTGTACCATGTTTCAGCCAGCTGGGGGGGGGGGGGGGGGTTTTGGTCATAAACCACTAACCCAAATGGAGCAAAATAACGGGCCGGAAACCCCAAAAACACACACCCACCGTTGCAAAAAAAAAAAAGGAAAAAAACCCCTATAAAAACC
>JAODKN010000037.1:8279843-8295622 GCA_026774425.1 Petrocephalus zakoni
CCCCCCCCCCCCCCCCCCCCCGCCCCCCCCGGCCGGCGGGGCCGCCCCCGCCCCCCGGCCCCCCCCCCCCCCCCCCCCCCCCCCCCCCCCCCCCAGCAAGGAAACACTTCCATAAAGCACACAGTCCACAGCTCCAGGGCTGATGGGAGCAGCCAAGAGCGAGCGCCAAACAGAAAGCAAAGAGCAGCCCCCACTGCGCCTTAACAGCTTAATGAGGGCCCCCAACCCCCTGCCAAGCCCCCCCATCCATGGTGAGCATCAGGCATGTGCTGCTGGTCTACAGCATGCATGTGTTGGCCAGCAGAAGGCCTCTGCAACAACCTTGGACATTTAGTGAACGTGAACCGAGAAACAGAAGCAGGACTTCACTGCTGAGCAAACAGGGGCAGCACTGATGTATTTCATTAGGAATCGCAGCTCCACTTTCAAAGCAAATACAGAGTAATGAGTACCGAGTACCAGAGACATGCTGCCCCCAATGGTCTCAGTACAAAAAGTCAGGAAAGTATTATCTGCAAAGCAAAAGTGCATCACCCATGAGAAGAAGTCTTAAATGAAAATATAAGATCATATATGAAAGGGGCCATAATCATGTATCCAAAGTAGTACTCATATAAGAACCAAAAGGTTTTTTCTGTATGGGCAGGCACGGATAATAGCGACAATCTGGGTGTTTCTAGGTGTGTATGAGTCAGCGGTGGGACCAGTGTGTACCTGCGCATGCCGGCAACGAGTCACACACAAGAGGGCGTTGCTTTCCTCCCCAACTCCTGAGACCAGCTCCAAGCCCCAGAAAAGAGAAAGGCCCGCGGGAGGGGCACGTCTTGTCACGTGCGCGGTGACAATTCCCCCGGAGGCCCACCGCGGCCAGCCCGTGCCACATCAGCACTTCCTGTGCTCTCTCACTGACGGCCCGTACTGGCATCCTAAATGGCTGCAGCGACATAGCGCCCGTCTGAAAAATTGGATCTTTTCATTTGAATAATTCCTGTCCTGATCACAAAGTTGTTCTTTCTGAAATAAAGGCGTCAAAAACTGCCACCTGCGTGTGCCGGAGTCGGTCACTGAGGTAGGGAACGCAAGGGCGTTCGCGGATGCGTGATGTGCCCCATGACTCCATCCATGCCCGGAACAACACACAAAGCAAGCACAGGGGGGCGACAAAGAGCCAAATTAACTCATAACTAATTATAATAAAAAGTCATTTAGAACCAGGAGCAAATATCACATCATTTAAACCCCTGACATCTAATTAAGGCTAATTTTCAATGTCGACACAGTAATGCAAATAAACATGCTAAGAATGGAATTGTAGCAAATTTACTAACCAACTGTCTCGCTGTATAATTCTGATCAATTCCTGGAATAACCTGCTGGACAGCAACAGACCAGAGGCAGGATGAAGAAAACCCCTCAGAAACACCGGAATAATTAACACCAGGGTTACCCTATTACCTCTTTCACTTCACAGTGCTTTGCAAATATCGGTAGCTGTCGTAAGCATTTGTCACTTATTATGGCTACAGCAGTTCATCACAGTCACCAGCAATTAGCTTAGCCAGCTGCTCACGGCAGTAAGCAAACTGATGGCGGGCAGAGCAGCCTGGCGTCAGCAAAGCCAAGACTGCCACCTAGTGCCTGATATGCTCCCACAGGACCGGGCGAAGCATTCACGCACCCCCAGCATCACACTACGCTGCACGCAATTAACATTTAGGGAGCCGAACACTAACGAGTGACACATTTGCATTAAGTAATCACAACACGGCAAGGCCTTTAGGAGAATGAAAGATTAGAAGCTGAAAGGAAATACCGAACTAGGCGCCACCATGTCGAGGGGGGGGGGGGTAGGAATTAGATTCCGCTCATGGTCAAGGAGATGTTGGGAGAACTCAGATGTTCTGAGGTTTCTCACTTAACACCGCACACAGTCTCTGTTCGCTGTAAATAGATACCTGCTGTCCAGACTACTCCGAATAATGGGCATAGAGCTCTTTAAAAAGTAAACACACTAGACACTCCAGTTATATAGGCAGGCACCGAAGTAAACGCAGAGCTGTTTCACAAAAATACCCAGCATAGTCTGGACAGAATATATCATCTCTGTGCTATTACATTTATTTATAAATAAAATCTGCTGTTTATGTCTGCATTTCAGTTTGCACGACTCTCACTCTGCTGATGGGCCAAAGCTGTTTATTGACATGGTTGTCAAAAATGGTGCCAAAAAGAAGCACTTGGATCTGCTTATCGGCTAACAATGACACAGAAGCAGCACCCCCCCACACACACTTACACACTGCAACTGGCTTCACATCCTCTCACATCCTCACTGTCACCCCCCCCCCCAAAGCCCCATTGTCCTCTAGACCTTAGATCACAGTGATTCTCCACCCGAAGGAGGCAAATCTATGTTGTATTTCAACTAAGCACAAAATAATCATCAAAAGAAGAACAAAGGCATGATGCAACAATTCTCCTTTGCATTAAGGATCTGCCACCATCATTCCCTCTGACAAGCTACATTGAGAGCATCAGCGATCACAAGGTGACAACCGTCACCATGCAGCCAGTAGGATGGTCTGTGAGACAATGACGGCAGTGAGTGTCGATCCACTTTAACTCCTTCCTCCACAACCAGGTTACTTGCATGGCCTGAGAGTACTGATTTCATCCACTCAATGCAGAATATCCAGGACAAAGAGCTAAACCTTCATGAGAACAAACAGACAACCAATGCAGTCTGACTGAATGCTGAGCTCCTCATTCAGTACACTCCACTACACACTGTAGCTCACTTTTTATTGCATTAATGCTAATTTATAGTATTAACCTTATACCAGAGGAAGTGAAAAATTACCATTGTTGCTAAAAAATCTAGAATCATGAGGCATTATGAGTTACAAGATTAATTTATAGCAGGTATATTTAGCGCAGTGCAGAAGTAAGAACATGCTGGCTGCTAATTCACCATAAACAGCACTATAGTCTAATAATAATGACCAATATCAAGATGGTTTTGGAGGGAGGAATAAATTAGACCTGTGAGTAAAGTTAGGTAAACATTACGATAAAACAGAAGAGTGAATGGAGCGGAAATGGAAAGGGAACTGACAGGAGGGAGCTGTGAGGAGCTCCCGGCCTCCTGCGGCCTCCTGCGGCTATCGCGCCACCTACCTGAGCTGCTGGAGGAGGAGATAGGGTTGGCGGGGGCACTGGCAGGGGGCAGCTCGCCGTTGTTCAGCTGCTTGACTCGCTTCAGGTGGGACTTGCCATTGTAGTGGACCTGGGCCTGAGCGGCCGAGTTCAGCTGGATGTTGCAGACCTCACACAGGGAGAAGAGCAGCTTCTTCTTCTCGTGATGCAGCCGCAGCTCGGCGGCGTCCGCGCCGGCCTCCTCCAGATCCACGCAAGCGCCGAACGGGAGGCAAAGCCGGCCATTCTCCGGCAGGCGGGTGGGGCTCAGGGGTCTCTTCATGCCTCAGAAGAAAAACCAGAACGTCAGATTAGAAGGTCCGGACGGACTTAAACGCGTGTCCAGCCCGCCGTTCCCTCGCAGGTAAAGCCCACGAGAGCGCTGGCTCTTAATGCTGGTGCCCGCTAAGCGGATTTCTCGTCCGTCTGCACGCGGGGCTCGGAGAAGCATTCTGATATTGCTGCATAAAGCTCTACCCCCTTCCATCCCCCCCGATAAGAGCAGAAGCATTTCTGCGGGATCTCAACAAGGCAGCGTGGTCGGTCCTTGGGAGAGTGAGCAGGTGTCGGAGCGTGGTGCCTCAGCGGAGCTCCAGGAAGCTCGCAATCTGTCAATCTCTACCTGCAGCGCGAGCATTTCCAAGGGAAGCTCACTGAGGCGAGCGAAAGGGCTGCCCGTAGACCTCCTGTGCCCATCTGTTGCTCTCCTGACAAGCTAAATTCACATGCTGTGCACCCATGGGTATTACACAATCCACTCTGTGGCACAGTCTGTACCAAGGGTTTTATTTCCTCCTGTATTCTGATTGGTCTTGCCTGTTGTGTGAATTTAGCTAGCCATGACACGCTACGGGTTTCAAAGGAAAATTTGGTGGTCCTCGAATACAAGGTGACGTCCGGAAGGGTACGCAGTGAACGATACGGGTCTGTTAAGCGCATTTCTGCCGCGCTGTCATCCCACAATTCTGGTGTTTGTGTAGGTGTCTTCTCAGTATTTCAGGTTCCTCCCACGGTCCAAAAACAGGCCGATCAGGTGAGCTGCTGAAATCGCCCTCAGTGTGCAGCTGTGTGCGGCTTACACCCTAGAATTTCCCTGCTACAGCTTTTATTGAATTAAACAGGAAAAGCGTTTAGTATAGACTATGGATAGAGCATCTTATTGAAACTTAAAAACGCATGAAAACCCAGAGGCATTGCCAAGCGGGAGCGCAAAAAAAAAAGAAAGAATCCATAAATAAATGCTGCGTAATAATCCATAACAATCCCAAACCTCCACTGTTGTGAACGCCCCATAACCTTAGTAAACAAAGTGCTATGTAGCTCGTTTCATTGTCCGTGGTTTCAAAACTAAAAAGGTTGGTGGAGCTCTGCCTTTCAAACAGGAAAATGTAGTGGTCAAGCTGGCAGGTTTTGTGGCCTCATGTTCCCATCGGTAGCATAATCCTTCAAACACAAACCCCGTAACCTCTGTGGACAGCCACACACTGGAGTCCCGGCCAACAGCCTTACGAAACTTACAAAAATGCCCGAAAAGCTAAGCTTCATTTTGTTTCATATAAAAAAAAAACAACTCCTGCCCATTTCTCAAAATATTTAACTTATAAAAATCTATTCCTAGGCAGCCCCCTTTACGAAAAAATGTTTAAATGTGGCACATGCCATATGAAGAACGCTCCCCTGGCACTTCCGAAATACGGCATGTTCCCCTTCTCTCGGGGAACAATGGAAGGTAACGGTAGCCGGGATAGATCCCAGTGTGGGTCCCGCTGCATGCTCACATCAGGCAGAGAGCGCGGAGCCCCAGCGCCGCACAGAGCCCCAGCGCCATAGAGAGCCCCAGCACAGAGCCCCAGCGCCGCACAGAGCCCCAGCACAGAGCCCCAGTGCCACACAGAGCCCCAGCGTCGCTCAGAGCCCCAGCAAAGAGCCCCAGTGCCACACAGAGCCCCAGCATCGCACAGAGCCCCAGCACAGAGCCCCAGCGCTGCACAGAGCCCCAGCACAGAGCCCCAGTGCCGCACGGAGCCCCAGCGCTGCACAGAGCCTCAGAACAGAGCCCCAGCACAGAGCCCCATCGCTGCACAGAGCCCCAGCACAACGCCCCAGCACAGAGCCCCAGCGCTGCACAGAGCCCCAGCACAGAGCCCCAGCACAGAGCCCCAGTGCTGCACAGAGCCCTCTCCAACTCCACTGGGCCTCATCAGTATGGCTCCCCGGCTCCCGAGAGATGCTCCAGATAGAGCCGGCATGCCTGTCTGTCATTTTCCTCCACAATTCTATTACGAGACAAAAATGCTGCCACATCTGACAACCACAACCTGTATCTCCTGGGTAAATCGCCTCAAAACATATATATATATTTTTTTGTTCTCCAGGGATTAAAAAGAGACTCTGCAATCTGGTCTGTCGGCAACTAGGTCAGAGTGATACCCAACTCATTATAAGAGCCGGCCGCTTTTGGGCCAAAGCTTGCCATTCTCAGGACACTCACCTTCCCAGGAACTTGGCACGCTGAATAATAATAATGAGCGAGCGTTAATTAAATAGGGTAGATACTACCCGACACACATTCTACCTGCTGTGAACACTTCAGGCCATGCAATGATACGAACGTCGAGACAGCACAAGATTACAATGCTTTGGCTCAAAAGGCACGCCAGGGACGTCGCACTGTTGCCTCGCGAAGCCAAAAAAAACTCAAAGCACAGATTGTAGTCACCCTGTTATATCCCACAATTATTTCTGCATCCCATGCTGTTAACTGTTGAAATAGTGCAGAAGGAAAAAAAGTAGAATTCAGTAGAATTCAGTTTTATGAAACAGTAAATATATTACAAAACACGTTTTGAGGCATATGCACTTTCCAGCATATTTAAATCCTAAAAAACTATTAGGCTCCAGTATTTCTCAAGCTCTCTTTGCCAAGTGCGGATAGTGAAACTGAGCTTCTACTCTCGTTAACAGGGTAAGTGCTCAAAGCGAGAAGTCCAGCACTATTTTATTACACCTCTCACCAGGTCCCGCAGAGCAATAAAAATGTAATTCAGAGAAAAAAATAACGATAGACCATGTGAGCTTGTGCACGTTATTCATAGCAATTGTTAATTCAAGACATTTGAATGGACCAAACATATATTTTTGTTGCTTTAGGCATTAACCATAATGTGACTTACCAGGTGGTAAGAACTGATTGCTGGGAAGTCAGTCTAATGTCCCTCTAATGAGTTTTGGCTGCACAGAAGCCCTTACCTCGCTCTCATTATCGTTATACCAGGTTCATACTGAATAATGTGAAGTGAAGGTGATTAATCGTCATTGTTGACACACCACAGCACGCAACAGCAAAATGTGTCCTCTGCATTTAACCCATCGTGACACAACAGGGGGCAGCTATGTGAGCGCCCGGGAGCAGTGCTTGGGGTCGGTACCAGCAGGTCAGGGATCATTCCTTTATACGTCGCGTATTGGTAGACGAGAACAGTCTTCGATGATATCAATTATCAGACATGACGAGAGAATTTTCGCAACCATGGTTCTGCCCCCAACAGTGCGAGAGACGTGTGACAGTTTGAGGTCGCGACAGACTCCCCGTTCACAGTGCGATTCGCGCGCACAGCTTCTGCGAGCTACTGTCGTGAACTAGGGCAACAGCGTCTCGTTCACACCACTGCAAATCAGACCAATTTGCAGGTTCCTACCTTGGATAGAGCTCCCACGACCCGAGGAGTTGCTGATGTGCAAAATGCAAGTTTCACTAGCAGGATTCACGCCGCAGCAGATGGGGCATAGGGTGAGTATAACCACTCCTACATTCACACTGGTCCTAAGGCTCATAAGAGCATCCAACATTGCCAATACTGATATTAGCGGGCATGTAAACAGGGGCGAGAAAAACTGATTGGCCCCCTGATTTCATTGGCTAATGCTAAGGTTTGCCCCTCTGTATGGATTACGGCCCCTCTTATGTCTCGCTGTACATCAGCAACCATTTGTACAGTAAATCCCAGCCCTCTGACGGTACGTACCAGCTCGTACAGGGTTAAAGCTTTGACTTACGGCCTAGTGACGGTGGCTGCAGTGCTTTCTATTCATCAGGAGTTTAGTGTATAGGAGGACAAGTTTTTTTTGTTACGCGTCATTAAAGCGAGCCCAAAGACTGGGCCGCGGGGCCCAAGAGTGTCAGGGAGACAAGGCGCGGGCAGGTCCAACCCAGACGCCACCCGGGAGGTCATGCGAGGGCGGGTGATAGGTAGACGCGGACCGCGGAGCGCTGACACATCTCCCACTCGACCATCCGACAGCAGATTACAATACAGACCTCTCGCTAGACAACTGTCGCGCGGCCCGGCCAATAGGAGAGAGATGAGGCATGGATATTTGAAAGGAGGAGAGATTACTTACTACCCTGCTACAATTGTCCAGATGGGAAAGTCACGGGGGGGTGGACAGGGAATTTAAACAAGATGTGCCTCATGCCGGGTCTTTACGTAAGTGCCTCTAGCAGCAGACCCCACAGACCATACCTAGAAGGCCCCAGTGCCAAATCCATGCTTAAATCTACCCCGGGAAGGGGAATTTAGCAGGGAATTTATTTTCGGCTTTTGCAGCACAGGGACTGTCAGCACAGCCAAGACAGAAGGATGTTTATTAATACCCTCGGCGCATAATGCTCTCTGCCTTCCACGCACGTCTGTGTCAAGTGAGCCCAGCGAATGTCATTCTGTGAGCCACTGCCAGATGTCTGCGTCTCTGGAAGGTGGCAAGCTGGCTTGCCAAAGGTATGCTGATGTTTTGTACCTATTAATAGCCTGTGATGTTTCCGCGGCGCATCCAGCCAAGAATTATTTCGCAATATTTTTCTTTTAACCCTTTGCGGAAGCATCGATCCCGTGTTTCACTCTGATTGCCTGATAACCCCAATACAATAATGCACAGAACTTGAACAAACACAGATTTTGAGTGCATTTGATTTTTTAAGCTTTTAATCACCCACGATACATTAAGTTTGTTGGAAATGATAAGGAAAAAAACTAATTACAACATTCCCCTATTGTTCTTAATAGCCTGGCCTGAAGTTTTTAGTTTTCTTTTGTTTTTTGCTGCAATTAATTTATTTATTTTGTAAAGCAATTATTATCTGGTGATAACAAAAAAATGTGCTCAAAATGCCAGCTTACAGGCACGTTTAACTCAAATTTTGCAAGCTCAGAACGAAACACTCGGCTAAACTTTTTTCTGCCAATACATGAACTCTGTTATCATCAGCGGAATTAAATTAATCGTCTCACTTCCACCAACACTTACATGTTCCCACTGGGCACCAAAGAAAAACAAGGTAATGAATGGGCCTCTTTTTTCTGTTTTTCTCTCTATCACGGTTTAAACTAGAAGCAGGAGTAAATCACTCCAATGAGGTACAGGCGGTGTGACTAACGATGCAGCAAGTGAATCACGACTGTGTTTTCCAACTGGACACAGAGAAGTCCTGGCCAGGGGGGCATGACAGAACGTCTCACCGTGGAGAGTCTGACCACAGAGTGGTGCCGACCTGCAATGACTCACAGCTAGGACCAGATGGACCCTTCAATGAGAAATCAGACACACCCCTAGAGGATCCTAGTAAACCACACTGCCTGCAAAGCAGGCCCAGGCCTTTCAAGACCAAACACTGCATGGGTAAATTAAGCAAACATCAACATTTGGGGACTTCCAGGAGTGCAAATGATAGATGTGAATATCAACACAGTGTCCAGTTTATTAGGTACGCTGGCCCTGCTAAAAGCAAACAGCCTGCTTCTCCAAACAGCTAATCACATGGCTGCAACTGAATACATAAAGCAGGCAGCCCAGGGTCAAGGGGTTTGCCTACTGTTCTACTCAGCACTAGGATGACTAACATGCCCGATCTGAGCATCTCAGACGTGGCGTGATTGTTGGTGCCATACATGCCGGTCTTACCCTTCGGAAACAAGGATTTTTCATGTACTACACTGTCTAGAGCTTAGAGGGAATGGTACAATTAACAAAAAAAACATCCGGTCAGTGGTAATTCCATGGGCAAAAACACTTTAATGGGATAGGTGAAAGGAGACTGGCAGATTGAACTCATTAAACTCATCAGATGCATTAAGCTAAAGGCCAGAAGTGCAAAGACTACGGCCCAGTAACCCTAAAGGCGTCTCTGGAGGCACAACTTGTCTACCTCTGAAGCAAAAATAGGTCCCTTCCGGTACTAGATAGCTGTATGTAATTACAAGGTCCCTGCGTGCAATTTCATGTGCCATTAATGTTGAACATGTTGCCATCATCATATAGCTTTCCTATTTATTTGTACCATCTACATGATGGTATTTCCCACTTTTGGGTCCTTTCCACAATTCTGGAAAAAAACAGCCCTGGAAAATCTTCTTTTTTTTCCTTTTTAATTGTTGACACGGGCAGTCGAGGGAACAACGCGCAATTCTGTCAAAAGTTCCTATGCTTAGCTTGGCTTGTACATAGAAACCAAAACAAGTTTTCTGGTTGATATTAACAGGCCGGGGCAGGGAGCGGAGTGGCTTGGCATACTCTTAGTGACAACCGGACAAATAACAGGAGCACCCCCACGCCCAGAGAGAGCACTTCAGCTCCCACAGAAAGCATGGCACTGCACCACACTGGCATCATCAGCACGTGAGGAACTCTGATTCTTCTGAGACATACAAATGCTTTATTTACACTGACCAACCCGAGTGTACCGAGATGAAATGCACTGTGCTTGTTATAATATTCAGGCCCATGAAATAGTAATATCAAAGTGAGAGCAGCTAGAGCGAAGAACTCGGGCGCGGTGGGGGGGGTTGGCATTGTGACGAAACCTTCCTCCCTGAAGACGATCTAAAATAAGGTTCACCACAACCAGAGCAGCCGAAGAACAAAAGCAGACTCGGGTGAGGAGAAGGTTATGGAAGGGTGATGTACAGTAAGTCAAGGGAAAAGGAACAAATGTCTACATCTAACATACCATCAAAGCTTCAGAACTGCCCCACCTACTTAAGCCCTCACGATGGCAGCACAACAGACTGCAGCAGGTAGCTTTGGAAATTAAGTATAAGCCTAAACAAACTTACAGAAACAGCAACCAGCATCATAATCACTAAGTTACAGTTCTGTGGACCCAAGACAGTCTAGAACTCTCCTTAAAAACACTGAATATATATAATAATCAATTTGTGGGAAATCTTTCATTGTGATGCCAAAGCCTACAAAAGGTCGCAAAGAGACATCAAGCAGCAGGCTAATCCAGGCTTGCTGAAGCATTTTCAATCCGTGACTGAGAATATCTCATCCACCCATTGAAGTCAGCCAGATTTCTACAGCCATGAGAAGCCAACAATAGTGCAAATATTAGCCTTCAAGTTCAAGAATGAACAAGACACACAATGAGCTTAAAGGCATGGGGTGCTTTTCCGTGAAGGCGGGTCGTGCCTTAGCCAAGAAGGACACAAAGGCTTCCCCCTACTTCTTTTCATTTGCTTAGGAGGACTTCTCTTTACCAGGCGATTCCACTCTACATCACGCTGCCACTGTCCATCTGCCCTTGAGCTGACACTGCGTTTGGCACACTGTGTAATCACATATCAGGGCATGAGCATTTGTGAAAGTCACGGCACACAAACAAGCAAACGTCATGGCAATATAAAAAGTGTCAAACTGGATTCGCACAGGAGGCGAGGAGGAAGCAGCTGAATCGGATTCCGAGCAGGTAGACCAACAGGCTAATTGATGCTGCTTGAGATGAATGGGGAAGAAAGGATTATATCAGAGGCTGCAGGTACATGCGGGAGAGCGGCTTAAGAGTGGCAGCTTGCTCCGAGAACTTAACACCCCATCTTTGGGACAAATGAGATGACTTTGAAACGCGGCCATCTGGTCAACGAGGGCAGAGGTCAATATACCTGCTACACAACCACCTGCTCTGGGCAGACCTGTGCAAATCTTTATATCATTACAGATAAAGGAAACAATAATGAATGAATGCATGATTAGTGGGAGGAGACAGCTAGCCTCTGGAGTACTCTGCCCAAACGCTGCTCTATATATAGAAACTGTAGAGAGAGAGAGAAAGCCTATGATTTCCATGATAATCACCTAATGTCACAAATCTTTAATTTCTTGTCAGGGTTAAGAAGGAAACACATAAGCTGCCCTGTGGAAAGCAGAATACTTTGCCAATGAGGGAGAATCTCTTAATTTAGTTCCTACAACATGAAAACTGAGTCCAAGTGTCTTTCTAAAGACATTCATCATATATCCCTAAAAGGTGGCCAAAAAGGACACTGGCCAAGCAATTCAGCCTGGACTTGCGTACGGATAAAATAGGGAATTTAAGAAAAGGTGACGGAGATTCATTTGGCCACCCTAACATAAGCTGTAAGCCTAGGCGCTGCCATTCGGAACCATGTACAGTATGTGCCACTTGAGAGGTAACACTTTCAATGTTATAGAGGAGGAGTGACAGAAATCTAGGGAAAAGAAGAACATTATTACAGCAAATACCAAATACCTGGTGTAGTCTGCAGGAGTGATTAATGGATACACATCCTTTTCTTAAGCCAGCATGTAAGACACGAAAACACATGATGCATGATACTTGCTGGGTTGGGTCTTTTGTGATATGAATAATAATTTCAAATAAGTGCTTTCTTTAAGTAGCAGGTCGAAAGCAGGTCAGTCACTCAGTGACACGAGGCAAACAGATATTTGTGTATAAAAGGCCTGAACGGATTACATGGTCTGCAGTGATTTATTATCTCTATCCAGCAAAAGATAAGAATAAAGCATTCCAGCAAAAAAATCATTTTCAATATCATGACAGTGTATCAGAGAATCCCCCACGCAGCTGTTATAGATTCAGGATTGGGATATAACCTCGTAATTATCTCCCCGTTAGTAATCTGTTGCGGACCAATCATTACACGGCTGGCGCTTACAAAGCCTGGACATTAACCCACTTCTACAGTGCTTTGTACTGTAACGTCTACCTCCATGCAATCTGATTACTCTAAATCTAAATGACTCGCATCCTCACTGAACAGATAATCTTTAAGCACCATGTTCCAAACACAGCTTACGTAATGGCAGATGTAAGATTGTGGCTATACAGAAACTCTAATAATCATTTCCTTACATCCAGTGCCAAATATATAACCATAAGCGTGCAGTGTAATTCAGTGTGAACACAGGCTCTCATATAGCTTACTAACACTGCACTTTGCAGTGTAAAAAGCACTGTCATCCAAACTGCAGCTAATGTAAAGAAACTCAGTGAGAAACCTCTTATTAGGCCTGAGGACAGACAGCAGGTTGGGTCCCAGGGGAAAATGCAGCGACTTCAGTATGAAATTATTTTTCAGACCTGAATGCCCAACCAAGAAATGAGAATTGTGCAAGATTAGTGAGCCGCTTTCAACGACAACAATTCCCTTTTCTTTCGAGGGAAGATTCATAAATAATCAAACAATTGAACTTATTTTTTAAATCCCCTGTGGTATTTCTCCAAATAGTAATTCCTGTTGGAAAAGAAAGGACCTCTCTTATTGTCCAGGTTATAAAAGAAATGATGGCATCGGAGGAACATATAAAATGCCATGGAATTCCAATGAATTGTACTTAACACATTTTACGGCAAAGTGAGGTGCGGTCGATTTGATAGAAAAAACTAATTTTGTAATGTGGAAAAAGAAAACTGAATGTATATTCCCTGTGGTGGTCAGGTAATAGATTCTTGGAGAGTAACTGTTATAAACAAACAAATAACAGACCAAAAACAAAACCACAGTTTTTAAGTACAGTGTACTTCAGCCAGAAGTTACCCATTTATACCCTGTGTTCAGTTCCACAATGGAAGCTACTCACTTGTCAGGGGGCCCTGGTAGCTCTCTGGCGACATGCGGTACTGCAGCTGTCCGCTTTGTTCGGCTTCCTGTGCGGTGCTTAGATCCAGTGGAGAGTTTTCTTCCCCACATTGCAATTGCATGGGCATTAGCACAGAAGGCAGAGTAATATCCCTCCCAGCCGAGAAGCCCAGTATCCATCGCCCGAACAGCACCTGGCAGCTGTTATTTCCTGGCCTGCATTTTTTAACTAAAATTACATTTAAGAGATTAGCCGACACTTAACTCAGCTTCACCTCATCCGGCAGGCTTTTAATGACATTCTCCTGATGGCTCCATTCTGTTATACCCTGATAAAAATGCCAATAGTGCATGGTTTGCAAGGTGCAAGATTTCATGGCTGAATATTACCGCATTAAGTGCGGGCAATCCTATTTTACAGATACTGGTATCAGAATATGCACACGGTATGGTACATGTTCCAAGAGTAATATCCTTAGGACAGTGTTTCACAATCCAATCCTCAGGGACCCACAGCCGGTCCATGGTTTTCCTCCCACCGAGCTCCTGGAAGGGAGGAAAAACGCGGACCGTGTGGGTCCCCGAGGACCGGACCGGGAAGCACTGTCCTGAGGACAGGGAATCGCAAAACACCGCATTGCAATAAATACTGCAGGTCCATTAAAATACAGTAATGTGAAGTAACAGGGAATACTAAGCAGAGTGGGCATTTTATTATAAGTAATTATCCCATGATATGGGGAGGAAAGAGTATTAATAATTACCACATGCACACCAAACAAGTTACAAGTTCTTATAAAATGTGTTTTTTAAGAATGTGATACAAGCAAAAACATACACACAACACCAATAAAATGTAATTTAAGGGATATTAGGTTGAGAAATGCATATGCATATCTTTCTGATTTAATCATTAGCTAGTTAAAAATACATAAATATTGGCGAATAGCAAAACCAAGGCCAGGGGAAAATTTACTGGCGCTAAAAGTGGCGAGGATCTCCCTGCACACCAATAATCATTATGTCGTGCAGTGGGCTATATGTCAGGGCAATCTCTGTCATTTGTCTTGTGTTCTGTAAAGAAATCATCATCATCAATTCATGGGTCATAAATCCCATTTCCGTGGGAAACCGAAATCGGATTCTTGCAGCACAGTCTAGCATTTCATATTTTCATTAAGCCATTTCCCAGTTAAAAAAAAATGTTCTGCTATTTCTCAGCCATTTCACAGTTTTTAAAAATGTTCCGCCATTCGCAATCGCTCAAGAAGCCTACAGCCCCCACAAATACCAGCACGTTAGTGCCGGTAATTAATTAGAGCGGAACTAGACACATGACCGCCCAAGTGTGACAACCCAGCTAAACAATATGGTTAAGCAGTTCATTAACATTCAACACTAGCTAGATACATATGCTTATTAATTAAAAGCATAACTCCACAGAACTAATAACTACTAACAGCTTAACTGTGAGCAAACCAATTAAAGTTACTTAGCTAGCAAACGACAAGCAATCTTCTATAATCTGAACTGTAAAACAGGTTATCCACTATTTACACTTTCAGTTACTTATAGAAAATTCAGCACGACTTATAGGTTTATAGCCCTGCTAGAAATCTCTCAATAGCTTTTAACGGTTTGTTTTCATTTAAACAAAGACTGAAAACAGGTCACTGAGAATCACTTCACTAAACAGTCCTTAAACATGCCAGTGCGTTTCCAACTAAACAATTAGTTTCACTGTGTGGTTACAAATCCTCTCGTTCCACAGTTTGGACTTAAAGCAAACAGTTGCATTTGTGCTTTATGCTGGCAGAGCAGGCCGCTAATTTGCACGTTTCTGTGTAATTCCACCCACAGGACGACTTTGGCACAGAGCTGAATCTCAGGCTGCTTCTCAGGACTGTCACCCGACAATGGATTCTGGCTCGCCTCCCCTACAAAATTAAGGAATTACTCAGTCTATGCGGGACACTTTAAGAGTAATCATTCTGTAATCATTCTGTAATCATTCTGCCCTGAACACAGTACCTAAGGATAAGATGCTGTTCAGAAATCCCTTGAGGTAGACCAATAGAGGTCGAGGATTATGCTTGCTGTATATCTGAAGCCTCGTTTGCAGATATTTAGTAACCAATCAGAAGTTAGAAGTCCATATAGAGAAGCTAGTGATAGAGTATATTAAACTGCTGATTTTTGGGTGCGGTGTGCATTGTATCCGAGTGTGGCTGGAGCACAACGCTGGATTACTGAATAAAGGCGAAATCTTTGCTCACCATCTGCGAGGTCTGGAGTTTGATTCAAGCAGAGAGAGAAACAGGATCGTCAAAGGAGAGTCACTGATGCTTACAGTAGGTTACTTCTGACTTCCGCACATGGACGAGTTAAACGCCTTTATAAAGGTCTATCTGAATGGCATATCTTCTCTATATTTGATATTTCTGGCAGAAGTACTCCCCCCTCAAGCAGAAAAGCATTCAGAATGCATGTGCTGCCCCAAGTACCCCCTGCAGTGCGGTGGGCCTCTTATGGGGCTGATGCTGTCTCGCATTTTCCACTTAGATGACGAGGGAAAAGGTCACTCCCGAAAAAGTGTTTAATTACTCTCGCAGCGGGGGGGGGGGGGGAGAATATAATGTAGATAAAGAAAAAAAAAAACGGAATTAAACGCGAAAGATCCGAAAAGGG
>JAODKN010000037.1:8321808-8340076 GCA_026774425.1 Petrocephalus zakoni
CCCCCCCCCCACACACACACACACCCACACACACACACACACACACACTCCCACTCAGGATATGCAGTTAGAAATTGGTACATGGATGGATGGTATTAACTGAAGTTGAAGCACTTAAGATTTGAAATACAAGAAACACTAGCAAGTCCAAGTAACAAACCGGCTTATTCAACAATGAAATTTATGATGCTCTTATGATGGTCAGACTCGGCACGCTAAGAATGTTTGATTGCACCCCCTACAAGGCCGACGAGGGCCAGGTTCTTACTCAGCACATCCTCCTGATTATACTCGTCTTCCAAGGGCAGCATGTGTGTGAACTGGTCCTCCTCCTCCACCAGGTCAAGCCCGTCCAAGATAACGGGGTGGTCCTTGAAGCCGTCCTTGCGGATAGCGAACATCACCTCAATCATGTACTGGACGCGCTTGTCGATCTCTGACTCGTGCAGGACGTTGCGTAGGCGTTCGAATATGGCTGCAGGTGGGGAGAGGGGAAGCCAGCGTCACTGGGGGGGTGTGGGAGGGAGCCGCAGGTCAAGGCAGACCAGCACTTGGCATATACCATTGATGCCCCTGGGGGAGACTTCAGTCAGCTTGAGGCCACACTCCTTCAGAAAGCTGATGGCCACCTCCACACTGTCGTCCGTAGGCCGTTCCAGGAGCAGAGTCAGCATCTCCAGACACAGAACCTCGTGGGCCTGTAGACAGAGTCAACCTTCCTATCAGTACTCTCCAGGCATGGCGACTTTTAGCCAGTCCGCATATTTGGCAACACACGCCTGCCAACAGGACATCGAGTTGCACGCATGTAGACAAAGGCTTACCACATTCTGGTTGATGAGATGAGCTACGAACTTTGATGCCGTCAGACATTGTTGCTGTGAAGGGAAGGCGACAAGCAAGCATTAGAACCTGAACCTACAGAACGGTAGCGACGCTACATGGGGGACCGGGGGGTGCTGCACCAACGCACCTTGTCATTTCTCCTGTAGCCCTTTCGAAAGTTAAGGATTAACCTCTTCAGGATGAGCTCGCCGATCTGGGGGAACTTGGAGTTGATGATGGCCACCAGAGCAGCATACACGTGCGTGAAGATGGGAGAGGCACCCTGAGCCTGTAAGACAGACCTGGCCAGGAGCCCTCTGCGGCACACAAAGGGACAGTGTCACTACGAACTGCAGAGAGACCATGACGGCAACAGAGGCGGCGTGGACCGTAGCCGCGATTTCTTACCTGCCCCTGACAATGTTCTCCTGCAGCAGTTCGTGAATGATGTTGCCGATGTTGGACACATTGACTTTGTTGATGAGACCGTTGATGGACTTCTTCAGCGCCTCCCAGCTCATTCTTTGGTATGCAAGACTGCAGATAAAAACAGCAGGCAGGAATATGACACCAAGTACTGGGAGGGGGGTGCTTTCCCCTGACGTGACTTTTAATTACCAGCCAGGGCAATTAATTACAACACAGGAAGTGTGACGGTGATATTTTTCAGAGGGGAAAAGTGCATTTTCTTCTCTAAGAAATCAATACAGCCAGGCATAATGAGGTCAACATCGCCTCTGAAATCCAGCGTCATAAAAACTTTAGCGTGCTCGGGTAGTAAAACAACTACCTTCAATTTCCTCCTTCGCCTCCGAACTGTATTTTAATAGGCGCTGAGTGCAGGAGCGTTTCTAAAGGGTGTGATTTACAGCCTCCCCACTGAAAGGACAAAGGCGTCAGCCCCCATACCCGGCCCCCAAGCCCTCCGACGGCGGGATTCAATTTTGCTGATGGCGCAGCGGGCATGTGCGCAGCTCGGGCTCCCCGCTGCCCCTGGGAGAGTGGCAGGGAGACCCCTCCACCCCTTCCCCTTGGCCGCCCTTCCATGGAATCTCAGAGGAATGCTCGTCACCTAATTACCGCCATCAATTACGGCGCGCAACATGCTGCCCCCCCAGGGGGGGGCCTGTAGAGGAGATTGGGGGAGGAGGTGACAGTGAACGGCGCTGCTAACTCTGTGGGCTGGTGTGTCCACAGCAAAAGCAGAAGGATCTAGAAGCCGATCTCCCATGTTCTGGGTACGGCAAAGGGAGGGACTGGCAATGAATCAATCAAGTCACAATACTCCCTCCGGCATTTGACCTGCTCATATTTTGCAGATTGCCCGCCTCTCCGTACTGCTAATATTAAAAATACAGATCTTACTCTAGGTTAGAAGAACATAAAATTTATGACATTTTTCCCAAGTAAGTGCAGGTTAAATCTACTGAGCTGATATAGTGCCCATGCTTCAGAGAAGCCATTTGCGATTACATTTATCATTACGACCCTCATTACCACTGGGACTGCCTTTGTGTTCAGCACTGCCTCTCTATCCAACGCTCATGACCCTCATTACTACTGGGACTGCCTTTGTGTTCACCACTGCCTCTATCCAACGTTTACAACCTTCACTACCACTGGGATTGCCTTCGTGTTCACCGCTGCCTCTATCCAGCGCTTACGACCCTCATTACCACTGGCATTGCCTTCGTGTTCACTGCTGCCTCTAACCAGCACTTACAACCCTCATTACCAGTGGCATTGCCTTCGTGTTCACCGCTGCCTCTATCCAGCGCTTACGACCCTCATTACCACTGGCATTGCCTTCGTGTTCACCGCTGCCTCTATCCAGCGCTTACGACCCTCATTACCACTGGGATTGCCTTCGTGTTCACCGCTGCCTCTATCCAACGCAAAGTGAAAATTTTAGCCATTTGCTCAGCAAGCTGTATTGGAACGATTCAAATTACACACCTAGACTCAAGGGCGACGTCACCATTCACGTTATCGCTCTACAGCTTTATGCCTGCTAGCTCCTCCTGTTAAGAACTGCATAAGTAATCATCCGTCTATCCATCTTCAGAGCACTTGCTTTAGCCAGAGTCACGGGGGATGATTAAAAGTCTTACTAAGCAGGGGCCGAACAGATGGGCTACCAATCGACCCCTGCGTTTTCAACAGCAGAGAGCGAGCCCCCACCTGGCCTTGTCCGTGATCTGGGCCTGCATCATGCGGAGCCGGGCAGGGGGGATGTACGCCCCACCCGTCCGGGTCAGAATGGGATCCAGCTCTTCCTTCTTCTTCTTCACTGCGGGCTCCTCTGCAGGACGGTCATCCCCCTGGCCCGGGGATGGCGAGCGGCCCCTTCTCCGGGGATCCGCATCCCGATCACGGTTGGGGGCCTCCCACCGGTCCCTCTCCCTGCTGGACCGCCGTTCGCGGTCACGCTCACGATACCGGTCGCGGTCTCTGCTGGGATACCGCTCCCTGCACAAGGTGAGACGCGTCAGAGACATTAAACAAAGCGCACCATCCACATCCCAAAGCGTCAACATTTCAGAACACTGATTGGATGACCTTGGGAAGACGGCCAATAATGTTGGAAAAGTCCTACTTGCAATTTCAAGAAAAAGATTCACAATTTTCTGAAATGGAAAAACTGACACTGACCTAGGCCTACAGAGGTGCAGAAATACTTGTAGAATAAATTGTACAGACACAATGCTAAATTACTAGGCAGCTCTCAACTTGCATAAAAACCACTTAAGTAAATATCTGAGATACACAAAGTTAACAGAAGTGGTAATGCAAAAAGGTGCCTGTAAGTATATTTTGATTTATTGTGTGCGTATTACTAGTACATTTCTGGTTAATGTGTTTGTTTGCTATAAGGTGTCCTGAATAGCATGGGAAGGTCAAATCCAACTTACGCAAATCTTGACTTACATATGGGTTGGTGGAACAGATTACTTGGGTGACTACATCACTCGAGAACTGCCTGAAGTTATTCAGAAGTGGGGTTTGTAAATAATACTTATGAGTACACAGAAGTCTGAAACCCCAACGCGCAGCTTACACCCGGTGAGAACTAACTGTATGTCGCGTAGAATGACCACGACCATCTGCTCATCTCACCTGTCACTGTTTCTCCCAAATGCATAGTGCCTCCTCTGGTACCGCGGATCCCGATCCTCGGACCGCTCCCTCTCCTGGCTGCGGCGAGTTCGGGATCGGGATCTCGAGCGCGACCTCGAGCGGGACCGTCGTGTGTCATCCCTAAAGACACGGCCGAAATGTTGCAATCACCAGGATGGCACGGGAGTTGCAGAAATGTGACGCGTTTCTGGCAATTCGCCGTCATGGTTTGCCGACGCGATCTGCATCTCGGACATCCTGGCAAGTGTGTGGGGAAGCTCTCCAGCTCACCTGTCCTCTGGGGACGAACTCCGGCGTTTATTCTTACTGCCATCGTCGGAGCTCCGCTGAAACAGACACAAGCAAGTCAGCATGGTTCAGGGCAGGACGCCAATGCAGTCATAAGGAGGGCTAAGAGCACTGACATGACGAGCGACAGAGTAATTCATCCCAATCACAAAGAGACGTAACAGGAAATCCTTAAAATGAACCCAAAAGCCAACAAAACCTCCATCAGGGTAAGTCTCAGCCTGATCAATCAAAGACTCACCCGAATGTGGGCCACTCTGCTCTTCATCCTGCGGGGGCCGCCCGCATCACTGTCTTCGCTGCTGCTGTCGTCCGACTCCTCGGATGAGCCCCCGCTGCTCCCTGCGCCGGCCCCGTGGTCCGGCCTTGCTTCACCCGGACTCCTCTCCCCATCAGATTCCTCTCCTGAGTGGCAGATCACATCAATAACGGCTCAGGATGTCATTCAGCCGACAAATCCTCTGGCGGGAGCCGCCATTGACCCGGCTCAGAAATGAATCGTGTTCACTGCCATAGTCGAACGGACCGGCTTCGGCAAATTCTCCACAGACGGTTCCGTTGAAGGGGGCCGCACAATAGGTGCCTCAACACAAATGCCCTGCCGACATCACAATACGAGCCCGGGAACAGAAGACGTCAGGGTAACTCTGACTAAAAAAGCACCACCACCCCCCCACCCACCGTCCCCTTGGCTGACATTCAGAGTGACGGCAGGCTTGGTTAACGCTCAACAATGCCCTGTTGGCTGCATCCTCAATAACAGAGGCGCTCTAAAATAATAATGAGAGCCCACTGCAGTCTACGCAGGGTCACCATCTGGAGGCTGGGCCCGACTCAGAGCCACTGACAAAGCTTAGGGCCTCCGTCGGGTCAGGAGTCTGCTCACAGCCCCCTGTGGGAGCTCGGTTTGAAAGACCCCCCCCCCCCCCCCCAACAGAAGAGTTGGTGCTCGTGGTTCTGCTGGCCTTGTTCCACAAAGAGAGCACTTGCCAATATAAGGGGCGATAGCATTTCCCGTCCTGCTTTCCTCTACCGTGAAGTCTGCCCTCAGCAAGAGCTCCGCCGTGGAAATGTCACCAGCAGGAGCAGAGCCACCCCCTGCCAACACGCTTCTCATTCTTCAGTTGTACCCCGAAGGACTTTGCTACTCAATAGACACAAGCAAAATTGATTACTTGCTCGACCTTGAGAGAGAACGTAAAATACCATAAGGGCAATGCATCCCCCGTAGGAGCACTAACTATAGAAAGGTGTGATGGCCGCCAGGACTGGTCGCGAAACCTCCGTCCGGGTCCTGCAGCACAGACCACCTACCTCCAGTAGTGGCCTGTAATACCAGCCTTGTAAGGAAAATTCAGACAATGTGGCATAAATACAATCCCTGCCAGTCCCAATAAACAGACAATTTAAGAAATCTTTGCAGGGACATTAAACACGAAATACATGAGGCGTTTATGCCCAACTTCCCACACAAAATTACACGCGGCCAGAAAGGCTGCTTTCATGCCATTACAGCGTGGCTCGGGTACTATCCACAAAGACGTTACTCCGGAGCAGAAAAGATTAAGCACGCGTTTTTGCAAAGAGGCACCCCGACGCCGCTAATTCAGGAATCCCACTGAAAAAGAAGTGCAGCTAGGGCTGCAGCAGGGGCCTGGGGCCTTTCTCCCACCACGCGGAGCACAACGGGCACAGCTCCTAAAGTGACGCCTGTGAGGAAGCACCCCGAGCGCCAAAGGAACTCCAAGCTGCAGCAGCTGTTCTGGGATAAGGGAGCGCCCTATGGATGCTATCCCTCCTAGCACTCCTGCATGTTTGCCTGCTTTTTTAAAGTCCATGCAAACGTGACAGGACGACACACATGCACATACATGAGCGAATAACACAGACATTACAGCAAACAAAGAGTTAAAAAAAAATCTCTTCATCAGCTTTCTGATGCCAATTTATGAATGACAGGATAACTTTTATCATCAATGGACGATACTGCAATCGTCTACTGCATAACCAGATTACTGTAACATAGGGCCATTCAAATCACGGTCCTCAAGGGCCAAGCACTGCTGATTTTCCAGCCTTCCTTTACCTGTAAGCCAGGTGTAAAGCCTCTGTGACCAATCAGAATCAGTGATTAGTGAAGTAACTCCCTGGGAAAACTCAAAACGTGGCCTGGATTTGCAATCGAGGGCCGGATTTGGATTGCCCTGCCCTAAGCATAACCCTAGATGCCAGGCAGTAGCCCCTGACCCTAAGCATGTCCCCCAGGTACCCAGCAATAACCCCCAGCCAATGGGGGCCCTGCACTAAAACATGGGTAATGGTTAGGCCCAAAGCCTAATGGTCATGGAAGGTACAGTAACTAAAAGGTTGCCGGCTCTATTCCCCAACCACTAAGGGACACTGAGCAAGATACAGAAGATACATTCCGATGTTCTGCTATTGTGTGTCAATAGTGACCACGAATCACTTCACTTTCATTTGGATAATGACTCTTTCTGGTAATGCTACACATGAGCCACGAAAGCGATCAATGACTGATTGTTTTAAATGCAGAACAGAGCCGGTGCAGTGGCACGGTGGCTGGTACAGTCGCCTCACACCTCTGGAGGCCAGGTTTTACAGTCATCATGTGCTTTTCCCCAGGTATCCGGCCCCCGCACCCCCAGTCTAAAAATATGCTAAGGTTAACTGGAGTCACCAAATCGTGCGTAGCTGCAAATACGTGTGTGAAAGGCATGTGAGCGTACAATGAGATGACGGCTCATCCAGGGTTATCCCCTGCCTTATGCCGGTAGCTCCCGGGATAGGCTCCGCCCCCCGTCACTCTATTTAGGACAAGCGGGTATAGAAAATGGATGGATGCCATCCTGTAAAGGTGATAAGGGGATGAAGATAAGCCACAAACGAGAGACACCTCAAGTGCCTAAAGTTACACCAAGTAGTAAATTAGCCTTATTTACAGATAAATGCATGGCCTCCACTTCAGGGGGAAAAGAGAAAGCTATCCACTCTGTTCAATTTTATACACCATCTTTATTACGGTCAGCCACCAAAGCGGCTGCCTCCCCGTGTCGGAATAACACGGGATTACGTAATAAAGATGAAAGGCCGAGGTTTACTTCCACCCAGTTCATTTTTATTTAGGTCACATTATTCCAGCCCTGTGCCCCGATGACACAAGCAGCACAAAAATGAGAAGACAGAGGAATAAAAAGCAGATCTGGGGGAGAGTAGCAGCGGAGGGAAGGAGCGCAGAGACGTCTCAGAGCGAGCTACGGGACGGCGCGATCCCCCCGCAGCGGCCACGAGCTTACCAGCTGACCCATGAGGAAGCGGCGAAGGGCAGCAGATACGTTAGGGGAGGTTAGTCAGGCGGGGGGGAAACGAAAGGACGTCTCTGTAGCTAAGAAGCTGACCATCTTACGCTGCCGTTTTCGAGGTCGAACCACCCGAGTGTGACGGAACTATAGAGCTCCACACAGTGTCCCGTTGATACAAGGAGGCGATGTTCAGTACCTCTGCAGGTCCGGATAACACCCCATGAAGCACTGGACGGGACGCAAGCACAGGGCCGTGTGGAGTGGGATGGGACAGGAGAACAAGGGTGTAAGGTGTGGAACGGGACACCGGGGTGACACTGTCAGACAATTAGCAGGACAATTACAGTGTAACAGATTTTGAGAATGCAGAGCCAGACAGTCCCTGGAGCAATTTCGGGTTAAGGGCTTTACTCAAGGGCACAATGGTGAAATCACTCTGCTGACCACGGGATCGAAGCAGTGACCTTCTCATCGCAGGCAGTGTCTTAACCCACTGAGCTAAAAACTGCACCCACAAGGAGCCAAAGACAACCCACGCAAAGAACAAGGAGGTCACTCAAGCTCCCTATAAGCATTTTTATTTGATGTTTTTAATGATGCTAGCTATCAACTGCCTTTTTACTGCTAATTTGTCCCTAATAGTCCCTGTTGTCCTTTAGAAGAGCCACAGCATTCACGCCATAAGTGCGGAAATACACAGAGCTCCTAGCATGACACCCGCGGGTAAACATCAGCGCAGAAACGGCAGCAGCGTCACATCCACCCTTACAGTGTGACTGTCGACGCAAAAGGCAGGAATTAGCCATTCGCTTCACTCACGATTCAATTTATTTTTAAACAGCACTCTTCTCAACACAGTTCCGGGTGGGGAGTACAGCCCCTTTAGGTTGGACTAACAGGGGGAGGATAAAAAAAAAAGTCCAAGATCAACTGGGTGCCCACTGGTTGCCCACCACTGCTGGGCCAGATAACTAAACAAGTTTAATTGTGTGATGGGTTCCCACTCCCAGCAACTGCCCTCTGTTGGCAGGACCCAGAAGTGCCAGATCCTTGACCACACTAAGATGCCCGCAAGGCGGCATGCGACTTCTGTTCCAGTCCGGTGCACCCGCCACCATTCCGTCACACTAAATGGCCCGAAGATAAAACCCGAAAGCAGTTCATGCTCTGTAGATGACTGGCTGACGCTGAGGATGTGTTCACCCACCTCGGCTAAAGTCACCGCCGGTTTAATAGGCAGAAGTAGCTCACTGTATCAGAGAACCACTGCCACCTTTGTAGATAAATGGCTCTTCAAAGAGCCGATTAAAATAAAACACTAACACTGTATCAAACATTCTAATTTATGTGTGTCATATCAAGCCAACGCTTGGGAAGAATTGTGCCAAAATACTAAATGGGACGAAACCAGAGGAGCCAAGACAGTCCAGCTTCAGTCTCTCTGGACCCACTGACCCAGCATCTCAGATCTAAACACCCCCCACCCCCCACCCCAGCCAGCGTTCAGTGATCCAGAAGAGGCGGTTTAGTTTACGATTGCCTGTGTGTGGGTCACTGTTCTGACAGCAAACTGCGCGTGTGTAAAGGAGAATCACTGCATACATAGGCACTGCACCGTACTCTACACTAATGTACGTACTGCTGCTATAATTCCCCATAATGCAATTTCCCCCATGACACAGCACTTCTCCTGCTGTCCCCGCCCCGGAGCACATCTCCCGTACTTTGGAGGCAAAGGCACGCCAGACGCTGTAACGGGATTAAACCTGGGCCGTGTTCAAAAAGGAAAACGGGTAAAATAAATAACAGTGATCTTCATTACAGTTTACAAGGCTAAATCCATGTCTGGATGCTGAGCATTTCAATGAGGTCAAGTGTAAGGGTCCTCATGGGGTCTAACAAGGAACATATAACGAGGAGCAAAAAAATGCAATATATGCGCTTAAATTATACATATGTAAGCTGCAGTAAGGTAATACGGTTACGTGATTTGGGACCTCATTACGATTCAGGCAGCATGGCAGGGATAGGGAAGAATGGAGGGACCACAGCACAAAGCCATCCCTCTGCATGGGTCCCGGAACTCATCACCAGGGGACACGAGCCCAGCCTGGGAGACCGGCTGCAGGGGCCGACTCACCACTCTGCTTGCCAGGGCCACTATCACCCCGTCTTTCCACTGAGCTGCTTCTGCTGCGACTCCTCCGGGGCAGGTCCAGGGCGCTGGCATCTGAACCCGGCGACTGTGGAGGGGGGGGGGTCAAAGGGGAGAATTACAACACCGCATCCAAACAGGTGCTTTCTTTCAGCTTGTACACATTTAAGCATTGGGGCCTAATGGTTAGGGAGGCACACTTGTAATTTAAAGGTCGCTGGTTAGAATCCCCGACCAGCAAGGTACCACTGAAGTACCCTGAGCATGTTATCGCCCCCAAGCACCGCTCCCTGGGCGCTGAATTAGCTGCCCACTGCTATGTCACATGTGGGTTCAATGCAAGATCATTTTGTTTTGTTTGTGTGCCGACAATCACTTTCACCTTTGAATCTGTATGCCGGGACAGAACGGGGTGCAACGAGAGATCACACTGTAAGGGAGAGGTGCGAGCCCTTAACCGCTCACCATGCTCAGCTGGCATCAACTGGTGGAGGTACCATTTGATAGGTGATCATCAAAGGACCCCCGGACAGCAAATTCCATCAGATAACCCCACCCTCCCCTCAGTGGACCTTGGTTTTGTGTTAATGAAGAAATTTGGGTCATCAAGGAAAAATAAATAACGAACCATGTTAAACAACGGCACACCAAGTGGCAGATCACTGCTTTCACTTAAAGAGTCTTCATGTTGGATGATTCGTTGTTGCAGCATTAATCACTCAAATTACATTTAAAAGAAACTTCTCCGCCAGCGATGCAATGACAACACTAAGAAAATAACAGTAATAATAATCATCATCATAATCATCATAATAATAATATAAACTGCAGCATTAAGCTGCAAGCCTTCCTAGGATAAGGGACACGAAGATGGATGGATGTCAGATAATTACACAATGACTAAGGTTACCATGGTTTTAGAAAATTGAACATTTTCTTGCACTTTTGCCTGAGGTCATATATGAATCAAACGCGCATTTCCGGTGTGTGTTAGAAGCATGAGGCCCACTGGGTCACACTTCTACCAAGTGGAGATGGATGAGGCCTGGCGTGGAAGTAAGTGGTATGCTGTCCTTTGCAGAAATTAAATACCTCTAGAGACCAGCCTCTGCAGGACTCTTGATCCTAGATTTAATGCTACCCAGGCTGTACACTGAGCACTTTCAAGCCTCAAAGCCACTGGAAATTGAAAATGTTTCTTTTTTTTGGTCCTGAGAGATAATCTGAAAGCAATATCGTCTATCTGCCTCAAACCCACTCACACACACTCAAATGCACGCTAACCCTCCCTGGTTCTAAAGCAAAGGATAAAGACACTTCTTTAAATTTCTGTTCATTCAACATTTTCATATTTTTTAATTGTTTTTTATATTTATGGTATACCCTTCCATTTGTGTCCATTTGCAATGCATTGTTATTCATAAATGCATCCTCAATCCTCAAAAGGCTGTTTCTCACCAATAGCAAAATACAAAAACATTTCAAATGAAAATTAAACTACTTCAGATGGCAAATCCTCCGCAAGAAATCTGATGGCGTCATCACTCCGCGACAGTCATTTCCGTTTGTAAAGCTTTAAAACTATGGACGCTACATTAACCTAATTTACCAAAACGTCCTTACTCCCAATGATAAAAATGAATTAATGGAGGGAAGAACAAAGTGTTGAAACTATTAAAGTTACCAATTTAATACGTGTTATAACTAATGCATCCAGTGTCCTTGTTATTCTGACGCCGAGATGTGACACTTGTTGAAAAGGCCTTAATTCCGTCATACGCAGGCGAGAAGCGGAATTGTACCGGCAGTAATACAAACAAGGGGAAAACGCACGCATTAAATAAAACAGAAATGTAGATACCGTATCGCTAGTTTGCTCTTTACCCTTTGCAAAAATGTACCGGTAAGCCGCCCACGTTACGTCCCCAGAGGGAAACTGCAAACCTAAACACATGGTAGGTACAAAAGCTCGGCGACGTCCGCGCACTACAATCATCGATATTAAGTGTAATTAAGTGAGCCGAATGGCCTGGAGCGGAAGATTTCAGATATATTTTGAAATCTGTAGATATTTAAGTACGTATTTAGGTAAGAGTTCGCTGCGAGCTCCGCATGTGTTTCCGCGCCGAGGCGGAGGCCGTGTGACAGTCGCGAACTCTTTGTACCGGGCGGGCCGCTGGCCACCGATACGCGCAAACACGCTTGATACGCGCACACAGTGTTACAAATGGCGCGCTAGAATGCTCGTCTGAGACAAAGATATCGTTTCAAAATTCGGGGTACATTTTTTTTTACCTCCTCTTTGGAAGTGAGATTCAAGCCCGTGTCGGTTCCAGCCTCGTTCGATTCGGCCGCCATGTTTCCTGTTCCCGAACAAAACCTACGGGCCCCCGTAGGATCCATAATATACGAAACGCCTATTTTGGAATCGTGATAGACTATGCCAAAAGGACACAGTTATAAGACACAACATAAACGTATACTTTGCCTAGGCAAAATTAGCATTCGTTCGGAACTACTTACACACAATTAGACATGATACAAATATCCGTATTTTAGGTCGAGACAACTACGGTGGTAGAAAGTACATAAGATATAATTTTCATACTGTTTATTGTGTTGTAAAAGCTTTGGTTTATGAATGATAAATCATTAATAACAGAAAAATAAACAAAATTAAGTATTTGTGTCTGTGTTTGGTGCTGCAGTATGACACCATTAACTAAACTTTCCATAAACATAAACACATCAATCACAGGGTAAGGAAATGCTTTCAAATGGAAATCTGAAATACGACCGCTGTGGCAACATGTCAGTATTGCTTTGAATGTCAATGTATTACATCATGTAGATCGTAATCCTTTTATTATTTTTATTATAAGTTTGTTGTCTGTATCAACTTAGTCATAAAATTAGTATTTATACATTTCTATTTCTGCAGATTCCTGGTGCACATCTGAAATATTCCCATGTATACAGTAGGCCTAATTGGCGACGACCGGGGAGGTCATTTCTTGGGGGCACTGTCACTGACTTGCTATCTTGTTAATTTAAGTCCACATAGAAGCACAGGAATTCCTGCAGTGGAATATCGATTAGCATATATGGCCTGATTGCTATTCTGGTAACATCAGAAAGCACTCAAGATGGAGACGCTTTTCAATTTTGTTTGTAAACTGTAATCTCAGGCTCAAACAATTTGTAAACACAAGGCTTAATACCTGTTCAATAGCTTATCTAACTCAAATACCTGTTTTCGGGGCTGGGCTGGGTTTCAAATTAGGCTCTAGATTGCTTCCATGGTAAATTTTGCTGAGTAAAAGGTGGGGGTGTCCCCCCTGATGAATCTGGCCGACCAGGAGGGGAGGAGGCTTCCCTACATTTACATTTTGCCGACACACATACCCATCAGTCCAGCTGGAACCAGTGCTGCTCGTCTTAAACCTTGCTTGGTGCTTGGTGTTAGATGGTTATTAGGGGCTCTCAGGCAACCCATCACTATTCTCGTTCAGTTTGTATGATTGCCTCAGAAGAGAATTACGCTTGGCTGAATAACAATACTGCCAAATCTGGGAAACGTTATAAGAATCTTGGTGCAGGGCCTAAAATGATTGCCAGTTATGATTAACAGAACCACTTCTGTTGGGGGGGCTCTGCCAAAAAAGGGCTGATGACATCATTAAAGCTCCATTTGAGTACTGAAGTCTGGGGGTAAGATGAGAGCAAAGCACTAGCGATATGCAGACCTTCTCGTGTACCGGATATAACAAATAACTATTGCAAATATTTACAAGAAGTCTACTTCTGACCATTTTTTCCCATTTTGGAACAAATCCATAACAGAGTATTCTGCTTGATTCTGGTACCACTATACAACCAGCCTATCTCAACAGTCTGGTAGCACTCAAGAATTTATTCATTCATATATTTTGAAATCAATGTAGAAGTCACCAATTGACATATTACGGTATCGACGAAGAAATGACGTATAATACTAGAGTATTATGGGATTAAAAAAGACATTTCGGTAAGTACTGATGAAATTAGACTAGTCTACAAATAGCGTCTGGATTACCTCATATCATAGCTACCCACTGCCATATTTTCATCTATCCTTCAGCGTTTTCTATTCTCTGGGTCAATAAATGATTTATTCTGGGTCTGATCTTGTTTTTTTTTTCTTTTTCAAAGAACCTCCCTCGTACCAATACGCAGGAGAATTTGACACCGTAATCTGTCCGATGACACAAGCGAAACAGAATTGATGCGGACCCGCGCGACGAGCGCACTTTAATTCCATCAGCCCTGCAGCCGCCAGCTAGCTCTCTCTGGCCCACTTTCAGTTCGCCTAGCATCTGTGAATAAGGGCCCATCAGCCACAAGCCGGTTATAGAGCTCTCCAAACAGCTAAAAAAAGAATCAAGGAGATATATGAACGACAGAGGAGACATAATCGAGTCTCATATAAATATAAATTGCCCGTGTGGCTTTTCCCGATTTTTTGCTATTTAAAGTTAAACTAGTTTTCAAATTACATATTAAATAATTTGCTGCCGCTGCTCTGGATTTGGGTCATTTCAAGGACATTCCCCTCACCAGCTGGCTTTTTTAGAAACAAAGCTAGGCATGGTATAAAATGTAACCAACCCAGCTGATTTATTTATTTATTTATACACCAGAAAACTCCATTAAATTTTTAAAATATACAGGCAGAGGCGTAGCACCACACCTCACGCGGATATAACCATGTTTATTTACGCCTACCAAGGAACCCTTTAAATTGCATGTTTCATTAAGTCCTAAAAGGAAAACATTATAGCCATATATTTATTATGGACTATTCGCCCTCCCACGTAGATCTATTAAATGTCCTTTCTATTCTGGGACCACCACAACACAGAGAATTCCTGATTAGAACTCAGTTAGTCGGAAGATGAAAGCTCGCTCCTCTGGGCAGAGAATCCCTCGTCCATAGCGCTTGGCATCTTCACAGGGCTGGTTCAGTCCCGCCAGCAGGCCCCCACCCTGGATCCTCCTTCTGGCCGCACGCAGGAAGACTCCCGCGGCTCATTAGCACAACCGGCCGGCAGGGGGCGTGTTGTTAAAATGGGACAGTAAAACTATGCAGTTAATATATGTGTTTAGTAATACCTTATTTTCTCTTCTTATAGTGTTCAAGGGCCATTAATGTGTTTAGAATGGTATCAAGCTCACGTTCAAGACATAGAGATGTTTTGTAAAATTTTACAGAAATTTCGACAATGCTCACCCTATGTGTGTATATATATATATATATATATATATATACACACACACACACACACACACACACACACACACAGATATTTAGCCGGCCTGGAGGATTTATTGTTTTATTTCTCCGGAACTGATTATCAAATGGAATGCGTACGTCGCACCCCCTGGAGGGTGTGTGTGACCCTAAAAAGCGCACCCCCTCCAGCTGAAGGGCATGGCGGAGCAGCGGGAGCACTGCGGAGCGGCTGACTGCCCGGAGTCACGATGTGCTGCCAAACGGGGGATCTTTCAGCTCCGCCGGCCTCCTCGGGGACTAGCGGCGGCGGTGCGGATCGCATAGCACAAAGAAACCACTGACTCACTGTTGCTATCTTTAAAACACCTGACGATGAGTTTTTTCCTCCCCGCCCCGTGACATCAAAACCTATTTCAGTGATAAGAGGCATCCCAAAAATGCATATTGAAGAATTCAAAGAATTATTCAAACCAACGCATAGTCAATTGACGACTTTCATTAACATAAAACATGCAGAAACACAAATTCACTGTATAGGATTCATGAAATATTGACAAAAGCCATGCAAAAGGGGACCTGTGACTATCACCCTTAGGAATTCATTCAAGACACCCTGATTCGCTGTAATATAATTTTATTATGCATTTCTAAGTGCCTCGCATTTCCGTGCTACGCACCAATATTCCGATTTACTGATCGTATTCCCGTGCTGATGCCATCTGTCTTTCGTTTAGCGCGGGGTATCCTATTTATTGACCTCTGTGCCAAATAAATTCATATAACGAATATCAGGAAATAGCTGCATGTTAAAGTTTTGCGCGGTTTACAATTTCCCATATCTTACTATTCTGGGCGGTCTACTCCAGATTAAAATACGAGTTTGAAGCGAACAGTTTTCGAAACAGATCCCATACCTGCGCTGTCTCACTCTTAAATTCAGTTACATAAATATCGGAATGGTAACTAAACTAAAAATGTAAGCGTTAGGATCATTTCCATGCTGTTGATCTGACCTTTTCTGTATGTCAACCTCATTAATGAATGGCATTCCAAGTACAGTACTGCCACCTACTGGCAACAAGGTAAAGTTGCATTTACTCAATCCTATGAAATTCCCTTGATATTTTAATTTGACTTCTAAATTTCAATACGTTACATACAGTTTGATGGTTCGATGGGTAACCTGGTGGCGCAATTACCTCCTCTGGCGGTTCTGGATTCTCCACACAGTTTAAAAAGATGAGGATAGGTGTATTAGTGTCTCAAAACTGATGGTGTGTGTGCAACCGCGATGGACTGGCATCCCATCCAGGACATTCCTGCCTCGTTCCCCGTGCCCCTTCGAGGTAGCTTTCAGGCTCACTGTGACCTGATCTGTATACGTGTTTGGGCCATTGATGAATGGACAATAGCCTGATCATTAAATTAATATTTATGTTTCAGAACTGCAGTATTAGTCTTGAGGCTCTAGAATCTTTTGTCACACTGAAGCTAATCTTTTACATCATCATTAAGTACAAGTTATGATGTTACAATCTACAAGAATATAACGAAGAATTCTAGGAAATAGGATTACAAGAACTACCACTCTTCAAATACTGTGCAAGAACTATCATGTCTCCTTTTAGCAAGTGAATTTTTCAGTAGGTTTTGCGTCATCTTAAATGCACAATTAACACTCACTAAACCTTTGAACACTTTCTATTAATCTGTTATAATCAAAAAACGTGGGAAAATAAAATAATTACGGCAAACAAAATGCTATAAATACCTTGCATGTTTTTTTACTATTTGCTTCTGAGGTGATTTAGCAGAGTAGATGATTATTCTAATAACACACAGTGGTCTCCTGCAACAGCTTTATTTACCAACATGACACTTGTTCAAAGTGATGTAATGAATACTTCACCCATCATCCCTGGAGCAGGTGGAGTTGAGGGCCTTGGTTAAGAGCCCAGTGGTGCTAGGATTACTCTACCGGCCATGGGATTCAAGCCTACAACCATCTGGACATGGGTATGGACCCAAACCTACTGACTCATATACCATTTCAAAATGTGTTACATTTATTTAGCAATTGTAAACATAAACACACTTTTTAGATCAGTGGGCACGTTTCTATATTGTCTTTGTTATTGTTCTCTATTCTGTTTGCACTCAGTGACTGGAAGATTAAGCTGAACTTCCAGAACGACAAAAGAGGACTTGTACAGGTCGTCATGACAGCAGGGTTATGTTGCATCAAGTGGTACTGACTTATATTGTAGGTGGGGGGGGGGGCATGGCATCATATGCTAAGGCTGCCTTTGCCAAATAAAGTGCTAGTCCCCAGACCCGCAAAGCTCAAGTTACCCCTGCATGCGAGCCTCACCTCCGCCAAGGATGGGGCTCCTCCTTCATTTGGGCCAAGCGGAGGGGGCAGGCGAGGGAGGCTGGCCACAAAGGTCACACCAACAGGGATCAAACGGGAACTTCCTGAGGAATCGATTTGGCTGGGCGTGGAGAAGATGCTGGCGACAGGCCCCGGGAAACAGCCACACCACGCCTAGCTGGGGAATGGTTTGTTGCGCGGTTGCATGGGTAGCACTCGCCGGCAAAGCCGTAGATTGCAGTGTGGCTCCGGGCACCGGCTGGCGAGGTCGATTCCTCCCGTGCCACACGCCGCATGGCTGTTACTCAGCAGCTCCTCGCCAGGCTTACTCCTCCAGGCGGAGTCGCTATGCTGAGGAGGCAACAGGAAACAGAGGCACACACCGCTGCACGTGTGCCTGTGTGCGCCTACGTGTGTGAGTGATGACGTTCGCCCTTCTGTTATGAGAGGGGCTCTGGCGGCACTGAAAGAGCTCTACTGGAAAAAGATTAGCCCTTTTTAAGCATAATCAAACATCCAGCACCCTGCTGAGTGTCCTTCCTCGCCGGGAAACGGGTTTGGTCTGCAGAGCGATGGGGGAATAAATTACAATAATATGGCGTATCAAGCCTGCAGGATTTCTGTAGAGCAGCCCGGAAGCTCCCGGGAACGGCTGGCACTAGACAAATCGCCCTCGGGCGGGTAGCCTACTTTGCAGGTGATTACAAACGCATGTCTAGGTCCCGAGCCTCTCCCTTAATTATGAGCCCTTCCCTGCCATTCTGCAAGCGGAGATACCACAATCTTTGTCACGTAGACAAAGCCGAGCCTCCGACCAAAAACCCAGCTGGGGGGGGGGGGGGGGGGGGGGGGGGGGGGGGGGGGGGGGGGGGGGGGGGGGGGGGGGGGGGGGGGGGGGG
>JAODKN010000037.1:8397932-8410997 GCA_026774425.1 Petrocephalus zakoni
TATATTTGTGTGTGTGTGTTTTTTTTTATGTGTGTTTATATATATATATATATATATATATACACACACACACACACACACACACACACACTTTTTTCAATGTTTTTTATGTATGGAGGTGGGCTCCACGGAGGATTTCTGAGATAAAATCCTCCAGGGCTCAGACTTCCAGGGTTTCTTTTCCCCAGAAGCGATGGTAGTTCTCCTTTGCTCTCCAGCATCTTGAAGCCTTTCTACTCCTCTCATCGCACACAGGCTGAGAGAGACAGTGACTGGGTTTTAATAGGACAGGTGTCCTTGGACCGCTAAGCTCTCGGGCAGCTCATGGGGCCAACTCTCCAGACGTAGCCGCCGTCGATGTGGAGAGACGTTTTGCGAGTGCGCAGCTCCCTGCCAAGGATACGGGGGAGCCTTGAGGTGGCCTGGTTTTCAGACGTAGCCCACTGTGAAACTGAGGGCCTTCACTGCATTACTGGGGCTGTCCCTGTGACTTTGCAGGCCTTGCTCCTCCAGGGAGCTCTTAGCACCATTAATAATCACAAACACTCACCGGGCATGATTCTGTCAAATGGTGTAATGGAATATTTTTATTAACGTTTCTGGCTGCGCCACCTATCCCTTGAGCAGTAGATTTCATTACTTTTTACATACAATTGAACAGAGTGAGTTATTTATTTTTTTTGTGAGTGTTGCGGCCGTTAGTGAGTGTACGTTTGTGTCGCACCATGTTGTTGGCGTGGGGAGAGATTAGCGAAGCATTACAGTTACGTACTGGCTGAATTAACCGAGGCGTTAAATCGCACTGGTAATTGACTTTCCTGTAGTACCTCACTTAAAGTACTCCATGGTACACCAGGCTATACGCTGGAGTAATTGGAATTCTGATCCAGACCAGACATCCTGCTCGAAGGGCCATCTACAGAATCCTCTCTGGGATTTCTGCCATTGATTACTTTTATCCTGTTATTACTGCTAGCTATTGGCTAATTCAGCGCGCAGTTATAATGTACTTATAGAAGGACAAATGTCTTTTTTTTTTTTAATCCTGACCAGTCATTTGCCTCAAATTAACATAGAGGCCCAATCTAGTGTGTTTTGCGGACTGAAAAAGGAGGTACTAATCAATCGCCCATTTCTGATCTAATCTCTCTATTTCTTTTATTGGTGATGTCGTTCTCCTTGAAGGAGCTGCTGTTTCCTGTGTTATCCATAGATGCCACTCTAGTGCCACATTCAGGAATGTACATCACCCTGGCGCTAGCAGCTTGACGTCGTTGTTGGAAGGGGAACCAATCAGATGCGAGGTAGTGCCGTGTCGTTTTATTGCCACGGTAACAGTGTCTGTTGTGTATTTTAGGAAGTCGTTAACGTCTGTTTTTGGTGTTCAGTGTCCCCCGGTCACTTTTTAAATTACTTTACGGTCCTAAAGTTGTGCCAGTCATCCGGTGAGAGCTAACGCCCTCCTGTTTACGCACAATCAAGATCCATGAGGGGAGTGAAGCACTTCTGCTCTTTCTGATCTAAGTTGTGGAGCCTACATCTGGCAGCTATGTTTATATAGTCTACAACTGATGGACTTGGATGCCAAAAAGAGTAGAATTCAGTAGTCACTGAGGAGTCGTTTAATTTCTTGCGGGCAGTAATTGTCTGAAACGGATCAATTGTTGATTGCAACTGCTTTTCAGAACCTGCGGGGGGGTGTCAGCCACATCTGATCATGCGGGTGTGCTGTGTGAGGTTTTGGGTGCAGAGAGTGCTTAGCTGATGGTTATTTTGCACCGTGGTGAGGTTGGGGTGGGGCGGACGTCTGACGCAGAGTGTGGGGTTTAGGATTTCCTGGCATCAGAGCCCTTCTGTAGCTGGCGCTGGGGCACGTAGGCAGGCACGAGGAGACCCACGTGTCAGAAAAGCCCACAGAAGCCTGTGAGTAATGGTCCTGGTTCCTCCGTAGGATGGGGCGGGAGCCAAGCGGAAAGCAGGACGCTCCCCTGGACTCGAGCCTCTGCCCTCGCATGGAGAGGCCCCTGCCGGGAGCTCATAATACAGTCGGTGATTAATGTTGACAGGGGAACTACTGAACGATCTGTTAGGGTGAAAAATTACATTCTAGCATGTTTTTGGAAGGCAGCTGAGAGTTATGCGCCCAAAACGAAGCGCGTTTTCCTGCGTCCGTCGCAATTCCTGCGTCAATGTTTTCCTGCATTGTACACCCCCCCTGCCTCTGTCGTAGATGGTAGACGGTTTTGTCAAAACTCATCACTTTCTCTAGATCCTTGAAATGTTCCCTCATGTCAGTGTATCTGCCTTGTCTTCGCGCACTTCTGCTCTAAAGGCCGAGCGCTGGCTCAGAAATCCGAGGTTGTGCATCCACGGGAAGGGCGGATGGAGAGTTTGAAAGCTTTTTTATTTTATTTGTTTATTTTTTTTAAATAGTCGCACTGACCTTTAAGTTAGATTAGGTTATTTTACTGTGTGAAATGCCATTCTTTTTGGGTGGGAGTGATGGCTTTATGAAGCGGCCGTCTCTTGGCAAAGACCCCGGGGCAGGGCTAAGAGTTGCGCGGTGTCACGCAGCAGGCCCAGAGCCTCCCGCCCCCCCGCAGAGCCACCTTCGCTGTAAGGGGGGGGGCCCTCAATGGCTTCCTTCAGATGAAGAGAGCCGTGGGTTGTCCTCGGCGCGGTGATGGCCCTTGAGTGGCACGAGTCTGAATGGCTGGGGGCAGGGGGGGGGGGGGCGTGACTGCACCGGCCCCCTTTGATGCTCAGTGACAGCCCCCCTCTGTCTGCCTGCTCTGCCGTGGCTCTTTCAGCGCTGACTCTCTAAGGGCAACCTTACAGACCCCCATTAACCTGGATGTAAAATAGACAGTGTTTTGTTCTGCTTAAAATATACAAAATGTATTTGTGAGTAGTTTCTTGTTCGGCTGTGCTTATTTTGTTTCCTGTCTTACTTCAGCTTTCAAGCAAGTTTAACATATTTTTTCCTCCCTTTCGTATCTGATAGCAGTACGCTTTTTGGAACAATAGATGGCGCTGCAGTCGCATTCTTGTCGAAGGCCCAGTGTTTTTGCTCTGTCTCCGCGCGGCTGCTCGTGCCCCATTAAGTGCTTCCTCTGGGATCTTATTGTGATGGCAGGTTAGCGGTTGGACTCCGAAGTGAAATTCTTCTGCACTGTGCGGCAACTCTGCTTGGATTATTGTTCTTAAGTCTGTCACTTATAAATTTAGTGTGATGGTGCTCCTGGGGGGGCCAGCACTTCATTATAGGGTCTGGCGACTAATTTGGGGCACTTACCTTAAGCGAGATGCAATACTTTGTGTAGGTCTGCCCGGTCAGCATGCAAACGAGGGTCCTGGCTGGACTATTTACACCCTGAGCCAAGCTTTTCAGAACAAGTAGGAGACTCTCTTATTTTTTTTTCTTTTGCTAGCCCTCTGCCCTGGAGGATTATTGGCATTTGTCTATGTGGCCTGTTTCCTTTAAATCACCAATGAAATGCGAGATGCTAGACAGACATGACTTGCGTCCCCCTAGTCGCATGCTTTGTTGACGAGCATCGAAATGCAAAATGAATGACTTATATGGGAAAGGCTGCCCGTCCGTACAGTTGGCGGGCTTCTCCTAACCGTGCGGCGGTCGGCAGACTCTCGCCCGGGCCGGCTGCGTTCCTTCAGCGCGCGTACGCTTGCCCGTTTTAGCGCGCTTTTCCTCCGCTCTTCCGGAGAGCCTCTCTACCAGGCTCGCCCGCAGCCGTGTCCCCGCGCCATCTGGACGGCCCGGCCCGAGGCCCGCCTCTCTGCCCGCTGCTGCTGCAGCCTCCCCGACAGAAGGGCTGCACGCTGAGGGGGGGGTTGGATTTCCGCCGCTCTTGGCAGAGGTTGCAGCCAGCGGTGATTCTGCTCGACTGCGGCTTCGCCTCTAATTATGCTGCGGCCGTTGTTGGCGGCACGAGGCCGTTAATGACATTTGGGCCCCGGGTGTGTGCCCCTCCTTAGCAACACTGGGGCTTCGTTTTGGAGCGCGTTTTGGTCTTATTGCGAGCGTGGCACGGGTCTCGTGCCGGACCTGCTGCCCGGGCCTGATTATTGCTGATAATCTCTGTGATCGCTCGGGGGAGGACAAAAGTTTGTACTAAACGGGGTCCTTTGAAGCACTCGCTTGTGCGCGTACTCGCGTGTCCGCCTGTGATCTGTGTCAGCGAGTGGCGTCGAGTAACCCAGCACTGACTCTCGGTGCTGGGGGGGGGGGGGGTTGTTGGGAAAAGCGCCCCCCATTGTGACTCTGATTGCTTTTATTTGGGGGGGTATATGTTTTGAATTAGTTGCTGGTGGACTTGGAGAGCATTGAACAAAGAGTCTTTGTTTTAACGAGAAAAAGAAGCGTAAGACTACTCATCTGCACATCAAACAAACAGGCAGACAGACTGACTCCCCTAATTATCTCACCGTCAAACTGGGCTGCTAAACGAGGAAGGAGGCAAGTCGTCTCCGCAGCCCTGGGAGAGGAGGAGACGGGGAGTGTCTGGCTCTGGGTCAGAGACTCCTCCCTGCCTTGGCTATCGCTGTAACTAGGCGATCCCTTGGTCTTCCTGGGTAACCTTGGTGACCTCAGGATATCTCCTCTGAAAGCTCATGGTGGATTATCTTCTGGCTCATTTCACTGAGGCCTGGTTCTGGTTTGAATGAACCAAATAGTCCCTGTGGTCTATTCAGCCTCTGCCTACGTCAGCTCTGCCCAGTTTATAAGCCTCTGCCGCAGTGTTAGCTGGTGTTATCTCCAAACTACTAGTTTAGTCAAACTGTCTTTGTACCTTGAAGTTGACACTTTAAATCAAACTATTAATTTTTCAATTCAGTATGTATTTGTATGGTGCCTTTCACAAGTTACCTCAGGGCACTTCGCATGGGTGTGTCGTAACACATTTATACAGAATAATGCATGAAACGGGGAAAGGGAAGACAAAGAGCGAATTAAGCCAGATGTCAGCAGAGGGGCCATGTGACAGTACCCTCATATCAGAAAATCAGTCCGTTTGATGTAATGGCTTCAAATGATTTGCTCTCGCATTCAAATTTGGTCATTAAAGGGAGAGTAAGTGCAATTAAAGGGATCTGCATGTGGAATTAAAAACACTGGCGTACATTGTGTGACCAGGAAGTCGTGGGAGGGAGATGTATGTCCGAGCAGGAGAGGCTGTGTATCCCAAGGTGAAGGGTTTCTGTGCCCCGTGTGTGGCCAGACACTGACGCCTATTGTTACTGGGATTATCGATGTGATTAATGCTGGCTTATTGGCGCTTTCTGATTCTGCGCTGGACCTCAGCTGCGTGCAGCAAATCCCCTCCTGCCAAGAGGCAGGTGATGGTCCTCATGCATATTCATAGGGCCCCGTGGCTCCGCCCACTCCTCACACTGTCGATCTCTTCAGCGGCAATGCCGGCGAGCGGAGAGCCGGTGGCAGGCAGCCAGCACCGTGCAGACACCTGGCAGGTCGTTGCCGAAGCTCCTCCCCTTGGTGTGGATTGGTCGGCATTGTCCAATGGTGTGACAGAGATTCTGACCAGGCTGCGTAAATGCGTCCAGGAGGCCCATCAATAAATTGCCCTTTGATGAAACCATGGTGTCACCAAGTGTGTTTTCGTCCTGCATGGAATTTTCTGGAGAGTTTCTTTCCCACAAAATCAGAAAATACAGATTCTCATGTCTCTTGAATCTCAAGTGTTATTTTCAATGTTTAACCCTTGTTGAGAACCACTGCACGTTGGGCAGATTGTTATATACTGACTTTTAAGTCTGACGAGACAAGAACTGGCATTATAATGTTTAGGCCTAATTATACTTAGAATTTTAAATGCATATATTGCTTTGGCTATTCAATGAATGTGAATCTAGTCCTAACGTTTAAGAGCGTTTTTTTTAAACAAAGAGTGCTTTGTAAGTCACAGTGGTCCTACCCCAGGATTTAGTCTCCATTTGCCCGAGCACTGAAAACTCATCTACACAGAAGAGGTCAGTCATTCTGTAGTAGATGTACAGCAGCCAAGTAATCTGCCTAATTATAGCGAGTTTATTTTCTATGCTGAATGCACAGGGCTTGAAGTGAAGCTTTGAAAAGAGCATAATTAAAAAAAGGGGAAATCTCAGAGAAAAGTGGTTTTATTAATATATGTGTGTTAGGGCTGGGAGTACAGGAAGGGCCTCTAAGATTGAGGCTGCTCTGCTCCTGGGATGGGGGGGCGGTGGTCCGGGGGGCAATGACATTTCCCTCCCCCACTCCCTCCCTCTCGCACACACAAACAGTTTTGATCTCTACCCTAGTGTTTTGGCACATATACACATGCAAACTCTAGTGCGCTCATGCGAGACACCAGTCCAGAATCTCACATACCCCCCAGTGCTTGGGTGGACACGTCTCGCCAGGCTGTGCCCCGCCCCCCGTCCGAGAGGGTCGCAGTGGTACAAACTGCGATGGCACAGAGAGCTGTATGGTAAAACCGTACTTTATAGCTTCTGGGGACATTTTTCAGGTCCCCACCATATAAACTTCAATTTTATAAAAGAAATGTGAATGCAGTCAAACTAAAAATGCTGGAAAGTCTTGTATTTTGTTTGGGTACTTATGGTTTAGTTTAGGGTTGGGTAAGGCCTCGGGTTTGGGTTATCACAGTTAGGCTTAGCCTACGCCTATAGAAATGACAGGAACTTATGAACTGTGTCTGTGAGTAGTATGGGAGCACCCCTCCCCCTTTACAGCATCCGGGAAAAAGATTGCTTCAGCTATCCACACGTCACTTGAAAGATAAAACTTGAAACGGGCCTGTTTGGAAGCGCGCAGCAGCCCCCCCCCTTACTGCCTCCCTAAGCCTCGGCACGGCCCGCAGTCTCTGCCGCTTCAGCATTCCTGCTAACTTCATGCTAACTTCAACTGCAGACGCCGCAAGTCGATTGGGCTTGGCGGAAAAACCTCGTACCTTTTCCTGATCAGGACCCGGCCTTTTCTAGTGAGTCAGCGCTGCCTGTCCTTAGAGCACAGACGCGTTTGGCTAATTAAATCTTTTAGGAAGTGGCCTATAAGTGAACCCTGTGGGTTTTCCCTCATGTTAAAATCGTGAATGACACTTACTCAGCCCGCAAGCAAACATTTTGAAGAAGCAAAGAACTGATTTCAGTAGTGCGGTGCGTGCTGGACATTTACTGTTTGCACTACACACTTTTTTTGTGATTCAAATAAAATTAGAAAACATCCATGATCGATTGCCCAGTACACAGTGGTGGAAAGGGGACTGGACAGGTTACCAAATATCCATATGCATAAGGGGCAATTTCGAAACTCAATAATTGCGTGTTGTCGGACTGCTGGATGGAGACCAGGGCAAACTGGAGTGAAGATGGAAACACGAAATCCAAAGCCCCCAAACCCAGAGCTGGTATGATCCTCTGCTTCGCCAATAGGCCCAAATAAGCAAACAAGTGTCCTTTTAAATTGGCTTAAAATCACGTACTCAAATCCAGTCACCAGTCTGTCATGTTTTCATTCAAATCCTCTCTAATGACAGGAATTGGCCTTTAGTAAGAATAAAACTCAGAAATTAGTCTGCAGCAATAATACAAGTGCCCTTTTTCATCTGTCGTCCAGTGCATGTCTCCCTAGATCACGACCGATGCCAGGCCTGACCTCGTCCTGCCACTGTCATCCAAAAAGCTGCCGATGAGAGTGTGCCCCCCCTCCGCGCTTGGAAACGGGACAAGTGTGTGGAAATAGCTCTGTACGTGCATCTGGGGCTCAAATATTGCAGCCCATTTATTTATTTTGCGGACATAACAGCGATGAAAGCCTGCAGTCAGAGTGGGGGGTCGGCCAGCACTCAGAGCCCCTGGAGGAGTCGGGGTTAAGGGCCTCAGGGGCCCGGCAGTGATGCAACTACTCCGCCGGCCGGATCATTAAGTGCTTTTTTTCCCTGTTAATATTTGAAAAGTAAACCGTTTCGAAAGCCTCGTCGTTCAGTAACTCAGATTTTTCCATATTTAGGTGCCGAAGAGGACAGTTTGTGTATATATGAGGGAAAAAGCAAACTTTGCCCTGTGACTGCACTTTGACAACCGGCAGACGTTTCTGAGTCCTTCTGACCCCAACCCCCTCTTTGACTGAAGCCAGTGTAGGTCTCCTGGCCAAGAGGGTGGAGCAGACTGGCTTAGAGGTTCATTCCTGTGTCACCGCTCAAAAAAAACCACCTACTGACGAATAAAAAGTAAAAAAAAAAAAAATGCTACTAGAAACCATCTAAAATACACTGTCGCTGAGTTGCTGCCACCATCATCTGATGTCTGTTCATGTCGCATTGCGGGACTCATTTCTGGAACCTCTGGTTCTTACAGAATAAATCCCTATAAGCAATGCAGGTGTTAAAGGCGACAGTCTATTGGCTCCCTAACTTATAGACCTCTCCCCCCAACTCTGCTTCATTGGTTTGTCCTACCCAATCAGACAGCCCGATTAATCTACTTTTCAAGCCCATAATTAGTTGATATCAGGTGGTCAGAGGTGAAAAATATTAAATTACTGAAATACCTATTATGGCATGGTGCAGTAATGAATGAATGTCGAAGGTTTGCTTCAACCGCATTGACCCACAAACGTGGGCACCATAAAGCTGAGCAAAGTTAGGATGATTCCAAAAAAAATTTCGAACATAATTGGATTGGCCTGGGTTGGGGGCCCAGTGTGATCTCTAACTCCACCCCTGCCCAAGGGTTATAAATAGTGAGCAAAATCTCGCAAAATCTCGAAAAAAAAGACAGAGACAGAGGACCACGTCTCTTGAGTGGTATTAAAACGGCCTGACCTCACTGAGGAAATTGAGTCAGAAGGCAATTAAATGGGGCTCTGTGTCTATTAAGAAGCAGCAGTTGACATTCCAAAGAAAAAGCTGTTTGAGCCCAGAGCTGGTGTCGCTGACCCGTGTTAGGCAGGAAATAGCCAGCACTGAGCTCTCGGGCTGCGTCTAAAGAGGAAGCGGTTTGGGTCATGCCGTTATCTACGCTTAGAGCAAAAGAGCACTGCACTGACAGGGCGTAAACTATGCATGCACGCTTGGTAACCGACATGATGTCACAGCGACTGAACAGGGTTATGTAGGAAGTGCCAGGAAATAAGAACTGAACACAGGAATGATCATGGATACAGGAAGGCAGAGCTCAACCTGCTTTATGACATAAAGGCCTCCTGTTTTGATACAAATAAACATTTTGTTGATAAGACTATCCTTGCTCTGTCAGTTTCTCAGTTTTTTTTTTTAGCTGATAAATGACATGCATTAAGCCAGGGTGGGGAAATGAGAAGCCGATCTTTCACCTATGAAGAGGTTAATGCCCTTGATTCTCTCTGTATGACTTTCATAGTCAATGTATTTCATCACAAGAACTCTCAGTCCCACTCTGCTTTGCTTTTGAATTGACTCACGGCAGCACTTTCAGACCGTAGTGCCGCGAAGACCGCTCTCCCCACGAGCATTTTGAGAAGTCGAGAAGTTAAGCTAGTACCTTGTTGAAGACTTTGTATCTCGGGTAATGAAATGCAGCTATTGAGCTTTAACTGTTCAGTTTGCTGGACTTGGCTGCACTCTGCACAAGCCTTTAGATATCAGTCTTATGGCGTTTTCACACCTTTAGTTTGTTTGCTCTGGGTCAAATCGGTTGATTTGTAGCGTTTTCTATTTGGTTCAAGCAAAGCACCACTGCAAGCCACATAAGAAGGCTCATTCACATCATTAGATGTGTCTGCAGTGAGAACAAGAATATAAATATAGGAGGAAGGTCCTGGGTTGTGGACTATCGCATATTTCTGTGCAATTTAACATGGAGCAACGGCAGAAATGGCATTTGTTCATAGCCCTAGGAATTATCTTGGCAATATACCAGGATTCAGTACACCAGCAGAATGCTGAATTCACTTCAAGGACATGTCTTGAAATTGCTGTGCTGCTGCATTCATACAACTGAGTGGAAGAAAGCTAATCATGAGTACGTACGACATGCTAGTTGGGTCACGTTCGGATCACGTTCCCACTACAGAGGAATCACTCCAGAGCTTGTCTGGGACTGGACCGAGACCACCTCCTCTCAAGGGTCTTGGTATAGTTGCTTTGGTCTGCACACAAGTCCAGTTTGCACCATGGGTGGAAACAAACCGGCGTATGATCTAACTGGACCAAACAGTGCAGGTGTGAAAACACCCTAAGATAAGAATCTTTGTCCCTGCAAACAGAGTGGCGAAGCGTCACTTAGCTACACTACAGTCAGCAGTAAAGTACATGCAATATGCATAGACAAGGACAATGAATAATAAAGTCTAAAAGTAAAGTATCTTTGAATTGAAGCAGAACGTGCAATTATGTAGATTTACGTGGAAATAAATAGATTTAGATTCAGAGTTGTGAGTCACTATATCGAATATTCACCACATGATTATTGTGGCCAAAAGAATTCAGGATAACGATATCACGATATCTATGGGAAATCACCTTTGATTTTTTAATTAAAGTCACATTTAATTTGTATATTGTGTTGAGTCTCCTTTTCGGCAAATGAGTTACACCCAAAATACAAGTGTAGTGAGGCGGAGCGTCTGTAACCATATTTGTAAAATGGTATACGGACAGAAGAAGCACACTACTTATAGATGGTGTACAGATAACCAGGGCTAATGCCTCCTTTTATGCTTACTGTCGATCGGCACGTCTGCCCAAACTGGGGGTTTGACACCCCGTGCTTTCTTATATAATACTGTAATGACACCTTGAATGCAGCGGCGGTAACCTTTAAATGTATACTAGATAATCTGGAAAAGGAACAATGATTAAAACTGCAGTGCTTGCTAAGTTTTCTTTCCAGTGACCAAGTAAAAAGGTTTTAGTGAAACTTGAACCTCCCATGTTATAATGTCTGGGCAGTATGAAGGTACAAAAAAACCCTGATCACAAGAAAGCTGACTGGCATGGTCTTCACAACGTAAGAGTTGCATGTGTATAACCTGCTGTGTTCGTATCAATATTGCAACATCGCCCAGCCCTAATATGCAATAGCCATTATTTGAATTCGGCACAAAATACCCCATCTCCCTTTGTGATGTCATTTAGTGCCAGTGCCAGTTTTTACTCCAGTGGAAAATCAACTGTACTTTTGGTGCTTTTCTGAAGTACTATGAGTATGGAGCCTGGTTCAGTTTAAAAGCTCCCATAGTTACTTGAACTAGATTATTTATGGTATTACCATATATGCATTGCTAACACAATATCAATATTTTATTTTTTAAATATCACAGTTACCGTCAGTATTGGTATATCTGGACACCCCAAGTCCAGGGCAAGCCATCCTTTTAACATCACAGCAAATGGCGAAATTAATTGATTGTATCCATTGGTCCTATTGCTCATCGGCGTAGGGGAATTATGTCATTTGCAAACGCAAGGTTGAGACATGGACTGGCGCGAGAGGGCGATGACAGGACAGGCTGGCAACGGCTCTGGGGAAAAGGATGTTTTTTTATTTTTCTTTTGCAGGCACAGATAAACCCGTAGCGATGGCCTGATGGTAAAAGGTCGAATGAGCAGTACTTGGGGTGAGATGGGTCTTTGAAGGCTTTGAAAATGCAATGCAGCTGTGCGTAAATTCAGTCTCTACAGGCTCTGTACCAAAAATCTTTTTGAGTGTGATTCCTGTAATTGTTCATATCGGGCTTTCTCTTCAAGAATGAACCATTGGGTGAAATATTTCATTCTTGTGATGTGTGAACTGTGGTGATGTGGTTGGGTACCACACCCTCCCCACCCGCACACACGACTTTGCAAAACAAAAACACAGCATACAAACTCGAAAAGGTCAGCTTGTCAAGATTTACACAATAGGTTAAAATAGACGTGCATGCACACATAGCTATGTCGTGCTAGAGCTGCTACATCACCTCAAAAATACTCTGGAACTCCTTTTCATTGTTGGCTGTGCCCAACTAGACAAACATCTGGAATACAGCGAGTACGTAGCTAGGCCTGTCCATATCAGGTGGAGTGTCGGTCCACCGTGCAATCATTCACCTTGACATGAAAATTGCCCTGAAACTCTCACACATGCCAAGAAACAGCTGATAAGGTGGAGTGACATTCAACAGGGGCCATGTTTCAGCTGGCAAAACCATTCCTGAATCTGCTTTTTCACTCTCTCATCTCAGATGGACAAAGCTCAATCCAAGTCAGGCACATACGAGTAATTCTATTAACTTTGCCCAGTAATTAAGAAACAGGCGTGCAATATTGAGCTCACTCCGCAATTCTAACCCCTTGGGAGTTTGGAAGCAGAAAGCGGTATTAATCACATTCGTAACACGTTCCTTCCAGTAATTAACAAAAGCATCGAGTCCTCCATTGGAATCCTTTTATGGAAATGCGCCGTGCTGCTCCTGTCTGTCATAATGGCAACGCGGGTGCAGTAAATGACGAATAACACATCTCCCCACATTACAGTATAAATAACTGCACCAGTACATTAATTACCACCTCCAGCTGGATTTCGCCCGACGTCGGCTCGGAGTTAATGGCAAAGCCATGTCAAAGTAACGGCGGGAACCTCGACACCTCCCCGCGAAAATAAAGTGATAAGAAAGCTAAGCGTCGCGTTCCAGCGTTTTCTGTGGAAGTGCCAGAGTCCCAGAGCAGAAACAGCCAAGACAGCACGAGGTGTAAACCCTGCCACTGTGTTTGGGGGGGGGGGGTGTGTACTGTAGGTACAGATATTCTCTGATCCTTAAAGCAATTTAAATGTGCCCCCTCCCAACCCACGTAGCCCTAATTTAGTCATTTTTTGTAGCATGCTAAGACACCTCAAAGGAAAGTGCTCTTGTCAAAGACCTTGTTGACTATGAAACAGGACCTGCTGAATGTGGCGACTGTATGAAATGAAGCATTATTTGTATATTGGAATGCTTGACTTGGAATGCCTCTACTTTTCGGGGGGGGGGGGGGGGGGTGAGGAATGTGATCAAGGGCAAAACAGAGGTAATAAAACTAATCAGAA
>JAODKN010000037.1:8458836-8483680 GCA_026774425.1 Petrocephalus zakoni
CCCCCCCCCCCCCCGACAGGGTACTCTGTTGGTGCTGGCCACTTCACTGACCCCACTGCCATTGAGATCGTGGCAGGGGCTCCACAGCATGAGCAGACCGGTAAAGTAAGAGTTAACTCCGCATCCGACTTGCCGACATCCTTGCCTCGACACCCAAGAGAAGGCAGAGACTCTGCTGAGACTTTATGTGTTGCCTGTAATAAGAGACAGGGACCGGAGCTTAAATAGATGGGCATGGCATTTGTGCCTCACTAGTACGTCTTTAAGGAAGATCTTTTGAGATAAAGCTTCTCCAGATGTTTCAATAACAAGGATGCGCTTAACAGTATGGCTTTGGCCCTTGTATGACAACATCACTGGGCACCATGTAAGATGGCAGGATGAATTTCAGTGTAAAGTTATTTCAGAAAATGAATCCTTGTGTCATGAAATAAATCCAGGCTTATAGATGAATATATGTTTCCTAGCAACACCTATGAAGTAGAATGCTTGCCAAGAGCGTTTCTTTCCAGCTCTTTTCAGCCTTCTATTTGACTCCGGAGTCATTATCTTGGCATCTTGTCTTCTAATTCCAGGATCCATGTGATCCTCTGTTTTGCCACTTAATTCCACCTCATTAAAAATGGTAATTGAAAGATTAGTTGCAAGAAGTCATCAATCTGGTCCTTGGTGGTGCAGTAGCGCAGTCTGGAAACGCTCCAGTTTGATCCTGGTGCTTTTTCTATGGATGGAAAAGTTTGCCTGTTTGTCTGTTTGGCATTTGGTTTTCCATCCATCCATCCATCCATCCATCCATCCACCCATCCATCCACCCATCCATCCATCCGTCCATATTCTAGTCGCTTACCTTGGACAGAGTCACGTATCCCAGGCTGCACAGGGCACACAGCATGGGGTACATCCCAAACGGAATGCCAGTGCTCTTTATTTTCCTAACATTTCCTAATTTTTTTTCCTAACATTAACCCATAATCATAAAGATCCATAGTGTGCATTTAGCAGTGTTCTTGGTATTTTGGGCATGCAGGGCGACCTGCTCCAAAATATGATGCTCGCGTCCATCTCTTTGTTTCAGGCTTACATATTCAGCGTGGAATCCAACCTGCTGAACATTCTCTTTGAGATGACGGGCGGGAAGGTGAGGGCCGCGGTTATTGGGAAGGTCCTTATCTCCCTGGGTGAAGGGCCCGGCTCTTCTCCTCCTTAACCGTGAGAGGACACTCTGTTCCCTGTTTCCCAGCTGGGCTCCTATTTCGGCGCCAGTGTGTGTGCCGTTGACCTGAATTCGGATGGACTCTCGGACCTGCTGGTAGGAGCGCCGATGTTCAGCACCGTGAGGGAGGAGGGGAGAGTGTACGTCTACATAAACCGAGGCTCTGTAAGTAAACACCTATCCCCACTGTTGATTTTCCACCGGCGCACTATATATGGCAATGTCCCTGATTTCTGGAAGTAAGCTGGCCGGACACCTGTTTCCTCTTATGGTCGTGACCTTTGACACTTGGCTAATTTTCCAGACAGGCCATTGTAGCACATCTACAATGTGCAGCGGATATGAGTAGGCTCCGGGCAGGCCTATAGCTATAAGCCATGGTCAGAGATCCAAAGGCTTCCGTGGGTCGAATCAGGGATGTGCTGATAAAGCACTGATGCCCCCAAACCCTCCTCCCCAACCCCTGAGTCATAGAATTGCTGTAAGTTTGAGAAACGATTGTTTGATTGCGAGTTATCACCATGCTACAGTACCTGGCTATAGATTTGGAATAGTTAATTTTATATATATATATATAGGAAGACCAGTGTCATTTGGTTACCAGTTCTAGTTCTCTTTTCTCCTCCTGAATCATTTTGTTAACAAACGTGCCACACTGTCTATGCGTGAGTCCAGTGGTAAGGGTGAAAATGACCATGGTTGTCTCTGAGAGCGCACGCAGAGCTCACAAAAAAAGAGTGGCAGTAAACTTTAGACTGAGTGTTTCTTAGCATGCACTAGATAACATTGAAAAGGAAGCATTACATCATTAGAATTTTAAAGCTCACCAACTTATGTTTCCAGAGTAAAAATGTTGTCGTGTAGTTGATAGCTGACTGTTGCAGGCGTGGCAGTGTGACAGTTGCATGTGCATCATATACAGCGTCTATATTAACATTGCACTTTGTGTAGGCTGAATGTGTGCCACACCTTTGGGGCAATGTTCTGTTTTATGTGTGAAATATCTCACTTTCAAATGTCGTTTTCGAGGTGCTAGGTTGCATTTTTACTGTTTCTGTTTCTGTATATTGGCGTCTGGTCAACCAGCCTGCCATGTACCAGGTATATCACGTTACAATAATGTAAACAAATTCTATACAGTAAACCTGTCGCTAACGTCTTTATAGTCCCAGCTTTTGGTCACAGTGAGTGAGCTGGTCTGAATCACTGCATGTTGAAGTGAGGAGTCCATTTGAATCATTCGTCCCCCCCCAAAATGACTGAACAAGTACCGTTACAGAAACACGTCACTTATATCGTGGTATATGGGGAGTCTATCCCATGGTTTGTCTTTGGGTGTTTCCCAGGCCAAGATGAAGGAAGCAGAGTTTCTGCTGGCAGGAAGTGACGCATATGCCTCCCGCTTTGGGGAAACCATCACCGCCCTGGGAGACCTCGATGACGACGGTTTCCCAGGTAACCGGATCCAGGCGCCGGACAGCGACTCAGCTGCTTACCGTGGATTTCCCCCTGCCGTTTCTTTGCGCGAGGCTTGCCTGCTTGCTGTTGAATCTCACGGAGTTAAGGGCCCCTTCTTCGCCTAAGCGGGGGCAGGATGGGCGTTAATTACACTGGCGTTTCCCGCGCAGCACCAGCGACACTAAAGGCGGTCCTGAGGTGCACGCCTACGAGTGCGATGCGCTCCGCGCCTTTCGCCCCGGGGCTTGGGCATGTGCGCTGGGTGGGGGGAGTCTGAGAATCTGCTCTGTTTTTAACGTGAATGCTTTGCAGACGTGGCCATCGGGGCCCCGCAGGAGGACGAGCTGCGTGGGGCTATTTATATCTACAATGGCAGGAAGAGTGGGATCTCCGAGACCTACTCCCAAGTGAGTCCCCTGTTGGTATTGGTGCTCCTGGGGTGGGAGGGTCTGAGGTGGGGGGGTCCATCCTCTGACCATTGTCCAGTTGTCTTGACATTGAAACATCCTGATGGAAAAAAGTAAGACAGGGCCCCCAATGAGCTACCGACCCCTTTGTCAGTCTGTAGTTCCCCTGGGCACTTAATGAGTCAGTAGGACCAGTGGACTATCTCCCCAGCACCTGCAGTTCGAGGGTCCTCAGATGAGACCCGAGAGGCATGTTTTTCACAGGCTGTTCTTGTTTGTTCCAGGGAGCCTGAAAAGCAGAAGTGAAAAATTTGATCTGTTATTGGTTACGCTGGTGTTGTTGTTCACTTTTCTAGAAAATTTCTGGAGCTGTCCTGGGGACACGCTTTAGCATGTTCGGCCAGTCTGTGTCCGGGGGCGTTGACATCGACAATAATGGCTACCCAGGTATTTTAAGCGTCACTGGGGCGTGACATGGCCGGATTGTTATTATTGGTTGGGGGAGGGGTTTGATCCATGCTGGAGCCGTGGAACTGGGGGGGTGGGGTCTTATTTGGGCAGGTTGATTTTTAGATTTTTTTAAATGTTGCAGTGTTTTCTAGCATAATCGATCGGTGTAATCTATGCGAGTAACACAGCCACTATTTAATTGCAACGATTTTGCTTAAACTGTTTGGGCAGGCTTTTGCAAAGAAAACACAGCTATTGAAATTACTTTCGCCTGAAGTGTCAAGAGTGTTGCTGAGTTTAAAATAATTTCGGGGGGGGGGGGGGAGCTGCTATAATAATTGCTTCATGGCTGTGGGATATGTGTACTCTAAGTGGCCAAATAAGAAAAAATAAAACCCCCTAATTAGATTTTAATGTTAATATCACAGCAGATTGAAATTATGGCAGAATTTTTGAAAGAGCATTTAGTGGGAATTTGGTTTGCTGGGGGTTTGTGCAGAAACCAGTTTCTGCAGAGTCCGCGAGACAATTAGTCACTAGTCCTAATATTCAGGAAAAGGGGGCTGTGGATAGAGGCGGGGGTCCATGATGACTCCTGTGTAACATCCTCCCGTCTTGCCTCTGACCACAGATGTTGCCGTGGGGTCCTTCCTGTCTGACTCAGCTGTGGTGCTGAGGTAAGCGTTCACACTGCACCGGCAGGTGTGACTTACCCCAGGTTACACCACTAACCCGCTCATTAATCCATTGTTCGATGCAGCTCATTTATTCATAGTACCTGTCCTCTAAGGATTCCCAGCCAGATTTAGATGTTGGCCAAAAATATCAGCAGAGGCGGGGCCACAGGGCCATGGGCCCCAGCTGAAAGCTGATTGGCCCCCCAGAGTGCCCCCACTCCTGTCATTCACTGATTCAAATCATGTCATTGGCTAACGATGGGGCTGGCCACTCTATATGAATTGTGGCCCATCTTGTGCCCCCAGCGTAAAAAAAAAATTTATAATTGCCCCCATTGAGCAGATTTGTTGTTCAAAATTACTGTCAAAAAGTGGGAGGTTTGTATTATTCTCACTTTGTGTGTGTGTAGGTGGCGGGGGGCAGTCTGAGATAAGTTAGCAAAATTGCATGGGGGTTGTGAGATGTAATAAGTTACCAGGGGCAGGTTTTTGGGTGCACTGTGTACCGTGCGGTCTGACCGCCGACCCTGTTTCGAACCCCACACCTACCCCACCCACTAGGACGCGACCTGTGGTGATCGTGGACGCCTCGGTGCTGCTTCCTCCGAGCGTCAACCGCAGCGTACAGCTGTGCCATGACCACGGACAGCCGGCGGTGTGCGCCAACGTCAGCGTCTGCTTCAGGGTGCAGGGCAAGCGCATTCCCGGCAGCATCGGTGGGTCTCGCCCCGACGCCCTCGGCACCCGACTGCTCCACTTCTGATGCAAATCAGCTTTGCTAAGTGTTAGAATGTGTCAGGTTTGAAACTCTGCTGTTCCTGTTTACCATGTTACTTCTTATTTACTTACTTATTTGCATTCGCATATTTAATTACGTAGCAGATATCTGTGTCCAGTGTGACATACAGGCGAGTACGCCGCAGGCCGCAAGCTTCTTATCACGATAGATTATCGATATCCAGCTGGCAGCAAAACCATTAGGTTAAAACGCAAAATGGAGGAAAAAGACGTAATTTAGAAGTCACAAAACTGCTATTTCTCGGAGTTTGTTCTGCATTCTCTAACAAGGAAATTATGGATTTATTATTTTTTATAGCTTTTTTGTGCGCTGTTATTGCTCTGTTAAATAATGTGTTTGATGTGCATGTTCTTGTGCATTTCAAGCTGTTTGCAGCTCTGTCAATGTGGATTTATGGACTTACGTTCTGAATGCATCAAATGCATTTAAAATTCACACGCGACTCCTGGCAGTGGAAAGACTGCGATTGTTCCCTTTTGAGCCTTTCAGTCGCGCTAACCCGCGAAAGGTTGATAATTGATGATCTTCTACATATGTTCCTCGAAGTTTTCCTGCATGATCTTCCAACCAGCAAATAATTATCCATCCATCCATCTACCCATCTTTTTTTTAGTACAGTGTTGCTTTGACAAATACTTATTTGGATCTAATTGCTTTTATAATACAGACTGCCAGATGAAGATGTAGAGCTTACGCAGAAGCATTGGCAGTGTTCATTTAGCACTGAGGGTGTCTGTAAGCCTGTATGATTATATAAACAAGAAACAAGTAGGCTTCCCATTCAGTTGAGTACCGTAAACACCAATATATTACATCCCAGGTTATGAGCTAAGTGGAACGCACTAGGCAGGATGTATGTCTAGGATTACCTTCTCGCAAAGGGGTCTAAGAACCCTGGGATAGCCTCTAGACATTTTAAATGCTGAATAAGAGCGGAGAATCCAGAGAAACGGCATACGATGCCTCGTCCTCGCACAGACACCTTAGGCACCGTGAAACAAACTCAGGCCCAGTTCCTCGCCTTCACCTCTCAATCCTGATGTGGCAATCATACCACGCCCCGCCGTTTCCCGCGCGCCGCTCCATGAAAACTCCGCCCAGTGTAGGTGGCAGCCAACCCACACGTGCCGAGGGAGCAGTCGAGTCTATAGAGTCCCAAAAATAAATGTAATTAATTTAATAAAGGATACCCAGGCAGCATATACCTTCAATTTAACTGTACATTTAAAACTTAACTCTCATACCCATAAATTGAAAAAACACTTTCCACTCTACCAACTGCTTCTTGAACTCTTCCTCATTAGACCTACCCCCATGGAAATATACATGATTTCGATTTGCTAATACATAACCAATCACAGTTCGGTTTTATATTTTTCACCCAAGAACTAATTTTAACAGCTTTGCTACCATCATACTGAACACATAAATTGAAACCACTGGCATGACAATTAAACCTTTTAATATATTTAGACTGCCATTGTGTATATATATATATATGTGTGTGTATATATGCACACACCATATTATTAAGAATGAAAGCAATGCACCTCCCAGGGTACTACAAACACACTGTTGCTGTTAATGCCGGCAGCATTAGTGCATCAGTAGACTATGGCTGCATTCAGTGTAAGTCTACCTTAAAGACATGGGCGATTTCATGCACAAGCTTACCTGGGCTGAATCCCAAGGGCCTCCACTAACCTTGTTTAATAAAATTTCAGCCGCCCTCAATCGACAGCTCAAATGGACCAGGAGCCTCTGTTAATGTGTTCATGAGCCGCTGCTTAAATCTGAGTGATGTCGTGCAACCTGTTGTTCCCGGGGCAGGGATGCTGTATAACCTGACTGCAGACGTGGGGCACAGGGAAGGCTTCCCCAACCGCTTCTACTTCCATGGCAATGGGACCCCCAACACCATTACAGGGAGGGTCCATGTCCACCCCAACATCATGGCCTGCATCCACCACCTGGCCTTCATGAAGGTGAGAGCACCGGTTTCAGATCTAGCTGGACAGCCAGCCTGTCTTCTGCTGGCCGCTAGATGGAGGGTCTCTCCCCTCCACAGGCCACCCGGGAGAAAAATAGTCTACACGAAATTCTGGGTGGGAGACCGTTCCGTCTAAGCGCGAATCATCTGGACCGGATCGTAATGGATGGTTTGTGTTTCCAAGTCACTGTTCCAGGTGTTCCATGGCATCCTCCCTGGACTGTCCCCAGCCACTTGTAATAATCGGGGCCATCTGATCCATCTCTCCCGTTGTAGAGGGTAATTAATGGATCACGCCTGCGTATCGTGGTTATTAATAGCCGGCGATGGAGACGACAGCCATAAACAAGTATGATTATACGTCAAAGGCAATTCCTACCAGGGCCCTGCGCATTTCTTGTATTTTTGGAACTTGAATAATTAATGGGTAATTAGAGTAATGAATGTAATGCGGAGCAGATGTGGTGGGGAGCTTGCTGAGTGGGGGAGTGAATTAGGGGACAAACGAGTGAAGGGACAGCCGACATTGGGATGGGGAACCGCACCACTGTGAGGCTCTGCCCACTTTGGTCTCTCCCTCTTTCTTCTTCACTTCCGCCTTGACATCCCCGTCTGTCCTCCTTCATCACTTTCATTACCTTTTTCCTGCACACACCTGCGGCACGCTGCTCATTAACGAGAAATGCAAGAAAGTACCAGAATACGAATGCAATACTGACACAATAGTTATGCAAGATATGGTCGCTACTTTCAAGATTTACAGAAATGAGGATGTTACAGTGGGGGCTAAATATAGTGGGATTTTGCTTTCACGTGTGAAAACCTAGGCTGAGGACTTGGGCGAGCATGGCCTGTGATTTGTTGCAGCTGGGAGACACGTGCACTGGGGCTTAGAGGGTGTGTAAGAAGATCCATACACGGGCCGCATGCCGGTGATTCCCAGTCCAGTCTTCGGCGATCCACAGACAGACCGCGTTTTGGCTTCTGACTGGGAGCTGAGGGGGAGCAAAAATGGGGACTGTCAGGGAGGGGGCAAGAAAAATGGACCATCTCGGGGTCTCCAAGGACAGTGGGAAACACTGCTGCATGCTTTCAAGCTGAGATACTTAGGGGTCCTGGGAATGTAACCCTTAGGTGTCTCAGGGAGTTCCTGTATTTATGTTTTTAAAGTAGATCGAGTTACTAAATAGGTCACGAGATCAACAGGATCGCTGCCCTTAGCGTCCGGACGTGCAATGTGGTCTGGCTCCCTGAGCATTAAGCAGAGTACCAGCCTTCACAACGAGAGGCAAGGCAGCTTTATTTAAGTAGCACTTTTCCATACACCGAGGTCACTCACAGTGATTTACGGACAAGTTAAAAGTAAAACAATATAAAATATAATGAAAAAATATAAAAAGTATGAACATATAAAATAGTAAAATAATAAACATGCAGTGTCCTACACCAATTAAAAAGAGCAGATTATATTGAAATGAATTGAAAGTTAATAGAAAATTTAAGTCTTCGCCTTAGTCTTAAAGTTGGTCCTTGTTGGTTCGCTTCTGATACTCAGTGGATGCTCACAGTAGCATATATATTGTTACAGCTGTGTGTGTTTCTTTTTGCATGAAATGTAAATAAAAAGTGAAAAGTTGTTCCCAGTTACCTTCCCCGGGAATCTCTCCGGCTCATCCGACTCAACTGTTTGCCTACGCCATCTGTGGCACCAGGCGACCCGCCGCTCCGGCTGTTGTGCGGTCCCTCCCAGCGCTGCCCCCACCACCGTCTGAGGAACGTGAAGGGCAGGCCGCCCGGCTTTGACTTTGAGCGGCTAAAACCGAGACCAGAGGCCGGGCGCGGGCCTAGGGGAAAGGGGGGGTTACCCAGGATGCTGGAAAGTGGCTGGGGTCCAGCTGTCTTAGTGGGACACTGTAACATTGTTCCGGAGCACGGGTCACACCACGGTCTGCTGTCCAAGTCAGGCCCGGGAGAGTCGGCCTGACCCCGGCAGCCAGCTGACGCCGTGAAACAGGCTCGTTGTAACCGTCCATAGGACCGGAATGCCATTAATTGTAAGAGCACCTCCGAACTGAACCTGCTGTTCGCACTGAAACAGCCATCCACTGGGGTGGTGGGGGGCTTGTTTGGGGGTCCCAGGTCACATGTGGGGTAAATCCCCATTCCGCACTCATCGTTTATTTTTCTTTGTTTTTGCGTAGAGAGACGTCAGGGATATCTTCACGCCAATCTATTTTGAGTTGAAGTACGAGCTGGGAAAGCACAATGTCGGTAAGGGAGCCGGCAAGCCTCTTGTACCTCTGAAGCCAGTCCTGCAGCAGAAGGGAAAGGACCACAACCAAGTCAGGAGCAAGGTGAGTTTCTGTTGGACCTTCTCTGATTGCCGCTCTGAGAGTCACCAACACGGTGCGTTTCTATTGGACCTTCTCTTATTGCTGCTCTGCTCTGAGAGTCACCAACACGGTGCATTTCTATTGGACCTTCTCTTATTGCTGCTCTGAGAGCCACCAACACAGTGCATTTCTGTTGGACCGTCTCTTATTGCTGCTCTGAGAGTCACCAACACAGTGTATTTCTGTTTGCCCTTATTGCTGCTGTGAGCATGTTTTTACATTGAAAATGATGAATTAAAATGACCATTGATAGTGAAGGTTCATTGCTAAATACAACCAGTGATCAGTGTTGTTTCTGTCCACAGACGGAATTTGCCCGGTACTGTGCTTGGGTCAACTGTTCCACCAACCTCCAGGTTTCGGCCCAGTTGGTGCTGCCTCAGTAAGTGTCCGCTCCCCACTCAGGTCCATTCATGCTCAGATTCTGTCCTCATAGGTGGGATGTCGACCTTTTTGGGACATCCTGAGCGGTGTTGGAATCGTGACACAGTACGAAGCCTTTAAGCCTCTGGGCCTGTCGTGAGCATAGCCTTTTCCACGGATTCCCGTCTTCATTTCAAAATGTAACCAGCTTAACTTGGATTATATATCAGTTGTGAAGTATCGTGTGTTGTGCCTGCTAATGCTTTAGAGTTGGAATTTCAACCCATCTTAAAACCAGGGACCCTCCCCCCCTCCAAATAAAAACAGACCAGGGCTTGGGACCCCCTACCACTATCATACAAGTAACTAAGGGCTGAGGAATGGGGGGGTGGGGCTTGAATATTTTTGGCGGATGGTTATACATTTCTGCGGACCACCTGCAACTGTACTGCTCCTGCTCCAGGACATATTCATAGCCTGTAAATACTGTATGCCATGATGTATAGCACTGGGCTTTTGCTTTTTGGCCATTGCTAGCTTATGGTAAGGCCACTCATAATAGCCTTGGCACCTTGTTTGTAGTTTACATGCCATTTATTAGTGTTATTTTTCAGCAGTTCAGTTATTTCCTTATCAGGTAAAATTTTGCATGTGCATGTATGTGTGTGTGGACATGTTTATATTACAATGTGGGGACCTAATGTTCCCACAGTGTGATAAAGACCAATAATTTTCTACCTTGTTGGGACATTTTTTTGGTCCCCATAAGGATAACCTCAATTTTATAAAAATCTGTGTCTGCAAAAAAAAAAATGCCAAGAGTATGCCAAAAAATGCCAAAAGTATTTTATTGTGTTACTTAAGGTTAAGGTTAAGGCTGGGTAGGGGTTAAGGGTGTCATAGTTGGGACCCCATAATGATAGGAATACATGGTATGTGTGTGTGTGTGTGTGTGTGTGTGTGTGTGTGTGTGTGTGCATATGTGTGTGTGTGTGTGTGCGTGTGTGTGCGTGTGCGTGTGCGTGCGTGTGTGCATATGTGTGTGTGCGTGCGCGTGCGTGTGTGCATATGTGTGTGTGTGTGTGTGTGTGTGCGTGCGCGTGCGTGTGTGCATATGTGTGTGTGTGTGTGCGTGTGCGTGCGCGTGCGTGTGTGCATATGTGTGTGTGTGTGTGTGTGCGTGTGCTTTCCTTTGTGAGCGTGAGAAAAGCTGCAGTGTGGTTCTCTGGTCACCAGCCCAGATGTGCACCTGGTGCCCCGGGGTCAGAGACACAGATGCAGGGAAGCTTTCCTCCTCAGGAACTGAGGAATTACAGCACTTGGGGGCCCACAAGAGCGTTCTCTGGGCCTCCGGTGGGCAGGAGCACTTTCTTTTGTCCACTCTGGCTTCCTGATTTCCGCGCCGCCTAATCTCATGCCGGGGAGCGCGGGGGTGCCCCGAAAGGCTGACGGTGCGGGTGCTGCCTCTTATCTCCTTGCCAGCCGCCCTCCCGAAGGCGTCGGGTGATTAATGTCGTGCCAGAAAGCCACAGACATGACTTGCCCTCACTGGGGCATTCTCTGCTATTTCCACATTCTATGCGGACCTAAGAGCTGTTTTAGCCAGAATAATTTGACATCACTGGACAACTTTTATAGCTTGGGGAGGTTTTCTCTCTTTTTTGGTGGTGTGGTTGTCTCAGTGGAAGCTTCACACCATCTTTCATGCACAGCTCCCACGAAAACACGCCGTTCTTCGCGCTGGGGACCGGAAAGACCATCATGCTGAATGTGACACTGGCCAACGTGGGAGACGACGCCTTCCTGCCAGTGCTACACCTCAGCTTGCCCAGCAACCTTTACTTCATCAAAGTTCTGGAAGCGGTGAGGCCCCGTGCCGTTCCAGCTGAATTCACATGTGGTTCACGCGTGGACAGCTCCTTCCTATAAGTGGAACTGTTCGGAAGCCGGGGGCAGGACCACATGGAGAACTGGCCTGAGCTGAAAGCTGATTGGCCCTGGAGTGCCCCCTCCCCTGTCACTCACTGATTCAAAACATATCATTGGCTAATGATAAGTTCGGCCCCTCTATATGAATTATGATCCCTTACCTTAAAAAAAAGCGGGACGCTGGGTAGGTCGGCTTCAGTAACAGTGGTGCCCGTGTGATCTTTAGGAGGACAAACACGTGAGCTGTGAAAGCGTTGAGGATGACAAGACCACTGTGGACTGCAGCGTGGGAAACTCGTTCCTGAACTCCTTGGCTAAGGTACGCCGCACTGAAAGAATGACGAGCGGGAGGGTCTCGACATTCTTTCCGTCCTCGCGAATTTCTCACCGGAAGCCCCTCTGGGCAGGCGTAGCCTACAGGCCCTGCGTTGGCGCGATGTCTAACATTAGCGGCGAAATGAGGAAATGTGACACGTCCCAGCAACGTGGCAGAAAAGCAGAGAATCATTGTGTACCGTTTTTTCCCCTTAGCTCAACATCAGCTTTCTGCTGGACGTCAACCAGAGTAGCAGTGCTGGTGACCTGAACATCACGATAAATGCCACTCGGTGAGTCAGCTCCCCAGCGAGCAACGAAAGCCTTTACTGGCAAATCGGTCAAGTGCGAGGCCGTCCCAGTAATGAAGCCACCAAGCTACAGGCGGTGGCGTTAATGGGCCGGCTTTTGCTACCACTCAGACCCATAAATTGCCTTTTAAACAAACCAGTAAGCAAATGGAGACGTGTTAGTGACGGCCGGGGAGATAAGTGCCCTGTGTTCTGCTTGAAGTTAGAGGACCGAGTAAACAGAGCAGCAAGCCAAGTAATTAGAGACAAGATCTCCAGGTGTCCTCTGCTAGGACTGTGTTCCAGGACCATAAACACATATTTTTAAAATAAATAGCTTTTTTTCCAAGTTTGTAATTAAGTGCATGGATAAATACCAATCAAGGTAGTCTGAAAGCTTTCTACTCCCCCGAAATACAGAGGAAATGGTTTCTCTTAAAGATCTGATTGTTTGAGGTTTGTAGGGAATGTTGTTTATAGGTCATTTTCAGTGAAGGACAGCAGCAAATGAACAGACAGCTTCTCTCAGTCTGTCATTCTTATGTGCATCTCTGTCATTATCGTCCTTCATTTTTTTATAGTACATTTAGAGTGAATTCTGCACAAGTTCTCCAGTCAATATTGTTCACTATTGCTCGTGTTATTTGTGCCGTCGTTCGTCTTTGCAAGGGACAATGTTGAAAATGAAGACCTTCTACATGATAACGTTGACACGGTGATGTTACCACTCAGATATGGCGTTGACCTGAACATCCACGGGTAATGTTTCCTTTTTCCTGTCCTCTCTGGTTCTCCTGTTGTCTCCTGTTGTCAGGCATTTCTCGGGCCAAATGAAAAAGAAAAAAAACGTAATTGCTGTAGAGTTTGGGCAATTGACATTCCTATGAAACTATGGTGAAAGGCGAGAGAGAGGCCAGAAATTGCCAGTACCTGGAAATATAGTATAACTACTGACATCACCAAACGTCTGGTTGTCCTGATGTCATAGAAATGTTAGAACCAAAACCGATATGCTCAGATATGGCAAAACAGTGAAAGAGTACTACAAGTTGTGTGTATGTAAGGATGATGCAGTGTGGTACTAGTCGAGTTAGTAGACATGATTTTCACTCTCTTCTCCGTTGCGTGTAGCATTGTCTCCCAGTCAAGTTTTGTGTTTGGTGGTCCAGAGAGAATGGGCTGTTCTACCAAGAAGTTCAACTACACATACAAGGTAACAGTTCTGTAGCCTACTTTTTTAAGGGGTATGTGACATCGATGGGTGGATGGAATCCTTGTAGTCCATTGTGTGATATCCTTTCCCTCAGCTTATGTAATCAAAGTGATGCAAAACAGTCCAATTATGAATGCTTTTTGTCGGGAATGTAGTCAAATCTTTTCTTCTTGTCATTTCGGAAGGATGTGGGGAGCATTGAGTAGGACTCTCATTTGGTGCGCATGTCTCTGTTTGCAGGTTATCAGCGTTGGTCCAAGCAAAGCTGTAGGGGTCAAAGTTCATATTAACATTCCCAAACATTTAGTACCATATACATACAGACTGCTCAATATTGTGGATTTACAGGTATGAACATCGGCCATCAGCATATATGTGACCGTTTAATACTTTGGTTCTTTTTCAAATAATGATGGGGTCATCATTTCGTCTACCCTAGACATCAGTTGGATCGTGTTACATTGGAGATAACAGGACTGCCCTTACCTGCGATGTACCCCAGCCGAATGTGCTCGAGGAGCTGGTGTTCTTCTTCTCAAAAACAACGAAACGGCAAATGGTACCAATGGCGAGCGACGGCCCGTGATTAGCTAGTTAGCTGGGTGACCTGCGAGTGGAGAGATCTGAGCAGTGTCACCTCTCTCCTGCTACAGTACTGCATGAAGGACGACCACCTGTGTCTCCACGTGATGTGTGAGCTCGGAGACCTCGACGTGGGCAAAGAGGTGACCATTCAGATGGAAGTTGAGCTCAATCCCGACGTGCTCCAGGTGTCCCCGGTGAGGAGGTCGGCTCTTTCTGAGGCTGCATGAACATTCGACTCGTGCACGGAGCACGGCTTAAATGTGTCTCTTTCTTTTAAACAGGGAAGACATGGAATAATGCAGCTGGAGGGCACTGCGGTAGCCTGGCCAGAGGGCCCCTACGCAGTGTTCCTGTCTCAGACTGCCTTCACCAAGGCAAGTCAGCACCCACTGCCTTAACGAGCCCCCGTTACATAGCAAACAGGGGGCCAGGATTAAATCCAGGTGGCCTGGCTTATTGCAACATGGGGTCATCCTACACACCTGTCTATTACCCAACGGTTGGGGGTTTGTGCTGGGTCTCTGATTTTCTTGCTTGTATCCAGCAGGACCTGGCACTCAAAGAAGGTTTCATCCTTGCCATTAGTGATGACTCTGACCATATTTCATTTGAGAAGAGCCAGAGAGGCATCTTCTAAGCTCAATCTCTCTCTCTATCTAGGTTGTGTTGGAAGCCCATTACAGCCAGAGACCACGTGAGGACCTATCCATGTTCATCATCGCCTCAAGCCTGACAGCTGGGCTCCTCATTTTGGCTGTGCTCATATATATCTTGTGCAAGGTGGGTTACCGTAACCTGCCTAATATAACGGCAACTTTACTTAAAGTCACCTCCAGTGGTTTTTTATGTCAGACTAACATAGGAGGATACTGGTGAAATATCTGATTGCCCTTTGCAAATATCGCATTTGAAAATGCAATTGAAGAAGTAGCCCTGGTCAACTGAGAGTAGTAGTTTGTGGATCAAACCCACCAAGGATGCATCAGAGCACCGTCAGTCATCTTATCAGGGGGTCCTCTTCACTGTATATAATTAACTCATACTTTTTAATGCTGGTACTCAGAACACATAACTCTGGGTTATTCCATGCATTGTATCCATGGCTTCTGGGAGAGGCTCAGGACCTCTGCGGCCTTGCATGGGACAAGCAGGTATGGTGGATGGGTGGATGGAAACAGCTGACTTATAATCTCTGGTTTACAGGCTGGATTCTTCCGGAGAGAGTACAAAGAGAAACAGGAGGCATGTCGAAGGGACAGCTGGGACTTTGTACAGAAGAGCTCAGATGTTTATTAATCGAGAAGATGTTGGGCTCAGCAAACGGAAAAGGAAGTGGTCATCGATTAAAATCAAGGGGAAGCCTAATACAATTGCATGTGTCTGAATAGGAAATGAAGGCCATGCAAAGCCTCATGCAAACTTTGCCTTGCACTGTACCTGCCGTGCAAAAACCCCAGATCGATCACCCTTCCCCCTGTCTTGTGGAGCGGACCGCAGCCCGTCGAAAGTCAACTTTTCAATATTGGGAGGATGCGTGGAGTGCACTTTACCTTGCCATTAGGCTTACCGCACCCCGGAGAGGTCAGACTTTACCTGGCAGAATGGCATAGGTCTGCTGGTGAGGCCTCATAAAAATGGGGGCGGGACGTGACTTCTGATTGGCGGCCTGTGTTGACCAATGACGGTATGGCATTCTCGCTGCAGAAAGTGCACCGTCAACGCTTCTGACCCTAAATGCGAACACGAGTACATTCCTTTTACATAGTCACATGTAAATACTTGTGAAATCCCGTATACATATATATTGCTATGCATATGACTGTCTCCAGGCTCCGGACTGTCACTCCCTAATGGAGAAGTCACTATGGAAGATGAACAGATGGATATATGTATATATATATATAGGTGCAATTCCTTTTAAGAACCAGCTCAATAATTTTGTTCTGAGTTGTATCTCATTGTCTCGTCATGTAGTGTTTCAGATACCCTAAAACCAAGTTAATATGGTGCTGTAAGAATCAGGTCATTCATCTCCCTTGTATTCATATTTTGATGTTTTTTTATATACTTCCAGGAAAATGATTTGCACAGTCAATGAAGTGTTTACTGACAATTTGACTCAGGATACCTACATTTTTTTTCCTGTACACCGAAACAGTGACAGATTAGACTGCAGTCTTTTTGCTTTAAGCGGTGCATTCAAATTCGAAGTGTGCCACTACTGTATTTTTTTTTTGTTTGTTGGCTGTGCAAGGTGACTTTGTAGCCTTACGTGTGGCTGCCTGCCATCCAGTCCACCAGGGGGCAGCGCCTACACTGTTGCTCCTTTAATTTGTCACACTCAACAGTATCACACCACTCTGCAGATATCCTCGCCGTGCCGGCAGCCTGCAAAGGTCTCACTGTTTCTGTTAGGACTGTTCTGCTGTTCATGAAGCTGAAATTTTGTGATTTCTTTTTTGGTATTTTCCAAACCCCAAACTCAAAACCTCCATTTACGATATCACAAAATTTGCGTTTACTGAAAAAGTTGATTAGAACCGGTGGATGAATGTGAGACACTCCAGTATTGTGCATTTCTACAACTGATATGTTTAAAGCTTTGTTTTAATGAAATTTGTAAGACATTAGAAAAGTTTGCTGAAATAACTTCACTTCAGTCTGTCCTCTTTACTATAGATGGGAACATATAGGAATGCACTCAGTACAAAACAAAAATTATTTAAAAAATAAAGAAATCCATATAATGCCACTCAGGGAGTGAAGAGGGATACATACAAAGGTGGTAACTTACAATAAACTTGCAAGGAAAAAAACATTCCATGATTTTTTTTTTTAAAGAAAGGCATTAAATATATTTTAGAGTATGACCCAAATGTAAAAAGCCATCTAACATTTTCTTGTTATCATAATTGCTTTGGTTTAAGTTTAGTATTCTACACTGGAATGTACAAAACAGACTGTGATTTGTTTGGATTTCATACAGAAAAAGAGCATCTATATAAAGAGAGTGTTTTTGCGAATTACACTGAATTATGTCATTTCCTGTGAAATAATTTTTACCCCAAAGTGTTGAATGCAAAAACCAGAAGAGGTCACATTTAGATGCAGCCGCACTTAGCCGGGGAGTCGTCGACCTCCTCCGTGTTCACCCCGAAGAGTGTGACCAGCTGGGGATGCACCCTGCAGAAAGGTACAGGTCGCGTCAGCTGAGTGGATTGGCTGTGACTACTGAGGACGACGAGGAACCCGGGCCAAGAGGGGTCCGCAAACAGATTAGCAAAAGTGAATTAGCACAAGCTATGCCAATGGGTCAAACTGTAGCTCAAGGTAGGCAACCCTGATCCTGGATTGCCATTATCCAGCAGGCACTATTTGTCTGAGATCAAATGCATTTCATCAGACACCAGGTAGGTAGGTAAGGGGGCATGCGCTAATACACGTTGCCACACACCACTACACAACAAACCACCTCAGGCATGAGGACCTGAGTGCAGCCATGCAGTGGGTGAAACCTCAGCACCACACTGTTCAGATGGAGCTCCCAAATTTATCCCTGAAGTTGGAGGACCTGCTTGCAGGGCTGGACGTAGGGTGACATCATACCCAGGATGAATCAATTGCAGGTTAAGGGCTTGCTCAGGGGCCCAATGGAGTAGAATCACTCCTGGCATTCATGGGATGCAACCCAGCAACCTTCTAATTGCTGGTATAATTCCCTAGCCTCAGAGCCACCACTCCACCCAGTAGACACCAGGTAGGATGGAAAGCCTGCTGCATGCCAGCACTCCAGGATCGATTGACTCCCCCTATTTTATGTTGTGTAACTAAGAAAAGTTTCAGCTAAGTGATTATAATGAAAGAAGCACTTAGTGGGTGGCGTGTGGGTCGGTGGGTTAGGACACTCTGCAAGTGAGCGGAAGATTGTTGGATCAAGTCCCAATGTCAAGTTCACTGCTGGGTCCTTAAGCAAGGCCTTCAACCCCCCCCTCACCCCCCCACTTACTCCAGAGACAGGCTGACCTTGCTTTCCCAAACATGTATGTTTCTTTGGATATGCAGCACATGGTGCTTCTCAGGCGGTCCAAACGGACCTATGAGGTGGGTTAGGGTTAGAGTTAGGGTTAGCCGCACCTGATGAGGAGCTCGCCAGGAATGTCCAGCAGGTCTCCATCGATGTTCCAGGGGTTGGACCTCTCGGAGGAGATGATGGGCACATTCTTGGAGTCAAAATCGGCCTCCCTCTCAGAAGCATCCTCGGCCCAGTCACCTCGCGAACGAGGGCACAGCCTCACGGCCTGGACCGTGCGCGTCTCCACAAAGGAGAAGCTGAACTGCTGAAAGTGGGGTGGGGGGGAGAGGATTCTCAAAGTCAAATCCATAAAAGCCAGTCAGTCAGCTGGTGCGGTGATGCCCACTTAGCCCTGAAGGACATCTTGCAGGCTCAGAGATGACACACGTACAGATGCTGATAAGCCCCATATAATTGATCATCATGAAAAAAAAATCATAAAATTAGAACTGCTTTGAAAACGGAGGTGTGAAGTTTAATTAGGCTAATGATTGACGATGAGATGCTTGAATAATGAGACCTTACAGTGAAAGGATCTGGGATTCAGATCTCAGACCTATTCTTTGTAACAGTCTCGCATGTGTTCATGACTTCCTGTTTACATTCCAGAAGCCATGCATATTACTCTAGACACTGGGGTCATTTTTTCCTTTGTGATTCACTGTAGCAAGACTGTTCCCAGAATAGATCCTGGTGCTCATTTGTTGGCTACTCTGGGCCCACAAGGGGGCGCTGAGAAGCAGGCAGCTTTAGCCAGACTTTACCCTTCACGGAAATGACTGAGAGGCCACCCGCGCCACAGGGGCTCTGCCATCCCCTGACAGCAAACCACTCGTCTTAATAACCTTTCACACAGACTATCCACCCAAATACAACGAACTGCTAAGGCAGATGAGCCATTAAAATCCCAGCACCACCAGCTTTTTTTTTTTTTTAGTTTTTAAGACTTATTTAACTGAAGAGACACACTGAAATCAGCATTTAAAAATTATGAAAAGGGTATTCAAGATCTTTAAAGCCGAACCTAAAGCATTTGTGAATAGAATAGTGCTCACACAGAGTGTGTATACAGTATGCACATATTATTATACACACACATATATATATATGTCTGCATGTAGAATGTAGGTTAACAAACAGAGCTGACATGTATTCTGAGACAGAGGAGACAGGCTGCCCCTGAATCAGGCTAATCTCTATTAGTCTGAAAAGTGTTTTACTGAAATCTGACAATCGGTGACTAATTTGACTTGACAGTATGCTAATTCCGTTTAAGCGGGGAAGATTGCTGACTCCATTTGTGCTGGCAGGATTTCCTTTGCTGGGAAATAGCCCCCAGCCGGCAGGAGCTGCTACACCTGAACGGGGTGGGTGGGTGGGGGGTGGCGAGAGGCTCACCTGATTATTTAAGTTGCCGTATCTCTTAAGATGCTTGATGAACTCTGACCTGGAAGCATTTCGCACTGCAATCAAGGCCATGCTGCCGTTGTCCAGCCTGAGACAGATGGTGCACACGTACGATATCAGACTCCCGTGGTGTTTAAGGGGTCATTAGCATTACGAGCACGCGAACATCGAGGGCACCAGAATTCCAAAACAGACGTAAACCCTGCCGACCGATAATTAAGATTGTCTTCTGGAAATGACAGGAAGCACCTTCATTATACAGGAACTGCTGAAATTAGACCAGATTCTGCAGATAATTCTGCAGAAACTGGGGCAGGACACTAAAATAAGTTGCTAACGTTCAGCTGCACAAACTGCATGTCTTTCTACGTCTCACTATGCAACCCAAGCTATTCAGAGAGCAAGACCCGAGTGCCCCTCATCCTAATGCTGCTCTTTTTCCCCTGAGTTGCTGTGCTGACTGATTTATGCCCTGGCAAAATCCTATTGGGCTGTCCAGTCTGCACATTTAAAGGGAGCGGCTGGCTCTCGTTATCACCCCAGAGAAACTGCAGACAGGTGCCCTAATCTTAAATCGGCCTTGCTGCTCAATTTAATCAGAGTAATTATGTGCTGATTAGTCCAGTCGTATGCCACGACCTTGGTGATCTGCTCCAGCCAGTGATTCCGTCCCCTGGATTCGCCCCTGGCCACTAAGGAGACCTCAATCTGATCGTCCAGAACTGCCAGGCCAGTGTGTCAGGGGTAGAGTGCCAGCCTCATACGAGAGATCTAATCTGGCCTCATGGGCGAGGGACACACTGACCTGCTGCTGGAGATTAAGCGTCAACCCATCTGACCAGACACCCATTGACCCAGTGTGCTTGAAACCCATTGACCTGGTGCCGAAGGCTTTGGATTCCAAGTCTGGCCTGTTTAAGAAGCCATTGAGCTGGTGCTGAAGGCTTTGGAATCCACGTCCGGTCTGTTTAAAAATCCACTGACCTGGTGTTGGGGGCAAGCCCTCGGGGAGCCATGGAGCACAGACAAGGAATTGCCATGATGCTGATGTTGAGAAAGAGGCCCTGTATGGTCACCCACGTTTCCTCGCACTCTGTGCCAGACAACGGCGGAGGTTCAGTAACAAGCAGCAGCTACTAGACCACAAGTATTTTCATACGTATCTATATAAAGCCGGCTGCGCTCACCAACATCTCGCTCGCCGAAGTTCCTCGAAGAGTCACGTCTGCTAAGGAGATTCTTTTGTCAGAAAGACTCGTCTGTTACGGCAATCAAAACTCTGTGATAAGCACAAACTCCATCCAGGATTTCTACATTCATATAACATATCACACACATTCATATTATACATAAAAGATTTAATATTTTTTTTGTGTTAATGCTAGACCTCACTAAAAGAGATAAACATATTGTAAATGTATAAAAGAAAGGCTTGAATTTGTATAGCTGTATTCATTGAGCCACCCTTTTCATTTAATTCCGTTTGGTGCCGTTCCAATGGGCAATTAAGCAGGCAGAGATGTTTGTATTTATGTGCAGACCATCACCATTGAGCCTGGACCAAGACGAGTCACCGAAAGGTGCCAACTGGAAGGCGTCTCTTTGTCACCTACCCTTTCTGTTCCTTTGTGGTCTCTTGGTCCTGCTTCACAGGCAGGAAGGACAACTCACAGTCCTCGAGCCTGCAAACGGAGTCCGGGCATGAGAACATGGAGGGAACGGGAGACAGACACTTCAGAGAGGAGGTGAGGCCTTCCCCTGTGGACGTCTGAATGGACACTCTGCCCGGCTTTCACAGGCCTGTAGCCTGGGGTATCAGACAAGGAGAAGCTGTTCTTACGAGAGCTTCATGCATTTGGGCTCACTTAAGGTTGGCCAGCGTCCGGATCACAGCAAATTCCAGTCGCTGGCTGGGCGGCATCCAGCGGTGCTTCTCAGCCAGGCCCAGCGTCCGTCCCCCGAAGCCGAACATGCAGGAGAAGCCGAATCGGACGAGCCTCCCCTGCGTGCTGAAGCTGCTCACGTCTGCGGCTTGCCGGTGACCTGCCCCGGGCATTTCAGCATCAGCGCCACCACAGCCTTCGCAAACTGACGCCATCGCAATCGACACCACACAGACAATTGATTTAGCATGTAATGAATCGCCAAATGCTCTGCCTAGCCAGGAAGAGGGGAGGACCGCACCATATGATCCGTTTGGGGCTATTGGACATTAATTAAACATCTACTGAACTATTTTCAATAGACCAGGGAGGCAGTCCACAGCGAGTGACACAGTATTGTGGCACTATTGGCACTCATTGTGCTGAGGCAGGTCTGTTATCCCAGCACACGGCTAACCTCCTTCTGTCTCTCCCATATTTGGGTTATGGCAGCTCATGAATTATTCATCGGGGCCTCAATCTCCTGCCAGTTGGCCTTTTTCACATGCCTTAAGTTTTCCAATTACTAATTAACAACTCCTAGATTGGCCCTCGTGAATTGATGTGCAATCCCTTTTTTGTTAGGTGATTTGTGTACAAGTGTTGTTTTTTTGAGGAATGTGAGAGCAAGTTTAGACAAAGGACACTGATTCTGGATACATTATTCATATCTGTATGAGGAGCTGCCGCTCTGTTTGTAACATCAGACGGTATTAAGAGTTCTATCCTAGTTCACAGAACATGTGGAAAGAAAGAATCTATGGAGCAGCACACTGAGCTCACAGCCCAGCTTTCCGACTGGTCTCACAGATCTCCTCACAGCCGAATGGTCTCACAGATCTTCTTATAACTGAATGATGTTACAGATCTCCTCATAACTGAATTATCTCACAGATCTCCTCATAACTGAATCATGTCACAGATCTCCTGATAACTGAATGTTCACACAGATCTCCTGAGAAGTGAATGGTCTCACAGATCTGCACAAAAGCAAATGATTGTCATACACCAATAATCTCACAGATCCTAAGATAAACGAATGGTCTCACAGATCTCCTGATAAACAACTGGTCTCACAGATTTCCTCATAGCCAAATGATCCATAGATCTCCACCTAATCGAATGGTCTATGGATCTACTCATAATGTCTAGAATCTCTAAAGCTGATTTCAGTCCTAATCACACAGCCATTTCCAAAAGCAAGAGAACACAGCCGCCCATAATTAGTCTGGTTACTTGGTCTAGCCAAACATCAGCCATAAAACTAATTCCTGTTTAAAGGCTATAAATAATAAGACCATATGGCAGAAATCTTAAGACAGAGTATTTAATAAAGAGCACTGCTCTCCTGAGCAACAACGTTTATATGAGGCTAATGAATGGAATGTCTAGGAGGGTGAAGCCAAAACAACAAGCGAATGTTCATAAGATACGCTTCCAGGGTCCAATGGACCCCCACCATCGAGTGCCACCAGGGTCTAATGGACCCCTACCATCGAGTGCCACCAGGGTCCAATGGACCCCCACCATCGTGTGCCACCAGAGTCCAATGGACCCCCACCATCGAGTGCCACCAGGGTCCAATGGACCCCCACCATCATGTGCCATGCTTTGGCACCTTGTCTTAAAGAGACTTCTGTCTCATCACTTCAGTTGATCCCCTGGCACCAGGAACATTTGCCTGTCTGTCACCCTTAACCCAGGAGACACCTTAAAGTCAAAACAACGTGCAAACCAGGTCAGTCAGCACCTACCAAACATGTCATCTGAGCACCCAGACACTGGCCACAGAGCACATCAACAATGTAACTGTCCATAATTGGTCAATGTAACACTGTAAATACAGCCTACCCCTGAGAAAAGAAAAAACACTAGGAAACAGGCAAAGTCACAAAAACTGTATATATCTTTATGAGGGATTAAACCCACTCCTGACCTCTAAACCACAAGTCCCCTGCCTGTGCTTCCATCTCCTAGGGACTAGTTACCACATCCAGCAGCTGCGAGACGGCTTTGGCTCTAAGGACTTTACAATGATACAAACAGGGTCCTAATTAGCACCAGACCAGCACCTACCAGACGCCGAACACTCAGTGCGGGAATCACCAGCGACAGTGGCTGCCCTTGAACCTAACTCAGTGGATACAAATGTAAATGGACCAAATTTACATATTAATATGGTTTATGTTATTTTTTTTGCTTCATTAAACATTTAGCTCCTTTGGGCTCCTATATGTCACGAGGGGGCTCCATTAGAGGAGGGTCAGCCATGGTGGGAGTCGGCAAGGAAGAGATGGGAGATTTACCCAGGATGATGTGCATCGCAGCAGTGACCGGGTGGCTTATTCCGTGGACAGAGCAGGCGACGATGTTGGTGGAGCCTGGAAAGATAGCAGCAGAGCCAATCACATGCTGCGAGCCCCAGGGCTACGCACCGGAACAGCGACATCTCCATTCGTTCAATGCCTACGTCTCTGCTTCTCCGCTTTTGCCGGGCTAACGACTAGCGAGGACATGCAGGGAAAATCCAAAAATCTTCAGATGCACAAAAAAAAAATGCAAGAGCATGCAAACACAATAAGCAGAGTGAGAGAGTAAACACAAGACGGAGGTAGGCTTTGTTTCAAGAGGCATCCGTTTAACTTAATATCGTCTGGCGCCAATTATGGTGCTCGCAGGAGCCTGGCTGGGTGAGGCGGGAACAGGTGTGCGTGTTTGTCCTGAGCACTAATGGAGAGGAACAGCGGCGAGCGGCCTGCCTGTGCCGGCCGAGGAAAGCTCTCCTCTCCCACTGCTATCTCGTTCGTTTGTTTGCTAAGATTAACAGCGTCTAAAAAGCAAATGTCTGTAAATGAGTAAAAGGGGCCGGTGGCCCAGGGCGAGGGGTCATTGAGCGACAGACGCCTGGGTGAGTGGGTGCAGTCGGTTCGGGCACTGGGGGACAGGAAGGCGGGCCTTCTTCAGGGCATAATTATCTGCACGATGGGATGTAAATGTAACCTTTTCCTGTACATATTGTAGTTGTTGTAAAACCTAAATCTAATACCAAAATCTGGAATTACACCTTCACCCCAGTAAGGGTGAAAAATGCCATCAAAGTGTTTCACCCTGTGTGTGTGTGTACTAACACACCACTGGGTGCAGTGGGTGCCTGATCCATACAGAAGGGCCACGCTTGAATCCAAGGGGGTGCGGACCCATTGTTTGCCACCACTGGCAGATTGGCATTCCCGGCAAGAATGCACCCCCCCCCCCCCCCCCCCCCCCCCCCCCCCCCAGCCCCCCGTGCCCGAACAAGGGCCCACCCCCGGAAAAGCAAGAGGGATTTTTATATGAAAAAAAAAAGAAATGTGTGTGTGTT
>JAODKN010000037.1:8498341-8531618 GCA_026774425.1 Petrocephalus zakoni
TCGCAAATATCCCATCATCCAACCGGTCACGCCTGCTCATTCCTGCAGCGGGGGTCCCATCCCTAATTCCCCCCCCCCCCCACCACCACCTTTTCCGTTCGTAGGCTATGTATCACACACACATGCCGTGTCCCTGGGTACGCCACGCTCACAGGCGGCTTTTTACGGCTATTTCCAGATTACCGTGGAGCGAGGCGGGCCTGTAGGAAATGCTGCAATGTCTTGACACAGGGATTAGTGGAGATTACAGGCCCTGGCTAATGCGGTCCAGCGCTCGCCCCGTTTTACCGTGATTGAGGACATTCTCTCGGTCTGCTGACAGCGTAAAACCTTCTGTAATTTTACAGATTCCTTCCCAAGTAAGTGGGCGGCGGCTTCCGTTGGTGACATTAACGGGCCCCGCCCCCCCCAAACCCGAACGTCGGGCACTCTGAGAACGGCTGACATGCCTGGTGGGCGACCAGCCACGGCCTTCGAGTCCGGCTCATCCCCCAGTGTCCCACTCATCCTGGCAGCCACGACGGCACAAGGGGGACAGATAATTACAAACAGTGGGGGGCGTCCGGGACCAGCCTGTTCCCTGGATGCGCTCCCGCCACGCCCCCGTGCCCGATGGCCCCGCCCCGCGATGGGAGCACCACGCTGGGCCAGCCCGGAGGATGCAACGGGCCGTATGCTGCCCATCACAGCCCCCCGTGTCGTGCACGCTGCCAGTGCATCAGTCACTGGGCCCGCTGGGTAAAGTGCCCCCCCCACAACTGCTTTTTTAAACTGGCAGATGCCCCTTTGCTTCACAGTCAGGATGTAAGTAAGCAGAGGGGCAGTGGGGTGACAGTCTCACAGCTTCTACAGGGACTGGGGAAGACACTGGTACACCGAGTACTGCAGTGACTGGTACACTGAGTAATGCAGTGACTGGAACACTGATTAGTGCAGTGACTGGTAAAACCGAGTACTGCAGTGCAGTACAGTGACTTGTACACTGATTAATGCAGAGACTGTTACTCTGATTATTGCAGAGGTTGGCAGACCAGTTAATACAGTGACTGATTCACTCAGTAATGCAGTGACTGGTACATTAATTAATACTGTGACTGTTACACTGATTACCGCAGTACCTGGAGCACCTAATGCAGAGACTGGTAGACTAGTTAATGCAGTGTTTGGTGCACCAAGCAATGCAGTGATTTGTGCACTGATTAGTGCAGTGACTGGTACACTGATTAATGAATAGACTGACAGACTAGTTAATATAGTGATTGCTGCACCGAGTAATGCAGGCACTGTTAATACATTGACTGGTGTACTGTGAAATGCAGTAACTGGTATAAGGAATAGTGCAGTGACTGGTATCCAGGTTGATACGGTGACTTGCAGATTAGTTAAAGCAGTGATTGGTATGCAGATTAACACAGTGACTTATATGCTGAGTAGCACAGAAACAGTACTAAATGGTGGTGGTTTCAGTTCCTGGTCCATTTCACGTTCATGCTCATCACTGTGTATGTAATCTGTTTGGCACAAACCAGGCATATTCTGCATTTTTGGGGGGGGCTGTCATTTCCTGTAACACGGATCTCAGGCATCAGTAACAGGTCCCCTCTCCCATCACCACCCCATGGACACCACCTTCCGGTGAGGTTCTTACGGCTCAAGAGGTCCTTCAGGTGCCTGAACCAGAGCTCGCAGTGGTCGGCGCTGAGGTTGTTCAGGTGCACGGGCTGCTCCTTCAGCTTGGCCCCCTTCCTGACGCAGCAGAAGAGCGTCAGGCCCAGCAGCGTGCCGCCCCACTGCTGGCCCACCGAGCGCCGCCGTTTCACCTTCACGCCCAGCACGTTCCGCAGCTCCACATGTTCCTCCCGCCTCCGCGAGCCGGACTCCCCTGCGGAAAATACACGGCGGCCAATCAGAGACACCGCTCTTTACATGTGCACGTTCTAGCATGTGCAGCATGTCAGGCGAGCATCTCACAGCTCTGACATCCTTTCACATCCTCCCTACAGTAAATGCACTGATTTAACTGATGTATTATTACAAAGGAATTACAAAAGGTGCTTTTGCACACAGTAACACTTTTTTGAAAAAGCAGGGTCAGGCAATCCCTGGAGGAACTGGGAGTTCACCAAAGGCAGAGGTGTCAATTTCAGGTCCAGAAAGTAAAAATCCAGACCAGGATTTTGTTTCAACCAAACAGTTGAGCATAAATAGTCACAGTCACAGAATTCTCATCTAGATGGACTAAGCCAAAATCCTGGTCTGGATTTTTACTTTCTGGACCTGCAATTGCCACCTCTGACCAAAGGTGAAATCACTCAGTAGACCATGGGATTTGAACTGGATTTGAACACAGTGCCCCAACCCACTGAGCCCAAGAGCAGGTATAACAAGGTACCACAAGATCCAAAGAATAAAGACACAGTGGAGTGGGATAAAAAGACAGAAGTCTTGAACACCTTGACAATCATAATCTAAAGTGACTGGAAGAGACTTAATCCGTGTGCTGAACAGATATACAACAGGTACTCACAGCTCAATCAGAGGCACAGCCAGTACTGCGGAGGGGGAGGGGGATTCACAGACTTACTGGGAGCCCCCACTCCCCAAGACCCCCCACTAGCAATTTTGCCTATGGCCCCTAAGATCTCTTGCTCTATTTTCGGGTATTCCTCTATTCCTTCCACCTACTGTGTGTAAGTTACCGGAGTGTTAACCATTAACTGAAAAACACGGAAGTATTAATAGTGGGAGTCATAACCAGAGAGGACAGGGCACTGGGAATTACCCACGACGAGAAATAGCTCCGCCATCAGAAGAACAACAAAAGCTGCATTAAGGGAGCTGCTCACTAAAGATAGCAAAGTTATCACATGACTCATGGGGACCATTAAGTACAGAGGAAAAAGCTACAAGTTAATTAAACATGATCTGTTATAAAAAATTTCTTAGAGATTCTTAAAGGTTTCTTAGATGGCCATCACCATGTAGCTGGGTGGCCTGATCTCGGTTTGCAGGGAGACCCTGGACTGGGTTAATTCTTTTGCAGACCTCAGCTGAAAATGGCATCTCCTTTAAACGTCTCCGTCCTGCCTGGGCTCCATGGAGAACATCCTGCCTGCAGCGCGTCATATCCTGGCATGTCTTCATTCAGGATCTTCCCTTTGAGCCTATGTTTCCCTGCAGGTCCACATTATTCACACGGTGTGCCTCAGGTTCTAGTTCTAGGATCCATTCATTCTACCGATATCACATTCCGTAAACGCCACTGTATGCAGAACCTTCCCATCAGGCTCCGTGCAGAATTACCCACTCTCCACTCTCCCCAATTTTTCCCTCATATAGAACTGTCCCCCCCCCCACACCCTTCATTAGGCGTATCCTGGCCGCATCGCTGTGTTTCAGAACATTAACTGTCTTTTCACATGACTGAGCAAGATACCCGACACCATCTGTTCATGCTCTGGGTTTAGCTGTACTCCAGGATATCATGCTATTTATTTAACGGTGCGGCCCCTTCCTATTGTGGTCCTCACAAAAAGGAGTCAATTTAATTACAGGGAATAAAGGTAATCTCCCCGGATGGAGCGTTTTCTGCCGGTAGGGACAAGCGGGTGAGCCGCCCCACGCCGACTCCTGCGGTCTACGGGGGAGCGGGGACGACACTCTTGGAGGGGAGGGGGGTTAGGATTGCTCCCCCCCCCGGCACTACAGTAAGCCGGGATCCTGTCTAAATCAATCTTGGCACATCTGCCTGACGCGGACCGTAAACAGGATTAGAGCAGGTTTTATCTGCTTGACGCTAATTGTGTTCGCAGTTTCTGCACATGGCCAGAGTTACATGCACGCTGCCGTCGGGGCGCAGGGCCTTTCACGCCCTTTTCCTGCATTTCGGGGTATTACAGGCACCGGCACTGCTCTCCCCGAGCCCAGCGCGGTGTTTAGTACTTGGACCTAATTTATGAGCTCGTCCCCCCAATAAAGGGGAGTAAGATCTGGTTTCGACACACCCCACGCTGAGCAGAATTAGAGTCAGTAATGAACCAGCACTGAGCCAGTGCTACAGAGTCACCTCCTGAATCATCCTTGTTACTGTTCTTCATCATGCAAACAGGTGCATTCACCATAATCGCCACTCCTTTGTCTGTAATTTGTTTAATCCAATTATTGATTTTAATTAAGTATTTGCAGCTTACAAATTCAAATATAATTGCTTCACTGATATATAATCTCAGTGCGATCTTGTTTTTATTTTCCAGGTTTTGCCAAGAATGATTTCCTCTTATCCTCTTTCCTACGCTGTGCTACTGAGCAATCACAGAGTGTTACCACTAATATCTTACATTATGCTAATCATAAATCTCACAGTCTTTGTGCCACACCGGCTAACGCATACAGAATGGTCTCCAGATTCCACACTGCCAATCCCCTCCTATCTGATCGATGGTTTAATATTGATAATCATCCACTTAGCTCCGTGCTGTAAATCTGAATCAGTTGTTTTTTTCTGGTGGGAAGACTTGTGATTAGAAGCAATCGCAATTCTCTTTATAAATGATTGGTTCTAAATAAGACTTAATATTAACTACAATTGTTTGACAAAGGGCTGGATTTGTGTCTTATAGTCGTTAAGCAGGATTTGAACCTATTTAATGGGACTGTACATTAAAACAATGGTTACAATAACGAGACATATGGCAATCCTTAATAACTCCAATTACTGTACTTTGTAATATGGCTACTGGGGGCAGAGCTCAATTCAACATAACACCCCCCCCCCCCCAACCCCAGATTGTCCTATTCAAAGTAAAGGGAGAGTAAATTCAATGAAATATAAACTTAATGAGAAGAAAGATCCCCCATGAAAAATCTTATTTTGGTGAGGCCAGTATGCTCATTACCAAATATACGCCCCTTTCAATCACAAATTGGTTTCTTATGCTGAACAGTAAATGTGAATGTGTGTGACCTCCAAAAAAAAATATTTGCTTCCCTAAAGTTGGAAGGTAACACCTCCCAGAATATAATTTGCTCCAGCACAACTGTAGTTTATGCTACATAATCTTTTAATCAGGCATAAATTCTGGCAGGCAGAGCGGAATCCGTCAATTTACTGGCGGCCATTCCCTCGGTAAGTTTCCGCAGCCTACGAAGACGGAGGCTTAATTTGATTTCATTTGAAGCATAATTTGATTCATTTTCTTGCGTTTCAGGGACACCGCTCCTAACGAACGTTTCCTGGAGCTGTTCGTTACAGTGCTCGCACTACAGCCCCATGTCGGCTAGCACATCGCGCGGATATCAATCTTGTTGCCGCCTTGCAGTCGCAGGAGGGCAGCTCTTGGTCAGGGAGACGGAGTGGGCCTTCCAGGCGCTCGGTTATTTCGGCTTTATACGCATCGTGGTTGGCTTGGAAACGATGCTTTTCGCACCGGCCGGGCCAGAGCGCCCTTTTTGGCCGTGCAAAACGGGCAGGTGTGCGGGCAGCTCGGTTTGCCTGCGTGGCTCTCGCTGCCACGTCAGCGCCGATCCCCCCCCCCTCGGCTTTCTGGTGCACAGGGTGCCGCGGGCTCTCTGGATGAGCAAGATGTGGAAACCCAATCCCAGAGACCGCCCAGTATGAGGCTCCGTGCAAACTGGTCCCATTTGTACACAAGCTGGTCCATATGTCTCGGGTCAAAGCTGGACCCATCCGAAGACTCGCGGGGTCTAACGACGCCTGTCCTTTGTTTGTTTCCCACCTTAGTCTGCTTATCATGGCTCAAAGCGCGCGCCACACCTCGCCAAACTCATGTTCAGCGCTGAGTTTACTGACCTACGTATTGCAGCAGATGTTGATGAAATGGCCCAATATAATTTAGCGTAAGCTTATACATTACTATGCTGCGTGGGTGTAGCAGACTTCAGTCTGCGCCGTAAGTGAACATCCATGCGATTGACGATGTTCCACACATCGCAATTCACCCATTTGATTTGTGGTTCATTCGGAACAGAAAAGCCCACTTTATGCAGAACTTATTTAAAGGGCTCGGACGCCTTCCCCTCCTGGCATCTGCTGCTGAAAAGGAAGAGGATGGTATCTCTGACATGAGCAGTCTCTCTCCCCAGCCTGGTGGGTGTCGTTCCCTGGCGAAAAATGAGGCTGATTTAAAATGACACGATGGGAACAGCTCTCATTTGGTTCACAGTGAGAAGTCCCGAGATTAAATAAAACTGTGCAGTCTTCTAGAAAAGTTTATTGCTTCCAGATGGATACAAGCTTCCTCCCAGCATCACTCCGGCTTGCGGGAGACGCGGGGGGGAGCCCTCATATCATCATGCAATTAATGAATGGACAAAGCGCATCAATTTCAAACCTCATCTCTATTGGGGGAGGAGTGGGAAGCACACAGCATGGCCCTGCAGTCGATGCGGAGGTGGCCAATGGAATCGTGATCCTTAACAGAAACAAGCAAATCATTTTGAACTTTGCAAGGATTAAACAAAAAAAAGATCCCTATGTACAGTTCCAGTGGCTCAGTCCAAACTGCTACACGTCCATCACAAATGCAGGCATTTTTGCTGACCAAATATTTGCCTTATTGAAGGCAGGCAGACAGGCAGGGTTTTTGTGAGGGTTAAAGTCCTCTTTGTTTCATCCCATCTGTGCCCGTGGCAGACACATACAGTGCTCTTGAAGATGAAACTAATACTGTATATTGAAAACTGTCCAAGCACAAAAGCCCTTTGCCAGCTGAGTGTACTGCTCTTTGCCCCATGTTGTGTGTGGCCATGTGGTTCTCAGTATGACGCCGAAGCCCATATTTTCCACCTGTGCCTGCCGAGGCCCATGTGACTGACACGCCGCAATCCAATATTTACATTTTTATATTGCTGTTTACCAGGCCGCAGGACGCAAACCGGAGAGGTGGCGGCCTTCGGTGGCCATCGGTCCTTTTCCGTTAAGTCGTGAATTTAGCACTGTTTATCTGACTTTACTGTTTGGTGGGGGGGGGGGATTGGGCATCAGAGTGGTAACGAGGTCCACTCATGCCGCACCGCCGGGATAATTAACTTTTTACTGCCGGGGCAATCGTGAAGCAAGCGCAGTTTTCCGACTCCAATCGTCTGCCGTCGCCACGGAAATGAAACGCGGATCTTCGGGGGGTCGAGCAGCCCGTCGTTCGAAGGTACCGCCCCCCCCCCCATCAGCAGCGTTTGTCGCTTGGGGTGTTTTAATTACAGGCGCGCACCTGCCCCTGCGGGTCTCGTCGCACTGCCTCAGGTGCTGCAGCGACGACGTTACGTGTCCCGACATAATGAGTGGTTATTGATGGCAATAAAGCCAGCGATTCCCCAGGAATAGCTATCTCTGCCGATAGCCCGCCATTGTGCACCATAGCATCTGTTGCTTGGAGCTGCTGCTCTAAATTACATGCTAATCCATAAAATAAAAATATTAAAAAAAGCGTAAAATAATCACGTTGCAAGTGAGAGATGCATATTACTATTTAATTACACATTTAATTTCATCTGAGCAGTTTTATTATGCATTACTCATCTTTTGCCACATATCTCGGCAACATGTTGTAGTACGTAGCTGCCTAAACATATTTACTTCACCAAATAAATAAAAGAGAAAATTAAATTGCTCACAACAGGGGCAACGTGTGACTGAGATTCACAGATAACATCCCTGTTTGCGTCCTTAGCTTACAGGAGACAAGGCGCCTGAAAATGCCGGCGAAAAAAGAAAAACAAGATCAAATAACGCGGCAGTGCAATTAGTTCCTGAAATCCGAGTCTGACCAGCGGTGTAGACGAGGAGAAAGATGGTCTCATTAAACTGCCAGACCCCTCAAACCTGCAGGAAAGATGTTGCGGAGGACCGACGTCTTCCATTAAAATACTTTATGAAGGCCATCAGATTCATCCGTATACAGATTCTGCACTTGTCAAAGCAAATCAGCAGTTCACCTAAGAGTCAATGTATCATTTTGAGTGACTGAATGGACTTCCACTCGAATGAAATCCAGTGGAGTAGCTTCCACTGAGGCAGGAAGCCGCCAGAGTGTGCCTTTTCCGTGGATAAAGCAGCGGGAGGAGGTGCATGTCAGCAGTGAAAGGTCAATATCATAAGGTACATTTCCTGAAAGCATAAAGACAACCTGCTGCTTAGGAAAATTATATAAGAAAATTTGCATGAATTTCCGGAGGGAAGTCCCGAAAAGCAAATTCTTAATATGCGGAATGGCGTCATCTCAACACAAATTTGTGATGAAGGAGAATTTAAAAAGGATTTTAGCCAAGTTTACATCAAACGTCATCTGGCAGAATAATTTTATAGATGCGATTCGCTGTAAAACTATTACATAAAGATCCTAGTTATTTATATAACCACCACAGTTGCACGTAGTACAGTGCTGACGGGCTCTTTCAACAAAATACCCCATAATCCCTATCTATAGTCTGCAAAGATTTGCAGGCTGATTAAACCATAATCGGCTCAGTTTTTTTTTTTCATTCTGCATGTCCAGTTGTTACATGAGCTTCTGGTGAGTCAACCTGAATCGTAAAAGCTGTCTGGGTTTGCAGAGCATTTGAAATACATACTAAATATTTGTAACTTTTAAAAAATCCAGCTTTTCCCTTCTTGTGATGTTGCTAAAAAGGGTGTATTTGACAATATCATTAATGTTACAATAAGTTTTAAATGTGCCGAGTGTGCAGAAACACTGCTGTAAGTGCCCGATTTTGGTTCCACCTTGGGAAATGTATATTCCAAACAACCCACTTTTCTCCAGTCATTTACTAATCTGTGAAAAGTACCGCAGAAGGACATTGGGTAAGAGAGGCCTGATCGAGCCCGAATGCTCCTTCTGACGTGACGGGATGAGCCCGCTTCCGCTCGGCTGGCGTGGGGACCCGAGGCGAGGGGTGGGCGTCTCTGTCAGCCGCCCCCGGCCGCTTCCTGTGCTCCGCAGCCCGTTCGGGCTCGATCAGGCTTTGGGAATTCCACGGGTCACAAAAACACAAGTTCCCCTGCCACCCGAGCATCACACACAAAAGCTCCCTTCCACACTTAGGACTTGCACCTAATCTTCTCAAATTAGCTTAGAAAGGTGCTACTGCCTTTGTCCCTTGGGATGGGGGGAAGAAGCAATGCAAACGCATTCATTCTAAGTTTTTAAATACATTTCCTTTCTAAATATATACAGTATTAATATTATATCCACAGTAAATGCATTGATAATTGGCATTAGATTATTAGACATCAATATTAAATATAATTACACTTCATTTAACATTTTCTATAGAATCTAAAGAAGCGATTCTTGATTTCAAGGCCATAATTTAATAATCCCACTTAACACATACTGTACATACTGTACTGCAACACAACACACTGTAATTTTCACAAAACATGAAGGGCAGAGGATGTTACGGGGATGAGCCTTCCCCAAGCGGAAGCAAGGCCTTACAGCCCTCAAACAGAGCGCCGCACTGAATCGACACCTCCCTGTCCTTTTTTTTGGCAGTTTTGTGATAGCATTTGGTAAAGGCCACGGGGGGTACGAGATGGATGCTTTCTTTGTAATGAGAGTGCTGGGTTAATAGCATTGGCTTTCGCTGCTACGAAAACACTCCCCGTAAAGCTTAAGCAAAATAAACGTGCGTCCGGGCCACATAGTGCCCGTGCTACAGGGGAACGAGACAACACGGAACAATAAATGCCAGATTCCGCGAGCACATGAGGCACTCCATCTACCAAAGGCCCGCCAGATACCCTCCGCCAGGGCAGGAAGATGCGTTATACTGTACGCCATAATGCTCCATGTATTTTTATGCGAGGTTTTGCTCCAGCGTATCATACCGTCATGATGATGGTTTACTGATGCCATGCAGCTAACCCCGCATCTGGACCAAAACAAAATAACTCAGTCCACAGTCCAATTACACATTAAAACTTAGAAAAGCATAGAATTTAATCTCGTCTGCATCTTGAGACAGGGCAGGCATCACTGTGAAAATAAAACGCTTGGTTAATTTTTGGAGAAGTACAAGCTTGTAAGATTCATCAGTATCAGTTCTTATGATATTGCCTGATATTCGTCTTTCGCATATTAATATTGCCGTTGTGTATGATAACGCACCGTGCTTCCTAATCATCTCTTGGAGTGTCATCCGCCCGGACGTTTGCTAACTGTCCACAAGTCTGACAGATGCCATACTTTAGGTGGCCACAACAGTTGGCCGGTGTCTCTTTTCAGCACATCTGTTACACAAGACTTTTGGCAATATGGTTCATTTCTTTTCTTGAGGGGTTCTGTTTCACACCACACATGTAACCCGTTTTTTTTTTCACAAATCAAGTTATATGTTAAAAGGGCGTGTGTGCTGACACAATACGCTGCAAGGCTAACCAGACCCATTTACGGAATTTGGAAAGTGCCCAGAAGCTTGAAAATCAGTCAAACTCCAGTCAAACTAAGCTAAAGACACTGGGGCTTTAAAATGATGATCATCCAAATAGTCTTCAAAATAATAATAACCCACATTGCTCATAACAACCAGTGAAGACTGGAAATTTACACAATTAGGCAAAAAAAAACTGCAGCAAGTGTAAAGGTGGAGTAGAGGTCCGACGTTTTTACCAAGGGAGTGTGAGAGGCTGGTGGCCCAGGAAAACCCAAAGAGGCCCGCACTCCTTCTAGATATCTGTTTTTCATTATAATTAATAGTGATGACGTTTAATATTTATTTACTCCCATTCTAAGGAATCTTTCAGTATTAAGAACAAATCAAAGACTTCGGAACAAAATGTATGCTATCAATATACAACACTGAGCAAAAAAAAAACACAAGCAAAAGGTGACGGCGTCTCAAAAATTGTGATACCGGTGCGAAAAAAAAACTCAGCTACTAAATTTAAGCTATTGCTGCGGCAGTGGCTGGGCCTCTGCAAGCCACTGGAATGGTTCATTACCAGTCCATGAATATCATATGCAGACTTTACACAAGACCTTCCTACACCTATACTTCTCAATGTGTGCTGCTCTTGTGAATTACAATATAATGGAATTTTGCAGGGCTAACATGCATAGACACAGACCGCTTGCCCTTCTGTTATTATATGCAAATAGTTCAGTCACATCCAGTTAATTTATCAGCATGTGATGGTGACATTAAAGTAAATAATTTTATGAAGTGCTACCTGAAACACCCCTGGAGATGTCCCACTCAACCTGAGCATCTGTGCCAGTCTGCCGCCCAGCTCCAGTGCTCCCGGGGGGCTCATTTCACAGGCTGTCTCAGGGGGGGCTTGTAGGCAGTGACAACTGACTCGCGTTTCATTGCTCCGTATCAGTTGACAATCTCCTCCAAACGCAGACGGGCCTCACAAAGGCCCAGATTCAGCCGATTCGCCGCCACCATTGTCCCCCAACATCGAGGCCCGACTGAATAAGTGCCGCATTGTTTCCCATATACCAGCTTTTTGTACATTCCTGCTACCGGGGGAAAGGACTCAAAATGTTGTGTAACAATATGTGTGTAATAAAGGCCGAAGCAGCAGCAGGAAGACACTCACAGGTCAAGCTGGTGAAGGCGATTCAGTCAGCACAACCGAGTCATTCCCATAACCTAGCACTGAGTAACTAGCCTTACCCTCCAGAACACAATGATATGTAAATATCCCTGATATATATTTTTACCATTAGCAAACCCATCACAATCTTGGGGAACTGCACACATATCCATATAGTAAGTGGCCAGTCCATGGGTAAGCTCCTTTTGCAAATATTTAAATAAAGAAATCACTATCTTATGTAACATGATGGCACGGGCGCACTGGGCTTGTTGGTATTTGGGACAGTTTGTGTGTGTGTGTGTGTGTGTGTATATATATATGTGTGTGTGTGTGTGTATATATATATATATTCAGCCTCCTTATGCAATTATTTATACTGCTTACAGAATAACTATGTTATCATAATTACAAATGAATCATACAGCTATTTATTCTTAGCCTGAGCACGAATGCACACTGCTCTGTGTGTGTGTGTGTATCTGTGTTTCCTGACCCGTATTTATTTAACCGTTCCCTTCACTGTATAGAAAACGTTAAAGCTGGAAGTGTTTATTACAGGTTAAATGACAGGGTTTTTTTTATTATTATTTCACAGATTTAGCCAACGCCAAAAAAAGGGAAAGTGGGGCGCTCTGCTATTTCGGTGCCGCGGCTGCGCCAGAGGAGGAGGTCCGACGCACGCGAGGCGCGTCGCCATGGAAACGGCGGAGACTCCGCAACCCACCTGTAGGGGTCTCCGGCTCGATCGGAGTCCATATCAGCCTCGTCGCCGTCAGCACTACGTCGCAACTCTTTTTTTCTATCTCGAAGATCCCTTTTACTATCACGTCTTCGGGCCGGATCGGCGCCGAGGGCTTGCCGGGGCGCAGCCGAGGGACGGACCCGGAGCCGCCGGACCGCTGCTGGCGTGCAGCGCGTTGCCGGTGCTGCTTCTGCTCCTTTCTCCCTTTCTTCCTCGCGCGACTGCTCCTCCGCGGAGGAGACACCGGTTGCGTTTCCCGTAACTCCTCCTGGCTTTCTGACCACGCATGCCGATTTGCAGATTTTCGCGGCGACTCGAACATGACTCGAAAGATCCGTAGCAAGCAAGTCTGCCCCCCCACCCCACAGTCAGTGCTGCCGCATTAATTATCAGGTCGGCGCGTCCCCGTCATTCCCCGCTCCCGCATAGTCCCGCTGCGGAACTTCCTCTCCGGCCTAACCCCGAGCGTCTTACGGCGACGCGCGCCCCCGAGAGGACCTCCGATCGTCGCGGTCGCGCGCATCGCGGCTCCCTGCGCACATAATAAGCCCCTTATTTAAAATCAAAGCCTGTTGTCGCCTGGTGTACGGCAAAGTGGCAACAGCGGTAGAGGAAGTGCCGCAATTTGAGTGTGTTACGTGGAATTGCAAAAATAAATATGCATTAAAGTGTTTATAATGAAAGTGCTCTGCATGGGTTAAGTTTGGGTGAATAAAAATTCAAGTCATAATATGATTATCCTTATCTAACATTAGTCAATAATGAAGAGAAAAAGCTGAGCGATAAATATGCTATAGATTTGATTGCTGCCGGCTGGAGCGTTTTTGAAGCTCCTAATTAAAAGGAAGGCTCGTGTATGGATTACTATAATGTCTGCGTACGTATTGGATGAACTTATTTAATCAAAGCACTCAAGTAATTCTGTGAGTATGGGACCTAAATGCAGTGTGATTAGTTGCTGCCTACATAGTGGACTGTAATCCACATTGTTTTGTTGTTCGTAAATGCGGTATCAATAGATGCTGCATGGATTTATGGATTTGACAGGCCTACATTTATACGCTGTGATGATACCTTTAGTACCATGGACAGCTCTTGGACGAGGCGTTAAAGCGTGACCATACTGTACTCTGTGCGGTGGACTTTACAGTGGGACACCTGTCCCTACACTCGAGTCACAGAAATATATGTTGCACCTGAAATTCCACGTTTCAGATCAAAATCCGTGCATTGAAAGAAACACGAAATTCACTGAGATAAAAAGATCGAAACTGATGTACGGAGTAAACTCCCGGAATATGGGGAATAAGCGGCATACATGTCATATATAATCATAAATGTAAGGTCGGTATGTTGTGATCGGGACGATCCAATTAGTAATGTATTAGTGGTAGGAAAATGTAAATTGTTATTAAATAATGCGATGGCCGAACTACGTTTGACAGGGAAAAATGATATGTTCGGGGCTGTTTTAAGGAGCATAAATCAGCAAAATATGTTCCAGATATTGGCATTGGTTCTATGGTATTTTCCCATCTGATGAAAGTACTGTGCTATGCAGTGAGTGTTCATGCATAAACAAGATAATTTTCATAAATTAAAATCTCCCCTGCAGAAGTAACATCTGTGCCTCCCTCGCTTTGCATAAAAGATGGTGGCATGCGAATGCCCCTTGACTGTCTACAGCAATCCAAGGCGTGGAGAATAGCCGTTTACTTTGTCCTTGAGCTATTTATAAACATAAACTTACGTTAGAGGCGCGCGCACTCTCCGGTTACCTTAGCTCATATAGGCAATTGTCCTGTTTAAACAGTTTATGTGTCATGTTAATCCCTTTCGCTATTATTGAAATTGGTGTCAGTGGTTGACAAGTACATTTGATTTCTTGATTTATTAAGTCATTCAGAGAATCACTTCCTTAGGCTATCCATTCTTCAGTTTGATATCAGTCTCATTGTTGCTCATTTTACCGTACAGATTAAAAAATGAAAATAACATGGACAAAATAAGTATACAAAAGTCTTGTTTTAAGAGTTGAATTATTGATGGCAAGCATGCCCCATTATTGTGGCTTTAGGACTATATGTGAGGGAGAGAGGAATATGCTAATATGATTTAAAGTACTGCCGAGGGGGGAACAAATGTTGCCAAGTGCATATTCTCAGGATACTTAATTCGCATCCATCTTCAGCATACACGATGGATGCAATCAAGGCAGTATCTGAAAGTAAGTGGGGCTGAGAGTCAGTGTGCCTTAAAGGCAAAGGTGGAAACAAGCGAGGGGTCGCCAAGTCGATCCCCATGAATTTTGTTCAAGGACGTCATTATAGCCTACTGTGTCAGTACCAAACACAGCTGAGCGTACATTCCCTTTAATTTTAGAAGCAGCATATACGGAATAATACTTGTTTTTTTTATTGTTTTCTTTTTCATGGACTCTAGTAGGCCAAGATTGAATTGTCTTGAGTTTTATTGACGAAAATTCAGGAATAAACAATCAAATAAATAGTCAAACGCAAGCAAGCGTGCTTGTTCGTTTTTGCAGGTTTATTAGTAACATAAGAAATCGGTTTACTGTTCACATAGAACCAGACAAATATATATGAATGTCTGTCTAAGTTGAATAAATAAATTACGGTGGTCGTTCTGAATGCTGAACCACCTGTCAATAATTATCAACAATTGGGAACACGATTTTGGAGCACGAAGTAACAGTTAATAAATCAATTATTTTGTCCGGTGTGCGCACTGAAGTTTTGTGTGTTCTTCAGACCGTAATTTCATGTATCGTGAACTTCAAAATATACCCATGACAAATTCACACGTAACTGGAAAAATTGTAATTATGGACTTTATTCTACAAATAATAATTCGCGCCTTTTATGAGCTATCAAAATAAAAACAATAATCCCATAGGAATTACGTACACTAAGAAATCACATCGAAGGAGAAACTTTTGACCAAATATCCAACACTATCTGCAATTTAAATAGATAAGAAATGCGTTGTAAGCCTCAATGCAATGTGGCATTACATCATATTGTACAAGTTAACAAACAAAATACAATACAAATTTTATTAAGTTGAACCGGCATTACACCTCAAACAGCACTTATTCCGAACCGCATTTGTACATGCAATATCTATTGCGCTATAATACGTTTCTTATTCAAGTCCAGGGATTTTTTTTCCAGAATCAAGGGGATAGCTGTGATTACAGTCTAATTTGTATAGCTAAAAATAGGGGAATTAAACTTCAAGTGATAGTCAAGCGGTTTTTTTTCTGTATATAAGGAATCACCCAGAAAAGATGACGCACTTTATAACTTCTATGAAGCGTGTCAGTGTCCACCCATATAATTATTATTTTTATTCATAAGGAAAACAGAAATTTAAAAGAAAATTAGATGATTTGTGCAACCTTTTGCAACCTTGCTTGATTTTACAGTAACGAACTGCCAAGGCAACTTAACATATAAGTGAGCACTTTCCCGCTGATTAAATCATAGCATTATTACTACCATCGTTATTGTTTTGTATAAACAAGACATACCTCTATTATTTTATAAAACATTGATGGAGTTGCATGGGATAAAATAGGAAATTGACCTTATAAAAGTTAATTAAGAATTCTGTACAAAATCACAGCAAAATAATTCAGTATGGGATAGACTAGTAGTAAAATGTAGTTTGAAAAAAATATATATCTATTCATTTTCTCGATTGGCCCATTATCTGTTTAAAAATTGCATAGTTTCCAAATTATTGCTTGTGATTTTGTTTACATGGATCATATTACCATAACATTCGGAATATGGCCACTGCAATTTCCCATGGTGACCTTCATATAGAAGCGCTATAGAGTATAATACAGAAGGCGAATAGGAATGTTCATTCCAACTTCACCTAAAGGCAGTAACAATAATAAATACGTACATAAGTTTAAGCGTGTAATATTTGCACTTTTGCATCAGTGAAATCCAAATGCGTAAATGCTTTCAGACAGTCTTTAACAGTGTGTCACTGGACTCGTTAGTCATGGAATATAGCGTTAAGCTGCGCGTTCATGACTCTGTCGTGGTGAGAATGTCCATCATACGACATGATGTTCTCCATCGGTATCTCGCAACGCTGCGCGGAGCTCGCATAGAGGGAAGCGTGCGCCTGCGGTCCCGCCAGACCTGCCGCTGGGTAATGCATGGTGAACGCGTAGTTCTTTTCGAATTCTGAAGGCGGCTCATGCTTGAATGAAAAGTTCCCGTTCACACTTAAAGGGGGGCTGAGAGGTCCGTCGAATGAGGGACTAGTGCATTCTGTTAGTACAGATTCGAAGAACGGTTCCAGTGCGCTCCCGTAGGAATGCGGCTTGACATGAAAAATGTGGGAGCTGTCCATTGTACCATATGGTGGGCTGGGAAGACCAGGGGTTTGATAAGAGTAGGGATGGGTGGCAAAGGAAGCGCTGGCCGTTTGCATATGAGGGGGTATGTCCTGACTCTGCTCTGGAAGAAAAGTTCTGGGGTTCAGCTGAAGACAACCTGCTACCAAATTGGTGGTTGGCTGTGATAATCCTTTGCATAGGGCTTGCACAAAGGACATCAAATCTGGACTCTTACCCGAACGCAGAATCTCAGAAAGAGCCCATATATAATTTTTGGCCAGCCTCAGCGTTTCTATTTTCGAGAGCTTCTGTGTTTTCGAGTAGCACGGTACAACTTTGCGCAAACTCTCGAGCGCATCGTTGAGCCCGTGCATGCGGTTCCTCTCCCGCGCGTTCGCCTTCATGCGTCTCACTTTAAACCTCTGGAGGCGAGCTTTCGTCATTTTCTTCTTCTTTGGCCCGCGTCTCTTGGGTTTCTGATCGTCACCATCTTCCTCCTCGTCTTCCTCCTCATCGTCATCATCTTCGAGTCGGTTGAGGCCATCTACATCATCTCCATCCGCATCCTTGTTTATCCCCTCGTGGTCCTCACTTTTCTTTTCCATATCGTGCTCGTCTTGGGAACTAAGACATTCATCAGTCCAGTTTGAAGCACTCTGGGACTCCGGCATCATGCTGCCCTCTGTGTATGACTTGGTCATTTTCGCACGCTGTCAAAAAGATAGCAAAATGTATCATGAAGGTAATACTGGCTGCACATTTAGTCAGCTAAAGCTCTTATTATTTTTTCATTAAAATTATAATAATTTAATTTAATCGAAATTCCAATCTTGTTTTGAAGAAGTAAACAAACATAATCCTGTGTATGGATTATTATCTGCTTAGCCTACCGTTATGTAACTCTGTGACCAAGGTGTAAGCAGATCAAGCCCTTCATAATGTCTGTATACTATATCTACCGGACGTATTACACCCGAATGACCGAAAGAAAGCAAACGATTTGGCGATAGTGCATGTTAATATAATAATTTCCGAAATCTATAATGATTAAAAACCGCAAAATTCTAATTTCGCGGTTACAATTTCATAAATAATTTTATATATTTGTTTTGGATATAAAGCTTTTTTATTAATGAATAATAAAAGCGATTTGGTTCGCTTTTTCTTCAAATTAGGCTGAAATTTCATTAATACATTAAACAAACATGAAAGAACAACAACAAATAATAATAGTAATAATAATAATAATGCCTGAATAATAATGCCTGAAATTCCTATGAAGTATCACCATTTTAAAACAATAACCAGTGCTTTAGCAATTCCATGCAACAATTGAATTCTCGCTGGTTCCCCCGATACTGTAACAGGTAGCATATTCTGTTATCATTTATTGCACACTTACGGACGACAGGTTTTGTTTAATACACAGCCATCTACTTGTACTTTAATTACATGATATTCAAATAGCATACGTTGAGAATAATTAAAAGGAACATCGTGATTAAGTCATTAATAAGGTACAGAACTCTTACTCCTAGATTTTTTTGTGGAAATTATTAAATACGCAACAAATATAGCAATACTGCAGGCAAGTGGCAAGTTGACCTATAACTTGATAAATACCTTTCTCCTGCAGAATGTCTTCTTATGTGAGTTGCATGCCCTTCCAGGTGTGTTAGAGGCACTGCGAAGTCTATTGTGACTGGCTGCTGTAGGGATGCGCAGGTTATATAGCGCTGCTACTGATGCTGAGAGATGCGCGTGTATACCTCCAGCCGCTGCTAATATCCTCGCACCAACGACTGTCAGGAAGCCCCGCCTCTTTCTTCGGCACGCGCCATATGGTCAACTACGTCAGGCAAACGGCCCCAAGCGTCACGTGACAACTTCCATTTGTATTCAACAGAGCTCTCTATTCCAGCCCTTTGTGGCCAAAAGAAAGTGGCCATCTGTCGCCAGTTAGGGACTCTGCGGACCTGTTTGTACCCGCAGGATGAATTAACCCTTTCACACACATATTCTCTTCTCTAACAAAAACATACTGTAGGACTCATCCCATTGAACACACGTGCACTGACTGCACGTTACATGCGTGCAGTTTCCATGTAGCGGCTCAAATTTACGATGTACCAGATTTGTTAACAACTGATGTATGTTTGAGTATGAAAACTATAAGATTACACAGTAACTAGTAAAAGCAGACAGTGGACTTTAACAAGTTAATTTCATTTATCTAAGTACAATCAAGCATGCCTACACAATTGAATGAATAAAATGACACCGACAAAAGAACGGTAAAGATTATGATTATCGGGATGACGTATAGTGGGATTTTAACGTTGATGCTATTTACAAAATAGGCCTAGACCATGTCCTAAAATAACTTGCGGTTGAAGTTGGGCTACTGGGTCAGCCGACACTAAGCGTGGGCTTAAGCTTATTTGCAATAGTCCGGCGCTTATCTCTGGTAATCTTTCTAATTGCTCGTGCTATTGATTGAAGACAGTGGTTGTGTAGTCCGGACTGAGCCCCCAGTAATGAGTCTCTTCTTTTCAGACTGGGGGTCGGCACGCGAGCTGCACGCGCACAAACAAAAGCCTGTTTCACGGCTCGCTGGCCCCGTCCGGCGTCCCGGATCCGCCGTCTACATTCACTTTGATATAATCCCCACCAAAAATGACGGGCTGACCGTTGAACGGCCAGCAGGATAAATGGGGGGTGGGGGGAACCCAAGACAATATGAAGAAAAAACTTAATTGATTTCGGCCCATAACGGGGGAACAGTTGTGCTGGCGGTGGGTTACTAACGCAGCGATTGTCTTGGGCTATAATGAAATTTTAGCATGGACATAATTTTAGCTTTATTCAATTTGCTGAAAGATATGTCAATAGTCGCATCCATCTTCTGTCAAAGGCGGTATAGCTGACCAAAATATATCAACCACGTTATACCTTAAAGAGATCAGATTAATACATGTATTGCGTTTCTCCCCGACACAAAATCAGACCGTTTGCTCTTGGGAAAGCAGCAATATCTTAATTAAAGTAAATGATGCCCGCCACACAAGTGTTATTTTTATTTGGAGCGATATATTGCTCTCACCTTATTATATAAGTTTTGTTTTTCATTCCCCAGATAAAACTCCGGGTAAACAAAGTAGGCTGTAATATATTTTGAGCATATTCGCTACAGAATTTTGATGCCCGGTGTTTTACGAGAAATAGCAAGAGTCTTTATATACGTTTGCCCAAGCTTAAAAAATGTTGCCCTCCGCATGTTTGCTCAGCTCTGATAAGTCTATATTTAACATCTGGTAATGGTCTGAGTCAAACGCGCAGGCTGCAGGTCCGCAGGTTGATAACCAGGTAACTGTGAAGTGGTCACAGAAACTCGGCGCCTCCGAACCCTGGGGAAGGACAGTTAATCTTTCTCATAAAACGACGAGTTCTGTTGATCAAACCCGCTTCCATCAGCAAAGGGCTGATTTGGAATGTTTGCCTTATGCCAGCTCATGGTTACCATGCAATCCATGGCCGGCGCGGCGTTAAAGTAATCGAAAAGAGAGATCAGTTCAGCACCACCGACAGCTACTCTTTACAGCAGCAGGGATCTGGGGGAGGAAAAGAAATATCGGATCATTTTTGTTTCTTTATTTTCATTACATCACATTACCACGATTATTTCTCGTACTTCACAAGTCTTCAAGAATTTTATCGCAGATCGGTCCAGCTTTTGAAATGTTCTCCAATCCACGGGCTTTAACAGTTTAACAGTAAATATATAGACCTACTAAAGTAGATCTAATGAAATGACTCATGACTCGTGAAAACAATTGAAAATTAATGTGGCACTACTAGGATCCCGAATGAACCCATGTTTTTACATTATTCTAATAGCTTCATTAGTTTCACTACCTTATTTTAATAATTGTTCAAGTTATCAAGTTACGATGGAAAACCCGTCTCTCACTAATGCACCCTACATATATAAAAGTATATCCACAAGCACTTGATACGGATTGAAAATAGTAACTTTTTAGATAAATATATACTAAAAGGCCTGAATAGCGATTAAGTAAGATAATATTCAAAATCACTTATATTATTCAGTGATAAGGCACGGTTCATTATCGATAACCAGGAGTGTAACTAATAATTAAGATAGATGTTTTTAATAACGTAAGAAGATTAAAATGAATTATTCCATATCATAATATAAGTATGATACTAAATATGATACATTATAAGAAGAAGTTACCGCGGAAATTTAGACTCTCTGACTCGTGCTACGTTTTGCAGTGAAAATGCTTTTTTACCCAGCAGTGGCAACGCGATTTAAATATTGATGATCTGACCTTTTATTTTCCTCTACCTAATCAAGTCATTTTCCCCAAACTGGAGACCGGTGCATCACCCCAATGCCTTTCCGCTTCAATAGGGAGTTAGATTAAACGAATTCAGCTTCCCATTTCACTGTTCTCTCATCGCACTAATTGCTTATGCAAAAATGCAGATTTGTATTAATTAGTTACTCTGCTGATTAGTTGTATGGTGTTTTCGCCTAATAAATCATACCAGTATAGACGAACAGACAATATTTTGGCTCGTGACCCAGCTGCGGCTGACGGATGAATATGGTTTTCATATTAAAAGAAAGATTTAGCTTCGTGTCGCAGGTAAAGCCACCTGCTGAAGGTACGGACTTCTGAATGTATGCGTGCGTTCGTGCGCGTGCACGCGCGCGCGTGTGTGACACATTAATATATATATGTGCATGCATGTGTGTTACATGAACCATAGTGTAGGTTATGACTGCTGAAAGTTTAATTAAGGTGATTAGTGTAAGAGGCAGTATTAGGATTATTCATATGGAAGTTAATACAAAAAGTGCTACGTTCTAAAATTCACAAAACTTTATTTCAAAACTCTAGTTGAAGCATATTGCTATAGAATATTTTATTATTTAATAAATTGCTAAGACGTCAGTGGAAATTTCTTGCAGGTTTGGCTCAGAGGTCGAAGGAAATTTGTATAAATTTGACTTAATTTCTTTCCTGGATAAAAGCGCCACCTAGTGGTAAAGAAATGAATTTCTTTAATCGAAATTATGTTTATTGCAGTAAGTATTCTAAATAGTATTTAGGCCTAGAGAATCCTCTATCCTAAAATACACTGGCATATTTGAATAACATGTAGAACGATCTGTTTTAATGCATACACTTAATGCATTCTAATTAATAAAGTTCCCCCTTATGAGTCATGACTCATAGTAAGCTAGAAGACATTAAAATTGCTTCGAGTTTAAAACGCAATGGAAAATTCCTGAAGGCAGTTTCGGCTATTTCTACCAAAGTTAAAACATATTTTATGTTTTTTTTTAATCAACAAAGCCAACAAAATATTATGAAAAATATAAAAATTATATGCTGACTGTAGTTACAACTCTAGCTATTTTAAAAAGAAAAAAGTTGCTACCCACTAATCCAAATAAATATCACAACACTGCAGGCTATGCCGATACAAGTTACACATTATACTACAAATTATAAACAAAACTTTTGGAAAGGTATTTTGTCCGTTTCGACTTGAATACGGAGGTCACATAAATGATTCTGGGAGAACGGTAGCATTGCAAATTTCTGTTTCACATTCTCCATAAAGATGGCATCCATCCATATATCATAATGTTAACTGTCCTCGGGGAAAATGGCAAAATAAATATTATGTTCCATGTAACACAATCTACCACCCCATCTGTTTTCATGGCGAACTATGAATTTTAATTAAAATCCCACTGAGACACAGAGAAAGGCAGCTGACTGACTGCAACTTTTATGAACCAGCAATATACCGTCACAAAGTTACAAAAAAAGGATCATGAACTTATTTTTGCGTCATTTTTCCATTTCTTGTTTCATTGACTTCTTTAATTAATCGTACTCAAGATGGGCTACATTATAAAAGAGGCAAACAGCATTCAGTGGCAGAATTTCCCCGATATTAAACTAGATCGGTCAATAATAATGGCATTAATCGCTGCGACGTGTTTGCTGACTGCGGGAAACAGTTCGAGAAACTATAGAAAAGAATTCATCAGTTCCACACGGTGGGAAATTATATGGTGTCCTCTAGTGGGAAATACCTAACATTACAACAGTTTTTTTTATTCCTTTGTGCCAACATTTTGTAAAAAAAAGATCTTGATTGTATGTTTAATCAAATGGCAATACCAACAGACAATTTAATTACAAGTCATTATTAGTTGTGTTGCTTTTAGTATGCTTAATAGAATTCCTTTAGTTAAATAAGCAGGTAATTTGGGTAAAACTAGACCCGCGTCAACAAGTCAGGCCTCACTTTAACAGGACAGAAGATAAATCAATTTAACTATCATATACTGATCCGTTGGCTTTAAATTTGTTAAACTGACAATGTCCCATGCTGTTATAGCCTATAGTGTGTTAGAGCAGGGGTGCCCAACTCCAGTCCTGGAGGGCCAGAATCCAACACAGTTTGTAGATTTCCCGGCTCAAACACACCTTAATCAGCTAATTACCAGGTTTAATTAGTATGTCTGAGCAGGGAAATCTGTAAACTGTGTTGGATTCTGGCCCTCCAGGACTGAAGTTGGGCACCCCTATATTGTAGGAATTACAGTCAAGGGGACAGTGTTAATTCCGAAGAACTGTGACTGGGTTAGGGAAAGACCAGTATCTTTTTGGAGCGGGCGATTAAGAAGGAACCTGAGTCGTACTGGGCCGGGTGAAGCGGCTTTGCCGTGCTCGGAGTGAGTCGGTGTCAATAAGCTTTTATCAGTTTATATCTTTCTCCTGCGTATTCTTGCCACAAGTAACCGTTGTGATTCACGGGGAATAGGATATAGCCCACTGAAGAACTTATCTGGTTTGGTCGAGTTTTAGCCAGGAAAATTAGCGTTAAAGCTGCAGATATAGCTATAGGTGGCAACGTTACACTGGAAGCTAATTTGAATGAAGTGGATTTGCATTGTGTGGGTTATGAAGTGCACGTGGTGCGTCTATGTCAGCCATTCGGTGGTGAAATACCTAGCAGATCATATCGCGCAAATTGTTACACAACAGACATAGGTATATTAATAAGCTAAAAGAACAGATGGTTAGAGAAGGCTGCCAAACGCTCGGAGCCATAGCGCAGCGCCATTTTCCCGATCACACTTCAGACAGGACAGAAAGGCCTGAAACATTACACCGCACACAGCTACGAGCGTGGATATACTATCACCGCATTTCCATAAGGATCAGTTATGATACACGTAATTTACGACATATTTACAAATCTGATGCCATTCTGTTGCCAAAATGCATTTTAATTTTCATATTAATCGAAATCATTATACATGGATTAGTTTACTGGCGAATTTGCTCACAATATTACAGTTTACGGTGCCAGTAAACGTAATGATACTAATTGTGTTTTGCGGTTGCGGATATTATTATTATATCTGTTTACATTTAACAAGTGGGGCAAACTTACTGATATCAGAAGTGCATGAAAACTAGTTATTAAAAGGCCGCGTCTGGTGAAGGTATAAGCGTATCCGGGCTGAAAAGTAATCCATAATATTATACAGTCATATATAATGATCCACAAGTTAAATCTGCTGTCAACAACAGTTGAATGAGGCTTGACTGATATTGCTGACGTTTCTGAATATATGTATGACGATGATTGCATTGCACACTTTTATGACATGTATTGCACATGCACACATTAGTATGGACGGTGCAGATCCGGGCGCCCGTCTCCCCCAGCGGCGCACAGCCCGATCGCCTCTCGCCGCTCCCCGCGCTCCCACTCGGCTCGGACTCCTCGCGGAGACTCGCCCCCTTTTCATGTTACTTTGTATCCCAGACGGAAGCGGAAGCGCGGCTGTTCCGAGAAGTTGGCCCGACTTTTGCCCGTCGTGTGGAGTCGCTCCCGAAAACCCTCCGACACTCCCCCCCCCGTGATTATTAGCATGGTGAAAAGCGCGTAAGTTACCGGAGTGCGGGGGTCGCGGCGTTCGCACGGTGTCACACCGCCGCTTTCTCTAAGAGCGGCGCTCGGCGCAGCATGACGGCTCGCAGCCCCGATCCCTCCGCTCGATCTCCCGAGTTTCTCTCCTGCAAAGTTGGGATTAAGGAGTTTGCCGAGCGGAGCCCGTAATGCGTCACGGCGCCGGGTCCGGCACCGATAGGGACAGGGAGCAGCCGGGGAGCCGCCAGGGAGCCGGGGATCGGCGCGCACTCCCGCTCCGGTGGGATGTCCGTACTGGCGGCCAGTCTAAGGAAAGCGAAAGCACGGCGAAGTGCAGAAACGCCGGACTGACGCGGCTTCTGTCACTCCTGGGACATTTGTGAGTAACCTAATCACGGAGGGACTGGGAAGGCTGCAGCTGAAGGTCGGGCTTATTCTGATAGTGAGCTTTTCTGGCATTAAATAATTTGATTAGTTTCCCCCCCCCTTAACATTTTAAAGTCATTATACATTTGTCTCGCCGTTTTAATTTGCGTTACTGCATATGCAGAAGCAACCTGCATAGAAATGGAATATTTTCCCAAAGTTCCTGGAGTTTGGGTGCTGTTCCGTCCAAGCGTAGCAAACAACTTTAGAGTTATTGGCTTTTCTTTATGTTTTGTTACTGCCCCATTATTTTGCTGATAGTTAATCATGTCAGATTAAACTGTGCTTTGAACAATAAGATAATGTTTGGGGCTCCCTGATTGGACAACTCTCTATACCTCGGTTGACAATGAACCGGTTGTGGTCGTATAAAAGAGCCGTTCAGTGTCACTTTCTTGCTTTGGTTTTGCTGTATTTCGGAAGTCAGTTTTGAAAACTCGTCGGCATGCAATTTTCCAGACGTTTTCTTTTTTCTTATTGTTAATGGCTGCATGTTTAACAGAAAGTTTCAGTTGTCCGAGACGATTGCATTCCTCAAGATCATTTCTGCCTTGGAGAGTAATTCATGCGATAGATTCCTAAAATGGTACAAACGCTACTATATATAGGAAAGGTAAGTGTCCCATGCGTATCCTGTTGCACAATGACGCATGGGAAACTGCAGAAAACTTGCATGTTTCAGGCCAAGTATTTGCGTTGTACCTGATCAGGCCTTTGCGAAGGGCAGGTGCGATGCGTGTGCGCCTGGATGATTTGGGCAGGAAGGGGCACATCAGTGGGGGGAATTTAAAAATTCTTTTCCCATGTTTTATGTGCGCTCCCGAAGGGATTGTGAAACATTTTTTTCTGCTTCTCGTGAATTGCTGGCGAAAAGCCTTTCATCTGGGGGCTTGTGGCGCTTTCGCGGTGGCTGCAAGCCCGTGACTCACGCGCGAGCTATGTGCAGTTTGCGAGAAGAGTCGCACGCGCCCTCGCGGGCTACGCGATGACGTCACGCCCCGCGGCGCCGTACAACAACTATCGGGACTAGTTGTTTGCTGGTGCATTGCGCAAGAGGCGTGCTTACGTAACAAGCAGGGTGTCATAATGACAGACGAGGCCTTGCATGCATGCACGTTTTGTTGGCCAGTGCCATTTGCATGAACATAGCAGAAGTTGCATTTCTATGGGATAACATGATTTAACTGGTGGCCACAAAAATTCAGCCCAGCGTGCCAGGTGATCCATTAGCTACAGAAGTCCTTGAGTGATTCATGTTGGTGTCAGCAGGGAAGAGAGATCCCTGGATTTTGGGGTGCCCACAAGCTATTCTTGGATTCCACACAGTTTCTTTCAGTCTCATTCTGCAGATCTCTGTGGCAGTTTTACTTATTTTTTTTAAATCAGTGCAGCTGAAGTAACTTGGACCAAAGGGAAACTAATTTGAATTAATTTTCGCTGTCTGTGTCCATAACGGCTTCTTAGCTCTGGCCATGCATGGTCCTCGCACCAATTGCATGGTTTAACAGCTTGTCTCACGGGGCAGCAGTCACTGAAAACCACCATCGTGTGGTCTCCTTTTGCTAATAACCCATGTTCAGCACGCATCGTGTGCATCGGCTTAATATGCTGGAGATGAGTGGTCCTGAGGTTACTCAGGTTTTATTTTTGTGAGCTACTCTGGTGAATGGGGAAATTTAACTTGACTAAATTAGTCCAGTCTTTAAATAAAAAAAAAAAGTCTCTGTTAGGAACGTGTGTCCTTTATAAATATGATTCATATTGCAGTCTGGATTCTGAGCGGCAAAGGAACTGTGACCATAATGTTGACATTTTCTTCCTGAGGAGGGGGGGGCAGCTGTTTCCCCTCCAGAAAGAGACTTCTGTCACTTTAGTAAATGGCCAGAATTCCCAGGCTTTAATATGTCTGTCACAATGTAACATGGAACACCTCATAGATATGGCATACTGCTGCTAAGTGCATTATTCCAGTACTTGGTTGAGCAAGGAAGAGCCGCTTTGATGAGGCCCGTTCCTTTGTCTCACACACTGCAGTACTGGGTCGGTCTGTGGACTTTGATGTTAACAGTCTGAACTTCGCCTCTAGCTTGCGGTATTCAAATTTGACTCAAGTCGACATAATGTTGACCTTACCGGGGCTAATGATTGATTAACATTTTTATGATAGCTGGGTTCTGGTATGCTGTGCCTGTGCCTGTGCTGTCTTGTGCCTTTATATGTCGACTTTGGTATAGCAGCAAATGGCTGCGTGTGTGTGCGTGCGTGTGTATGTGTGTGTGTGTGCTTTCCTATTTATTTTTGAATTGACACTCTTTCTCTTACTTGTAGAACAGCCCCACAGTCTTGGATAAGAAAGGCGTAAAGTCTTCTACTAATAATTTAATTTATCTGAAATACTGTCCAAACATGTTTTGGGAGTGACTCTGTTAGCAAGAATGTTATGTCATTTTTGTTTGTATGTGTGTGTGTGTGTGTGCACGTGCATATAATGTATATAAAAAATATTTATTCAGATATACACATGTGGCTTTTGTTGCTGCTGATTTAATTCCACGGTAACACATTCTTTCTCACTATTTCTGCTTATCTTATTTATTGTACCACCTTAGTTTACTTTGCTTATTTAACTTTTCATAAAGCCCCAGTAGCCAACGTGTCCTTGAGCCCCAGGAAATTTCCGCCACTGTCATCCTTGCACTCCAATAAAGGCAGAATGCAAACTGTGCTGGTGAGCCGTCGTACCAGTGTCGATACTCAAATGGGCGCTGCCGCTACCTTAACGAGGCGGAGAAGTGCAGCCTTATCAGGCCCGGGTCCATATACGCACATGCAGAGATACCACAGCACACCTTTAGCCGGAACTCTGCGCTTGGGGCACAGTCGAGCAAAGGTAGGCATTGCTTTTAAGGTAGCGTGCGGCGTGGGGACAGGCTAGTTTCCTCCAGGTCCTGGTTCCAATCTGTCTGCCGCCTTCCTGCTAATCGATGCCCGTGGTCAGAGGGGCTGTCAGCCTGGCCCAATGCTACTGCGTTTGCTGTCGGCGTGATCCGTCTCCCTCTGAGTAAGCGTGTGCCGCGTTGCGCTGACTCTGTGATCAGTGTGCCACCTGCGAGGGTACCCAGAGTCCGGGCACGGGTAAGACGTCGATTTGCCGCTCGCCTGTGGTTCTTGAGCCATGGAGGGGCTCCCAGAGAGAACATGGTATTTGGTCTGCCGCAACTTTTAGTTTTGTCATCTGCAAAAGTGGGAAGGAAATGGCCTCTCACTTTGGTCGCCTAGCAGCATGATCAGAAGTGGCATTAATGTCCGTAGCATGTCATCGCTTTATGTGTGCACCATCGCTTGTGTGCACCATTTGTGGTCCATATTGCCTTAAAGCCAAGTTAGGTGACGGTTACTGATTGCTGTAGGTGATCCGAGTCTGTCTCATGAAGCACTTAATTCCAGACTAAGCTTTAGTTTAATTTCCTGTCTTATGTTAAAGACTGGTGAGAAGGTCTTTAGGAATATTGCTACTTAGCATAGGAGCCTTCAAAGGGGGATCAAAAAGATTTTCTCATTGTTTTGGTGCAGTTTGGTCAAGATACTCGTGTTGATGACATTCAGTGGGACAGTTAGGCTCGCATGAGTTTACAGGAATAAATGGTTAGATGAATAGACCTGGTTCCCTTATACTGTCCAAACTCAATTTATTTATATGATTTAACAAGAGCCCATGGTTAGCTTTTGGGGTACAGGGTTATGCATGCAAGAAGGTCTCCATCTTCCATAGTGTTGGACGTACTACCTGCTTTTAGCTCGGACAAGGTCCGAAGGTGGATGGTGACTAAGCCACACAATAGCGAGGGATCTCTGCAAAGTCACCCCGATGCTCCGTCTTCACAGGGCTGCCTCGGTTCCTAGCAAGCTCGTGTTTTGGCAGGAGCTCCTTGGAGATCCGGTTCCCTTTTTGATGGTGGGTGTGATGAAGGATGCGTTCTAAACCCCAGCAGCGATTTTTGAGATGGCTCCTTCTTGTTTATTATAGCTGTGACCGGCACTTTGATTTGGGTCAGCAGGTTAAGCTGGGTGCATTGCATGCTGGGATGGAACTTGGTCCGTAAGACTTGGCAGGAAATGTGGGATCTGGAGTGGCCTCGGTTCTGCAGAACAGGGGTCATAGGAAGAGCCGGGGGCCGGGGATTTAAAAATAGACTTTTTCTATTTAAAAAATGCGTTTTTCGTGAATGTCTTGTTGTGGTGTTTTGGGATCGTAAGTACGCCGTTTTCTGTGAGAGCTTGAAGGGTTGGTTAGCAAATGAAGTGTGAATAATACCCAAAGAACAAGCCTGATTTTCATTCAATTTGTATTGCTTTTTGCAATGTGTACACTGGACATTAGTAATGCCAAATAAGACAGTCTGGTCCTCTGGGACCCACAGCCAGTCCATGTTTTTGCTCCCTCCATGCTCCTTGTAGGCAAAACATGGACTGTCTGTGGGTCCCCAAGGACCGGATTGGGAAATGCTGCTTTAAGCTAATGCTGCTAGTCAGACCATAGGAATTGCATTGAAAGCTTTAGGCTAAGATCAGACCTGTGATCAAGCAATTCCTGTTCACTTACTGAGGGGGGAGGGCTTCCACTTGTGGACAAAAGCTTAGTGTTGCATGACGGCCATCTGATTTGTTAGCTGAGGACCGGGTGAATAGGGAATTCTCCTTCTGCCACAAACCAAGCGCTGGCACTCTGAAAAGGCGGAAGCGTAATCTGCTCGGAAAGTCAGGAAGCCGTTCCAGTAAGTTCTGGTAGTCCCCTGTTTGCATATTTGCATTAGAGGGCAAGGCTGGTACGCCAGTGGTGATCCCGGCGTGTGTTCCGACGTTATCGGGGAGGCGAGCCATGATTAGCGCGCCCTCTCTGTGCGTTACCTTCTCGGTCCTCCTCGGTCCCCTGTGAGCCGTGATTAGCGCGCCCTCTCTGTGCGTTACCTTCTCGGTCCTCCTCGCTCCCCTGTGAGCCATGATTAGCGCGCCCTCTCTGTGCGTTACCTTCTCGGTCCTCCTCGCGAGCCATGATTAGCGCGCCCTCTCTGTGCGTTACCTTCTCGGTCCTTCTCGTCCCCTGTGAGCCATGATTAGCGCGCCCTCTCTGTGAGTTACCGTCTCGGTCCTCCTCGTCCCCTGTGAGCCGTGATTAGCGCGCCCTCTCTGTGTGTTACCTTCTCGGTCCTCCCCACTCCGCTGTCGCACCTGCTCTGTCCCTTGCTGGTTAAGCCTTAATGGAGGGTATTGGCTCTCCCGTTACCGTGTGGCCCCACAATAATGGTTCTCCCATATGGTACTAGGAGTGTCGGTACCATTGCGTGTCGGTACTTTTTTTTTAATAGAGCAACCTGCATGGCATAATCTTATTGTAAATTAAAATTTCTGGCTCAGCACAGAAGGACAAACTATTACGGCGACCTTGGTCTTGAGTTTGAGGATAAAATGGGGCTAGGTTGCCTAAGCCTCAGCGTCTGTGGCCGGAAGGTTGCTGGTTTGAGCCAGGTCTTCGGCAGAATGGTTGCCTGTCCGCGGGCCCTTGAGCATGACCCCTGACACCCACCCCTCCTCCCCAGAAGCCTGCCCTCATTTGTATGATGAGCAAGATGGGGTGATAGTGAAGTTCTCCATGGAGGTTAATAAAGCATCAGTGCTGGCAAAATCCTGTTCCTTTGCAAAATGCTTGGGGGACCATGGGAGACCACATCATGGAGCAGGGAATGTTTGTTTCAAGATGAAGCAGCAGAACACTTCACATGCGGCGGGGATTTGTAAAATGTTAAGGCTAATTGCGGTACTTTCTTTCTAACACTGTCCAGCTCTAATCGTGTGGCTGAAAGTCTCCAGGGAAGAAGCGACGCTTCAGCCCCTGAGAATCGGTTCTTCTGTTTATTTCCAGACTTGCCAAATACCAAAATTGTGGTAACGTCTGTGAATATTTCAGTTTTTCCTAAACCCGAGTGAATCTGCAGCCTCTATGCACTGCTTATTGCATATGTGGCCAGCAGCTCAGACTGATCCGTCTGGACTGCAGAGATCAGGCGTTTGTCCCGATAAATCCATCCCCCCTTTATGGAATGTCCATATTTTTTTTTCTTTTTTTTCTGAAAAATTCTGACCCAAAACAGGAAATGACTTTGCAACAGCAAGTAATCTTTGCCCTAAACGGAGACTTCCTGCTCTTCTTGTTTTCTGACTTTTATCATGCTGTCAGTCCTTGTCATGGCTCTTCCGTGTGCCTTTCGTCGTCCGGCAAGCTGCTCCCGCTGACTTTGAGGAATCTTTCGGGAGCCGTGAGGCTCTGCCTGCTATATTTTTAAGTACGCATTCTGCATAACGGGGGGGATTTTTGTCCCAGTGTTCTGGTCCGACCCGGAGGATTCCTGCAACTGCAACTCTAACCAGCGATTTCTGTGAATTCCAAGCGCTTAACATGTCTGTGAGAGTGGCGCTGATCCCCTTGCATTTGTGTAACGCTTATGCAACGTTTGTGTAACGCGATACTGTTATCGTGCATGTGCACTCGGGACCCCTGGAGCCGCGGTTGGTGCTATTGATTGAAGCGTTCCTGCTTCTGTTTAGAGTTTGGCTTTGCCTTCACTGCCACTTAAAGCTGTTATTTATACAGAGGTTGTGGGTCATCTGAGGTCGTCCATTAACTCGGGACCCCTTTCGTCTCATTCCCAGTGTAAGCGAGCACTGTTATGACTGCTGTAACTCGTGATGTAAGCCAGTCGCCAAGCGGAGGCATTGGACAGGTACCAACTGTGGTCATGTGACACTCAGCCCTCCCCTCAGGTGAATTTCCCTCATCCTAGCGGACAGCATGGAGAGCGAGTGTAGCCAGAGCGACTGTGCGCACCCCTGGAAGAACGCCACCACCAAGAGGAAGGCCTGGGCACAGAGTCGAGACTCCTGGCAGGCCCCCGAGTGCCAGGACAAGGATACGGAGCAGGAGCCTCTTGCACGGCCCATGGAAGAGAAGCCCTCCATCGCAGAAGAGCCAGGTATGCGAGAGTGTGGTGTCAGGAACTCTAGCTGCGACTCTGCTTGGGTCTTGGGTGTCATTGGGGATGAAGTATAAGAGGGAATAAGTGTGGAATTAGGGGTTTGTCTAATTAATACTCCCTAGAAATCAGGACTTTTTTGGACAGGGTTCCTTATGCTTGGTAACGGCACAGCCTTTTTTGCTTTTTGAGTATACGATACGTTTAAAGATCCACATTCTTTGGGTAGTTTTTGCTGAAAGGTTTAATTCTGTTTTGTAGGACGTGTACCGAGCAAGATCGCAAGTTGGCTGAAGGAATGCAGGTATGCGGACCGTGATCTGCCCCCCGGCTGCAGCTTGTTAAATTTCCCAGCGCGTTCTCAGGAAGCTGTCCGGAGACCGGCCCTGCCTTGCGGCCTCGGCAGTGCGCGTGGCCAGGACTGCCAGGCAGGACCAGCGACCGGCCTTTGTGGTGCTGGAATGCTGCCAGTCCTCCATAGTCATTATGTGCATTGAATACCAGTGTATTTCAATTAGTGCTTCTATTGTTCCTGTACTGGGAAGAGGGGCCTGTGTTTGCCTCCTTTCTAAGCCGGGAACCCGGGTTTTTGGCTCCCTGGAGTGTCTCCTAGACTGAAGCCTTATTTTTCCTTAGTGGCAGGAACAAAAAGCAAAAGTGGCCAGTTTACCAAAGGTAGTTTTTTTTTTTCCCTGTTTAATTTGTTACGTGTGTTTTGTTCACCATGAGTCTCTGGTGTTTGTCCAGTTCTGAGCCTTGTTTGTGACGGTGAAGTCACCTGAGTAGCTCCTTATCCAGGAATCACCCCCATGGAAGGCTTCTGAGAGGCATATTGTGTAGCTGGAACGTGGTGAAGGTACATGCTGTGTGAGCAGTGGCCCCCCCAGTCACTCTCCTTATCCCTGTCAGAAAGTCCTTTTTGTGTTAAATGTGATCTGTGGCGAGATGGATGGGGAAGGAGCTTTGTCGTGCAAACAGGTCACACCGCATGATGGGCTGTTATTTGCTCTATAGCTGAGCCTTAACATGTTGTGATGTCAGATGTAGGTTAATCACAGGCCCACAGAGGGGGGGGGGGGGGGGGGGGGGGGGGGGGGGGGGGGGGGGGGGGGGGGGGGGGGGGGGGGGGGGGGTGGGGGGGG
>JAODKN010000037.1:8536780-8562920 GCA_026774425.1 Petrocephalus zakoni
GCTCGTGGTATCGGCACTTTATTTCCGATACGAGTACGGGTATTTTAACGAAGTATCGGACCGATACCCGATACTGGAATCGGTATCGGTGCAACCCTACTAGTCACCAGTGGTTTTGGATCATTGGCATTTTAAATAGACAGCTTTTGCATTCTGTATAGTTAATGTAATAAACCCCCAATAACAGAGCACCCGCTGAGGATGGCCAGCCAGCATTCAGACAGCAGCGGCTTTGCAGACGATGCCTTCGCAGACGGCTGCACCAGCTTTCTAAAGGTGAGTGTTACTGCCCCCTGTGGGCGGGGAGGACCCGTCACAAACTTGCTGACAAGCTCGTTCTCACTCATGGATGTGGCTTCTGAAAGTCTCGCAAAGTCCTGACCTTTCCTGGCGATATTTTCTCCTGTTATGCCCAGATCCTCTTCCCCTTAGTCCAATTGCATCACTAGTTATGCTTCTAAACCTAGTACTGGTTTGTAGCTTGTAAGATGTTGATTTGAATGCTGAGTGGTAGCTTGTTCTTACCGTCTAACATGGATATATGTGGGTGGGGGTTTTTACATGTTAATGATATCAAATTCCAGCTCTACTACTTTGGGAATTTTGGCTTTTGACGTTCATACACTTCACATTCAATCACGCTGCTGGCCTCACATTATAAATTTCAAGCCAGGAAGGCTGCCAGGTCTATAAAGAACTGAAGGAAATCCTGCCTTTGTCGTTTGCCGATGTAGGTAGGCAGCTCTGCGCGGAGGGCTGTGACATTACATTTTCAACACATTTCTGTAATCCTGTTGTGGTTCTGTGCAGGTTCAGGAGAGCTCAGACAGCTGTGACAGCGAGAACACGGTCAAGTCGAGTTCTTTCGAGCAAAGTATTCCTCTGGATCACCCAGTCTTTCAGAAGCTCTTGGGGGGCTCGGAGCCGTTGACGGTTGTGACTGGCGCGGACTCCAGGAACATAGGAATGTGTAATGTTGCTGAAGGTGGAGAGGAAGTACCCAGCGGTTTCTCCCTGCTGTCTGAACCTATCACTGAGACTGGGCCTGCTGCTGAGCCAGTCAGTGCGTCCACCGCTGAGACTGGGCCTGCTGCTGAGCCAGTCAGTGCGTCCACCGCTGAGACTGGGCCTGCTGCTGAGCCAGTCAGTGCGTCCATCGCTGAGACTGGGCCTGCTGCTGAGCCAGTCAGTGCGTCTACTGCTGAGCCTACTGTTGAGATTGGGTCTTCTGCCCAGCTGATCGATATTCCTAGGACCAAGTCTGTCGGTGTGCCTAACGCCGAACCTGTGCCTGCTGCTGAACCTAGTTCTTCTGTTGGACCCGTCTCTGCTACTGAACAAGTCCCTTCGGTGGCAGATTCCTTGGTGGATGGTCCCTCGCCCTTGGCCCATGGAGATGGCCATCACGTGGCCTCCTCCGTGTACAAAGCCATGGTGACGGCAGGGGGGCGGCTGGCCTCCCAGCAGAGGTTCCCCCTGAGGAGGGCCAGCTCCTTGCCCACCTCCTTGCTCAGCCCAACTTGCGTGGTGTCCAGCATCAAGATCCAGATTCAACCCGGAGGCTTGAAACGGCATACCCCTCCTACCTTCTCATACCGCTACACACCTGAGGAGGAGTATGAGGAAGAGGAGGAGGAGGCGAGGTCTGTCACGGACAGAGGGGATGTGAAGTGGGAGATGAGATCCTCCGCCTCCATGGTGAACTCCCCTCCTAATCCCTGGCCTCGGCAGACAGACGAGCACCTTGGCAGGATGCCCCCCCACCTGAGGGGCTCCTCCTGCTCCCTGCACAGCGTTCCCCCTGATTGGCCCCAACGGCCCCTGGATGGTCACTCCCAGAGCTGGAGTGCCTGCAGTGTGCCCAACCTCCACCGAACTTGCAGCCCCTACAGTTGGCCCCACGGCTGTTACACGTCCCCTAGTGGCACCTCCTGCAATAACCTCTTTAGGGCCGATGACATCCATGGAAGTCCCAGTGGCATCCCTTACAGCTGGTCCCACAGCGCCCTCCACAGTGATTACCAGAGAGCCCCCTACAGCTCGCCCCATGGCCCTCCTTATGCTAACCCCTTTTATGACCATTTCAACTCACCCCACTCCGCCCCCTGCTGCCTTCCGTTCCCCTATGGCCGCATGGCCACGCCCCCCACAGCAGGCCATACCCCCCCCAGCACCGAGATGCAGTTGCAACGGGTTCTGCATGACATCAGGAGCACAGTGCAGAACCTGGACCGGGTAAGTGCCTGGCCTGGCATTACTGCCCAGGATGTTTCCCTGCATATTCTCAGCTGGTCTTCCTGCACCTGATTTTGTTTGCTAGCTGACCTCAACCCAACAGACACACTTACTCTTCTAGGCAGTCATCCCTTAATAGATTTTCCTCATCTGAAATTTTTTTCCACTAATTTGCATTCCTCTGTTCATACTGGTCCACAGCACCTGGCCACTTCTTTTCTTTTTTATTTTTAAAGCAAATGGTTCTAGGTAGCCTACTTGGACATGAAGGAACATGATGAGATGATTCCACTGAGGCCACGTCATTGTTCTGCTCCTGTTATTCTAGCGCCACCCCCACAAGGGGGATTGTTGTCCCTTGCGGTGCCTGTATGCTCGGTTTTAAGTCCCCCTCTATCAACACAAGCCCTCGGGGTTTAAAGTCCTTATGTAAGCCCATCTGCTGATAGCTGTGCCTGCTTAATCACTCCTGCTATCTCTGTGCAGTGCTCCTCGCTGTCCCGCGACCGCATGTCCTCTCCCGCCCCCAGCACACGCACGTCTGCCCCATCGCTCTCCGAGGTAGGTTTCTCCACCTGATTTCTTGCTTTGGGAAGCTTTTCGGATGAGGCATGGTCATCCACATCAGGGCCGGAGCGCTGAGTTTGAAGCGTCTCTCACCTCATCCTCACTGCCTCTGCAGAGCACCCTTCAAGAAATGCAGGGAATCCGGAGGAACCTCAATGCCTTCCGTGCACAGATGATGAACCTTGAACTTGCCCTGGTGCGACAGCAGTTCTCCATCTACCAGGACCTGAGCGAGGAGGAGAGGTGGGTCCGACGCTTACGTTACCCCTCGTCTGTTCCCCATAGGATTATGACGTTCCGCACAACATTTTATTCAGTGTTAGAAATTGGCATAGACTGAGCCCAAGGACAGGCTTGGGGGAAGTGTGCAACTCTGTGGGTTAGACTGCAGTACCTGCGCTCAGAAGGTTGCTGGTTCAAATCCCTCAAGCAGCATAATGATCGGGCCCTTAAGCAAGGCCCTTAACCAGAATTGCTCTGTCTGCCATAGCTCAAGTAGAGTAGGGGCAGGCAACCCTGGTCCTGGAGTGCTGGTATCCAGCAGGTTTTCTGTCCTAGGGTGGAAAACTTGCTACCGCCACTCCGGGATCAGGGTTGCCTTAATCCTGAAGTAAAGCATAGTGCAACAACGCAAAGGTCGTGGGTTCAAATCCCACTGTATAAGGTAGGTTTATTCCTTCAGGGAGCCCACTCAAGTCACTTTAAGGCCCCTAACCTGAAATATTTCTAACACTAAATAAAGTTAGTAAACGGTAGCAGAACGTACTGCTTCAACATCTCCTAAATATGGAACATGCTGGTGTAGTGACAGTTTGTGGCCAGCAGAGGGCTCCCATTGCTCAAGGGCCCCAGGCAAGAGTGGTTTGAGTGGTGGTAAGCACTGCTACCCTCCCATCGCAGTCTGACAATGCTGTCCTGACTTTCAGGCAGGAGGAAATGCAGCTGCAGCAGCTGCGTAGCGCAGTCCGTCAGGAGCTGCAGGAGTTGGAGCTGCAGCTGGAGGACCGTCTGCTCTCCCTGGAAGAGCAACTGCGCTGCTCTGACAGCATGGGCCTCTACCGCCACCCAATGGTCAGTTCCTGCAACTGCACACACAAACCAAATGAAACATGGCAGTTGATGCATTACAAATGGTTATTTTACATTTTCCCTGTAAATCCTCCTAACTGAATCCATGGCATTTAGCAGTGTGTAGATGTTTGAATTGCTACCAAATAAACCTTGAAGCCTGATAAATTAAGTTGTGCTTAAGCTGGTGCCTAGAATGCTGTCATTTAATGTGGGTCCACGGATTAGGCCCCTCTGCCTGTGACCGGAAGGTTGCTGGCTGAAGGCACGGCTACGGCCCCATAGTCTCGCTGTCGCCCCCCCCCGAAATGCTTCAGGGACGCCGAATGAATGGCTAGCCCTGTGCTCGGACCCCGAAGAATGGGGATATGTGAAAAGAAACGATGTCGCTGTACTTGTACGACTGGCAGACAGGCTCAGTATATTTGTCGTGTCGTTTCATTTCCATTTCAGGATCACCGGACGGACAGCTTGTCAGGCCTGGCCCCCCGGACCGGAACCGGAGTGGTAAGTGTGAGGAACACAAGCCGCCTTTGGGAACCTGCCCAGCACGTCTTGCTTACGTCAGGCCCTTCGTATCCGCAGGGGTCAGAGGTCACAAGGGAGCAGCTCGGCTATGGGGGCCGGACCTCTGACACCCACTGCGACGCCAGTCCCGGGCGACCCACCCCATCCGCTGGCCCGGTCCGGGATCACCGTTCCCGGTCTCCCGAATCTCCCTGCTCGCCCAAGGAGAGGGTGTTCCGGGCTTCAGTCAGCCTGACGCCTGTCCCTCCGCCCCGGCCAGGCGTCGGCCCCCCCTTGGAGGCCGCGCAGCCAGACCCGGCGCCCGCATGTGCCCCAGCTGTGGAGAGAGGAGACGGTGAAGCTGCAAGCAGCCCACAGCTGCAGCAGCTCCTCCAGCAGGTGAGGGGGGGGGGGTGATGCCCGTCTGCAGTGGGCGTGACTCTCCGGCCGGTATCCCAAAGGTCTAGCATGCGATGCAGTATTTCCCCGTTCATTCTGAACGCGCCGGCTCGCACCCCCCCCTCCCCAGGTCAGAGAGAGCATCGCTGAGGAGGTCCGGCAGCAGATTCTGACTGAGCTTCTGGCCGCGGTTTCACCGAGGAGGTAGCCCGTGGCAACGTGGGAGCTAGTATTGTAAGCATCTTAATTTGCATGGTTTGCATGACGGGGGTGGGAGCGTGCGAGAGAGAGAGAGAGAGAGAGAGAGAGAGAGAGAGCGCTAATCGGCTCGCTTTCTTCATGTCATGGTGTCACACATTCCAGGAGCTGCAGGGTCTGCCTGTAGAGGCAGAGGGTGCAGTGGGCTGGGGCTGTTTACTTCATCCTTTCTGTGCGTCCCCTCCTATATCAGCACTCGAGAGCTCCGGGCCCTCAGACCCTCTTTCTCCCTTCAACTTTACTCAAACAGGGTGTTTTTCAGGGGTGATTTTTCAAGGGATTTATTACTGTGGTAAGTATGAGAGGAGCCATAATTTATATAGAGGGGCTAGCCTTCCCATTAACCAACGATGATGTACTTTGAATCCATAAGTGTCGGGTGCCAGGGGCCCCCGACACTGTAATACACCCCTGGTGCTTTGGTCTGTGGTTAAATACCTCCAGTGTCGCTGAGGTCCCACTAAAAATGCACCACCGATCAGTTTGCCCGGCTCCTGGACTTGACGGAGACCCCATGCTTCCCCCTGCAGGTGAAGAGGAGCAGCGTCCCAGAAGCGCGGATCGCGCCGAACACCGGTAGAGAAACACTGACAGCGACTGGCCATCCCGCACGGTTCGGGCGGCCGCATCTGCGTTCCCAAGGAGACACTAATGCTACTATGTGCTCAGCTACTTAAAACGGCCCCGTTTCAGCGCTAACCCCCATTTTTTGTAATACAGGTGCTCAGGCAGATGTCTAAAAGCAAGTGCTGTGGGTTGAGATGTAGGTTGGTTGAAGGCTGTTGACCGTGTGGCCGGGTCCCCCGTAATCATACCTTTTTTCTGACCTCGCAAACACATCTGCTGTTTTTCGGAGTTCTGTCCTTGACCGTGTCGCCCACCTGCAGACTCTGCAGCCTTGTAAAACCACGATAAATCGCACGCCTTTCGGCTCCGAGTATCTGCATTAGCAGTGATTGTCACTAAAATAAATGTTTGTATAATAAACGTACGCGAGACCAAGATATGATGGCAGTCAGGTACAGGAGGCACTACACGGATGAGCTGTGTGGGACTGAGGAAAAGAATCTTCTCCAGCTCCTCTTCCTTCTAACAGACGGCCTGTATTTGCCTAGTGGGTTAGTTCTCCATAACACAACATGTTTTGTATGTGTATGTAAGCGTTTGCATGTTTGTGGGGAAGCCATTGTGAGAGTGTTAGGGTAACGGCCCATTCACCTGCGCTCTACTCTGCATTTGTTTTTTGTTTTTATTTTTAAAAAAGGAACCACTTTTCAAAAGGACTAACCTTTTCTATTGTCAAATTCCAATGCTAATGGATCCATGAATTAACTGTAAATGGGGGGGTAACGTTCACGATAATGTTTGTTTACCTTTGCCTGTTGGGGCTCCAGGGAAGATGTCTAAAGCAGAACATTAATAAAGATTTATTTATTTTGAATACACAGAAGTACTTTTGTGGTTAATTTGTGCTTGCCGCTTGCGGGACTGGAAGGGGGGATTGGAAGACGCTGCGTGTTTGTGCGCCGTGCGCGCCTAAAAGGTCGGGACCCCGCAGATGCATTGTGATACGGTAATACTGCTCTAATTTCACACCACAGCCTATTTTAAAACCGTTGACTGTAGCACTTCATTGCCATGGAAACGGTCTTTGAGAGGATCGGTGGGCGAATCGGAACCCAGCCTCCTTTCCGCTGTACGTGCCTCTGCTTTAACGTCTCTCCTGCCGCTTTATTGAGTTTGGATTTAGTTAGATTAAATAAAGACGGTCCTTCCAGGTCCTTCCATAAAGTCCTCTGTATAGGTTTGTAATGTTGCTAGTATTTCAGTTACTTTGCACAGTTCAGTTTTTGTGTCCAGTGTGTTTCAGGAAAGTTAATTCATAGAATAAGGAGTCAGGTGGCTTATGGGGTGTAATTCAGTTTGTGCTGATTCTGTTTAGGGTACCAGGAGCCTGCAGTCTGTCCCAGCAAGCTCTGGATTAAAGGCAGGGGGCCCCCTGGATCGGATGTCAGTCCATTACAGGGTGCACGTTTACAGATGCAATAACTCACTGGACACACAAGAACACAAACGATGGGCAAGTTAGAGATGACAATTTGCCTGGCGTGGTGGGGAAGCCAGAGCAGCACGGAACATGGACACTGCATACACCCCGAAGGCAGGAATCAAACCCCCTGCATCGCAGGTATGAGATGGGTGGCCTCCCTCCTTATTTATATGAGAGTGTCCTGCCACAAGACCTGAATAATTGCTTCTGGGGTGGTGTATGCACTTTTTATCAGGCTTTTTAAGCACTATACCGGTGGCTTTGTCAAAATTAGGACTATGAAAGTTGACACTTTAAGAAATGCTGACCGATAAGTTGGGGAGGGCTGGTCTGTGCAGTGCAATTTGGTGGCCCTCAATTTAATTCAGAGATGAAACCTCGGCATATAACATCAAGCCGTAAGTGAACTGAATGGCTGCTTAGGCCCCAGTGGCCACCTGGGCCCCCCCCCACATTTGATCAACCTGTGAGGTGCGTGACTGTTAGGCCTAGGGGTCTCAAAAAGGCTTGACAATTAACGGTTGCGAGGCTAGATGGCAAAGCACGTGTAGCAGAGCCTTTCTGCAGGAACCCCAGGGTAAGGGCTGCTTCATATCAGCACTGTGTCTAAATGCACTTAGCGTAAGACAGTGAAAGCCGGCGGAAATGGCGGTCTCCGCCACGTCAGCGACCCACCTCCCCCAGCCCGATGCACTGTAATTACATTAGGAGCGTTTGTAAGATGATGGCATAATCTGCCGCTCGCTGTGGGGGGGGGGTAGGCCCAAGGCAGTACCGAAAGGGGAAAATCGGAACCGGGCATTTCCTGTTGTGAGGAAACGTCGTAATGGACGACAAGCAATACATTTATTGCTTATTACCAATGCCAATAATAGTCCCTCCTGTCCCTGGAAATTACCCTGCAGTAATGATTTTTATCTTTAATGAGGTTTACAGTAGTAAATCGACGTCAGAAACAGCCTTGGACCCAACATAGCTCGTCCCTGTGTTCACAAAAATAGACACCCAGAAAGATAACCTAGATATTGCTCATCATTTCCAGCCCATGTTGTAAGGGAGTGCGGCGATTCAGGCCGAGAAAATCCACAGCTATTGTTTGGTGGCACTTACAGCAAGTTCATACCTGCGGTGGCAGGTGTGCTGGGCCGGAGGGGGGGGGGGGGGTCACGTTGGGTTGCGGGCTGAGCAGAGGCAGGCGATACACAAAAACAACACGCCAAGCTTTCCCAGGCCGGCCTCATCAATAATGCAGGCCCTACTGGGCTTGTGGTGCGCCTTTCCAGAGGGTTGCTAATCAAACCTGGAGCAGAGATTCATTGCCACTCTGGGAACCGGGAGTGCGTGGCCGGCCGGCGGAACATTCCGGAGAGCGGCCGTGTCGGGAGGGTGGCTCTATGGTGGGCCCGGCCTGATGTCGAGGCATGTCGGGGTAGGCTGTGGGCGGGGGGGGGGGGTCACCCTCAGGGCTCGCGGGGCGAGTCCCCGGCAGGGCTATGCCTCTGCTTCTCCACGCCTCCATACCATCCACACCGCTCCCTCACCCCCTCCCTCCCTCCCTCCCTCTCTCCCTCCCTCCCTCCCTGTTCTTTCTCTTCTCCTCTCGCTCTCTTGTTTTCTCTATCCCTGTCTTTCTCTTTCCCACTGTCCTCCTGCTCGGACCATGGAACCCAACAGTCCCAAGAAGATCCAGTTTGCAGTTCCGCCTCTACAGAACCACCTAGACCCACAAGCTGCAGAACATGTAAGTAAAGGGCTATAATTACTCCTAATTGCCCCCCCCCCCCACCCGCCATCTCTTACAAACAGGGGCTTAATGAGGATGTTGAGGCCTGTAGAGTTTTTCCACTTTTGAAAGGATGATCAAATATCTTCCATTATTCTTTCTTTTTGCTGTTGATGAAGACTGTTTTCTCCTGGGGTTATATTTGCGAGACATGTTTTATGTGAGATATTTCGCTGGGGAATTTGAGCAAGGAATTTATAGCAAATGCAGAGCCTGGGTAAATATTGTTATCTACTTCTTGGTGTTTCGCCTCTAATTGCCCACATTTGAGCCCCGTTTGCTCACCTCTGCCGTCACGTTTTCATGACTCACCTCGGCGCAGAAGCACACATAGGATTCCTAAGTTGTGCTACTATTTAGCTGAAGACTAATTAACAAACAAAACGAAATTAGGTTTGAAGCAATGACTGTCTGAAGGCTTTAGTGGAAGAGCGCTTGGCTGTTCCTCGGTGTCCCTGTCAGTGGGACACCGTTGCGTTGGGCTTGGTAGTACATGTGCATTTCACTCTCAGAGAGCCAGCCTTGCGTTCCCTGCTGATTACAGCATGTCCTCGGAAATGAGGTAATGCGCGCTGGCGGGCACCCACTCCAGAGCCCTAAGTGGTCATTGATCCAAGTTAAAAACATAAATTGTCCTGGAGTCCGGATAGTTTACTGTTTCATTTCAGTGCACGGAAATAGATATAAAACCCCTGCCTGAGTAGCCTGGGTTTAGACACGCAAGTCACACCTGTCTTAAGCTAGTTGTCTGGCTAGCTGCGTGTGTGAATCCCCCGGCCTACGTTTACCTTGTCCCCGCCCACAGATCCGGAGGAGGAGACCTACACCAGCCACTCTGGTCATTTACAGCGACACTTCAGCAGCAGGTGAGCCATATGGCCGGGAGGGGGCCGGAGGGGGCCGGAGGGGGCCGGCTTCCTCCAGGGAGAGGGAGGGGCTATGGCCAGCTGGTTTATTTACACTGGGAGTATTTACCGCAGAACTTCTGCCGGCTAACATCTGTGTGCGTGTATGTGTGTGTGTGTGTCAGAGTCCTTTGCTGGGTTAAATATGCCATTTGTACCCACACAAACACATTTTAAGTAGAGAAACAAGCAGATTTTTCATTCCAATTATCTGTGTTGCGATTTCAAGTCAAGTCATGTAAGCTTCATTGTTGCACCATCCATACTGAAGTAGACAGACCGGAAACAGTGTTCCTACAGGAGCACAGGGCGACTTACAGGTAGTGTGTAACAAGAGGTGGCTTTCCACAGTGCAAAATACAGAACAGTGCGAATTGGGGGGGCCGGGCACAGTTTATGACGTGATCTGGCGAAATCGCTCATCGGCCATGAGATGGCTAGATGGGGAGTTTCCCGATGACAAGGTGCTCGAGTCGCGTAAACCTCCATGTCAATGAGATGCTCAATATCAGCTCTAAAAATAAAATCAGGGGAACTGAATGTAAGTAAATATTTAGACACAATGAGAAGGAAACCAAATGTTTAAAGCAGACCTCTGCTAACGATCGGATTACTTTCCACGTCTTTTTTTGTAACAGATATATTTAACAAAACGTACCAGTGAGGAAAGCTTTGGGCCAGGGTGAGCCAGTATCCAGCAGTGATGATATTACTCTGCCAGCCGTGGGATTTGCACTGATAACCTTCCAAACAGGCACACACCTCCCAACCTGCTGAGCCCCACTCCAGCCCAATCAAAGTATATAGTCCCCCCCCTTTAGTGAAGCACAAATGAGGCTTAACACATACTTGCATTTTATTTTTCTGGCAGGCACTGTTATCTGAAGGGACGTGCGTTTTCGGGGAAGGTGGATTGGGCATCAAGGGCTTTCAGGGGTCCGACAGTGAGGTCACTATGTAGGCTTTGGAGTTTGAACCAATGACCTTCTGATTATAGGCACAGCTCCTTAACCTGCTGAGCCATAAATCAGCTCTCCAATGTATGGGAAAGAGTAAATATTACACCCTAATTACTTGGTTTCAAAACTGTGACAAACTGTGACTGTGTGATGTAGCTTGGATTGAGTATATCAGTCTCCATTGCTGTCCAGTCACTTCTTGCTCCTGCTTGGGCTTTCGTATGCGGCCCACAATGCAGTGCGGCAGTGTCTGTGGTCGCAGCGAAGAGCTGGCACAGCCACATCTTCACCAGCTCTGTTTTGCTTATTAATAGACAGATTTGCAAAAAGCAGAGATTTAGACGCTTTCAGAGCCTAGTGAAATGGGGAACTGTCATAGAGACCAGGACCATGGATAAACCCAGCAGCAGGGATTTCCTGCTGCGTCAGAGCAGAGCACGCTCAGAAGCGGCCCCCGGCGTGAGGACGGCTGCGTGCGCACAGCCTGCCGTGCCTGGCGGACATCGAGGTTGCACTGTCACTTTAAGGAGAGGGACAGAATCTAGGCCGTTTGGACATGCTCAGGCAGCTGGCTCTAGGGGGTGGGGGAGGGAGTGGTGATGCTAGTGGGAAGTAGTCCACTAGTGACACCCCCTTGAGGGCCTGGAAACTGGGCCACATAATGACCCCTCCAGCTTATATAGGAGTGTGTGTGTGTGTGTGTGTAGTGGAGAGGATCTACAAGTGATCTACATGCCCCATAGGAGAATAAGGTTACATATGACAGCATCCATACAGTCTCCAATGCACTGATCAGACATTCTCCTTTCATATGAACATCAGAAGAGATTTCATATTGAAATCTAAATGACATTTATTTTTCAATCTCTCCATGGCTTTTATGATGTTTACAGATCAAATTGAAACTTTCAGGTTCTTTTGAAGGTAATTTGCCATTATTTTTTGTTCATTACTGCTAACTTAAGGTGTTTTAGGCCAGTCTTTGATAGCTGGGGGGTATCTTAATTGATCTTTGCCCTGTTGAAGGCAGAGTCACATGGTTGGTCACATGTGTCTGGGGTGTGTTTCTTGGGCATATACAGAGACGAGGTCACAGGGCATCCAGCTGACAGCTGATTGGTCCCCAAAGATTCTCTGCCCCTGTCTGTCACCCATTCAACACATGTCATTGGTTAATAATAAAGTTGGCCCCTCTATATGAATTATGCCCCTTTTCCTGCACCTTACCTTTAAAACAATCACTGCTCCTAGTCCAGTGTCTGCTATCAGGGAGTAGTGTAGGCTTTCTCTGCTGGGTACTGCTTTCTTTGAAAACTCCATATTGGCCCATTTGCTTCAAGCACAAATCATCTGGACTGTAATTAGGAAGGCAGTAGAAGGCCAGCTCAGCACCACGCAGGCCCTGCTGGGTTCTCCCTTATGGCTCAGGAAAATGTCCAGCTTCTCTCTTTCAACTGATTTATATTCTGCTCTCCTACGTGGGTATAACTCACACTATTGACTACCAGTCTTTAGTTATATTGCATGAGGGGCTAATCTTGGTGAGTGGCCTGATTGTGAGAAGGTGCTTCCACAGTACGGTCTTTAGTTAACACAGCATCTGAAAGATGCCTTTTATCTTTCTTCCTTAGACATAGATGCAGTATAAAAATCTGTACAGTGCCTTATAGCAGATATTCCACCATCAAACAAGAACAGCCCCTTCTGGTCTGTCAGTCATGCTGTGTATGGAGAAATACTTAGCCCTCTCCCTAGTATCTGCTTCTACAAAACTCCGCTAACCCCTAAAGGTAAAGGAATAGTCTTCTCACTCCATATAAGTGACAAGTATACAAGTGCTTCCAGTGCTATGTGCTTCTTATCTCCTGAATATCTCACAGTGCTAAACACACATACGCAGTCCCTGATCTCCGCGTCCATGTGGCCACAAAGACACATGCTATTCATATTTCATTCTGGACAATAAAAGACTAGATTTCCTTTCCTATTAAAAGGTTAGCTGCCATAGTCATGATGGGAGTGAACCTGCGGGAGAATTATGGCCTAATTGTGCTGCACTAGGAAAAACACGATTCAGTGCCGGGTCATGGTTTATGGGCCCGCTGCTCCTTCTTGGTACTCCATGCCTGTCATTGGTAAAGTTAACATAAATGGACAAATTTGGTGCCATTTTCGTGGTCAGCCCACAGAGCATTTCACCCCCAGAGAGCTGCCAGTGTCTCTGCTCCGGATTTTTCTCCACTGGCAGTGCACGATGGGTCCGTTATGCGTTAAATTCCCCAGGAGCCTCTGCATACATGCAGTTTCTCTGCAGACAGGAGGCCACATTCAGACAGGTGCTGGCTTCAGGTGACGGAAACTGATTGGTCGGCCTTTGGGTTGCCACCTCCAATTCCCTCGCGAGCCTGCAACCGACCCGGGGTTGGTGGGCGTCGCCATGCATTGAGTAGTTTTGTGTGATGTCTACGTTTGTGTCTCTTATTTTTTTGAGGGAATGATTAATTGCCTGCTGAGAGATCAATTGCAAATAATACTGCGTTGATGAGGGGGGGGTGGTTAAGCTTTGTGAATCAGGAGCCAAAACCCGGGACAAGGCAGGACACAGTGACACGGTGCCTTGGTACCCAGATGGAGACTGCTGTTGCATCTAAGGGTACAGAGGGTTTTTATTTTGACAGTGGTGTTTCCTTTTTTCCCCCCTGTGTGCTGTGGATGTATGAGCTGTGCTTTTGTAAGATTGTATCAGCCTAACCTTTCATCCCCAGAAAGCTTGAAGTGACTGGTTTGGCAGCAGACTTTGAGGGAATCCTTGTTAATTGGGAGGAATGGTGATGCATAAATCTGCCCATAGACCTCCGGCCTCACATCTGCTTTCTTCCAGAACCCGACGACAAGCGGACGGCAAGCAATCAAGGAGAGGTGGGTCACACGCTTGGCCTGGATGATGGGTTTTCCCCTGGGAAGGATGGGATTTGGACGCCACTACACATTAGAGAGAGCCGCGCTGTAATCGGTTTGCAGAAGCAGGCATGCATCTTTCCTCTGAAGTGAACCATGCTAAACTGGAAAAGTGCACCTTTTTATGTCAGGGTTCCGGCTTATGAAAGGCAATCGCTCACTTTCCGTTTTTCCAGACACCACTTAAACGTCCCGATCGCGTCCTATCATTTCCTTGAGATGTTTTGTATGGGGGCCAGGCCTGATACGGTTATCATCGATTGCCTGGATGGATCGCCGCGCCTGAAATAGTGCCACGGTAACCGGATCACCTCGATGTTGCCACTTTGCGTGTCCTGTGCTCCAGGCCCCGGATGTAGAGCCCGCCCCTCCGCAAGTGGATCTGAGGAGTTATGCCCCGCCCACCATGAGAGGTACTGTTACACACCTTCACCCTCAACCAGCTCCTTCACACGCTACCCTCTTCTGTTTTCCTGTTTACTTCACCACCACTCAGCCACGAAAGGAAATAGATACAAAAGAAAATGTGTTTATGAAAATCTGTGATTTAATTTTAAACGGGAATGTGCGGCGAGCTAAACGCGGAGTGAGAAACAGCGCGAGCCTAACACAGTGAGATTCGCATCTGCATGTAATCCGTATAACGGCCAGAAGCAGTCTAATATCCCTGTGAATGACACTTTATGAATTTTTAGCGCAAACTCATACAAGAATTTGCATGTTATTTATATGGCAGATGCTTTGATCCAAAGCTACGTATGTTTGTGCGATGGCAGGGGCAGACGGTCCCTAGAGCAATCCGGAGCTAAGGGCCTTACTCAGGGGGCCCTATGGTGACATCGCTCTGCCGATCCTGGTATTTGATCCAATCACGGGCTCAGCTTCCAGACCCACTGAGCCACACGCTGCCCCCCCCCACAACCGCACAAGCCTGACAAATTAAACCTGATGGTTGCTGAAAAATAAGTACCATTAGGACAGGTAATGGGGAAAGAAGCTGGCAAAATGTGGACCCGTCGTGTGTGTGGGAGGCTGACCGCGAGAGTGGATGAGGAACAGGAAGTGAGGCTGTGTGTGGGGTCTGGTCTCCAGCCCAGATCCAGCCGGTCACGGTGGATGAAGCTCCTGGCACGCCACGCACGAGTTAGCAGAGCGCATCCCAGGCTGCCATGGGAGTGAGACACATTAAGGGCACTGTGAGTGCATTGTCAAGTCACATGACTTTTGTTAGCAGAGCGTATTCCAGGCTGCCATGGGAGTAAGACACATTAAGGGCACTGTGAGTGCATTGTCAAGTCACATGACTTTTGTTAGCAGAGCGCATCCCAGGCTGCCATGGGAGTAAGACACATTAAGGGCACTGTGAGTGCATTGTCAAGTCACATGACTTTTTCTTGACATGAAACGACTTTGGCAATATTCTGACCATGGGCAGCAATACTACGTGGGGCTTGAGTGATTGTGGAGGATGCGAGAGATGCTCGCTTGCTGATGATGATTTTTTTCTGCTGTAGGTATAATGGCTCCATTAGGGTAAAGAGAGGCCTGGGCATTTGGGAGCGGCATGATTGGTGTCTGCAGCTGTACTGCGGCCAGCAGCTCTGTGTGAGCGAGGGGCCATTAGTCACGTGACACGTGGATCGCTCATCTGTCCTGAGTGGGCTCTGAGGAGCCTCACACACACACACACACACACACACACACACACTCACAAGCGGTGACTTGCACAGCCACACATAAAAGGGAGACACTTAAACACACAGTCACTCACACACAGGAGGGAACTGCACACAAGCACTCAGGGAAAAAAAAGACTAATTTGCACATTTTCTGCCATGCCCATTAGGTGTGATTGCAGCTTTGTGGTTTTACAGAGCCAGCCAGTTTCTCAGTCAGCTGACACCCAAGGAGCCGCAAGACCGGAATATAATTGGAGGAATTAATTACTGACTTAGTGAGGGACCTGGGAGGGCATTTAGAGGCCTCCAGCTTGACGCCCGCATGCAGTGCGGAGAGGCTCCAGCGGCGTTTCAGACATGTTAGGGGAACATTTAGGGAGTGTTTCAGAAATGTTTCACTGCTGACTCATGGAGGGAGGAACAGACATGACATTTGCACATCCTTTAACCTGCCGGTGGGAAGGATGGATGGGGCATGGGGGACATTTCTCCATCCAGACACACAAACAAGCAACCTTAATGACCATTAGCAAGGGCAGTCGGCATCCTGTCCCAGCCTGGCTAACCTAACGTGCCTCCACTCCAACCATTGTCATTACTCATAATGCCATTTACTTACAGATCCAGGGGGTGCAGCCATAGAATTGTAGTACTGGGCCTCTCTCATGCCTGTACCCATAGTTACAAACTGCTAGCTCCATGGAGGAGGGGCAGTCAAGCTTCTTCAGATCAGTATTAAATAAAATGATACCAACGGCCGTCTGAATGGCCTGTTCTTGTGTGCCGTTTTTTCTCCTGTTCTTATGTTCTTAGGAGTCACTCAAGTAGATGAAGTACTTAAAGTAGAGGAAGTACTTAAAGTAGAGGAAGTACTTAAATCCTTAGAAAAGGTGAATAATTAAATTGAGTGCTTCAGCTTCAGTGTCAGTGGATTTTATTGGATGTTGGAGAACCTCTCCTACTCTGTGGTGACACCTATGCCCTTCTTGGCTACATGTAGAGCTGCAGCTGGTCATGGAGCAGCACCTTCAGAAGCAGGAAGACATGGAGGCGGGGCCCAGTGAAGGCTTGGAGCCCCTGAGTCCAAACACAGACCAGTATTGTCCCAGTATTGGCCAGTGGACCAATCACAGCAGCCCGCAGAACAATGGGAATGAGGGCTGTGTGACTTCGCTTCATAGTGCAGAGGAGAAGATGGAAAGCAGCTCCCCTGGTGGTAAGTTCTGTGTACTGCTGTCATTCTACACCAGAAAGCAGGAATAACACCACCAAAGGGTGCTCATAAACATAGTGTGCCATTTTATTATCAGCCTGAAAATGCTGTTCGTATCAGAGTTAAGAACCCAAAGAACTCATAGAAAGAGCAATGACAAAAATCTGTAGTTTGACATTCCACCATTGGGCGGAACTGATCCTCCAAAGAAGAACAAAACAGGTAGATTTCTGACATCTGACAACTTAACATAAATGTAGAATAACTCCTTTCAGGGTACAGGAGCTGAAGGCCTTCTCAGATGTCTATTTAGGCACAAGAGGGGCTGACAAACAAGCTTGGTCACCTGACAACCCTGCCGTGCCTCTAGATTGCTTCATAGATCAGATGTCATGTGTAGCAGCACGAAACGGGATCCAGTGTCTGCAAGCCAAACCTCTGTCTCATGGACAATCTGTCTCCATCTTGAGGACAGTACCTTCTTCAATGCTTAAATCCTTGACATTTCTTCTGCACACAGACCTTCCTGTCTAGCCACCGCAAGCATCAATATCATGTAAATATTACTTCCTGAATGGCTGATTTCAAGAAATATTCTGGGTACTGGAGCAGCTGTCCCTGGGGATTGTTTATAGGCTTTATGCGTTATGTTCTCGCCATCTCTTTTTATGGTTTGTATGAACTTACCGTACATAATGTTTACCTTCATTATTGCATTTTCAATGTCTTACAGGAGATTTGTCAACATCAGAGTTCCAGCAGGGAACCCTGTCCAGCCCGTCGTCCATCTCTCGATAGCCAGACTGCCCTGAGCCTCTCCTGGCCTAAGCTGTCCTTTACCCACCGAAACGCATCTCTCACCATAAGCTGCCATTTTCATTCTTACCCACGGCCACCTCTTCAGCAATAGTTTTCTCGCTATATTCCATGTTGATATTTATTATATAAAATTAGATTTTTACCTATAGTTTGTTTTGACGGAAGACGGCATGGTGATTTTCATAATGATCTTTTTAGATAAAGAATACTTGTATCAATTATTATGGTTTGTCTAAGTTTGGCCTTGTTAAAGCATTTAATCGCCTATGGAATGTGTCAAAGTGAATAAACGTTCATTAAAAAAAAAAAGTCCAACTTCAGTGATTCACAAGAATTGAACATTTTCCACTTACAGGGATGGAGATGCTGTTAGATTAAACAAATTAACATTTCATTGCAGTAAATGCCAATAAGAAGTGGGAGAGTATTGTTTAATGGCAATAGATACCAATAGGAAGTGGATAGTTCTGTTTGCAGGCAGTGGGCACCCATAGAAAGTGAACAGTAATGTTTATTATTACTAGATGCCAATGGAAAGTGGATAGCACTCTTTAATTGTAGTATTTGCAAATAGGAAGTAGACAGTATTCTTTACTGGCTGTATATACCACAATGACAACAATGGAAGTAGATAGCACTGTAAAGTACTGGATACTACCAGAGAGTCAGTAATGAAATTTTCTGCCATTGGACCCTGTCTTCACATCATCACTTCAGCACCTGACCCTGCCTGCTGTGGAGGTCAGCGAGTCAGCTCAGGGGACAGGCTCTGAGTGCATGTGGGAGAAAGCGTGCATTAGCAGACGTGCAGAGGGAGAGGGAGGGAGAGGGAGAGAGCCGCACTCTGCCCCAGCCATCAGGGGGGCAGGGGGTGGGGCTGCCTGCTGACTGTGTGCTCCTTACACCCAGGCCTGCTGACTGTGTGCTCCTTACACCCAGGCCTGCTGACTGTGTGCCTTACACCCAGGCCTGCTGACTGTGTGCCTTACACCCAGGCCTGCTGACTGTTTGCCTTATACCCAGGCCTGCTGACTGTTTGCCTTATACCCAGGCCTGCTGACTGTGTGCCTTACACCCAGGCCTACTGATGTGTGCCTTACACCCAGGCCTGCTGACTGAGTGCCTTACACCCAGGCCTGCTGACTGTTTGCCTTACACCCAGGCCTGCTGACTGTGTGCCTTACACCCAGGCCTACTGATGTGTGCCTTACACCCAGGCCTGCTGACTGTGTGCCTTACACCCAGGCCTGCTGCACAAATAAAGACTTTCAAACCTTTCGGGAACAAAGTTTGAACAGAAACAAAGGAGGTCGAGTGTACCTTCGCAACCAGCACTAATGAGGGCATGATAGAACAACTATGCCACCAACTCGCCCCCCCCTTCACACACACACACACACACACACACCGTGAGAAGGACAGGAGGATTTGTGAGGGAAGGAGTGCCAGATTGCCGCTGATTTCCCTGGTGTATAAACAAAAAGACTCAGCAAATGTGTCTTCTCCCTACAGCTTTGCCAAATACAACTTAACAGACAGAAATATTCATGACAGTCATACATAGAAGCGTTTTAGGAACACTCTGTCTTGGTTTCGGCATTGGTGGCTGGAGGTTTGACTGTCACTGGGTTTTTGCTTCAAAGCCACGCTCACTTTATCATAAACTGTGGAAAGGCTGTGTAGAGGCTGCTTTCAGGACAATGTCGGCATTCACATCTGCCCATGCAGCAGCGGACTTGTTGTCTTTGAACATCTTATCCAGGCCGACGGAGCGCTGGTGCTGCTAACGTCACTGCGCGTCTTGCCCACGCTAAATGGTGAAGGGCTCCCTGGTGCGAGCTTAATAGCTACCTGCTCATACTCAGAACACGCCTGCATTTGATTAACATGGAGCCTTTGTGACTAACAATGTGATATTACAGAGCTCATGCTGCATGGCAGCTCTGCATGCTAACGCTCTCATGAGCACTAACAGCATAACTGTCACACATTTAAACACACAGAGCTCACTGAATTTATATCCAGTTATACAGATAACTGATGAAACCTATGTAACTTTGATAAAGGGAAAAAAAACATTTAGCCTAGTTAAAAAGAAGGTAACCTCATCTTCAATGAAATATAAATATAAACCAAATCTTTATAGTAATCTATAAGAAGGGAAGGAAAGGGGCTTTTGTACACGAAAGATGCATTATAACGTCTTTCCTGTTTTTCTTACAACGACTGTAGAACTGAAAAGAAGACAGGCCGTCTGACTGCAGAATCAGGTATGTGCAGCTCTGCATTGTGACCTGGAGTTTTCCCAGCTTGTGTGGAGAAAGGCAACACGCTATAGTGTGGTGAGGGGGAGCAGGAACCCCATCTTTAATAAATAACAATACATTAACGACTGAAAATAAAAGCAATGTACAAAAACAGAAAAAAATATCTGGGAAGCAAAGATGTGGTGGGTGGGCATCACGGACCATCAGCATCCTCCTGGCATGGCTCTGGATTCTCCCCTGTGGAGAGATGTCGCCTGTCGGTCACCATGGCAACCAGGTTTAACCCCAACGTCCCTCTAGACGCGCACTTGTCACAAACCTCCGTTGCCGTTCCACGGCGCCTGCACGTCCGAGCCGGCTTCCGGAGACCCGAGATCGCCCTCTGCTGGCGGTGAAGGGGGCTCCTGCTCCAGGGAGCTCTGGGAGTTTGCATTGCTCAGTTCGTTTGCGTAGGACTCCCCCCCGCCGTCCGCCTGCAGGCGGCTCTGTGATGACGCTGCGTCTGTCCCGTCTGTGACCTCGACCTTGTCTCCCACCGGGCCTTTTCTGCCAGAGGACATCTCCCTCTCCTTAGTGGCCAGCTCTGCTCACAAGGCAGCATAACACAGGCATCAGCCTGGAGGTTTCTTACTGCTGAACAGTGCAATGTTTACAAGAAGGGGAATAACCATAAGTCCGGCCACATTATGGACCCCGAGTGCTATACAGGCACCTTGCACAGCCAGCTCCTTCCAGCGCTCCTTGTTCTGCTGGATGACACTGGCCAGCATGTGGCGCACGTGTTTCAGGTCGATGGCAGCCAGGGAGTAGTCTATGGAAGCCGCTCGATCAGCAGACGAGCCCCGGTCGCTGTGCCTCTGCACGGACTCCACCACTGTCCCCATGCCCCCACCGCTCAGGCTGTAATGGGGAAGAGGATGCGTGAACCTGCGCGCCCACACAGCTACTTGTTTCCTAGTTAAGAAGTGCCATGGTCACGTCTCATCTTTTCATGTGTCATTTCTGGCTGATGTGAAGTAAGTAGACTAGCCATTTCATACATGCGTGTGGAGCCCAGGTGCCTTCCCAGAAAGCCCTCGGTGCAACAAACCTGGACCTCTGGACTCCAGAGTCCCCAGTTTTTAAAGCTTCCTCTATAAGAGGAGTAATAATTTTCTCAGTCGAGTCGATCAGGACAGAGAAGGTTGGTTCAACAATGAAGTCAATGAACCCTAAAAAAAATGCATTCACAAATTATGAGAAACAAAAAAAAAGTACAAAAACACAGTCAACAAGAGAGAATCCTAAAGATATTATTTTCTGTGGGTCCTTCAAATTAAAACTCTCACTGGTTTTAATCTACCACAAGAGGGCACTCTGGTGTTTTCCCATCTCGCTAAGATCCAAATCCTAATTTGGCACCATGGAAACAGAGACAACGATTAATAAAGAGCCTCACCTATCTGTGACTGTGCGATCATGGTGGCCTTGCGGTCACACAGGGGGGAGAAGGGCAAGCCTAGCTCTGACTCCTTATCACCCTGCAAGCACACGGACAAACAGCACCATGCAGATATCATGACGTGACTGGTGACTCATCCTATTAAGATTCAAAGAAGGAAAAAAAGCACCTGATTTCGGCTGCATCATAGATGCCTACACCCAAAGTGACTCGCACTTGTGATTTTGTGTTTTATATATTTATGCAAATGTATGTTTAAAGTGACAAAATGTAAGCACTTTCCAGACAGGTAGACCAGCAAAAACCCTTCTGTAACATTGCAGACTACCTGATCTGGTAATTAGCTCTTGTTATAACCCCTACATGACATTTACTTATCTGGTGCTTTTTATGCCTGTTCCCTGGGATTTGAACCCATAACCTTTACATTGTTAGTACAATGCTCAACTTGAAGAGCTACAGGCATGTGACTTGCTGTCTTTGTCCACTGTCTACAAGTGGTTACTCAGTCCACTTATTTCTCAGGTTAACAGCATGTGTACCTGCTCACAGTGACATTCCTGTGCACCCTTATGTGTGTTGATGGTCTGGCAGGACACCAAAGGACACGTACCTGCCTGAAGAACTCCTCCATCAGGGCTTGGGTCCAGCGATAGTGCTGCTCCCAGGCCTTGGCGGGATGGCTGATGTCGGCTGCATGCAGCATCAGAGACAGGGCTTTAGCCTTGTCTACTCTGTCAACCACAGACAACAGCACATCAGCTGATACACGCGCACACACACACACACACACGCACACACACACACACACACAGCTGCAGTGTCACCAGCACTTATGCCGGTGGGCGGACACAGGCTTGGGGTGGGGGGCAGATGGAGAGGTGTCTGGTCACATGATACCTACTCACCCTTCGGGTTGCTGCAGGGCACTCCTCATGGTCTTAATCTGCTGGAAGTGGCAGGACATGTCTGTACTCATGACCATCTCGATAACCAGTGTCCGCAGCTCCCTGAGGAACAAGCGGGGAGATAGCCCTAACTGCAACTCACAGCCATGCCTATAGGAGGCGCAAGAGATATTGTAGAGTTTGATATGAAGCCCTATACTTCTGTGGGTCACCTTACAGTATATCGCTGCTGTAGGGCCCTGAGGAAGACGGCTGAAGTCCATGCTTACCTCCAGTCATCTTTGCTCAGGTTCAACAAAATGTTCATCTCGTCCTCCTGCATGAGTCGGTAGGCAGCGCTGACGTGGTGGTTCTCCAGGACAGAGCGGTCGTTGTAGAGAATGGCCACCTCAGATCTACAAGGAACAAGCCAGTCCACAATTACAGCTGTGCATGGGCAAACAGTAACATCAATGGATCAGTATCCAGAAGCTGTAAGAGGTACTGATTGATTTTTCTGCCTTTGAGATGCTTGTGAGATCAGCTACCAGCCTTTGTATCTCTTGAAAAGGCTTTATGTAGATGTATCAGAGCAGCCACTACTGCCCCAGTTTACCTATTAAGTATCATTATTATTATGATTATTATTAATTATATGCAGTAAGGTGTTATTACTGAAACAACCCATCTTAATTACCAACCCAAGGGTCCAACAGGCGGTTCTTCCTGGAGCTTAAAGCACCATCCGCTCACTTACAGCAACAGTAAAGGAGAGAAACGAAAAACCAGAACGCAAAGCTGTCATTTTCCATCAGAAATAACGCTGGGCTCTGATGGCAAAGCGTCTGCAGTACAAACTGAGGCGGAAGCACGGCCGAGGAATAACGAGCACGGTAATGTGCCTATTTGTATTCCCCACAGTGACTGCCCGTCGTTTGACTTCCCCGCCGAATTCCTGAACATTACGCTCCTGTGGCCAGTCAGACTCGAAACCACGCGGGCGGAGTCTGAACGCCGCGCGCTATTGTCTCCAAAACAGGCGCGGATTAATTGGACAGGTCCGCGTCGCCTGGCGTGCGGTAAACAACAGACACACAATAAGCGGGCGATAAAAGAGAGACCAGTTATCCCTGGCGGCGACACGGCCTAGGAGACCGGCGAGATTAGAGGATGTGTAAATTACTGCCGTGTTGGAGCTGCCTCAGTGCCTGCGATTACTGGGCCTGGAGCTAGCGAGGAGAGCCATGTGCGTGGCTTACATACAGACATAGACGGCAGAGGCTGCTCACCGGGTCTGGATGTGAAAGTTGTTAGTGGTCCCGGTGTGTTCAAAGTCATGGACAGCAGCCGCAAACACCATGGCTAATATCTCCAGTTCGGTGAGCCAGTGCTGAAAAAGGCAGGAAGTTTACTATGTGCATGGCACTCGGATTCAACTGATTTATAAGACCTCATTTCATTTGTACCCACTTATGGATACAACCTTTATCGGAATGTATTACTATTTCCTAGTCGATAGCACCTTGATGTTCACTGTCATAGCTCCTTGGTTTCATTGTACTTAAGTGAGATAAGCTGGACCAATAAGTCTTTATACAGCCAAAAAGTCAGCAAAGAAAACAAAAGCATGCAGGAAGACCCAGCTCCAACTCTGGGCCTTGTGGCCTCACCATGAGGCCAGTGTGAAGCATCAGGTAGTGTGCAGTCTGGGTGACGTCAGCGGCGTGAGTCAGGTTGTGGTAAGGGTTCTTGTGTTTGCTGTAGCCCACCTCCAGAGCCTCCACGAAGGAGACGAGGGCAGAAACGGGTATCTGTATAGCCGGCAGAGAGACAACGGGCCGTCAAACACACAAGCACCTGCAGCACTATTAGCTTGCCCTGGTTTTTGTCAGCATGGCCAGCAGGGGGAGGAAGAGGGGCACTTAGAGTGAAGCGAGTAGGGGACAAGTGTCTATGGAATTCACTCTGAAAGCTGGACCTCGGGCGCAGCTCTCTGAATTACAGTGCTCAACATCATGCACTTGAAGCATGTCAAAACGGTGGCGAACTACGGCTCTCTGCACACTGGACAGCCATCAACTCCCGACAGCCTCTGTAAACAATCTATGTTTTTATGGTTACAGTAAAGAAAACAAGGAATGCACTACTCAATGTAGAGCGCCAGCTTGTGACTGGCACTCGCTGTTAGGAGGCTAACCCTGAAGCGGTTGATCAGGTCGTATCTGGTGAGGAGGTCGTAGACCAGGAACTTCAAAGCGTGCTCGCTGCTGGCTTCGTGGAGGGTGAAGACATCAAAGGACCACTTGTCTACATCCTGCAGGTGAAACATTCCATCTCCGTTCAGCGAGACGTCAGTGCAGCACGAAGAACCGGAGCAGAGTCTGATTGTCACTTAATGCCCTGGCTTCAGATCTTTAATATGATTGGCGCCCAAGCTCTGATTAGTGACTACTCATATTTGACTATTTATTGAAGGATTTGAACCGTGACAATACCTTCAAAGCAGCAATCACCGCAGGAGGATACGTTAAACCAGCCATGTTAGATGTCCTTCTGTACATCCTGGAGACACAAACCACTTGATTTTAAATGCCACAAATTTACATCATACAAACTGAGGGATCACATTATGGTATTGTTATAATAATAAACATTTTTTTGTCATATACTACAGTACATGAGTATTATATTACCCTAAAATATGCATACAGTTTGCAACCATCTGCAGTGTGCGGTTAAGATTTGTGCACATTAGAAATTAGAGATTAAAAAAATAAATTAACATTAAACGGGACAGCAGATATTAGCTTTGCTATTTTTGGTTGAGACTGGGAGGACTGGATAGGGACTTGGAGTCAACACAGGCCCTCGGGTTCGCAATCGGATCCTTTAGGCAGGGTGTATCAAGGTTTTTAAAAGTGGCCATGTACACTATGCAAATAAAAGGAGTCTCTCTTGGCCTGCCTTTCCTTTTGTGCATCCTAATACTGCGTGTCAAAAGGAGAATGATGGCTTCAGGACACAGCTCTATGACAGGAACATACAGCATGATGCTGCAGGAGACGGACTGAAAAACAGTGCCATTGGCTAGCAAGGGGCTCACAGGCATAACATTTGTGTACTGTTCTGTGCTATAAATGTAAATTTTGTATGATTCCAAACATTTAACTCAGTTTTTAAAATGAAAACCGCTGTATTCGCGATTTTCCCGCTCAGACAGGGAGGAGCCTCATCCCCCGGCGCGCGCTCCCTCCCCGCCCGCGCCGAGCACGCGCGCCGTCTGCTTTCTCACCCTACGTCGCTATAGTGTCGTGTTCGCACGTGACGCACCTATATTATATGTCCGCACTTTCCGAACAGCTCATGTACCTTCGCGTATGTATAGAACGAAGTTAGTCTTGCTGATCTAATGCAAAACGGCAGCGAAAATGCAGGAGGTGAGGCAGCCAGTACCTCTGCCTCACTGAAGGGGCCAAGTGTGAGCCCATGGGATTTTTATTGCCGGTATGCTAGCTAAAAATAAAAAAATTAAGTTCACTATAGCACTCCGTACTAATATTACTTATTTTTGTTCTGAAAGAGCCAGCGCCTCACCTACTACAAACCTCACCGCACTTTTTTCCTAAACGTTACCTACGTTACTAGCCAGTGTTGCCAGATCTTAAATTTTTAAGTATCGTCCCAGCAACTTAAAATTATCGTATTTTGAGAAAAATAATCGTACACACGCAATTTCCATTCTGACATTGCTCGGAAAATCTGCTTCGATAACACACATAACTGCAACTCCGCAATGCAAATCCGCGCTTAAACCAGTAATTATTGGGTGCGTTCCACTTCATGCAGCCGCTGACAGCGCTGGCTTTAAGCAATGTATTCTGGTCTTGACGCAATACATGATGGTTGGTTTTTGGTCAATCAGAAACTGCCAAAATGACCAGAATGCATCGCTGGCTGCAGCCTGCGGGAAGGAGGGGTTGGACATCCAACCCCGCCCATTCGTAACGTGCGAAGCCGCGCCCACGTCCGACAGGTTCGAGTGGAAGCGCGAGCGTGAGCTGCGGTGTCGTAGTGCTCGTTATGTCCATAAGTTAAAGTATTTTAGTTTGTATTCCAGTATAATTCCTGTGCTGTCTATTATTTTG
>JAODKN010000037.1:8573964-8586581 GCA_026774425.1 Petrocephalus zakoni
CCGCCCCCCCCCCCGCGCCGCCCCCCCCCCCCCCTCCCACCCGACAACGTGACGGCAAAAACAACCACGGTTAATTAGCTGAATTGCCATTGTCCCCCCCCCCCCGGCTCCTTTTCCCTGCCGCTGTCCCAGAATCCCTCTGCAGCACACCTGGTAATCAGGACGCAGGTGGGTCTAAGAAACGTGATGAAGCATCACCATGACACCAGAGCAGAAGGAGCTCGAGAGCTAAAACTCGCGGTGCATGAGAAGGGCTCGTCAAGAAGTTTCCCTTCTATGGCGACCATCTTGAATCTGTTCTCAGCCTTGTGGTGCTTCCTAAAGGGATGTCTGATGACTGTGTGGGAGAAATCCCAGTGGGACTGTGCGATTAAGAGCGAGACGGCGCTACACTCTGCCTTGCAAAGACACGCGTTTCCATTTATCCATTGTTGGTGGCATTTCTCCCATAGGAAAGAAAGAAACAATATGTGCAACACCAAATGTGAATCCAACGTTGGTACTAAACGAAAAGAGAGAGAATTTGAAAAAGTGAAACCTTCTCATGGAAATTTGTCCAGTCAATGTGGATGGAAATCATTAGATAAAAATCTCTGTAATCAGACCATATGCTGTCTCTACCTTCCTGCTAACCTCTGGGATATTCCAGAGAGTATAGCCCTTGTAACCTTCTGCCGTTCTTTAGCCGAGGCTACACTCCCCACGCTCATGCTTTCACTCTCATTTCTTCATGAACATTCGAACATGGCAGCCAGTCTAAGTACGATAACCAAACATACCACATGTATGAATATAGCAAATACAGAAATGTAATTAATGTATTCATCATCTGGTTTCCCTGAATAATGAAAGTGAGCAGGAGAGGCACGGGGGCAGTGCCGACGATCACCAAATGAGCGGCAGATTTGTTTGCAAAAGTCAAGCTGCCATGCCAGCATCCGACCGTTTTAGTTTGAGTCGTGGTTTACGCTGCCATGTTTTGGATTTCCACTTAGTATGAATAGGATTGTCTGAAATGCTGACTTGGCTGCACCGGCACTGTCACACACCTCGGGCAGTTTCGGCACCCGTGCTCCACGACCCCGTGCACGGTGCACTGTGACTGTCTGAAGTAAACAAACTCACGATGGGGATTGTCTCCCCGGGGGAGGGGGGGGGAGTCGAAAGACACTGGGTCCATGTTTCCCCTCACAGCTGCGGCTGCTTATTTTATATTGGCAGAGCGAAGGCAGCTCAGTGGGGCTGGAGAGAGGGCCGCGGCGGGGTCGTGGAGCACAGGTTCCAAAACTGCCGGAGGTGTGTGACAGTGTACCGTGCACGGGGTCGTGGAGCACGGGTGCCTAAACTGCCGGAGGTGTGTGACAGTGCACCGTGCACGGGGTCGTGGAGCACGGGTGCCTAAACTGCCCGAGGTGTGTGACAGTGCACCGTGCACGGATGTCGTGGAGCACAGGTGCCGAAACTGCCGGAGGTGTGTGACAGTGCATCGTGCACGGGGTCGTGGAGCATGGGTGCCTAAACTGCCCGAGGTGTGTGACAGTGCATCGTGCACGGGGTCGTGGAGCACGGGTGCCGAAACTGCCGGAGGTGTGTGACAGTGCATCGTGCACGGGGTCGTGGAGCACAGGTGCCGAAACTGCCGGAGGTGTGTGACAGTGCACCGTGCACGGGGTCGTGGAGTACGTGACAGTGCACCGTGCACGGGGTCACATTCCTATTCATACTAATTGGAAATCCAAAACATGGCAGCGTAAACCACGACTCAAACTCAAACGGTCGGATGCTGGAATGGCAGCTTAACTTTTGCAAACAAAACCTGAAATTAAATCTGAAAACGTATGGGTCCTTCTTTTTTGACACAAGAAAAATTTATTTGATCGTCTGACAATTCTTCCCGCAAAGATTTGTGTTGGCCAAACAGCATGAGTGCATAAGTGGACACTGATGTCATCACATCAGAGTACTGGATGGTGTTAAGGTGTTTATATGAAGATAGCGACAATCTACATTCATTTCTAAAAGCCCAATATTTGCAAACAAAATGTCTCTGAGTATGGACAAGGTTATTATCAATTAGTGAATTTGCATATATTTTAATGTAACATTTAAACAAATCCTCAAAATTCATATATTAATTTACATGTTAGGAATACATAGCATTTCATCAGTGTTGTGAATGTGACATGAAATGGACCTATGTATGGAACTGCTCTTCATCAAAGCTACTCAGATTAGAATGTTCCTCTTCTAGCAGGCCCTCTTCTAGCACTTGAGTCAACACCCTTTTGTCTCCAGCTCTGTTTCAAACATCATGCTAACCGCTGTGACCCCACCCTAGCATTACGTTCCAAGGGTTCTGATCTTAGTTAAATTTTAACAACATTCTTAAACACAGCATCGCTCCAAGATTTAAACTAAACTTTCAAACTAAAATAGGCTTCTATAAATCTTCATTGTCTTCAGTTGTGACCTAATATCATGCAGATGGCCCCTCGCAGTATATGGGAGCCAGAGTCAATACCACAAAGATCTTTTCAAGGTAAGAGACCCATGTATTTCTACCGGAAGTCCCAGATAGTGACGGCCAAGCATCTCAGTAAATGAGTAAGCGTGGCACATGCTGGCAGCCGGCTGAAAGCTGACTGCACGGAAGGCCCGAGCAAAACAATCGCACAGCTGCTCTTTGTTACACATCTGGGTCAGGCGAGTGTTTCTTGCATGTGAGTTTCAGCGCTGGGATAGGCGATGGCAGCAGCCATCCAGACTTGCTCTATATGTTTTTCTCTCAGAGAGGAATGCAAACATTCCCTCACCGGTCCTCCTGACGACCTGGTGGACCTTCTGCACTCGTTGATCGGTTCTCCTGAAACCCTGCTGGACCTTCTGCCATGCAGATGTGACTGTAGAGGCACTGAGGGCACCCTTCAATCAGCGGGAGCTCAGGGTCGCTTCATGCTGAAGACATATTATCTGGTAATTAGCTTAAAAATCACCTTCCTGGCCGTGACGTGAATGGCCTCGCGAAACCACATCACCAGCATTCTGGATTGTTGAATGTCATCACAGGCTAAGAGAAGACCCAGTCCAGGCCACTGTGGAGAGTCTAACTAGGGGGCACCCTGATCCTATTCCCTACCCTGTTCCAGGTCCCAAACTAAACGCTGGGCTTGTTTATCGCAATGCCGTGATCCACCGCAGATGTCATCCCATGCATCCGCTGAGAACTTAAGTGCAGCCCTGGATGTCATGGAGCTATAAACAGAAGATAGACCTGGGTGCCATGCCAGAAACTGCTATTCCCATGCAAGTCTTCCCATCAGCATCAGCCTGGGTGTGGACACCCTTCAAATCCTCCAGGACAGATCAAGCGACCCCCCCCCCCCACACACGCATACTTGGCCGCTGATGTCCACTTTCCAGAACAACACACATGAAACACAAGCTGGATGCCAGCTAGGAGAGACACAAGTCCTGCTAGTTAGGGAGAGAGATAGAGAGAGAGAGCGAGAAAGAGAGAGAAAAGGAGTACAACAGGAGCGACTGCGTTTTAGTGGTTTGTCAACAAATGTGGACCTCAGATACAGCGTGCAATGCAACGGACCCTGAATATGCATGTGATGGAACCTGCTGCACAGCTGGCCCCCGCTAAAAGTGCACTGTTTTACATGCGAGAGAGCTATTAGCAACCTGCTTGAGATAATGCGGCCGGGCGCTCAACCATAACACAATGTTCCGCATATAATGGCCGCCTAGCCACAACAAATGAGGGCGTTTACTGGAGTCCGGGCCGCTCAGGGCCCTTTGAGCTACGCTCGGGGTCTGACAGAGCACAGCAGGACAGCAGCGGACGAATTCCTACTAATTACAATCACGGTTTGCAGAGGTGCATTTTAATTAGTGTCAAAGTCGACAGCACGTGCAGCCGTGACGTCAGACTGCCGTGCCTCACACTTCTAGCTAATGCATGTGCACACATGTTCGCACACACGTGCACACATGCTCACACACACATGCACACATGCTCGCACTCAGTGAGTAGGAAGGCTGAGAATAAAAATGAGCAGGTAGGAGTCAGAGTGGCCGCCCCGCTTACCCCCACTGTACCTGAAGATGGGTCTGTAGAGAAGTTTCCTCTTGAAAGTGACACTGTCGTCCATTGAGAGTCTGTGCTGCCGGCCGCCAGGGCCCGGGCTGCCTGTCCCCGGCCGATTCTCACGCCAGAGAGTGCGGGGAGCCTGACGCGAGCCTCCCTTCCTGACCGCTCAGTGAGGGAGGCCACGGGAACCACATCAGAGAGGGGGGCGACGGCAGCCCAGCGGCGTGGGGGGGGGCTCTCACCCTCTCCCCGTGTGGGACCCTCTGCTGGGATCAACCTCAAACCCGCACGCGTACTGAAGCCGTGCGAGCCCCACCCCCCCAGCCCTCTCCCCGAATGGGGGATCCCGAATGCCCTGGAGCATTATTATCTCCAGCCTCAGCCGGGGAGGACGCGCTGAACTTCCCTGATGGCCCCGGCCGCTTCTAGGAGGACCACCTTTCCCCTGCTTTCCTGTTCAGTGAGCGGCCCGTACTTGAGCTAATGACGACAAATTGGGCCGGTCGCACGGGGCTGGCCCCGTGTCAGGACGTGGGAATTATTTGCCAATCTGGCTCCCATTTACTCCCAGAGCTGGGAAGACCCCCGCCGCCCTCGTTGGGCCCCCGAGGGCCAAACCGGGGCGGAGGGCTGAAACACACGCCAGTACCTCGCGTGTACAGCCCTGGCTTCCCAGTCCCCCATAAAAAATTAGCATGTACCCCGAAAAACAGCCACATGAGACTATGCAGACAGAAAAACACACTTGCAGTTCATCTCATAGACCCGAGGAACTACTCCCTCTGCAAGTTTGTACATTTATTATGCTAAATTCCACACAATCTAAAGATGATATCTTCTGACACAGGGACCATATTTCGAAACTGTAAGGGACATAAACAAGTGAGTATAAGCAGATGTCATAGGGGCTGGACTGGCTTGCTCAGAAGGGTCCTGCACCCAGTGCAGCTTACCGTCCCGCACGTCTACTTATTTATGCAGCCTGGTGTAACGCAGCCTGGTGTTAGAGGCCCTTCATGGAAGAGACCTTCACCCAACGGACAATCTGCCTGCGTTCCGGGGAAGGGAGCCGGCTATCTTTCTGTCACAACCCGAGCTATTGTGCTGATGGTCCAGAGAACATCTGTCCAAAGTGAGTGACGAGCAGCTGCGGTGGGTGTCGTCCTTCCAAAGGCGGAAAGGCACAAGGAATAAATCCATTACCGCTGGGTGGGAGGGGATGTGTCTGCTTGCTAAGTGATCAGATGTAAAGGGCCCACAAAAGTGATACTGATATGGTAAACGCTCCCTCTGCGACTCCTCAGTTTGGGTCCAAAACTAAACAGTTTGCTGTGCTCTCCCCACATCAAGGGGTGGAAAGTATGCACTGGCGACTGCAACCTATTAACTTACGCACGCTTCCAACATGAAATTCTGGAACAGGGGAGACTTTTGTGCTCGCTCTGAACACTACTAGGGCCAGTTCTCGCCTAACAAGGGGCTGTGTTTAATGCAGCTAATGAGCTAATTAGCGAACCGGGGGTGTTAAACGAGAGCGTAAGGAGACAACAGGGAGTGAACGATAGTAACAATGCACAGACTGTGAGGCGTCAGAGAGGCTGTGTCTCACTTTTACGGGGATCAGACCGAAGGCTGTGTGTTATTCTTGGTGTGAGGACGATACATGCATTTTAACGGTAAATAGGATTTAGATGTTCACTGTGGTTCAAGGGTCAGTTTGTTCTCATGACCGCAATCACTCCCTCAAGACAATAAAAATACTAGTAATACTGGGCAGCATTATTTAGAATCTGATTAACCACATAAATATACAGGCAGGAGGAAGTGTGTGGATCAGTGGGTTAGCATTCTGTGCCTTTAAGCAGAAGGTCACTGGTTCAAATCACAAGAACAGCTGGCTGATGCCCCCATTGGGCCCGTACTCCCCAATCGGCCAGGGGTGCTGCACACCAACAGGCCCTGCACTCGAATCCCAATCTTCACTGTGTGTGTGTGTCTCAAAGGACAGTGCGGTGGGATATATAAAGATATGCATCCAAATGTACCTGTACTCATGCTTGCAAAATAAAGCATAATTTCATTTACAGCAAAGGAACAATCGTTAACTAATTAATGGAGCAGAGGCGAAGTAGCCATCAGCTTGTGACCAGCCGCAACACATGCCCTGCTGTCCCCCCCCATAAAATCAAGCACCTAGGGATGCAGACTGCTTCTACCAACATTTGTGTAAGAATGGATTGCTATCAGGAGTTCAGTGAATTCAAGCGCAGTACCGTGATAGGATGCCACCTGTGCAATAAGTCCATTTGTGAAATTTCCTCGCTACTAAATATTCCACAGTCAATTGTCACTGGTATTATAATAAAGTGGAAGCAACTGGGAACAACAGCAACTCAGCCATGAAGTGGTAGGTCACTTAAATCACAGAGCGGGGACAGTGCATGCTGAGGCGCACTGTGTGCAGAAGTCCCCAACTTTCTGCAGAGTCAATAGCTACAGACCTCCAGACTTTGTGTGGCTTTCAGATTAGCTCAAGAGCAGTGCATAGACAGCTTCATGGAATCCAAGCCTTACATCACCAAGCGCAGTGCAAAGCCTCGGATGCACTGGTGTAAAGCACACCGCCACTGGACTCTAGAGCAGTGGGGACGTGTCCTCTGGGGTGACGAATCACGCTTCTCTGTCTGGCAATCCGATAGACAAGTCTGGGTTTGGCGGTTGCCAGGAGAACGGTACTTGCCTGACTGAATTGTGCCAAGTGTAAAGTTTAGTGGAGGTGGGATTATGGTGCTGGGTTGTTTTTCAGGGGTTGGGCTTGGCCCCTTAGTCCCAGAGAAAGGAACTCTTAATGCGTCAGCATACAAAGCCATTTTGGACAATTTCATGCTCCCAGCTTTATGCGAACAGTTTGGGGATAGCCCCTTCCTGTTCCAACATGACTATGCACCAGTGCACAAAGCAAGGTATCATTCAGTGCCTATAAAAATTAAAATGCCAGGTTTTTGTGATGTAAAATAAAATTAGACCACGATAAATAATTTCAAATCTTTTTCCACCTTCCACCTATAACCTGTAAAATTGAATCGAACAGCAGAAATAAAAAATAAAAAATGTACAATAAGCTGGCCGCATAAGTTTGGGTAGGAGTCCGTCAGCATGCCACAGCTGGACATGGCAATATTTTCCCACTTCCTTGCAAAGTGTCCAAATCTGTCCGGATGTGAGGGCATCTCTTTAGGTGATCCCACGGTGCCAACTGGCTTTGGGTCTGGGTTTGGCTGGGCTGCTCCAAAGCTGTAATTCTCCTCTGGTGAAGCCTTTCTTTTGTTGATTTGGAAGTATGCTTGGTGTCATTGTCGTGCTGAAAGGTGAGATTCCACCCCAAGGTTTTGGGCCAAAACGGACTGGTATTTGGAGCTGTTTGTAATTCCCTCCACTTTGACTAAAGCTGCAGTTCCAGCTGAAGAACAGCAACCCCAAAGCATGATGCTGGCACCACCATGCTTCGCCGTGGGCATGGTGATGTTTTGGTGATGTGCAGTGTTGTTTTTTGTGCCAAACATACCTTTTGGAATTTTGGACAAAAAGTTCAACCTTCATCAGACCATCTTCCCACGTGCTGTTGGGAGACGATGTATTTTTTTGTAAAATTTAGCCGGGCTTGGATGTTGGTTGAACTTTTTGGCCACAATGAGGGGAGTGCCACAGGGTGGCATGGAGCGTGGGGGGCCTGCAGCACAGATGCCACCAAACCCGACTGCGGCTCAGTGCTGGGCCCGTGCCAGCCCTGTACTGCTATTGGCTGTCGCATGGAGTCCAGGGTTATATTTGGATGCCATTATAATTGCTTTACCAGGTATTTTTCCAGTGTTGTTTTAAAGTTCGAGTGTGCCCCTCCCCCTGCTGCTGCCATCTCACACCCTCACAGACCGCTCATTTAGGGCGACTCAAATCTGCAAACTGTGCATCTGAATTCTGCCTTTGTGGTTCCTTGTTTTATAAACAAACAGCAGAGTTCGGAAAAGGGAACTCTGGGAAGGCTTAGCTCCAGCCTGCAAGCCCTCTTTCTTTGTTATGAATGGATTTAGGGTGATGGATTTAGAGCGATGTTGCTCTGTGCCTGGCTCTGGGGTGGGGATCATCTGAAAGTGTGGCCCACCAAGCCTTTCTACATTGTTTATTATGCTGTGCACTTCAACACTCAAAACAACGGTTTCCATGACAAGTCACACTAATGGCACCGCGTCAGTGGTCGGGTGGTGTGTGCTGATGAAGTGGAGGAAATGAAGCCAGGACTGTAAACTGACCGGTGTTTGTCAGAAACTGGGCAGAGGGGGATTAGCTGTTACAAGCAATTTGCCGTTAACAAACCTGTGCCTTATCCAATCAGGCGGAGCCACCAGAACCTGCTCTGGTGACTCACCCACTGCTGACTCCCACTAGGGACAGGACCACTCAAAGGTCCTGTCCCGTTCTGCCTCATGGTACCAGGAGATGCAGGCACAACATAAGGCCAGAACCTACTGGCAAAATGGTCCCTGATGGACAGCAAATGATGGAATACCTGTTTGTACAATATAGTATTTAACATAGCGGTACAAATAGAGAATATATGCTAGAGCAGTGTTTCTCAGCTAAATCCCCAGGAAACCCCCCCACAGCCCACATATTTTCTCCCTCCCAGCTCCAAACACCCTTGAACCAAATAATCAACAATTTAGAACACCAAATATATGGCACATGTTTGCTGGGAGCTAGAAGAAACAAGAATGGACTGTCTGGGTGTTCCTGAGGACTGAGAAACACAGTGCTCGACAGAAAGTGTATGGTATATATACACGCACACGCAAACACATATATGTCTGTTTGCGTGTGTGTATATGTATTGTGTTGCAAGTGGCTGGCTCTGCACCCAGGGTGTCCCCTGCCTTTTGCCATGTGCTTCCTGGGACAGGCTCCAGGTTCTGTCTGAGCCGTTCTGGATAAGCAGTTACAACAAAATAGATACGTAATCACTCCGTCAACAAAAACCTCTACGTGTGACTGTAACCAGTAACTCCGAAGACATACTAACAAATGACAAGGCCCTCAGTTCCCGACTTGAACTAATGTGGAAAAGCCCCGGCCAAAGATGGTCAGAGCGATGCCCTTTGCCTGGAGGGGAGCACGGCACAGTGGAGGCTGTGGCTTTGCCATGTCATACGCCAAATCAGTATCAGCTGGGCCAGGGAGCCGAGGAGGTGAAGCGGAGCAGCTAACTTAGTCTTCGACAGGCTCACTATCCAGCACAAGACGCTCATGAAACGGGCTCCGTCGCTGAGCCGTCCGGGCCGACACAGATGTTATGTTTCATTTCGAAATCCCTTCTGACGCATCCAAGGGTGCTGCTCTTCCTCTCGGTGACAGCAGCGGCAGGAAGCACTCCGCCGGCCACGTTTAGCTCCTCCGTGTCAAGGCGATGTCACGGAAAACAGGAACAAGAAACTCCCCGACCGACGCCGCATTTGACCGTATCAACACGCGATGATAATGAATGAGAGTGCTCGGGGGGGACACTACCGCACCCCCCCCCCCCCACCACGTGACAAGCTTTTCCGTCTAGCGGGACAGGTATATCGCTGTGAGCCTCGCTGTGATGTGCGATGCCATCAGGAGCTCACATGGCAGCCATAGCTGACCACAGAGGACCAAATCATGTTGCACTTGATCACCACAAGGCCACCCCTGCCAAGACTGTCTGGCCACTAATACACACTCTTCCATACCCCCGTGGGTGTGGCAGCAGTAGCTGCAATAACGTCACTGGGACCATGAAATCACTGGTATAAATCTATCCGGCCACACACACACATTCCAAATGTTACATCTACCTCTGAAAGTTTATCAGTCGTCTGATTCTGAGGTTGTTTATATGGACAACAACAAAAATCTAAATAAAAATTAAATCTGTTTTTTTCTAAAAATGCACTTGGTTGTTCTCCAGATTCCCTTAATGGACTGTCTAAGGAAATTACTGTTTGGAGAGTGGAACTTATTACTTGGATCGTGGCACTTATATTTCCCACCAAAATAGCCTGGTGTTTAGCAGCGGAATCTGACAAAAGAGCAGGTGCCTCTCCTTCCAAGAGAAAAAGCACAGTGACGCAGCGAAATGAAATGAACCATTTAAGTGGGCCGGCAAGCAAAATGCCACCACAACTTTAAGGAGAATTAATTACATTTCATTAGAGGAAATGAAATCCACGTCACTAAAGCTGTCAACCTCTTAGACTGCTCTACTGAAACACCACCCTGAAACACCACCAAGAGTGCGATTGCTTACAGGACTGAAAGACAACGCAGTACTGTTTAAACATTACATTTGTGACTTGCATCAGACACCTAAAAGACGTGCTAACTGTGTCCTCGGAAGCCCCCTCTGCCGGGACAGGCACCCTGAGCCCCACCAGCATGCCGCTTCTGCGGTACCGCGCTTACCAAACTGGCGTCTGCTCTGCTGCAGGCCGCCACTTTTTATCGACTACCCTCACGGCTGGAGCTGCAGCCGCTTATCTGTATGCAAGGAAAAGTGTGGCAGGCTAAAGGAACTGGCAACACGAAAACATCACGACAGGGCTTTCTGCAAACAAACAGGCCCTGACACTGAACCGCACCCTAATCAGCTTCAGTCACTTAACACGCTATCTACGCGTGACTCTGCCCACCCAACTGACCTTTTCCAGATCGACTCTATTTGGACACCGCATACTTAGGAACAGGACAAATTCACCTATGGCACAAGGACAACATGCCAAATATTTATAGGTCTGCATCTCAGTCTTTTGGCTGGAAAAGGTTATGAGAACCTTCAATTCTGCGCAAGTTGACCCATTACTCAAACGTCCATCGCACATCAAGGTAATTGTCTTTTTTTTATGGCCACATTAAAAAATGTGCTTAATTGCTTAAGACTCCGCAAGAAAAATTACCACTGGTTAGAATGAATTCCCCATACACAAAAGCCCATATCTCAACCAACTGCCACGACTCGGAACAAGCCTGCATAAAGGGGTCAGGGACGGGGTGCCTGTCTTTATGGCAGTGAAGGATGTGAACACATGGGTGCTGACTATGAGCTCCACATACTCGTGTTTAATTCACGGGAATGTCAAAGACCCAGTACCCTGAGTGACATGCTACAATGTTCCAGAAAAAGCCAAGAAAAAGCTATTCATAGACTGTTTTCATTTATTTCTCAATGTGTTGCAGCATACAGACTTATCTCCTTCACAGAATCTAAGGTTATGCAGCTTTAACTGCAAATGGGACAAATGCTTCTTGAAATATATGGTTGTCGAGATCATTGTGCACTGTCAAACACTGTCTGCTTAAACCCAATATAGGAAGGATGAGGCAACCTATGACAACAGGGTCAAAATAGCCAATCATTAACAACGCACGGTAATCCCTCTCACGGTGGGTTTGCAAACCTAATTTTTTCCAGTGCAAACTGTAAAATAGATCTCACAAAACTATAATCCCTTCCCAAGCTCAGTTCCTCAAGAAGAAATCATCTCTTCTTACTCACCTGCCCTGTAATGCCGTTGTTAAAATTAATGTGGAAAATTCCACCATATTTCACCCCTTGTCTTAAAAATTAACCTACAGTATATTATACACCCCATAATATATAATACAGACAGGTAACATTTGGCTTAATCCTTAAAAGGTGTCTGATTCACAAATCATCACTTCAGAATGAAGGCACTTTAATGCTGCTCTGTCAGTAACCCCCCCTTGACAAACCCCAGACGACATGTCTGCAGGCGCCTGTTACCCATCACTGGACGCCCCTGATGTAAGAGGCACGGTGACTGACGAAGTCCATATCATCCACCAGGAAGGCTTGTGCGTAAGTGGGGCACCAGTCGTGCCCTGCATCAATTCACTCTCCACCCCAGCGACCCACGGGTCACATAGTCCCAAGCACAGGAGCTCCAGCTAATCGGAGAACTGGCACCTCTCTGCCTGCTGGGAACTGGAATCTGCCAGGTGTCTGACAGGTCTGCAGGAGAAGCGAAGTTGGCAGCCAGGAAAGACAGCAGCCTGGCTGGCAGAAACCTGGCAGGGGGATGGGGGGGAGGCTTTTGGGAAACTCCCAGTCCCCACTCCCAGAGTAGTGGACAGCATACCTGAATCGTGGTTGGCAGTTTGGGCCAAGAACATCAATTACATTTTTATTTATTTAGCAGCTTTTATATATATACATATACACACACACACACACACACATATATATATATATATATACATACATACATATATATAAATAAACATTAGGAGTGTGACGAGATCTCGTGGTACGAGATCTCGCGAGATCAAATTTGTTTCGCGAGATGCGTGTGGTGTCGCGAGAACGTGACGATATCCTTGCGTTACTGGCATGATGGAGTGTGAGGGAGAAGAAGGATAGAAGATGCGCCCACGACATTTAAATCGTTGGTGTGGCAACATTTTGGATTCCTTGTGGAAATAAGAAACG
>JAODKN010000037.1:8595444-8617426 GCA_026774425.1 Petrocephalus zakoni
GTTTTTCGGCCACATTGCCGTCAGCTGTGTCGTTAATTTCTCTTTCTGTTTTATATTCAATATACATGTATATTGGCATGGGGCCTGGCGGCCCCTGGGATTTGGTGCACAGTTTGCACATGCCTAAGGCCACCCCTGGTTGGGATAAATGTTATGCCCATAAAAATGAATGGAGAGTCCCCATAATGATATGAAAACATGGACTGGTGTGTGTGTTTGTGTTTGTGTGTGTGTGTGTGAGAGAGAGGGTCTGCATGTGTGTGTATGAGACTGTGCATGTTTATGAGTGTGTCAGTGCGTGGATGAGCTAAGATAAATAGTAAATAATCTGTGTTAGTTTGTGTAACTATGTGAAAAAGGGCTAAAAAGAACTGTAAACAGCTTTTGTTTTGTTCTTAAATGCCATCCAGCATCAGAAAGATCTGGTGTGATGAAAAAATGCAGATTTTATATTTTGTCCTAAAAGGGGTGAACCTATATTGAAAAATGATGTGGAATTTTGGATTAACAGACCTTGCTGCATCCTAGACATCACTGAGAAAGACTGAGGTGTTACATGCGAGCAAACAGTTACAGAGCAGAATAATAAAATACCAAGGTGACATGGCCTATTATACGTGCATCTAAACAGAGTAATTTAAAAACCCACTGTTGTCACGGTCGGAACAGGACTGAAGACACAGGAGAATGGATCCAGGCGATAAAATGGAGCTTATTGAAAACAACCGGGAACTTAAAGAGAACGGAAAGCAACCTGGGCCATAGTGGGTCAAAACAGGAGAAGCTACAGTACAGCACACTTAACGGGCACTCACAACGTTAATGACAGAACAAGGGAGAGCAAGACAGGGGAGCACTTATATAATGGACTAACGAGAGAGAACGACGAGAGGCAGCTGGTGTGAATCACAGTAGGGCAGGAACAAGAGGTAAGACTCAAGGAGGGACAGGTTTGGCTTGTTAAAGCCACATCAGGCAGGAAACAGGAGGCATAGGGTCAAGTAAGACATGACAATTGTACGTTGTACACTGTTGTAAGTTCATGCTAACACCAAATATGAGAAGCAAAATATTATTATAAACTAACTTTGCATGAAAAGAACACAAGGCAAACCGTTTTTATGGAAACAAATGCATTTCATTTTTCGTCTTGCAGGGGTTAGCGAGTTTTTAAAGGAATCTTATATCCACCAATCCAGTGAGAAAACCGTGACTCATTATGCTAAGCTGCTATCTCCCACCTGTCAGTCCATGGCCCATATTAAGCCAGTACTATATTCTTGTGCTCAGAACAAAAGGCCTATATTCATTATTAATTATTCAGTATTCATTATTAAATATATAATTAGCAAACACATTAATATTGCATGTAAGTTTGTAGGCAAAACAATAATATACATAATCTGGGAATTACTACACCATGATAACATCGTTAACACTTAACCCCCTGCTGCCACTGAGGAACCGGGCATGATCCCTTTGTGTTCCTCTAGCATTTACACTGAACTGAACACCAGATCCCTCAGTGTGATGATTAAACCAAAGGCCAAATGTAATTGTCATCAACAGCTAATAAAAAAAAACATTGTGTTTGTGCTCAGGTGTTTAGGTTACAATAACAAATTAATAATAATAATAATAATAATAATAGATATTTAATAAATGTTTAATCAATGGTATTATAAATGGTATTCATATAGCATGCCATTCGAAACATGTTTTTATTTTTTTTGTTTTACAAAATCCATGATGGTGAAATATGTTGAAATATCAAATGATCCTTTAATGGAGTAATTTGATGAGCGGTACAGTGTCACACTGGCTGGTAACACCACCTTGGCTTTGCAACAAAGACGTTCGGGTAGCATAACTGAATGGTTAATCACAGAGTCCCACATTCAATCCCGACACAAGATGGGTGTCATTACCATTTCAATGGTGCGATTTTCCTGCAAGGCTAAATGCGATAGCCCTTTATGAATGATTGTTGCCTCCTAAAACCCTCATTCGTCCTGGATATTGTCTTGAGACAACTATATTTTAGTTATCGACAAAATGCTTTTCTCTTTGTGCGAGATAGCATCAGGCCACATTTCAGATGCGTTTGAATTCAATGGCGATGGCAAATGCTACTGAATGCAGCCACAGAAAGATGTAGGTGTTCTCCATTCTTCAGGGGTTTTTTGAGTTTTTTTCACCTGAGTTAAGAAAAGAAAATATGCTCTGAAAGAGAACCAAAAGAGATTTGAAGCCTATCAATTAAAATGTCACAGACTACTGCATTTCATTGCAGAAGGTTTTAATTACCTGTCTACAACAATTATTAGAGATAATTTAATTTGTTCAAAATCAAACCCTTTCAAATTGTACTCAGTATAATGACTCAAAGGGAGCTTAAAGGACACTTTGACTTCAGCCTTGAAGTGTTCCAAGTACCTTAGCTTTTCACTGTGGTCTTTGAATTCCCCTCTGAAAAGAGGAAGGCTCTAATTCACAGGCCAGCCTCTGAGAGGTGAAAACCCCGGGCAGGTTTATCCTCCCGAAAGCATTCCCTGGATTTCAAAGGGAACAGAAAATGTTCTTCCAACACAAACCAGACAAAACAATCCAGAATGAAACAGGTTAAAATGAAGGTGCGCTGATCTCCTACTCCGCATCCCTGGAGACACTCAACAGACACAATGCAGCTGTCTTCCGGCCTTCCATACGGTGAATATTTCATCGTAATTAATTGGTGACTGAATCAGAGCGTGCAGCACAAGGCCGTCGACATCCTGAGCGTTCCAGCCGGCAAAGGAAGGGCCTTGTGCTCCTTATCGGGAGTGCTGGCCTCACCTCCACTCCGCCCTGATGGCAGGAGAGATGGTGACAATAAACCCCTCCTTCGTATGCGGCCTCCTGGATACAATCACGGCTCCCCGCATGCCATCAGCCTACCCGTGTTCCATTTAGAGGACAGCGCCGATTAACGAAATTACAGAACAAGCCGAACTATATTTATTTACGCACTTAGTTCCCTTTTTCATATGCAGTGAATATTAGACGTCATTAGGAAAGACATTTATGCGTTTTTTTTTTTCCCTAGTCCTGTCCCGATGCATTAGACAAGCAGAATGTGGGGTCTTTTTGCCTTGTGTAGTCGGGTCAGATTTGCTCTGCAATGGAAAAGTATGTAATACTCCAGCTACTGCATACCTCACATTTATTCTGCCCATCAAGGCACATTAAGAGAGAACAGGGAAGTGACAATAACAACTAAAATACACTAATACAATAGGATAATACAACAATACATAAACACAGTGAGCAATACCAACAATAATACAATAGTATAATATAATAAAGAAAAAAAAAGACTAAATAAATAAACATATTATTTTTTATGGGGTTACAAAACACAGGCACAATAAAAAACAATCATCTGCAACAACAACAAAAAAGGGGGAATAATAATAATAGTTCTAATAATAATAGGCCCCCCCCAAGAGCAGGGAGCGGCAGCACAAACACGATCCCCCGATTCACCCAGAAGAGAAGAAAAGTTAATGCAACCATCTTCAATCGAGCCGCACAACATGTTTCCTACACAAACCAGGAATCCAAAATCGGTGTCTTACTTCCTTACTCTGAGTTAGCCGGGATGACTGTTTGCTCTTTGGCCTGAAGAGAACTGATGTCCAACACTGCTGAATCAATCTGAGATAACTCTGCTGCCACACCGGGCCACTCAACAGAAAGGAGCCTCTTTACAATACAGAAACGATCTCTTTTCAGAGCAACACGACTATAATGTGCCACAGTTTGTCAGCAGGCCAGGGGGAAGATCATGTATATATCAACCATGGTGTAGGTGGCCAGTGTTTTCCCTTGTCTTAACTGTGTATGTATGAGAACCATTGGCAAGGAGAGACGAAGTGCCCGTGTTGGTGACCACGTGTTGGTGACCGTGTGTGAGTAACCGCGTGTTGGTGACCGCATGTGAGTGACCGCGTGTGAGTAACCGCGTGTTGGTGACCGCATGTGAGCAACCGCGTGTTGGTGACCGCATGTGAGTGACCGCGTGTTGGTGACCGCGTGTGAGTGACCGCGTGTTGGTGACCGTACTCGGTCAATGAACCCGACTCTGATTCTCACCTGTAGTACTAGCAAACTCCATATTGAGGGAGCAGCTTTAAAAGGATACAGTATTTGCGACAGTTGCAGAACCAGCTTAATCAGGTTATACTTATTTAAATTATAGTGCTTTATATTGAAACCTGACCTTTTCCCAAGCAATAACTTTGGAATCAAATTTCAGCCGCCCGGGGAGCGGGAGGGACGGAGAGGTCGTATGTCTGAATGTGGATACAGGGGAAGTAGGGCAAAGGCGACTCCCCCCCTGAATGAGAGGGAAATCCCCCCCCCCCCCATATGACATGAACCCGCTGCCCTGGAGAGGATATGGCAGACTGACGGCAGAATGGATCACTACAGCCTGAGCACCCAAATGGAGGATAGCACACCGCCATTGACGTACATTACAGAGGGCCCCGAAAGGTCAGGCGTTGCGATTCCTCTGCATTAGTCACAAAAACGTTTCCGTGTGACGACGGAGCTGACATTAAGGCCCGACACGCAACTCAAGCTTGTTGTTCTCCATGGAAAAGCTGTGCAAGAATCTCCATGATCACGATCGCTCTCAAAACCGTGGTAGCAAACACTGCCCCCCCCACAACACCTCTGAGCACAGATGAAACAGAAAAACAAAGAAGTTCGAACGACCAACCTAGGGAGCGCGGTGTTAAAAGGCAGGCTTTCGTTTTCGATTGGATAGAATTAAACAGAAAACAAACAATCAAGCAACCCGGCTCTCTTCGGCCGTTTGCATATCGGTTTAGGACCCCATCAAGAGCCTGGCAGACTGGAAATTGGAAATCCTCCGCAAGACAGAAAAGGTACTCCCTCCGTTTTAAATCTTATCGATTGAGCCCCAGTGGGACTGCCCCCAGGTAAATGGCTACATAACCACATCTGACAGCCGGACCCAGATGGATTTTCCAGGCGAGACCTCACCGGGTCCATTCTAGACGAAAGAGGTTTGTCACAAAACAGATCATTTAAAGCCCAGCCAAGGGCAGATCTAGGGGACAATAACCTGTAGGTTTTTAGCAGAAAAATAATCTCCCCAGATTTGAAATGCCGTTTTGAAAAGAACACAGGATCCCCCCCCCCCCGCCCCAAGTCGTTTGGCTGTGCATCTGTGTGGGCCTTGCATGAAAAGGAGCCTTTGACATTTGCTTCTGAGCAAGCTTTAACTAGGGACCACTTCAATACCACAGGACATTAGTCACTTTCACAGGATTTAAATCACAAATCTGAAAACCAGACCGCTTCGCATATTCTTCCACCAGCCTTCATTAGCGCTGACCTGCTTTTGACCTCAGTAGCGCAAGCAGCGCTAAGCTACACCCCCAGCTGTGGCACAATTCTCCCCAGGAAATCAGGCTGGCGTCCTCCTGCGAGGGTGCAGCCTTTTCACACAGTACCATGCGACGGCACCAGTGGCCTTAACAAGCTGTAACTATGCAGTTTGGTGCTAATAGAAAATTGGTACTGATTCGGTTGGGTTCTCTGCGATCAAGGCCCCAGGCCACGCTGGAGCTCTGGGGTTGTAAGGCACCTGCCCCTCGGGTGGACACCAGTCGGTGGACACATTCACAGGGATGTTACACCTTTAATACCATTTGATGCTTTCCGTGTCTATTCGCTTAATACAGGGGGGAAATATTATAGCTGTGCTTCTCTGTGACTCTGTGACTTTCTCTTCCTGTTACCCAGTCAACGGGGGGGTGGGGACTGAGCAGGGGTTTATGACGGTTCTGTACTGACACATGCAGAGTGTGCACTGTGCGATTAGCATGGTAATTAGCTGCGGGACTGCGCCGCTAACATGTGCCGCGACCGACGCAGACGGCCTCCCAACAGCAGGTGATGCGTGTTACACCTTACTTACTTACTTACTTACTTTACATCTAATTGGATTGAGGCCAACACTAATAAAGGGCGCATTAGTGGGGTATGAAGGGGCGTGAGGGGATGTTATACACAAGGTCTAATGGCATTCCCCAGGTGTGCCATTCATGGCTACATGCATGACCATCCCGGGGCTTCATATCAAACACCACTTAAACTGGTTTGTATTTTGCCTTCAGCTTATTATGAAAAGGAAGGATCAAATTAGTCAGATTGAAAATGGGACTGGATTAAATTTCTCACAGTTTTCAAAGACAAATGTTCATCCAGACATCCATCCATCCAGACATCCATCCTTCCACCCAACCACTTATCCTGGTCAGGGATGCAGGGGCCCTGGAGCCTATCCCAGGCAGCTCCAGGCTGGGAGACACCCTAGACCATCATGTGGCGAAACGCCAAAGCATCACACTGACATATATTCACGCATCTGGAAATCCGAGTTTAAATAAAAACACAGTGTCTAAGCTTGTATTCTTCCTTGTGGAGCGGAGTAGAGGATTTTGCTTTCGACTGCATATCATAAACAGCAAAGGTATGCAGTCATGTTTCGACTGGGGGCACCAAGGCACCCGGCACCCCTGCCAGCTGTACTGCGGTTTCTCAGCCTTGTTCCGAAAGGAGCGACGCTGATTCATCTTCCACCTGAGAAATGGCAGAGTTCAGCTCAGTCTGACTCAATAATTGCACCTTTCGGAGAAGTGAAGGAAAAATCCAGAGAAATCCACAGACTTGCAAATATCAACCGCATGCAAATCGTTTATGTCAACAGTATCCCAGCCACCCCCTACCCCAGCCCCCTACCCCCACCTTGACTTTTGGAGACATCTCTGTGGTCATGTGCTGGCCATCCGTTTGCCGCTTCCCTGCAAATTACAGGGACTGTCCTCTGCATCTCAAGCGAGCAGTCGAGTGGAGTGGGATGTTGCTATGGCTACCTGTCAAATTTCATTTCGAACGATGCCGATAGATCCAGGGATGTATCCTTTGTGGCTGAAAAATGGCCGCCATTACAAGTATATACATGATGAGGCAATGTCTTTAAAGAGGTCCCCTTTATCCACAGCCCAGTCATGGACATCCACCTCCTCAACTTCACAGCTCTATATTGTGAGCTGGCTCTCGTTAAATAGCGGTTAGTGATAGCATGCCTTTCGTCTTAGTTTACAACTTCCGTGAGTCTTCACAGACGCGGACCAATTGTTTTTGATGTTTCTCAGGCCTCACATCTGTATTGTACACTGTGTACCTCGAAACTGATTTGACCTATATTTGGCATCGTGCAGCTCACCGCTCCATAGGAATTATTTAGAATAGCTACATGCGGCTTGACGGAGCTTCTAATTTATCCACCTGATGGTGTTTATTATGGATCTGCTTAGCATGTGCCCTTGTCCAAAGCAACTCAGTTTGCCCTCATTACACATACAAAATGTGATGGGAGCTCACAGCCAGCTAACTAGCCGTCCGCAGTTATGTCACGGTGGCTAGCCAAATGCTATTTGCAGTGACCATCACTGGCCCTGTTACTCATAATGCACTCTTGGACACAAAGAACTTTTGAATTTAGCTAGCCGCAGACAAAACGGCAAACCTCATGTACAAATGAAGCAGGACGACTTAACAAACAGCTCTATAGACGCACATGTGCAGTGTTTTTAAACACGCGGGAAGATGGCTAGCATGGACAATAACAATGCGGGCTGTTTGTGGCCGTCGTTGGGGAAAGCTGAGATCGGATGACAGCCGGAAGGCCTCCCAGGTCTCCTCACCTGATCCTGGGCTCCTTGACGGTGTCTTTCTCCGTCTGAATCTGGCCTCGTATCGCTCCTATGCTCATCCGACTCTGGTGTGTGCCCACCATCGACAGCCGGGGGGCGTGCTGTTTGCCGGGGGGGCACGATGGTGATGGCGGGGCACCTGCACACAGGAGATAGGCGTGGTCATCATATACATGCACTGCACACCATGCGCATTATATCGGGCGTGTAACTGTCCATCAATGCATCCATCTCACATACCAGGGGTCACGAGGAGCCTGGAGTCTATCCCGAAAAGCGAAAGGCTTCTCGGGGCACCTGGGACGGGATGCCAGTCCATCACACAGAACACATACACGCACTGGGCAAATCAGAGATGTCAATTGCAAAAGAGCAGATTTCCAAAATTGAAAATGAGACAGCCAATGACCTAAAATTAGCCATCCCCATCATACAACAGAAGTACTGAGACACACTTCTTAATCATTGAATTCAGGCGTTTTATTCAAATCCATTGTCAAAGGCATATAAAATCAAGCACCTAACCATGCAGTTAGGTTTACAAACATTTGTGAAAAAATGGGCCTTTCTGAAGAGCTCAGTGAATTTTGAGCATGGTGCTGTCATAGGATGCCACCTTCTTCCCCTGCTAGATATTTCACTGTCAACTGTAAGTGGTATTATAGCAAAGTGGAATTTATGAGCAACAGAGACTCAGCCACAAAGTGGTAGATCATGTAAAGTAACAGTGCGGGGTCACCGAGTACTGAGGTATATAGTGCATAAAAGTCACCAGCTCTCTTGGATTGACAACGGCAGAGTTCCAAACTTCTTCTGACATTAACCCCAGCAGAAAAATTGTACACCAGGAGCTTCATGGAATGGGCTTCCATGGCCGAGCAGCTGCATGCAAACCTCACATCACGAAGTGCAATGCCAAGTGTTGGATGCAGTGGTGTAAAGCACACCACCAGTGGATTCTGGAGCAGTGGAAACATGTTCTGTGGAGTGACGAATCACACTTCTCTGTCTGGCAGTCTGGTGGACGAGTCTGGGTTTGGCGGATGCCAGGAGAAAGCTACCTGCCTGACTGCATTGTGCCAACTGGGGGGTTGTTTTTCAGGGGTTGGGCTTGGCCCCTTAGTTCCAGTGAAGGGAACTCTTAATGCTTCAGCATACCAAGAAATTATGGACAATTTCATGCTCCCAACTTTGTGGGAATAGTTTGGGGATGATCCTTTTCTGTTCCAGCATGACTGTGCCCCAGTATACAAAGTGAGGTCCATAAAGACATGGTTGGGTGAATTTGGTGTCGAAGAATGTGAGCCAGGCCTTCACATCCAACTTCAGACCTCACAAATGTTCTTCTAGAATAATGGGCAAAAATTCCCAGAGACTCACTCCAAAACCTTGTGGAAAGCCTTCCCAGAAGAGTGGCAGCTATTATACTGCAGCTGCAAAGGGTGGACCAGCTCTGTATTGATGGCTAAGGATTTAGAAAAGGAAGTTGTAAAAGTTAATGTAGGTGTATGGGCCAGCTGACCAAAAACTTAAGTAAACAGAAATTTTCTCAAACACACTTCATGTGGGACTGAGTGAGCTTTGGAAATGTGCTCTTTAATTTCTCTAACCACACACCTTCTGGACTGTCATGGGAACCCAGAGCACCCACAGAAACCCACGCACACACCGGGCCCCTCACCTCCCAAGCACTAGAAACTGTTTCCATGATGTTAACAGAACCACCAGTATGCTGTTTCTATTCGCTTATTTTTAAGCTACATTTATAACTGAGCCGTCTCACCCCCTAAAGCACCCCCTGCAATGGGGCACCAACAGAGCTTTGGCCTGGTCAGCCCCCTGCGCCGAAGGCAGCTCTGCGTGGCGCTGAATCATTAACTTTTGTGCACAAAGGAAAACAAAAATGAAATTCTCCAGAATCTCCAGAAAATCGTATATATTTTTTTCTTTTTTTATAAATGTACCTCAACAGGCAATTAATTAATTTCTAGAACAGATGTTTAAAAATACTCCCATTAATGGCTTCCTCATTTGGGCTCGCTCCTTCCTGTAATTCAGTTGAAATATGGCGGCTTGATGAAGCTCACAGAATTAGAATGCATTATTGTAGCGGCCTATAATTGTAGAATTCTGGTAATTTCCTTCCAATGATGTTGAGATGTGAAATTAAATATCTTCCTCACAGCTATCTTGTCTCTGGGATTGATGCATCTATAGTCTGAGGTAGAAGATTTATGGATCTCAGCAAGATCTCTGAGACCTCGGAGCAAGTAACAAAATTCAGCAGTAAGGTCTTGACCCCGTTAGGGCCTCAAAGTACAATTTGCGTTCAGTCAAGATGTTTCTGTTTGCCAAAACCATCTTTTGAAAGCTTATGTATAGCATGGGTACTATGCTGGCTCATTGGGCTGCACTGTTGCTTTGGAAATTCAAACCAATGCCTCCAGGAGAGACTATAAGCTGAATGTGATGCCTTAGATGCTATAAAAAAAGTGCGGTGGAGGGTCCCACATTTGGGTAATTCACAGCAGTCAGCAAGATAGCAATGTAATGGCTGAGCCTCGGTATGGGGGAACCACCATTATGATGATGGTATCTCTCATGCTAGGTATATCGAGAACGTGTCGTTAGGCAAAAGGATGCCTTCCTCTCATTGGTGCATATTTGCATTCCCTGCAAGGATACTGGCATCCTGTCCAAGGAGTCAGCTGCCTCATTTCCTGTTCTTCCTAGGATAGGCTCCAGGCAATCCTCTACTGGACAATGCATGATTTAATAAAACACACATTTACTCATGCTTCTGACAGACCAGGGAATTTAGTTACAATTTATGTGCATGCCCCAGGATTTAAACCAACAACCTTTGCATTGTACATAGTACAATGCTCTATTGTTATGCTGCAGGACTAACATAAAAAAAATGTCAGATGCTGTTAGTTCTTCTACAGAACCAGGGTCACCAAAAAACTGTAAGTGTACAGTCAATTCCAGCCCTGTTCTTAGATTTTCATAAATGTTGGTATGGTATGTCTAAATATATACGATCGGTTTTCTGTCTCTGAAAAGGATCGACCACATAGCTAAAAAACGGAAACGAGAATCCGTCACGCACAGCGCTGCCCCCGTGACCACGAAGACCTCTCCTGTCTTCTCGTAGATTCGCAATTTTATACTTCAGTAAGCATGCTGATGAATACAGTTCGGCAGGTCGCCCGGGCAATTGCGACGGCGGGCTAAGGGACAGAGCGGCAGTACGATCACGTGACAGGGCCTCCATTCGGGCCGGCTCGGTCGTAACGCGCCCCCCCCCATCCATTACAAGGCGAACAAGCTTTCATTAGTTAAAAGTATAATCCCCTCGTCGCGTTGGGAATGGACAGTGGAGGAGTGGATCAGGAGATCTGGAGCTTAGCGCCACCCTGAGGGGCTGGGGGGGCTGGGGCTGGGGGGGGGGCGGGAGGGGGAGCAGATGTGCCGCTGCTCGCCTCGATTATAATTCCACTTCCCATCTCCAGCGCCTGGCCACAGCATTCCGGCAGAGGTCAGAGAGATGAAATCGCTCGCTCAAGGTCCGGGGGCAAAATGGACAGCCACAACGAGCCCCGCGCCCTCAGGAAATATGGGCTGGGGGCAGAAACAGAGCCCCACGCATCGGCGTCGAGCCGCGCGCACCGGCCAACCGGACCATTCGCCACAGCCGACCGCGACTCGTTCCCATGGCGATCTCGAAAGAAAAAACACAGTACGCGGTGGATAGCAAGTAGCAGCTTGATTTTTCCATTTGTCATTCCGACATTTTGAATCAAAGACACTGAGCCGTCTTTTCACACCCCGTGAATGCTGACACAAGGCTATTTTCATTTTCGAAGACGTGTCTCTTTATAGAATACGGTCGATGTGAGTAAGGGTAGTGTGGATATCCAGTGGATTTCTGCATGAGGGCTGCATCTGGCAGATTTGGGGCTGTAAGTAACGACTCTGCTCCCAGCTAATGTGCGCGGTAATCTCCAAAGAGCTGGAAATGTCTGCGGGAGCCATAAAACCTCACACACGCACTAACCTCTGTCCACCCACAATGAGGGACACAGCAGTGAATCACGGCTGCACGCTACAGACTGGAAATGAGAAAGTGTACACTACAGTCTTCCCCAGTACCAGCCGTTTGTCCCTCTCCTGTCCTCTCCCTCTCTCCCTCTCTCTCTCTCTCTCTCTCTCTCTCTTCCTTTCTCAAATACCCATATGTACCTCAGCAAGACTTCATCTGTTGCCTCATGATGCCCCGGATATTTGCACAATCTCTCTCTCCCCCTCCCCACCCCAATCCAGGGATGCAGTCGGCCACTCAAAGCGATAAAGCCGCAATAAAGAAGAATGTCACGCCTGCCAAAATCCACGTAAGCAGCCCGGACACAGATTCCACGCTGAGACCCTTGACGGTTCCCTCTGTATGGAAACAAACAATCTAAGACTCAAGGCTTCAAGAGCTTTATTGTCATTCATACAAGTGCAAGTGCAATAAAATACTGGCTTGTCCGCTTCCCTTCTGCCTCCAACAGCATACAATATATGCAATATGCCAGCACTGTACAATGTCCATACAGTAGCATACTATTAGGAGAACAAAGTGCTGATATTTACATTAGCAGTGATTAATTACCAGAGGGAATAAGTGATCTAATCCCGGAGCAGAAAGGCATGCGTGGGACTCGAGGCTGGGCGAGTCGAGGCGAGTCATTCAGGGGGAATTGGATCTGACCGCGGCCGGGGCACGCCTGGCGAGGACGTGCTCGTTGACATTCCTCCCGTTGCTATGGAGAAATAAAAGGACGGCCACCCGCCGAGCGGCCCTTTGATGGACACGAGACACGAGGAGATGAATGCAGGAGGAGTCATTAGGGGCACCTTAAGGCGAAGTTAGCGCGTTCTTTACCAAGCGCGTGCACCGGTATGTAAATAGCGCGTAATGTCAAGGTGAAGTCAAGGAAACCGCGGGCAAAATGGAGCGTAAACACCATTAAAAGCTCTGACGAGCACTCGCCTACGGTGTGCTACGGAACGGCACAGTTTGACGCGAAACAAAGAAATGCTAATGCGCATACCGCAGAATGGACGTTGTTATAGTAACAGCCCAACGCTGCCTCTGAACAGCGGCCTCTCCCCCTGCCCATTAACTTAGCTACGATCGTGCCTCGCCTCGGCCGGCGGGAATCCCAGCACCTGGGGCAGGATGAGCCGGAAGAGAGAGGGACGCGCTTCCCAACTCCATGATCGATACGTCACCCGGAGTGTGAGGGTGTGAGGGGGGATGTTGGAGGCGATTAACAGGGAGCCATGTTAAACGTAGCAGGTCTGAGCAGAAAGATCTCCACTGGGTACGCAAAGCTCATCCATCCATCCGTCCATCCATCCATCCATCCATCCATCCACCTATCCATTCATTTTCATTTCACTTTATTTTTATATAGCACCTTTCACAAGAAATGTCCCAAGGCTCTTGACATGCTTGTGTGGCTATCCATTATTACATCGTTTATATAAAATGGTGCATGAATGAGGAAGTAGGGAATGGCTAAAGACAAAGGAGGAGAGGAACCAAAAGAATTGTCATCTACTAAGTGTCTGAAATCATTTGAAGACATTCTGTACCTGTGTCTCTTGCTATGTACGATTAAAGCTGGTTAACGTCTTCAGGACTATAATCAAGAAAACAACAGCACAACACTGCTTTTGCATAACCCACAAGCCTCCTAGAAAAACCATTGTGAAAGGTGAAAGTGATTCATTGTCATTGCTGACACACCACAGAACACAACGAAATGTGTCCTCCACACTGAACCCATATGTGACACCACAAGATAGTGAGTAGCTAACTGAGTGCCCAGGGAGCAGTGTTTTGGGGCAGAACCTTGCTCAGAAGACCTCATTGGTACTTTGCTGGTCAGGGATTCAAACCAACAACCATTCAGTCATAAGTGCACTTCCTTAACCATAAGGCAGCCACTATCTAGCTCCTAAAGTAGTGAATAAAAGTTCCCTTTCCTACAGCAATATGTTCCTTCAGATCCTCAGTTGCTGTTTTATAGACAACTATTTGCAATGGTATCTAATCGTACAGAGAAGGTGAGAGGATAACTCTGCTTAGCACCTTTGGCAATAATCTTAACAGATCGTCTGAAAAGTCCTGCAATATACTAAAATGTTGAAATTCTTCCATAAAGCCAAATGTGTCCCCAAAATATAAATGGAGCGGAAAGGTTGCTGAATGAATGGAACTTCAAAGACACACTCAAAGATAACTATTCACTCTGAAGTGTGTCATCTAAACATACAGTAACAACATCAGTGTACAAATATGAGTCCAAAACCAGAAACATACATCCGCATACAGGACACCATATCTGGCTTAAACGGAGGTCCCCCTCGCTATCTTTCGCAGATCATGAGCATTTTCCGTTAATCTGCTCGCAATCTCGTTGCTGACATGCCACAATTGACTGATCGACAAATTGGGCAGCTCAGGTTTACAGAATTAAATCCTCCAGTTTTCATTTTTATATGTGGTGACTGGGAGGAATGGTAACTGGGGTGGCCACATATTTATTAGGAGGACCATGGCCTCCACTGCCCACCCCTTAGATCCGCCCTTGGTGTCTACCAGTGGCTGACATGTGCCCTCTAGAGGCTGGGAGGACACACTGAGCATTGCGGCCATCTGGCCACCTACTCACTTTCAGACGGCTCAGCGGAAGCCGGCCCTCCTACACATGCTGGGGGAAGGCCTCACTGGCCCCAGAAGCTCCTTCAGAGGGAAGAGCATTTGCTGCATGATCCCCCTCCCTCCCATCTCACTCAGCCGCTCTGTCCCCAGGCTGCCACAGAAACAGGCAGCCTCCTATGCTCAAGTCAACAAGGTGATCCACATTCCACTCACCAGACGGAGAATGTTCCAGGTGCTTGTGTTCCGCAGAACAGCACTGTATTTTTCCATTTTTATCCACTGGCTGAGGATTTCCCCGGGATGCCCCGCACCTGATCCTCCGATACACTCTCTGAGATTTCCCTCACAGCCAAAAGACTGCCCTGAAGACCAGAGAAGAACCTCCTGCTGACGACGCACATCTCTGTCTGCCTTCTCCCTGCAAGTGGCAGGCAGGTTAGTAGAAGGACACTCAAGGTCATAAAAGGTCTCGATGCAGACAGAACCTCCATCAGCTCTGTCAATGACACCCCCTTCTTGCCTCTCACCAACGAACAAACACACTGTTTACACAAGCCTTTAAAAATCATAATCAGGCCACGACAGCATTGAAATTATCAACACTGGGAGCTGCACACTTTCTAATGGTCCTCATCTTGTTTTCAGCCTCTGGTGAGGATCTCTAGGTGGTTAATTAAACTGCACTTAATCACAAACCTTTCACCAAATCCAGCTCCTACTCATTTAAGTGCAAATATTATGTTCCCTGGCTTATGAGCTCCTTGGAGATAGTTAACCTCCCAGGTGAAACAGCTGATATTTAGCCATCTCTCCCTGGAGATCCCCTGTAGCATCTCTGTACACAAGCTAAGCTCAATATTCCAGACCCTTAATCACAGGATGGTGACATGAAAGCAGCTTCCTGCTCACAATGTGTTGCCATTTAAAAACTACATCCCAAAAAGCCAAAATCTAGTTGAAACTAGACTTTGGAGCTTTGCCAAACACAGCTGGAATACTGACCAATCGTGCGTTCAGGGACAGCCTGTCCACGTGACGTTTTTCCTCGACGTTGACGGAAACTCAGATGTAACCGTCATCCGACATCCTTCTCGCTCTTGATGCAGAAATTTTTAATTAGTCAATTAGCATTTCTCTTCAACATCAATATTTAATATTTTTACTATGTAGCTCCATAGCATTGGATGGAGAAAAGCAGCTTCATTTATTACTGTATATTCTTCTTGGATTGTTGCCACGGTGAGAAAGGTTATCCCTTCCTGACAAAAGCATGAGCCACAATGAGTAGTCATACCCGGCATTACAAGTCACCACTGCCAAAATAGACCTGGAAAGAGGAATGATGAAAGCTGTTAGAAGCCTAGCCACTCGTAAACACCAGTGACAATGATGTAGGAAAAACCTGCCGTTATGCACGCAACTTTATCGTAATCCTCATCAATTAATAATTAAAGGCTGTAATCTCCTAGCCATTCTACCTTTGCTTTGACGCACAAGAATTTGAATGACGTGAAAAATGTGGACATATCAAATGACAAAATAATAGTATTAAGTCATACTGTTGATTAAACAGTATGCCATGAGCTAGTATTATTATGACTTGTTTGTAAGTCTGACGAGAATGTAGCATTCAACAATGACTAACTGACACAGATGGTGCAGTCGCCGTCCTGTAATAGCTGGTGGTTGTCTGTCTAGACACTGGATGCTATGTCTCAAATGATATATATCCTCCAGCGAATGAATTCACTCAACTTTGTGTCTTTGGCCTCAGAAAATGAAGAAGGCTGTCCAGAAGAAAATTGTTCTTTCGTTTGTCAAATCTGCCACAAATCTCTCTTAACCAATGAACAAATTCTGAGCCATCATTTCACTTGTGTGGACATCCTCCTATGTTAATATTAATGATGGGAAGCTAGTTGTTAAATTACTTTACTGGAATCTTTTCTGTCACACACAACACACCGCAGTGTTGTGTGAACCAGAGTGTAACTTTGAATCCAGAAGCTGCCGTTACGTGATTTATCATTTGAAAAATCATTCAACAATAATAAAAGTCGACATCCTACCAACCAACTTGCCAGTAGGAAGTGTTACAAATTCTTTTTTTTTTCGATAACTATACGTAAACAGCCTTAAAGATACTTGTTATTGCTACTCGTCGCTATCGTACCATGGACACCTTATGCGGTTCCCCTGTCTTTGTCATTCTATGTGCAGAAACTTTGTGATTTGATGCTATACATCAAATGAATATTCTGATCTTGCTTTGTGGGAAGAAAATGATGCATCTACTAAGGGAGGCTTTAGAGGGAAACCACAACCAACAGTAGGCCCTCAAAACACCATCACCATACAATCTGCCCATTTTCTGCACCTGTTCATCCCACTCAGGGATGCGGGGGGGCCCGGAAACCTGTCCTGAGTGCAAGGCAGGGAAAAACCCAGTATGGGGTACCAGTCCATCGCAGGGCACACACACACCAGTCACTCGCCCATGCACACCTATGGGCAATCTGGTAACTCCAATTAACCTCAGCATGTTTTTGGAGCCGGATACCTGGAGGAAACCCCATGACGACCTGAAATCATGGTCTCCAGAAGTGTAAAGCAACGGTACTGACCACTATGCCTCTGTGCCGCCCCTGTCATCAAAAACACTTTTTACATATATCATTCAGAGCCATTATTATTTGTTGAAATGCCAATTGAAAATGCTGTCTCTTAGGAATTCATCAGACCCACTTAAAAAACACAAACACGTAAGCAGATTTTTGCAGCATAGATTAGGCTTGCCTGATGCTTACGATCAGCAGACTTCCCTAGGAGTGAAAAATAATTATTGTTTCCTGCTTTTCGCGCCTTTCATACTCGAAAAGTGTATGAAAGGTAATGTGAGTCTTGAATTAATTATCAGCCACATTAAGAAATGATTTCTTGCCGTCCCCTGCACAGAAATAGCTGCCTAATTGAAAAGATAATTGACTCTTTGTTCAATCATGGTCCCCATCGTTCAATGACATTCCTTTACAGCGTATGCTAAACACCGGCCCCAGAATTAGAACTATTCAGCAATTTGTCATAAAATTAATTATTTTATTCCCTACGACAGGAAAAAAAAGGAACAAGAGAGATAGGGTATCATTCAGCTTGCCTGAGGGAGTTTGATCTTCACTCACAGAGAAAACAGAAACATTCTGGGTCGCTGACCATGATTGTGGCTTCAAATATCCCCCAGCATATGGAAATAGGGAGATGCTTCATCTTGTTAGCATGGAGGCTAAATAACTGCTTTTGATGACACTGTGTTAACGTTGGTGTTAAACACATGCCTTCAGAGAATTTACTGTTATGTAATTGAGGTGGATCTTCTAAAAGACAAACAGAATAAACAGTACCAGTTCTAAAACGGTACTTTAAATATTGCAAACTGAAAGGAAGACATTAAAGACTCTTCAGAACCCAGAAATTACATAATAGTGAAGCATCAAACTGTTAGGAAACTATAGTGAATTCCATTTGAAAATTGGTTCCTAAAGTTACTTACTACTTAAGTTTACTTAACTTTACTTACTAAATGCATAAGGAAAATTAGTGGGCACTATTCAAACTGTACTGCCAGTACATTACATTGTACATTACATTACAACCCGAGTCCCCATAATCAACAGAAATCAGCATAAGGTTTAAATGCACTAGGAATTGTAAATGAGAAATGTGTTGTTTTTCTCGGCAAACCGGAACATGAGCAAGACTTTAGTCATTTGAAACATTTTCCAGCCACTGATGTTGAATCTAAAATTTGAAATAATAAACGGCATTTCTGACACACTGCTATCGCATTTGGTATCGTCCAATCAGTGGCGATCGAGGTGCATGTGGCACCCAGGTAAGTTTCACCCTGTGCTGGGGAGGGGCTTTGGTAAGGCGGCACCCCCAGAGCATTCTGTAAATCAGCGATTCTCACACTGGTGCTCAGGGATTCCCAGAAAGTCCACCAGCAGAAAATGTGGATTGTCTTGCCAGGAGCTGCAAGGAAGCCAAAATGTGGAGCGTCTGGGGGTCACTGTAAATGATGCCGCCCTGGGCAATTGCCCGTCTTGTCCATGCTAGTATCCAGCACTGGGTACAATGGCCGAAAATAAATAACGAAGACAGTCAGGTTTAAGCAGGGAACTAAATTAAGCCATTTGTCCTCCACTTGACCACTCATAACGCGCCTAATGACACCGACTTGGCACAGGCCCAGGCTGTTCCTGCCTCCACTCTACTTATGTGCTGATGTGACCAGAGACGGCGTCAACTGCTCGTTTTAATACAACAAATTGTCCAAAGGCGAGTTTAATCCCGCATGTGTGTGGACATCTGCTCTGCCCACCGTGTAAATGAAGTGTAAGCAGGAGGGATAAAAAAACTTACGGCCGGTTTCATGATTTTATCACACAGTGACAACAGTGTGATCAATTCTGATTGAAGACAAGCCCAAATGGAGGCGTCACGGTTCATCTTCCCACAATACACCAGAGACAGGTGGTCATTCGCTATCAATGTTCATGGAATTCAAAAGGGTACATTTTAGTTTATCAGTGCAGACATTACAGAACAGAAAAACATAATAAATAAATAAACAACTGCATGTCATTCTTTGCAAAAACTGTGATGATAATTTGGCTTCTATGTTTATAACCTATGGGAGGAATTTTCTGCAAAAATGAAAATTAAAAAATGACTATTACAGTGATAAAATGAAAATACAATCCCCGCTTTACCATTTAGTTTTCAAACAATCCTGAAAGAATCCTGACAAAATGAAAATGGAAATGCAAATACATGTTAATTGGTGCGGGAAGTGGGCCGAACTATGGATCAGAGAGTCTTTCTCAACCCGTGACCACACGGGCACAGGTATTTTATTTTATTTATTAAAAGAAATCTCCATCGACGATAAAACACAATATCAAGAGCATGCCAAATCAAGAGGCCACATTATAACTAACGGGAAAGCCTTGTTGGCCCATCAGAAGACTTATTAAAACAACTAATGCAAACAGCGTTCAGCGCACACTGTGACTTCCGAGTAGAGAAAGGGATACACTCTGACGTCAAACAGAGTAGATACAAGCGCACACTCTGACGTAACAAGTCAAAACCAAAAATTTTCCCTGTCTACACGTGGGCAGTTTCGGAAAATCTTCACCCTGGATGGAGTTTTACAAACGCCAGAGCTGTCAACTTTGGCCAGCTGTCTGGCATGAGATTTTCAATTCGAGATAAGTCTGCACACTCATTAACATGTATGTAACATGTATGTAACAGTCTTATTACCTTGTAAACAGCCTGGGGCAATTGCAGACTACCCCAGCGCTTTTGATGCAGCTGATTTGAAGTTAATAATGGAATAATATAAATCTGCCGTGAGATTTCTTGCATGAGTGTCGTGTCAGATGCGTGCCAGCCCTGTGCACACACTGAACTGAATAAGAAGCCACATTTCCAAATGTGTCATATTCATCTTGGGCCAGGCAAATACGACATGCATATAGTAGTAGCAGGTTTTATAGGCTAGCTAGCTGGGAACATGGCAGTCTGGGCCAGGCTAATTTCAGTGAGTCCTTACAATAGTATACTTGCATAAATATGTCTGCTGCAGCTTACAAATGTTATTCATAAGTTATTTTGTATTTTCAAAATGTCTTATCTATAAAGAGTGCAGCGTGTGCGGCAGCGAGCGCTCCCCTCTAGTGAAGCTGCGAATAAGAAGCTAGCTTAAGCTGCGAAGTAAGACTGTATGAACCAGAAGCTAAACGAATCGGGAGTTGCAAATAAATAACTAGCTTAAGCCGTGTGTGACTGTGCCATTAGTTTGGACGATCGTGTGCCAGAAGCACAAGGAGAAGGGGATCGGCGAGCGCGCTGAGGCCGAGAAGCGCCGGTCCGTGGCCACGCCCACTTACCGCTCCAATTAATATATATTTGCATGTTGTGAACCTGAAAATGAAAAAGCAAACTGGAAAATGAAAACGAAAAGTAGGAAATGAAAAGTCAAATTGGAAAATGAAAAGTTAAAAGTTTTGTAATTTCATCTTTTCATTTTTCGCAAATGACTCAGGCATTAAAATGCAAATGTGTTATTTCGTTGTATTTTTCATTTTGGCAGGATTTTTGCGCATAGATTTTGAATACTAGATGGCAAAGTGGAGATTGTATTTTCATTTTATCGTTATTTTAATTTACATTTTTTTGCAGAAAATGCCTTCCATAGTAACCAATGTGTGGTTTAAGTGCAGAGAACCTATTGTGTGTTTTAATTGATGCCATATTTATTGGCCCCTGCAAACTTCTACTTGATGGATAAACTGATATTTACTAACTGAAGATGTAACAGTACAAATTGAAATATTTTCTGTGATTAATGTGAAAATTTCATGTTACTCGACAATGGATTCATAACTGACGATGTATTAAAAATAGAAACGTTGACTTGCTTTTGCTAGAAGTAGGATACAAACTTGCTTTGTCTGCCTTTTTAACATATAAAGAAATACATTGTCTACAGACATCCTACCTTAGGCGTACTGACTTCAGGAAGGTGGCCAAGGAACACGGGGGTGGGCTGGGGGAGGGGGTGCTTGGGCGGTGTTACTGTAATACAGTAGGCCTAATTCTATCGGGAAGAACCAAAACAGTTGCATTTTAAAATGCCGATAAAAACCCATGTACCCCAGTATAATGTCACACAATGACGCTACGGATATGATAATTAGCGCATGCCGTCATCTAGCGACATTTAGCGACTTTTCAAGCAGGCTGTAGCTACACTGCTCCTGTCAATTAACGAGGGACTCCCGACATTTTCGGGAGAGGTGGGATGTCTGTATATAACATAACCTATAACATTTCTTTATTAATAATAAAAAAAACTATTGTAATGCATTGGGCCATTTTTGAGCAATATAAAAGATAATGCCATTTTTAAATCGTAAATTTTTGCATTTTTTTCCAGTTCATAGTGGATGACAAGACCATCAAATTAAGGCTAAAAGCTTAATTCTGCCAGAAGGGCTTACATCATTCCACTATTAACATATCAGGTTACCGCTAAATCATGAAGCCCCGGCTACTGCCGAAGGTAAACACCTTCATTACATACACAACGGGTAGGCGCTTTGGCCTGTGTCGAACACACACACACACACATTGGAGCACGTCTAGGATATGAATCTGAAATAATGATTTAGTTTAGTAACGCTTGTTAACTGTGGATAATTTGGGAGCTCATACTCAGTAGCTCCTGCATTGCTATTTCAGCCAAATACAAAGCACGTAATTTATATGGCGAAAGAGCGCCCTCTGCTGGTCAAGCTGTAACTACCGAATTCAATGTGTTTTTTATGAAAGAGAGCCCTCTGCTGGTCAAGCTGTAACTACCGACTTCAATGTGTGTTTTATGAAAGAGAGCCCTCTGCTGGTC
>JAODKN010000037.1:8620481-8638796 GCA_026774425.1 Petrocephalus zakoni
CTCTGCGCTACAAACGGGTACACTACCTGATCACCTCTTACTTATCACTTATACCTCTGCGCTACAAACGGGTACACAACCTGATCACCTCTTACTTATCACTTATACCTCTGCGCTACAAACGCGTACACTACCTGATCACCTCTTACTTATCACTTATACCTCTGCGTTCCATCCTCACAACATTTGTCAAGACAATTGCTATATAATAACTTCCGCAATTAACCCAAATCAAATTTGCGCGGTTGATTAACTCCAAAACTTAAACCTCCTTAAAACATAACCCAAGTTAGTCGACCCTAGCACAATAATGAATTGAATTAATCTGCTCTCTAACGCCGGAGTTGTGGTTTGCATGTAATGTTCTGTTTTGGCAGCCCTTTCCGTCTGGTGACACAGAGCTACCGTACCAACGACAAGAAGCCTGGGCCACCTAATGCGAGCCAGCCAGTCACGCAAATGGCATTATTAGCCGTAGTTAGTCTAATTAAGTGAGCAAACACAGAAGCTTTTCGATTCCTTCAAGAAAATGCTTACTTGTTCAGGATACGACAAATTATATTTGTTAGGCTGGAAAGAATTTCAGCTTAATGTTAATTGCACTGCAGCCTAATTAAAACAAATCAACCAAAGCGCAATCAATTATGGCCTATTACAAGACTACTAATAACAAGTGGCATGTTCAGGAATGTCAGAGGGCATATTCATTAATTTAATGGAACAATAATTAAGTTGCAGTGACGTTTCAAGACGTTATGAATGGATCATAAGAGGATGCAATGTGCCCTAATTCATGTCCCATTGGCGTGCTCTTTCTTCGTAGAATACCACATAATACTGATAGTGCTCAAATGACGATTAGTGGTTTATTATAACGGTTGGTGGTTTATTACGTACCTACGCAGAATCTCAGCAAATAACGCACTGAAAAGCTGCATTGAAATGTCTCAGCACTTACCTTCCCCGCTGATGACAGGCAGCCTTTGAGGCTCCCTGCTGACCTCGCAAAGCGCACTGCTAATGACTGCAGCCCGGCTTCGCCTTGCATCCAGCACGATTCCATTCGCAGGCTCCACTTTGACCGAGACCGTCGCGGTTTTCCGTCTGCCGAACGTGGACGAGAGGGAACCCATTCGGAAAGCGCCGAAACACGGGAGAGTCGCAGCTCTGAGCCAAGACACACAGCAAACGCATCCAGGTGGGAAGCTTGCCGGCAACCTCTCTTAAATTATGGGATGAATACAATATATCCACCCGGCATCTGCATCTGAGCCGGCGATTGTCACTTCAGTCCCAAAACGGAATCTGCAACTTAGAAGCTTCCCCTAGATTAAGCGTCACTGTTATTTCAGAATTGGGCTCGCTGCTGCAATTAGCATTTTATTCAAGGGACAGTTGTGCATTTTTAGCTATCCTCGGCAAACCATGGACGCTGATACGTATTCCAGACATTAATTTTTCTGTTCACATGCCAGAAAACAGGAGGTTTTATTAAATGTGGCACATTAGTTAGCTCATTGGGATAGGCTGCATTGGCCTATTTATTACAGGTAAACTTTCTTCCATCGGCCGGATTTCAAATAGGTTTAGTGTTAGTTCCCATCTGAGAGGCTTATCCTCAGTGGCACAACAAATCAAACAAAAAGTTACCACTAAATGAACATGCAGAAATGTAATGCTTAGACAGATAGCCCGGGACATCTAAAAAGAAATGACTTTATTTTAAAATTAGTTAGAATAACTCATACATTTTTAATTATCTTCTGTTAGCAATGATTAGCACAATCATATATAATTAATTTGCATAAAATAAATGATTAATTATTATATACAAATACGTCTGCAGGAGACTGAAAATTCATGAATCATATTTTATTTCAATAACAGCAGATGAACAGTATTCAAGAATCTAACCCTAAACTAACTGGTCCTGGGGGACAGGGGTGCTGCTATAGATTTTGGGCCCCATGAAAGTATATCAAATTGGGCCGCTAACTCAGACCAATCCAATAATGTTCTTGTAATCAAACTTTCCCCCCTTTATCGTTCGTCTGCTGGAGGAAGGAAATGCAGTGCTTACATCATTGCATTCAGAAGCTCAATTACTGATGAAGACAAACATTTCTGGTATAGCCATTTTGGGTTAAATGAGGGGTTCCTTCTGCAGGGGTAATTCTGAGGTCACATACTGTTGGTATGCAACTGCAGTAAGAAACTACATAATAGTTCCATTACAGCTTTCATTTTAAATGCCAACAAGTGCGGCATTAAAACAAATTGAGAAAACTCTTAAGTGCACTTGCAGTGTGCACCTAACCAATGCTTGGCGCCCTCTATAGGATAATAATGTTAAAACATCACAGCATGCTAGCTTCAACAATCAAATCACCTGTTTGACTGAGTGTTTTTTTCCCCTCGATATTTAGGTCTTTAGGTGTCATTAACACATATTAAAGCAGCAATGATTTTTGTATTTCCTACACATACACAGAGTACTTTTTACATTTTCGAGGTACAATACTTCACCATTTACATTTAGAGAGATAGATAGATAGATAGATAGATGTGTTAAAAAAAAGGTGACATGGCGATGGAATAGGCTGTATTGTGTTGGTGTTTGTGGCAAATATTGAAGAACACTGTAATTTCAACAAAACTGCAAACTGAGTCGGTCTGCCATCTAGCATGGCTAGCGTTAGCTGGCTAACATTAACATAAGTTCATAACACAACTTCACAGTATGTGAGTGCCAGCACATTGATTACATAGCTACCCAAGCAGACATCTGAGTGATATATTTTGACCGTTTTAGGCAAATGCAGCATATGTCTGTGGGACAACCACACATACTGAAACACTGAAACAATTCAGTTGTATTAATGTCACAACGTAACAATTCATCAGTGATTTGTAGTGTTATCGGTAGAAAATGGGATGGGGAGGGGATTAAGAGACGTGATCTGTTAGAGGAAGCTCACTCAATGGCCAGATTACCCTGGGAATGATGAGGGATGGGGAGGGGATTAAGAGAGACACTATTTGATGAAGGAAGCTTGCTCATTGGCCAGATTACCCTTACTGCAAGTTTAACAACGTGCTATTCACAGTGAATGTAGGCACATTATTGGTTGACTGAATAATTAATTTATGCGTGACATTTTTACAAAATATTGGATAGGCACTGCCTAATTTAACTGGCACAACGCCACTGTAAAATACAATGCAACAAAAATAATACAATGCAAAGTAATAAGAACATTGTTCCACTGTTTGTGCACTGCTGTGCTATTATATGTCTACACAAACCATTTTAAATGCAGTAACCTTTTCTGCATTTACAGTTTGACAGAGTGACAGATTATCTTGGCCTTTATGTACAAATCACAACCAATGACATGTAAAAGTAAAAAGGCAACAAAAGTGAAAATGGATAAAATACATGAATACAACTCAGCTAAATTTGATCTTTTATTTCAACAACCAACTGCTTAACAGGGGATAGACGAGGTTAATTAGCGTCCATGTGTTCGACTGTAAGGTGTGACTCATTCAAACTCTATGCAGTCTCTCTTACAAGACGGTGCATTTCAAAGGGCAGACTCAACATGCGGACCTTTCAGAAGACTGAAGCAAAATTATGGAAATGCACAGATCAGTTGATGGCTATATGATCCCTTGGAACACTGTCAAATTCATGATTAATAAATATGGCGCCACCTTGCCTAGATCTGCCAAAGGAAAACATCTTTTGAGACAAATTTACGACTCAGTGCATCATCAGAATCTGAAGATGTGACAACAGAAAAAAAACAGCATTTGTGATGTTCACGTTATTAAAGTTCCACCTGCGAGAGTCTCTCAGGAGCGCCGCTACCCGCACCTCATGGCCTGTAGTCTTTCAGCTGCCCGTAGAAACCTGGGTTCGGACGAATGGCAGGCCTGGCTGCTTTCACCAGGTTGAAAGCGGCACTGAACTCCATCCCCTCCCTGGACAGCAGGTACCCGATGGCCACGGCGGCCGAGCGGGACACTCCTGCATTGCAGTGGACGAGCACCACTCCTTCCTGAGGGCAAGAGAACGCAAGGCAACCATTAAAAAGGCTAAAATACAGACCAAAGGGCACACAAGCCTATTCATTAAAGCCACTCTTTACTAATTTATTTAGAAAAAAGTAAGGCTTACGTTTCATGTGAAACAATCAGAAAGGCAATATAACTCCTCGAATGAGAGTGTCGGTGCTGATTTTACAGCGGCCAGTAAAACTCGATTACGAACCACCGTAAATGTTCCTATTGTTCCTTTTCCCATGTTGTGGAACTAGGCAGTAAAGCAGCGGGGCTGCTGGCACCAGTGATGGCAAAGTCATTTACTGCGATATACTGCAAAAAATGCATCATTCAGTCTTCAGCATAGCACTTAGGATGTACTGCGTCTGTGCCGTTTTTAACAGAGCAACAGACAGGACGGCTTTGGAGACAGTGATATAAGATAAGCTTCATTGGTCCCAGGGAGAAATTCTTGTGCATACAGCACCGAAGCACAAAGAGCACAAACTTACATATAATGCAAAACACAAAAAGTGCAATGACAGTACACGTGGGGCACATGAAAACGTATACAAAAAATGAATAAACAAATTAACAGATGGTATACGTGCAATGGAACACAAATGAAACAGAATTGTTACAAAGTGCCGAAGGGATTTTTATAGGGATGTAATTTAAAATAAATATTTAACTATGGATATAAGCAGAAAGGGGAACCGATACATCAGCAGAAAAGACATGCATTTTACCTCTGCTTTAGCTTGGTCTATAAACTGTAAGGTCTCCGGGAAATAGGAAGTGATGTCAGTTTCTGGGAGGTCCAATATATTTAATGTTTTATATGCAAACAGATCAGGGAAAGTGTTTTCAACACCATATGCAACATTCAATATGTGTGAAACCTAAATTGGAAAGAAAAACATCAACGACATAAAAAACATCAACGACATAAAAAAAATATACATTTATTACATATTAAATTAAATATATACATAAATATTATATAAATATATTAAACAAATCTAGTTACTGTATCACAAATATGTACTTAACTTACCTTAAATTTCTTCAAAGTGTCTAAATCTTGTGCAACATCCTGTGAAGCTACAGAAATACAGGATATGCATAAATTATATGGCACCAACATTCCTTCAGCTTTCGTTTCGTTTAATAATGGTTAAAAACTACACACTGCTGTTGAAATGCAGTCATTTCTGATGGGAGCTTATACGACCAAAAAATACCTGTAATACAGTAGTTAAGCTGTAAATTTAATTCGTTCATCCATTTTTCTAACTCACCAAGGAGCAGGTAAGGCTTGATGACTCCAACTTGGAGATCCAGACTATGATCTTCAACGTAACCACAAGCTTCCCTCGGCTGCCCAGTATCTTCAGCGACACACAACTTGGAGTCCTGCCACGTTTCGATCAGCCTTTTTCCGCCTAATGTTGTCACCTGGGTGCACTGCTTTCTCAGGGCGGTCTTAGAAAATGTTTTAATTTCATTTGCAAGGGACTGCATTACGTATTATATGGATGTTTACCAACGACAGAAAATAGAAGTGGCCCAAAAATCCAAATGGACAATTATTCTAAGTAGACTAAATATAAAATATTATTACAATATTTTCGGTATGAGTGATATTGCTGCCAATATCAGGGAAAATCAACTACCATATGTTTTAATGCGAGCTAATGAAAATGTTGCCACCTAGTGGGCTGGAATACAACATCTGGATCAGGACATTTGGAATGCAAGAACTGTTAGCCAGGCTATCTGGTAAACTGTTTTTGGTGTGTGGCAGTTTGGTTTTCTTGTATTTCAATAATGTAAAGTGTTTGTAGAAAGTAAGAGAAAACAAGGTGAGCTATGCCGAGTAATATATTTTGTTGCGCGCACAGCGACCAGCTGCCACTGACAGCTGGGCCGAACGTGACGCACTCAGTAACCGCGCGACGCGGAAACGTTCGAGCTGCGCATGCGCAGTGGCCAAATAATTCGACGCGACGGGCCAGCAGCACCGACTCCGGGCCACCGTTACACTGGAAGCATATCCCGTGCAGCACGAAAGCACCGCGTCGCTACGGAAAGCCGAACGATCGGTACTCAGCTAGACCCGCAGCCTCGACACCGCAGGGTGTCCGCACAAAGCGGCGCCGCCTCGCGCCTCACTAGCGCCGCGGATCGCAAAGGCGGAAATGGCGGCGGCGGCGGCGCGCGTCACGTGACGCGCCACGTGACGCTCGCGTGTCGCAGGAAGCAGCCTCGTTCTGAGGATGAGGGCGACACCTACAGAAAACAGGGAGACGGCCGTAGGGTGCTCCGCGCTTCGCTCGCCTGTTTACCCGTAATATGGGCGATTTATAACACTAAAAAAGCCGGGGCGACCTCCTTCTCACCGCAAGCACTACAGCCGAAGGCTCGTGTCGACCGTTTTCTCCGTTTCGAGACGCGAACGCGAGCGGGCGGCATGTCGAAGGGCGCGCTGCAGCCGAGCCAGCAGAAGCTGGCGGAGAAACTGACCATCTTAAACGACAGAGGGATCGGGATGCTGACCCGCATCTATAACATCAAGAAGGTGAGGTGTGAGCGCCGCTCCGCACCCGGGGCCCGGGGCCCGGCCTCGCCTTCCGCCTGCCCCTTTCGCCGGCTGTGTGCGCGTAGCAGCGGGAGCTAGCGCGGAACATGACTGCGGCGCATATGAATGGGCAGGAATGTAGCGCAGGCCCTCGCAGGCTCGCTGGTACCGGGCAGCGACACCAGCCAGCCGTCAGCCTTCCTGCCATGTATTCCCATGAAATATTTCACATCTGTTGCATGCTTCCTTCTTTTGTTGGCCTTTATTTGCCATGAATGCCCTGTTAGTTACGCGTATGCGAATGGCACTCCGTCGATGAAGGTTAACAGCTACTGTGATCGTGACCGAAACTGATCTCTCTCTAGGTGCCGTTGCTCTTAGTATCATTTGTCCAAATTCCTTTAAGCTTAGCAGCAGAAATGAAGTAACCCTGCCGTGAAAAAATACAACAGATTATTCATTCGCTGAAGTCGTGACCTGAGTTTTTATTTCTGCTTTGGGCAAATTTAGGGGGTCTGTAAAAATAAATGGCTACAGCACAACTGACTTCGCAACTGTGTAATTTAACACCATATTTGATATGATGATATGATTTATTGGGGCAAATAGTTGCTGTTTAGTGGGTTGTAGAATAGGTTATCTCTTCAGTGCAGTCAGACAGTGACTAACCGTCTTTGTCATTCCCATGTGCAGTAGATTAGAGAAAAAAATTCTTTCCGGAAGATTCTTCTCTCTGAAAGATGCTGTTACGAATACAGTCATTGGAACTAAACTCAGGCACTAATGCCATAAATATTTTCATTAACCAAAGAAACGAGACTGTGGGAGAGTTTTCTAAGATTTACAAACTACTTCTTTTTTTTTTAAATTAAATTTAAATTGGAGCTGTCCATTTTCTTGGGTACTGAAATGTAGAGTTACGCCGAGATTTCAGACGGTGGAGGAAATGGATGCCTTGCATAAAAATAAGATGATACATGTCCAGGAAATCTTTATATGGCACAGCAAAGTATGTGCACAAAGAAGCGGAATACTCTGAGAGAAGTGCCTGTGACTGGATTTGGCACTTACCCTTTCCTTTTGGCATTGTGAATAATAATGTTGTACAGTGGTAAACAAAGTATTTTTGGGCCACCATGTTGCCTGACATTGAGCAGCAGTAGTTGGAATAATCCTTAATCACCATTCAATAAAGTAAGTGTCAAGTTCCAGAAGAAATTTGTTAACCAAGTAGATTTGGCTGCCAAGGATCCTTGTCACAAAGACTCTGTTAATGCTTTTGTCCTCATTATTTTTAGTTTTTTTTCTGTTTTCATTTAGTCTAAATCTATTGAGTGGTTTTGCTTTGTCTGCATTACCCTCTGTCACTGTGATTTAAAAAAGCATTGCATTGATTTGTGCCATTATATTATTTGCCAATGGTTGTATATTTATCATAACCGAAAGCATTTTTATTGGGATGTCATAACATGAATAGGAGGATGGCATAGTGATCTCATACAGACTTGGATTTGAAACATGCTGGCTGTCAGTCCAATGATGAGTCATGCTGTTGTACCTTTTGAGAAGGGAATGTTTTTTATAGTGAAATTCCTAGCTGTAAAAATGTAAGACCCTTTGGATGTTGAATATTTGAAATACCAGTTTGTTCCTTGAATTTGATCAGTTATTAACCCCAATTGTAAATTAATTTGCAGGAGTGCGTGGGATTAACACAGTCGCATAAGTGTTTCTGTGAACTTTTTAAATGTGCGTCGAGCTTTTGCTCAAAAAAACAGGAGATGCTGGCCGGTTTCAGTGTCTGTGCTGTCTGACTTGGGGTGGAAGAGAAGGCTGAAGCAAGGCTGGACTGACGGAGCGGGACTGACATGGCAGTTCTGGCTGTTCTCAAGTACAACCAGGATATAGGCCTTGGGCAAACAGATATTTGCTATGGCCGTCGGCAAGCAAGGCAGGCATAGTATTTTCGAATTCCCACTCATGAGTATTGGGCCTCACTTTTGATATTTTAGGATCATTTATATAGATGCTTTTGCCCAAAGCAACATACAAATGAGGATCTGAGAGCATGGGTAGGCAGTTCACAGGTTTAAGGCCCTTGCTCAAAGGTTTGTCAGTGAAACCTTTTTGCCTAAGGATTTGAACTGACACTCTTTTGATCATGGACACAGGAGTGGGGGGGGGGGGGGGGACACTACCTTGTTCTCGTGTTCAACCTGGCTGGGACTCATTATCATTTACAGAAACATTGAATACTTATGGCTAGTTTTATCCAATATATTCCAGGAATACCTTTTTCTTATTCTCCATTTGTGCGTGCTATGTGGCTCATTTGAGGATGTCTGTATTCTGTTCCATTTTTTAATTTGAGCGTTTTGTGGAAATTCTATCAACTGGAATGTGTAAACTTGAATTGTAATGATTGGCAGACTCTGTTGCTAGGCAACTGGCAGGCACTGATTCAAATACTAACATAGATGCTCTCAAAATATGGTTTATTAAGCTGTGTTAAGGGCTATGAACAAATCAAATAAACAATACCTAAGCATTAACTATTATGCTCACTTGAGTAATAATAGTTAAGAAAGCCTGTAACGGTTACATTTTTCCATTATGAATAATTAATTAAAATAGCTCTCCCAATTAACATTAGATTGTCAGTCAAAGCATTATATAAACACCAAATCATCTAACTAGATCTGGTGGCATGGCGGTTAAGTATTTGCCCTCTTTTTCAATATTTATCATTTGGTGTCCAAGTAATGGGTAGCCAAATTTCATTTTAGAACAGTACCCAGCCCTATTGTATATAAGAACACATTTGGAAACAATTTGAGCTGATTTAGCAGCAACTCTTGGAGAATCATTTAAAGCACAAGATGCACTTCAGAATATTTGTTCCTTGCAGAGAACTTTATGGAACTGATGCCCTCTGGATAACCTACAATCAGATGGCATCATTTGATTTCATTTTCATTTTAATGTCATTGTTCTTCAGAGCTGCGTTTTAAGAAATAAAATGGCCACTTTTGTTTTTGTAGTGTTGTTAATGTCAGAATGTGGGAAGGTGAACTTTTCTAATCTTCGACGGAAAAATTGCGGTTTATTTCTTTCTTTGCAGTTTTTGTGAGGGATGCATTAACCTGAGGAAGGGGTGATGCTTTTTTCAGCTGGGAAAAAAACACCCCAGAAACTTCCTGTTAAGTCATTGGAGAAGTGCAGTGCAGTGGAGAGATGCAGGATGTTCCCTCTTATCTTATGAGTAAGGATCAGGGGTAATTGGCCAGGGAGGATCAGAGTAACTCTGTTCCGTTTGGCTTCATGTGCACGCGTAGTAAATTTTACAGCTCCGATGGGGAGACAAAGCATTTAGAGCTGAAAACCATCTTTCCTGGCCTTTGGGATCCGGGGGTATGTGGTTCAGCTTCTCTGAGCTCTGCTTAAAGCCCACCCATTCCTCCCATGTGCATCTGAGAGGAAATGGGACTGGCAGCCCTGACCCCGATAGGGTCACTCTCTGTCGGATGCCACCGTATCAGCCTTACAGACTCTTCCTCCTGTTCGGTGGCCTTCCTGTTACACCGTGGCACAGTAAAAGTCAATCATGGCGCTAACGGGTTTCAGAGCTAATAGCATGTTGGGGAAGTTTATGCTTATTCTGTCAGATAAGCCTACGAGGTCATCTGAATTTTAGCATGTATAGTGCAAATGGCTTATCGGTCTTTATGAATCCTGTCCTGCCATTATTTGGAAGAGTGAACATAAAACGTAACATAGAATCTCCTGAGAACAAGTGATTGTATATTAGGAATTAGCTGCCTCGTGTGCCACTCTTACAGTGTAGCCGGGGGTAAGGGGATCATATAATCTACTGTAGTGCTTTGTTGTATGATGTGCTGAAGCTGGTGTGAATCTAAAAATTCTTGTGTTCAAACATATAAACCATTAAATTCAAGTAATTTCACACAGTTGTCAGCTTTTAAGACCACTGTGTGTAGAAATGATTTATTAGTAGGGTTGTGGTTTGTTATAGGAGTTATAAATACTTTAATGCCATTTTAAAAGCTCTATAGTGATTTTAAGAATGCCTAATGTTTGTAACATGTTCTGCAACTGGAACGCTATACGCTCTTAAATATAAAGGATAGCCAAGAAAATGCAGGGGGTCTTGTGGCAGTGACCTGAACTGAAACTTAAAAAACTTCTGTGCCTATTCTGTATCTCATGTTTCGTTTGCTTGTTTGCTTGGTTGATTGTTTGCCAAATGGATTCCATAAAACGTATGGTAGAATAGATGTACTTATGCTTTTGACTGCTTTTATTTTCTGTTTATTTTTTTTTAAAGCTTTCTCTTTTTAGGTTCATAAACAAATGCACCAGCCTTGATTGAAGCAACTGTATTGAGTTCCTTTTATCTGTTGTCGTTGTCGTTGTGCTTGTTTGTTGTTGCTGTTGACCCTGTTCCCCTTCCTAATTGCGCACCTTATGATCCTCTCTTGAATGTAGACTTTTATGCAAAAAATAACAATAAAAAAAATCTAAATTTCTCCCTGTCCCTAGAGGTCAGTTCGTGTGTGCGTGCATTTGTATGTGTGCGTTTGCATTAGCTGTTGAAACAGAGCTAGGCAGCATAAATATAAATCAACATGACAGCTGATACATGACTTCCATCTGCAGAGAAATGTGGTGCAATTTAAATATATATATATATATATATATATATATATATATGGGGTGTATTTGTCCAAATGAAAAGAGAGAACAGCAGCTGTAGCATTAGCTCCCCCAAGCTAATTGTCTTTAAAGTGGAACTGCATGATAGACATTGGCAACCTGTGTTCATGTGTAATTTTCTCTTTTTCTGTTGCAATGCCTCCCCCAGCAAGGACAAGTTTGGAAGGTTTGCACAGTTTTCACCTTCCCTAAACCTCAATCCTCCCTATCCCTGCCCCCCACCCCCGCCTGCCCGCCCGCCCGCCCTCCTACCAGCATCATGCTCCATGGCCTCCCTGTGTGTAATCCACAACACTGTCACGACAGCTTAGGCACGGGTCGTCCAAAAAGTGTCAAAGTATAAAATAGTGGGGGCCCTTACTGTTCCCTTATTGTTGTCATGGTTCTCAATAGACAGAGTTTTATTTATTTATTTTTGCTATGAGTTTATTTTTCTATTGGCTTCCTTGTTTCCGCTGTATGTTTGCGTTGTTAAAACCATAATTAGCTTCCCTTGAACATTCAGGATTGAGTTTGCATTGCGTTTGTTTAAATAAATGAGAACTTAACATCTGATTCTGTTACTGGTGCATCTTCTCATTATTATTATTATTATTATTATTATTATTTTTTTTTTTTTTTTTAGTATCGATACATCATTTTTTGTGTTTTAAAGGTTTCTTAGAACCTTTGTTGAGATGAGAATAGTGTTCAGAGAATTTCAGACTCCCTACTCACTTAATCGAAGTTTCAGGGTTGTAGGCATTAATGCCGGCAATGATGGAGCTCTGATAGACTCCTAGTGTATCTGTAGCCAAAGATACGTGAAAGAAAATAATCGTGAAGGAGTAACATATAATCTGCTTGATGATTTGACGGCTTGTTTGGCAGCGTAATGCATATTAGGTCTGTGGTGGCGCTCATTTTTTCTCTGGCCTCATTAATTTGATGGCTTGGACTGGGCCAGCTGGCTATCAAGGCTGTGTATTTGTAATTTTTCCATGATTTGTTTTGTTTTTCTTTTTTTTTTTTTTTTTTTTAAAGAATATTTTTCCACCCACAGCAATATGATGAGAAGTAACACAGTAGGTCTTGAAACCCTCTTGTTTTAATTCTGAATTTTATTATTATTATTATTATGATGTACCCTCATCTCTCTCTGCTTTGAGTCTTTCAGATTTAAATATTGTAAGTGCATGCACAACATCATGTCAGTCACCTGACTACAATGCTGGGCCTCAAACACACATCTGCTTACTATTTCCAGCTCCTCTGTCAGACATCCACCACTCCAAAGAAATCCATTCTAAAAGACACAAAAAAAAAGCCAGAACCGACTGCTTTTTCTTCCTGTAGGAGTGAGTGTGTTTTCACACCTTGCTGAGTGGCACTAACTGTTTGGAAACTTCTCATGCAGTACCTGTGGAGCTGTCTATCTGACTCTCTTCCCCCGACTCTCTCTTCCTCTCTCCCCGACTTTGACTCCCTGGCTCTTGGCTCTCTCTGACTCTCCCTGACTCTCATTGCATTTTCCAGCCGTGACAAACTTCCCACACTGTCTGCTCATCACTTCACCTGTTCACCAAAAACAAACAGACAGCTCTGTGTTTGCTCTCTGCCTGTATTCTGTCCATCATGCAGCTTTTTTTTGCACATCATGCCTTGTTAGCTGTAGCATTTTTAGCCTGTTTGTGTTCTGTCTGTGCCTTTCTCTCCCAGGCGTGCGGGGACCCCAAAGCTAAACCCTCCTACCTGATTGATAAAAACCTGGAGTCAGCTGTCAAGTTTATCGTCCGGAAATTCCCAGCTGTGGAAACGCGCAACAACAATGTAAGTGACATCTCTTCCAATTTTGCGCATAATAATAAATCAGAGTTGGGGTTATATTAAGAGAGAAACATTTTATTGCCAATTGACTTTGTTCAGCTCAGTCCTTGTTTTTGCAGGCAGCCTAAATGTTTTCATTTAGAAGCATGTGCTATGAATAATAATAAATAATGGTTACTGTTATTATTGCGGGGCCTTAAAATGGAATGTGTAGAAAGACCAGCACCATCTGCACTAGCAGTGAAAGCCCCAGTGTGAGGTGGACAGAGAGTTGTTTTTCTGGAGTGTGTATGAGTGTGAGACTCTCGCAGATCCCGGTGACTAATGGTGGCCTGCCCTTGTACACACTGCTGGGCCAAATACACCCTGTGCTGTTCACGCCAGCTCCCTCCTCCTACCATGGGAGGCGTTGGGCCCTCTGCCCCGCAGAGTGACGGGAACACCAGCCAATCAGAAAGTTACCGCCCCTCAGGCCTTTTATTTCCCTCTGATATATCTGGCACGGCAAGCCAGGAGGGTCTAAAAAGCGAAGTGCATTACAGATAACATCCATTTTCCCTAATAGGCACAAAGCAATTCGTTCTACATTCTGGGTACGCAAAATAATATTTGGTCTAAAATCTATGTGAAAATAGTGCATTAATCATATGTAAAAAAAAAAAAAGTCAAAATATTAACATCTTTCATTTTAAGTGTGTCTTGGTCTGGTGCAGTTTCATTCTAGCCTTCAGTGTTTCTTTGATAGCCCAGTGAATTTTTTTGTTTAGTAAAAGGATCCGTTACAGGTATGTACACATTGTGTGGTCCCTGTGTTTAAAGCGTGTGCCTTTGGAATGTGGGCGGGGCCTTGGGAATGTGGGCGGCCCCGATACATTCCTGCCGACTTCAGCCGCCTGTCACAACACCTTGCCTTTTACGACACTATGTTCCGAAAGGCAATGTCCGTGTAAATCTCCATGCCCTCTGTCGGCGGGACAGTGCAGCGATATTGCAAAGCATTTTACAAATGGAACATTCATTTCTAGTTCTTATCATTATTATTCTTTTTAATTTAAAGTCATGCATCCCCATGATTCCACTGTGCTTTATCTGTCAAGTGTATTTTGGCCTGTCAGCAGTTCTGGACGCCATCCTTGTCTCTTGAAATGTTTTTGTTGAAATGCCTAAAAATTTTTATTTATTTTTTTCCTAACATTCCCTTTTTGGTCCTTGCTGTGTTTGTGATAGAGGTGCTTTTTGGAATTACATTGTTCTCCATCATGTTTAACTGTCTGTTTATTTTGTTGTTGTTGTTTTTTTCTATTTATTTTTCTGTTTGTTCCCCCCCCCTCCCCCCTGTATCTATTTTATTTTGCATGCTTAAAATCTTGGCTTTTTCTGGAAAATTCTTTTTGGTAAGTTTGGGCTCCCCCGAGTGCCGGTTTGCTTTGCGTGCCGATCCTTATTTCTGTAGTAATCTCTTTCATTTTCTCATATAAGCTGTTGTAACTCATCCTCAAGGACCAATCAGAGGAATCTAAGAATCACAGAGCAGAAATGTCGCGGCTTGTTGCTAAGATATTTCACGGATCAACAAATTTACGTAATCAAAAATAGGCCATAGTTTTTTATTTAAACTTGGTGAAATAAGATGAAGTTATAGTTGTGATCTGATCCTGATGTTTTTCTTAGATGCCTCAGTCCTGTGTTGCTTGGTAACACGTTTGGTCATCACACCACACTACTGAACATCCCATCTCCACATTACTCCTAATTCAAGGGACTCCGCTATGTACAGCAGTACTTTTCAGTGGAAAAATAGCATGTTGAAGGAATTCAGATTTCGAGGTTGTGGCTAATCAGGCACTTCTACCCATCGTCTCGACCAAATGTTTTCATGTTTGCAAAATTGAAAATGCCTTGTTTAGAGGGATTTCAAATATAACCCTCCTTTTGATTAAAGTAATTCCAATCTTGCTATTTTTCTTTGAATAGAGTGAAAATTGTGTTGATTTTCAATGGCTAAGTATCACGCAGATTTTTAGAAACTTAAGAATGTTACATCAGAACCAATTTTTAAATTAACCACTTCAGCCATCCTGACCATAAGCTGAATAACACTAGATGGAAATTAAATTTCCAAAATCAAAATATCCATCATACTAATAAATTCTTCTATTTAGTGACCTATTAACTTTTTCTAGTGTTCTGATTTAACTCAAGAGCTTTGTCACAGCTTGTTTTATCAGAATGTTTAGTTCAATGTAGAAACATTTTAAATATATATATTTTTGGCTTTGTGTTTGACTTTGAGATTTTCCTAACAAGACTATATAAACTAACTATCCTCCAGAGCAAATATGCACTGACTTGGTATTAATAAGTCTTTAGATATATGTACATAATGGCTTTTTAGTTTGTTTTTTTTTGCCAAAATTCAAAAACTGTTACTGACTCAATCTGTGTTGCAGTACATACTTTAATAGGTTGTGTTCATGCCTTATCACACCAGGGTCGTAGGTTGGAAAAACATGCAAATTGATGACTCTAAATTGCCGACAGTCTGAGCATTCTGCTTATGCCTCTGAATGTGTGAGTTCCTTGCAGTGGGTTTGCATATACTGGCCCCGCCCTCATTTTTGAGCTGAGGATGGAATGCTCGTTAGTATTAGAGGAAATGCTCAGAGTATAGCAGCCAGTCAGAGCAGCAGTCTGTCACAGATGAGTCATCTGCTCTTGTCAACGATGCACATCTATTGCAGTTCAGGATTATGCCCTAAGGCACCTATATTTGTCATTACAAAACATTTCCAAATGGAAAGGCTGGGTCCCATCAGCTGAATTTCCAGCAGTGCACATTTGTTCTGGTATAGTTTTGAAGAAAAGTATTTTACAGAGTGTGTCTGTCAAAAGTGGAAGCAGGGTTCTCATGTGTATCAGTTATCTTCCTCGTTTTAGGTGTTTTGGTTTTTGCTTTTATTGAGAGGCAAGCACTTTAAATATTTAGCAGGGCTGCACAGGCAGTGAGGGATTTTCAGCATTTTCCCATTTAATGTGCCCAGCTCCATGTTTGAGGGATAACATCCTTCCCAGTATGTAATGGTCATTGTGGGGAAAATCCGAGAGAGCCTCCCTTGAACAGATTAAATTTTACTACCTGTCAGCACAGACGCAGAGGTGTATACACGCCGCGTTTTATGAAGATGGCTTTTATACACACTCTGCATAATTCATAAGCTTTTAAAAGGGCTCTCCCTACTCTGTGAATGTTTATGGGTTTCTGTGGAAACGGGTCACACTGACCCCCCCCCAATTAGGATTGTCACCTGCCTGTCAAAACAAGGAGGTGTTGGCCATTTTGGCATGAGGAGAAGACCCCAACATGTACAGACCAAGTAGCCTAGTCTTACCTCGCCGTACTCTGCACCAGGATAGTCGTGTAGGATAGTCCGGCTTTGGGCACGATGAATTCAGTCTGTAGGAGTGTATATTTTTTTTTTACTTCAATGGGAGAATGAAATGGAATGAAAAGCACATGGACAGAGTGCAAAGTGAACCCTTGCTGAAGACTTTGACATGAGCTGGGCGGCGGTGAGCTGCTGACATGCCGCCCGTCTGACCGCCGTCACTTTGTCTCCACAGCAACAGCTTGCTCAGCTACAAAAAGAAAAGTCCGAGATCCTTAAGAATCTCGCTTTGTATTACTTCACTTTTGTCGATGTAATGGAGTTTAAGGTAAGATGCCCTCCCTCCACAGTACATGCAGTGTATTACATGGAATTACAATTCAAAAAGTCAGTGTCACTATATGTGAATGGTTTACAGTGGTACAAGTAGTCTTTGAAAAGCTTTCTGTTGGGGGTTAAAATTTGGTTTTCAGTCAAGTTTCATGCCGAATTTTACCAAAAAACCAAATGTTTGTCTGCCCGTCTTCAGATCAGCTATTACAGTAAATTCAGCCTGAGCTTTGTTTTATAAATATTTTGTAGATGTTTGTTTTTTTTAATCTGCAGGATAGGTTTTTTGCCGTTCAACAGTAAGGTTTTCCTGACTGATCATCTTTTAAGTACCCCCATAGCCACTTTTCAGTCTTCAAAATTTAGTTTCATATGAATCTTCAATCTACGAAGAGAAACAAGTATGTACATTTTAGTATTAGGATAAACCATATATAATATATAACCAATAAATCATGGATGGCCAGTGTAAGGGAACTGGGCGAGGCTGTCGGATTTTGCTGACATTGCTGTGGGATGCGGTAACCGCCCCCCTCCCTCCCCATCATCATGCTGACCTGATCTCCACCGCTGCCTGCAGGACCACGTCTGCGAACTGCTGAACACTATTGATGCCTGCCAGGTCTTCTTCGACATTGTAAGTCCTTCGCGGCCCCTCTGACGACGCCTTTCCCAGCATGCTGTGTCCCGAGGCTGACCCCCCCCACCACGTCCACTTTCTGCAGACTGTGAACTTCGACCTCACTAAGAACTACCTTGACCTCGTGGTGACGTACACTACACTGATGATACTGCTGTCACGCATCGAGGAACGCAAGGCCATAATCGGGCTCTACAACTACGCGCACGAGATGACACATGGCTCCAGGTTTACATTTATATTTGTAAAAGTTTGTTCGTTTACACCTGTCATTGCTTGTTGTTTGTTTATAATATGTATCATCAACTGTTTTTGGGCTTTTTTTGTCACTGGTCTTTACTCTGCTGAGCAAAACCTCATGTACATTCGTGTACATTGTTCTTCATTGCCTTAATTAGTGACCGGGAGTACCCCAGACTTGGAAACATGATTGTGGACTATGAGAATCCTCTGAAGAAGATGACAGAAGAGTTTGTCCCCCACGGGAAGGTGAGCCCCCTCAGCCTGCCGCAGTTTGAAATGAGCTCCTGGGATGACAAGGTTTCTAACGCTCTCCCCTCTGCCCCCACAGTCCCTGTCGGATGCCCTCATCTCCCTGCAGATGGTGTACCCCCGGCGGAACCTGTCCGCCGACCAATGGAGGAACGCCCAGCTGCTCAGCTTGATCAGTGCCCCCAGCACCATGCTGAACCCTGCTCAGTCGGACACGGTGAGGGGTGGGGCGGGGGGGCCGGCCGGGGGGCGCGGGGCGGGGCGGGGGGGGGGGGGGCGGGCGTCGGGGCGGTGGGGGG
>JAODKN010000037.1:8661049-8671239 GCA_026774425.1 Petrocephalus zakoni
TCAGAGAGCCCTTTAGGTCAGGGCTTCCCCATCCTTCCCCGGGCCAGAGAGCCCTTTAGGTCAGGGCTTCCCCATCCTTCCCCGGGTCAGAGAGCCCTTTAGGTCAGGGCTTCCCCATCCTTCCCTGGGTCAGAGAGCCCTTTAGGTCAGGGCTTCCCCATCCTTCCCCGGGCCAGAGAGCCCTTTAGGTCAGGGCTTCCCCATCCACTCCTTGGGGACCTGCAGGCAGGACAGCTGGGGCAGGCGGGTTGGGAAGCCCTGCTTTAGAGAGTCTGTACTCTTCCCTTCTCGAGATAAAGACTAGACCTGTCACTTTTAGTCCCGGAACAGCATCTTTCTTCAGATATATTACTCCTGTACTTTCTGTTGATGGCTACAGATAACATAAATATATTTCTGGGTGAGGCAAAATCCATATTACCAATTCTTTATACTCAGAGATGCAGGAGTCACAGGTTAGATATAATAATTTCTTATTGGAATGTCCCAAGATACTTATATTAACCACCTTTCTTAGAACCTGTAGATATGTTTTTTTTTTAATGTTCAGAGATAAATCGTCATGAGAACTGTTAACCCTCACTTTTGGTCAGAGAGAGAGAGCGATCCCACAATGCATTTTCCTTACGTCTCGGACCTACTGGGGGGGTTTTTCCAGTGAACCCCACACATGGACTTCATTAAAGATGACGACAGATTAATAAATAGTAATACAAAATTAACAGTTAAGAAAAAAAACACAGCGTACACTCTTGGAACTATTAAAATGTAAAACCTCACTGTGAACAGGAACGCTACAGACGGATATTTATATATTAATAAAACAGAAGGTGGTGTTAAAACATAACGAATCACATCTGCTCCGCTTATAAGTATGATTCCTCTTTGACTTTTGAACTCGAGTATTGTCATGTCATAAAAATCACAGCCTCCCTAAATCAAATGCTCCCACTTTCCGTCTATCGATCCAGCCCGAGTCCCTTTATGGAGTCACATGACCTCTGGGGGGGCCGTGGCCCAGCAGATGACACATGTGGTAATTTATGGGGTGGGGGCTGAACCTAGTTACCCAGTGTGGGGTGTTTATGGGAAAATTAACATGGTATGGGCTATTTATGGCAGCAGGAGAGGCGTCTCTGCATCATGGTCCCCCTGCTGGTGCTTCAGGACGACTCATGATATTTCACCGGTTTGGAGAATAAGATCCACTCCGTGTGAGGTGGTGGGGGGGGGGACTGCCTCCCAAACCTCACATTCTAACTTACGTGCCATGTGGGAACCATCAAATGCCACAGTGAAGATGTAAATCTAGTTTTCTCTCCTTCTCGTCTGGTGTGAATGTAAGAAAGGGCCATTCTACTCAATCAGCTCTGGAAAACGTACATCCATCCATCCATCCATCATCCATACATCCATCCATCCATCCATCATCCATACATCCATCCATCCATCCAATTGCCATATAGCCTTTACAATATAGGACCATGGTGATTATATGTACATTCAGACACTTAAAACTACCTATAACCCCACTTAGGTAAAGTTAGGTCAGTGGCAGGGCTTAGTTACACCTTAAATATTAATAGATGGCCATCAATTTTATAAAACATAATAGAGAAGGAGTTTGGCTTAATATGAGCTATGAAATATGATGGCAGTCTTGGCCGGGGTGTCCTTCTGGAGATATAAGCCATAATTAAAAGGGTGTAAAAACCATTTTGTGCTCTTATAAGCAATCACTGGATCCAGCAGAGAAGGATGAATTATTCCCCCGACTCATGGATGACAAACGGCCTCCAGTGACACCCCCCACTCCCGATTTCATGAGGTGAGCCAACCAGGGAGGACAGGGCCCTGAACGACTGTCATTTACGGCTGCATCACCACTCAGAAGGTGTCTGCTAGAGCAACGGCAGGCATATTTCACACCACGAATGCGAAGAGGAGGGAACACCGTTCCCCTGGGTGTCTGCTTTGGCCTCTGCTCTGACTCCGGAGTGGGCTTTTCCAGAATGGGCTGCGTGATAAGAAACAGCTGCTCGAAGCTGGTGGGGAAACTCTGCGACGTGCTGTAAATCGCACCCTGCGCTTCCACGGGACTGCACCCTGAGCGTCGCACACGGCTGGCCAGGGCAACACTGCCGACTGAAAGCAGGGGACACTGAGCCCTTCCCCGATTCCCTCCTGGGTGCGGAACAGCCATCGGACAAAAACCTATAGTGCTCTTAATCAAATTATGGCACAAACGAGAGTCAAAAAGCAGAGGTAATTCTCAAGCAGTAGAATGCCGCCGCCGCCGGACGGCGCCCGGCCGGTTACTGCGACTGCTGCCCCGGCTGCTTCGTCATCCTTTGCCCAACTGAGCTGGTTTCATTTCATTGTGCTTTAATTTGAACTTGGCATCAACACCGAAACTCTTGGGTTCAACTCCTTGGTACTTAGGTAACCTGCTATTTAAGCGGCTCTGAATAAACGTAGAAATATTCCGAGAAATACTAATTATGTTTTGCACGCAACGGGCTATTTATATTAAGAATAAAGCCAAAAAGTCACTGGAAAAGAAGGAAACATGGAGCAGGTTTGTAATGTGGAGCAGAGTCAAAGTGCAGATAAGCATCTTAAGTACAACAGCCTACAATTTACTTATTAAAGAAATGCGTCAATAAACAGCCCTAATCCAGCTAGAACTGACTTATAGTTAATGAGGTAGTTAAGGTAACTATTCAACCAATTGATTAGAAAATAATAGCTAAAATGTGAATTTTTATTTAGCACTGATTGTTTAACTTGAGTTAAATCAATATATTATTGCTATAGTAAATATGGTAAATGTAATACAGCATACGTTATGTACACAGTACGCTAAAGACATTTTGCTTGTTTAATAGTGTAATATAGCTATGATGAGGATAATATTGGCTGTGAAGAGAAATTTAGTGTGAACATGCTTTCAAACAAAATACTAGGTTTCCCAAGTAGGATTTCCTTTAAATAAACCTTACCAATGGTTTCTGGAATTTTGCAAAACAATGTCAACATATATCATTAATTCAAAGACAGTGCATATTTTGTCATTTAAAGATTAAAGTACTGCTTTTAAATGTTTTATCCTAGACAGTCCAGACATTGACCCCCTGGAAATGCACCCCCCGCACTCCATTACTCTGAATACGTGGGTCAACTTGCTTGATGCCGGATGTGATGTCAGACACCTTTATCCCGCTGATAACGAGAGTTAAATCCTCCTGTGTGTGTGCGTGTCCTGATTTGGCACTGCACTGTTAAGGCAGCCCCCCCCAGTCTGACATGGCTGGGATTTCAGCCCCAGTTAACAATGAACATATTGCGGGAGCTGAACTGAAATTCAGGATTTACACTACAGAGCAAAAGACCGATTGGGGGCTTGGAGCAAATTCTCACAATTTTACCAATCAAGCTTCAAAGAAAGTCCCCCCCTTAAGAGACAAATCCCTTCCAGCCGCACTTAGGAAAGTGGTCCCCAATCACTGACAGTACCCTCCATGGCCCCTCCCGGCTCAAACGTGGGCGCAGATGTGCGCTGCGCTCGGAGTCCACTCGCCTTCTCCCCCTTTGGCATTAAAACAGCTGTGGGTGCTGCCATAATGCCCCCCCCCCACACCACCACAGAAGAACAACAAGGCCTTTTGATAGGGTGAAAGGCTGGCTGAGGCCTGTGTGCACCATTCATTTTGGCCGCATCAATAGGGGTCAGGCCACAGACACGCCGCTGGGTTTATATAGCGGGGGTGTGACTAGCATGCTGAGGAGGTGTCTCTGCTCCGGGAGACGGGGGGGCAACAAAAGGAGAATGCATGTATGTTGCGTGCATGTGTAAGAATCGCAGGTAGATGGATGAGCAGCTCCTCACAGAGACTTTGCTGGGGGGTGATGTGTGACTCAGGGGATTAGGCCTCTGAACCTGTGATCAGAGGATCACTGCTTCAAATCCTGTCCTCAGCACAATAGTCACATCTCTGTTGGACCCTTGGGGGGATGGCTACTCTGGATGAGTGGATATTCTAGGGCAGTGTTTCTCAGTCCCGCTCCTAAAGCCCCACCTGTCAGACTTCAGTTTTTGGTCAAACCCAGACTGCTTACAACCTACCACCTTCATTATTAGGCCATTAAGAAACATCTGATGCTAATTAAGGTCAGGCTGAGGTGAAATGATGATGATGGTCCAGCCCCGGGTATGTGCCGCCTTTGACCGGGTCCTGACTCCGCCCCCATTGCCAGCCGGGCCCAGGTCCACATGCAGAAGCTGTCGTAATCACAGTGCAAAGCGGGCCACCTGGCGTCAGGCCCGCGGAGGTCCCCCACGGGGACAGCGAGGTGCTGAGCGGATTTCACAGGAGCTGAGGTCGGGAGTTACGTCAGTGTCCTGAGTGGTGGGGGGCATTTGAAGCCAAATTTACGTGGAAGCGGGCCCGGCTTCACGGGGGGGCCAGGGTGGGCCTGGCCCACCCAATCACAAGGCTGGCCCAACCAGCCTCAATATAGTTTTTTTTTTTTATATGTAATTGCGCCCCCCCCCAAAAAAAATCTTCCTGGCCCCCCGTTACCGAGAGCTGGAGCCGGGCCTGCGTGGTAGACAGGAACATTCACAATCCAATGAGGGCTAACCCTCTCAGACACTCTAGGCGGGAGTTTCCGGAAGGCCTGTGCACTTCACGGATACCTGAAAGTCGCACACCTCATACATTATTTAACCGGATCAAATAGCTTATCACAGAGGGAACGTGACCATCAGCAAAGATGCTAATTCACTCTGGGTTAGTCTGTTTAGACGTCTGTGTGTAATTCTCTTAAGGTCAGTTTCTTAAGCACCTGTTCTCTTTACGTCACAGTAAAAAGTACAATAACTAATCAAATAAAAAAAATTCAGGCAACAAAACACTTAAAGCTCCTGGTATCATTAACTGGTACAGAGGGTGACTCATAACACATAATCTTGTTTTCTCAGAGTAAATTTCCTTCCACTTAATGCAAAAGAAAAACACAAAAAAACTTTTTTCCTCTGTTGCTGTTAAAGGGACATAAACAGCTGGAGTGAAAATGAAATATTAAAAGCAAGCGGTACGCTTTTCCGTGACTGCCGAGCGAATTATAAAACTTTACACGCGAGATAAATCACAGAAGGTATTATTCATTGCTCTTTTAAATGCTGTCCGCTTTTATAGTATATTGTGTGTTTTCCCTGAACCCCAGTGTTCCCCTAATAAAACCACAGTGCGCTTACAAGGTGTTACAGCACTGACGCCAGACCCCGGGACACTCTGCCAAGGGGGTCGGCTGCCAGGGGTCCGAGCAGGGATTTTCCACTTTGGAGACGAAGAAAATAAATACAGAGCGATTGCTCGGAATTGCACTGCCGTCACTGGGAATGAAAAGTCATGGGTGCAGGACTTCTGCAGTGCAGGACGGGGCACGGGCGTTTTATATAGATCGCAGTATCGGACCTGGATGTTTCCCGACGAGCAAAGGCTCTCCCGCGGCAGGTAGCACTTCGCGTTTGGGTGGAGAGCGGGCTTCCCCCGGGGAGACAGGGCGGTGGAGAGTGCATGAGGGAAAGGGGGGGGGGGGGCAGGAACAGAAGGTGTTGTCGTGCTACACAGTATGCCTCGTCCTGTGGTGTATTATCTAGAGCAGATCCTGGTTTGATCATCAAAGAAAGAGCGCTACCTGCTCTTTGCTGCCCCCTACTGGCAGTGCTGGGGTATTTTCCACCTCAGTTGCACTGTTCCGTGATAAACAGACATGCATGCAAGTTACACTGACCTACCATCATGCCTGAAGTTAACACATCACCAGTCTATAAGAATGTACCAGTCCTAAATCTGAATGCTTAAACATACTTAATTTAGAAGACCGGTAAACCCGAATTAATACTTAAAATGGTATACTATAATCTATATACAGGTAATAATAAATATAATTTAATGCATCTTAAATACCTGCATAGTTTTAACTACAAGATCATAACCATACTGATTAGACTATGCAAAGTAGGCACACTATTCTGTCATGAACACCTCTGAAAATACATATGCCTGTAGTACAAGGTGCCCCAGCTCCGGGCCTGGAGGGTCAGTCTGCAGACTTCCCTGCTCAAACATACCTATTAAACCTGACAATTAGCTGGTGAGCTGAATGAAGTGTGTTTGAGCAGGGAAATCTGCAAACTGTGTAGCAGACTGGCCCTCCTGGACCAGAACTGAGGAGACGGAGAACCTGTTATAATAAATTATGCCAGCGTTCTTATGAATCTGTCATTCTGAAATGGAAATGCATATTGTAAACTAATTATCCCCATGCGCATTCACAGAATTTCTTACACTAAAAGGAAAATGCCTCTTTTTAAAAGCTGAGTCTGCAACCCTCTAAAGGAAAATGTAATTTTTACAAAGTAGTTCATGTTCAGGATTAAAACGGAGAGATTAGAAATTCTGGACCCAGCAGAATTACAGGGGCTGCCGCCAATGAGCCAGTTTAAGAAGAAAACAGAGTTATAGTGATTTTTGCATGAATACAGGATTATCCCATTTAAGGAGCAGCTATTACCTTTCTTAAAAACGTTAAGTCCATAGTCACTAAAATTGAATTTCTCAAATTAAAATGAAAATTGAACATTATATTAACCTTCCCTAGAGCAATTTACAGATTATGTTTCAAGGCAAAGCACTATTACCAGGCTTTCCCTCCTTATGTCCTGAAAGCGTGCTTTAATTATTGAATATTAATGTGATTTTGCATGTTATATTATCTAGATTTCTGTGGCTTTTTTTAAAAAGAGGTGATATTCAGTCGTTGTCCAATACTGCCCCCTGCAGGTAAGCCCCAGCCAAACCGCTATTACAGCTCAGTCTCCAGTCAATTATCACACACCCTGAGGCCTACATCTGAATCAGTTACCTGGCATGAAAGAGAATCACTTGGAACTGTGGCATTAGGCTTCACCTTACAGTGCAGAGCTGCACATAGAGTCGTGCAGGCTCAGGACCCAGAGGGGCCTGTTGGAGTGGCCCCAGGCAAAGAGCTTTCGCTGGAGACATACAGGAAGATTAGCCAGCTGCACCACTGGATAAAAACAGCAACCTGCTTCAGGAAAAAGCTTTATTAACCAAATTACATTAAATTTGAAATTTGATCTCTAAATATAAATCTGTCAAACCATCCTGTCATTTTTATCACACTGTGTTAATTACGACCTACTTAACTATTTTTTATTGTAAACAGAGAAACTCACACGCTAACAGAATACAGATATATAGAATATAAAGAAGACACTGAGTAAGCCTTATTTTTAAGAAAAAAATGTATTTATTGGCTCGGTTAGAAGAAAAACAAACGTTAAACGTTACTAACATAAAAAAAAAATGTCCAAAACGAAACACTTGAGCTGTAAGTAACAGGAATTCTCCAAAACAAACACTGAACACACAACAAACAAAGCAATGCCTGAATTGTCTTACAGAGATGGTGACAAAGGACTCGACTTAGGAGAGGACAAAAAAAAAAAAAAAAAAAGAACAACTAGAAAACCCAGTCCAAAAGAAAAAGAGAGAACACCTTCAACAACCATCGTTACTAATGGCTCAGTCAACCACAAAGTAAAAGCTTACAGTAATTATGTTGGTGACTTAAAGGTCCGTGTCAACAGTGTTTCCAGGGCTCAGCCAATCAGAGCAGAGTCATTAATCACAGGGCACGATATGGAGAAAGTGTAGGTAGTACATTATGGTCCATGACATGACGCTGGCATAGGAAGGACTATCTCCTGTTTCCTTGAGCGATGTCGGCCGATACATTCATACGAGTACGGTTGTTCATGCTGTACAATGGTTAGTCAGTATTCCACATAGAAACTGACCCCAAGGAAAATGCACCCCTGGGAGAGCGCAGCTGACCCCGTCTGCGACCTGGGGATGTGCGCCGGGCACGTTTCCCAAAAACACCACCGCAGGTGCCGCACAAGCCTGGGGGGGCTTCCATTCCCTGCCAGCCTGCCGCCCACTAAAGCTCGTCCTGCAGAGAGGAAACGATGTGACTCGCGCAACCAAGTTGTGACTCAAACCAGAATCGTATTAATTGTGAATCCGTTAACCCAGCTGAAACTAAAATAAGTGGCGAGGATAATTCTCGGGGGGGGCGGGGAGAAAAAAAAAAGTATACAAATAACCGGGAGGGATTTGTAAAACTCGTTAATGCCCCCCCCCGAGGAATCCAAGAGCAGAAACCACATTTAATTAAGCTTGTGGAGTTCCAGACTTGTGTAGGGTTTATAGAAGCCCCCACCCACCCCACACAGGCTAACAAGGTGAGATTAAAAGCTGCGGTAATTGCAGGGCCTAGCTAAGAGGCTTACCTTGACTTTGGAGAACTTGCTCTGCGAGTCCGCAGATAGCTGCTGCAGCCTCCACCGCAGAACTTCGGCGATCCCATTTGCATCTCTGCTGTTAATATCCTCTCCGCCCTGGTCCTGGATGGTGGGGGGGGACACACGCAGGCCCCAGGGATTAGGAGCAACGATGCACCAAGCGTGAAAGGCCAAGACTTCTGCGAGCAGCCTGGGGAGACGTTCGGCCGGCGTGCCTTACCACAGCCGCCCCGGAGTAGGGGTAGAAGCGGATGGCAGGGTAGGCCTTGATGCCCATCCTCTCGCAGATCTGGGCATGGGCCTGGCAGTCCAGCCTTCCCGCTCTGACACCGCCCTTCATCATCTGTGCGGAGATTTTCCAAATGACAAACGGCACACTGCCGACCCTGCGATTCAAACCCGAGACCTTTCGACGGCAAGCACAGCTTCCAGTCCTGTCCCTCCCGTTAGAAACAGCACATGTGAAGAGAGGCATCGCAGGACAGGCTCTTACGTGAGCGAGGAGCTCGAACTCAGGGGCGAGCTGCTGGCAGGGAACACACCAGGGGGTGTAGAAGTCAAGCACCCAGTGCAGCTTCCCGCCGAACACCCGCCTGCGGAGGTCTTCGGGAGTGAGCTCCTCTGATGCTCTCGGAAGGGACCTCAGGACAGCCAGCGTGACATTAATCATTTAATCATCGCATTAGGTTTGTCCTGATTTAAAGATTTCATTAGGCCACTCATAAATGATTAACGAAACCTTAGATTTAATTAAATTCCAGCGGCAGCGGGCGGTGATGTAAAAGAAAGTCCGTTGACTATAGTCGCTCCTTTTTTTATTTTTTATTTGAAGCGATAAAGAGGTGCCACTTACCCAAAGACCCATGATCTCAGTGACTGCGAATCTTTGTTCCAGCCAGTGTAGCTCCTGTTCAAGACCCAAGCGATGGCCAACATGAGCCACCCAGCAAGCGACACGTTTGCCAGCATCCTCAGAGCATGCATTACTCTCTCCTGATCATTACATGGAGATATCATTTGCTTAAATCCATCCTACTGGTCAAAATAATGTCACTACTGACTGGTGTTGGTCGCGGCCACTGGCATTCTGGGGGAAGAGGCGGATCTCCGGGTAGCGTGGGACACCCTCCTGCAGGCAGAAGGACTGGTGCTTCTCACAGTCCACGGTGCCCACCATAACTATCTCATCAAGCATCTGGAAACACACACATTTGGTATAAATGATGAGAGATTAGTGCGCAACTCGGGAATTTCTTACATTTATTTATTTAGCAAATGCACAACAAGAAAATAGGTTCAGCCAGTCCTTGGAGCAACTGGGGGCCAGAGGCCTTACTCAGGGGCCCCACGGTGCACTCTGCCAGCCCTGGGATTCGAACCCACTCCGATCACAGGCACGGGATCCTGACCCCCTGTGCCACACACATGACTGATAGATTACTTATATACAGACGTATACATACATACTTCATAAATCCCAAAGGATACTGCATGTCTGAAGCTGGAATAACACAGCAGCGAATGAACTAAACAAACCACGAGTGGGGAGCAGGCTGCCTGCCCCCCGCTGCTCGTACCTGTGCCAGCTTCCTCCATTCAGGGAGCAGCGCCAGGCATTGCCGGCACCACGGTGCGGAGAAGGCCACCAACCACATCTGACTGGGCTCCCTCAGCTTCACCAGCTTCTGGAAGGAGTCTGGCGTCAGGGTGATCACTGCGGGGGTGGCCAAGTACTGGGGGGGGGGGGCAGGATAGCGCAGTGTGAGAGGGGCGACTACACAGACCCCACGGC
>JAODKN010000037.1:8671339-8681680 GCA_026774425.1 Petrocephalus zakoni
GCATGCAAGCCGGGCCTCCTCACCTCCACAAACCCCACGGCGCATGCAAGCCGGGCCTCCTCACCTCCACAAACCCCATGGCGCATGCAAGCCGGGCCTCCTCACCTCCACAAACCCCACGGCGCATGCAAGCCGGGCCTCCTCACCTCCACAAACCCCCGGATGCCCTCCGCCGTATAGAAGCCTTCATACTCTGAGATGCTGGACTGGTTGAACATCATCATGGTGGGGAATGCGTGGACGTCATACTGAGAAGAGCGATGGAGGGGGTGGGGTGACATAGCCGACGGCAATGACCCGTTTAATTTGTTACTCCACACCCGTCTCCATAATTCTGTCAGGACCGTAAAACAGGCCCCAAATTGACTGCACCATGCATATGGGTTAGATGGAGAGAAATCATGCTAATGGACTCCAACGGACAGAGATAGCGATGGCTCTGTGCTGAACACGCATTCCAGAATGTTCCCTGTAATTTACGGCGCAATTTCCCCTGTCAGGCCCCGGAGTGCTTCCTCGCATCTCCTCTGCCGAACCCGGCTGCCGGCTCTGCTTCATTACACCGCGATTGACAGGGACGGCAGGGCCATCCGGCGCCGCTTAGCATCAGGGCTCGCCAGGCAGAATCACCAGCGACAGGCGGACGGGGAAGCTGCTAAACTATCGAGACAAACAATATAGTCGCCAAATGCTTCTGCGCGCGGATCTGACCGCTAAGACGGACCGCCTTGATTAAAGCCGACATGTTTATAAGCCATTATAAGGACATAAAGTTCTCGTCGACGTTCGCCAGATGCTACACATGCAAAGCAGACTCAAATTATTCGGCTTGACTCCGGCCCCGTCGGATTCACCCGCTCGCAGAGCTCCTGGTGGGCACCGCAGTCCAGAGTGCCGAGCTTCGCCTGTCCAAGTAGCCAGACGGATGCCTCCCTCAGCTCTGGGAACCGGGAGAGGCACGGGAGACACCACTGAAACAGGACAGCGGCCGGAAACAGTGTCAATCCAAGCAGCGCATCCAGAGTTTACATCTCTTTCCCAAAACAATGTTTCCTAAACCGGTCCTCAGGGACCCACCGACAGCCCACGTTTTTGCTCCCTCCCAGCTCCTGGACCGTCTGGCAGGGAGCAAAAACCAGTGCGGGCAGCCCGTGTTCTCGAGGAGTCGACTGTGTGTAAATGTAGCTAGACTGAGCTTCCGGTGAATGCTACACGTCATCATCACAAAGGAAGAACCTAATAAGATTAGTATTCAATGAGTAGAAAGTACGACACTGAAAGCATGTAGAGAACACAGAGTGGTAGTCAGCCTAGAAGAGAAATTCCTGATGCGTCTTGAGGGCTTTCCTGAAGGTGGAGAGAGAATCTGATGCCTGCTAATGAGCAGGAACCAAGCCAGGAACTCGGGCTGCTCCATGTAAGCAGACGAGACCTCAGCTAGTGGCACTAGGAGATGAACTGGCAGTGTCCCCTTATGGCTGTAATACTCACAGGGGCAAAGAAGCTCACCAGCCAAGGCTCCTTCTCACCACCGGGGAAGTTCCCAGGTCGCAAGGTGGTCACATGGGAGCCGGCGCTGGCCTTGGCGAAAGATGCAACTTTGTACAGGATGTCACCCCCTGGACAGGTGACAAGGACAAGCATCACAGATCCAAGCGACCAATCCAGGAGGAGGAACAGACCCATCACTGGGACCCTGCTAACCGTGGTGGATCTCGAACTTGTCGATGCCAAGGCCCTTGAAGACGGCAACGCTGGGCTTCTGGATGTGTAAGGAGCTGCAGAGGCCAGCCTCGCTCACGCAGTTGACGTTCCCCACCTGAGCGGGATTGCAGGGGGCACGTTAGACATTTAAAGTGACCCTGCTCCTCCTCTGCTCGCAACACCTCTAAACTCAGCTAAATAAGCAAACGCAAATAAGTGAAAAAAAATGCAAGCTCTTATTTTCTAGGTACAGCCTTCATCCCCAGAAACCCGCATAGCATATGGATTCACACTTCTAGCATGACCATTCAATTTTTAAATTATATTTTGTTTATATAGTAGATGCAGCTATGAAAGAGACGACACACATTTGGGGAAAGCAGGGTCAGACAGGAGGTTAGGGCCAAGGGTGAAATCTGCCCCCTTCTGATCACACATACAGCATCCTACCCTGCTGCGTTACAAACCGCCCCCAATGTGTACTGAAGTAGTTGACCCGGTATCTAAAAGCAGAATCAAACCATGCTTATGGTTCTGAGTTATTTTGTTGTTTATGTCAGGGACCCGAGACGACATGAAAGATAAAGGAAACCCCCCCCCCGCACCCCTATTGCAAGTGGAAAGTCAAGTCTCTCACTTTGCTTTGCTACCCACTAGGAAGCGTAGGACTCAGCTCTGGTCATTAAGGGCTGCTGGCTGGGCCCGTGGGCCCTTACCTGCATGTGGTAATCTTTCAGAAGCACCCTCAGCTTTTTGTACTCGTGGGATGGCAGCTCTTCTTGACCGAACGAAAAACGGACCACCCAGCGATGGTGAGCCACTTTACCCTAATGGAAAAAAGCAGACCGGAATGACTCTTTCACCGGCAATGTCTCAACGATCCCGAATCGTCCCGTTGGGGTGCGCAGAGTTACCGGGAATGTCTCCTCCGTCAGAGTCTCTAGGTCTGGCAGCTGACGCATCGCCTCTGTGTAAATTTCCTTTGCATCTAGACTGTGGAGGAACTGGAAGGAGGAGCAATTTGTCCCAATACTGACAATGAAGCCCACGGACACATAACTTAATCGGTACGACTCCAGGAACGTTCAGGATTCGAGACTCCTGGACGCCAATTAGTCCTGACCAAGCCGTTCAAAGGAAAAGGCCTTCTGCTCTTTCGAGATGGAGACAGAGAGGGGGGGGCATTTACCAGCACGCTGTCCCTCTGCTTCATGGTGCTGCTGGGGGAGAGGAATGCTGTGGAGCTGGACGTCACGTCAAAGTTCTCACACAGGTCAGCGTGCTTGATGCAGTCCATCCAGCCGACGTTCACCAGCCCCGCCTGAGAAAACACTAGACAGATGGAACCAAACTCCACTGAGTCCCTTACAGCGAGACCTGTAACAAATATTATCGCGTTCATAAGGCAAACATTTCTGGGTGACCTGGAACAAAAAGTCAGGTCGCCATTTCTAGGTGGCTAAACATGGTGGAACTCAAACGTATTTCATTGCTTACCAACATTCCAGCTAGCTTCTGCCTTGTTGTTGACGAGAGACAGTCTGCAAAAAAAAAAAAATTAAGCAAAACAGCAGAATTTCTCTTTATTTCTCTTTATTCAAGAGGTACTTTTGAAAGTTCAGACCTTTCAATGTTTGTTATCATCATGAAATATGTTACTTACAGATTGTTATGTTTGTGTCATAAACATTTTTCAAATATTAAATTTGTTTAGAATACTTCTCAAACTGAGATATCCAATCTTACCTGCAGCCTCCACGCAGAAGGTAATGAGCCAGGCTTTTCCAGACGCGAACGCAATTTCGATCTCATTGAAGACATTACCTAAAGACACGCCGACCCAGTGTTTAGGTAGCACAACAACTCCCAAGCTTAAGTAAATCTTAAAGAAGATCCATTCGATGATGTATATTTACCATGCCATAGCTCTGTTACTTTGCTGTTCACAAAACGCATCACAAACTTGGCCAAGCTCTCCTTTGATCTGTTTCCGAAGTACTTCTCTGCCTTCTGTAGAGGGATAGTACAGTCAATCTAGTGGCAGGTCACGTGACAGGTCATGTGACTGTCCACACTTACCATTCCATCTTTGAAAAGAAGGAGCGTCGGGTAACTGCTGACGCCTTTGCTGTGGCACAGGGCTTTGTCGTCTTCGCAGTTCACAGCTCCAATCCTCACCAGCCCATCCATCTCCTTGGCAAGCTCTCTCCACTGTCAACAAGGAAACAGATGCTAGTCAGCTGGTGCGGCGTTAGCTGTACTAAACCTCAGCACCACTGGTATCGGGCGAGTGACGGACTCGGGACAACGCTGCTGTAGGTCTGGAATCACTCATAGCAGTTACACTGCCATTCCCCAGTCATGGGCCCTTTCATCACAAACCCATCCTGATGGGTTTTGACGATCTGGCCTAAACCTGTACTAAAGCCTAAAAATCAGCTGCATTCTCATGAAGCCACCCTGTTGACACTTTACGTGTTTTATACTCTTTATAAATATAAATATAGCGTTTCCTAGGTTACCGATGAAATAGGCGTAACTGTGACCCAAACTGTCACCAAGCTGACTTTGCTTTAAGCATTAGCCTAGCTGGATTTTGTACGGTAAAATGTTTACCATAAATGCTGATTTAATAACTGGACAGCTACTTTACAATAACTGATAAGACAAATGAGTTGGATGCAAGCATTACTCAGGGGGTGAGGGGAATAATCGAATGAGCGAAGGCTTCATGTTTGCGCCTTTATCTCACCGTATGCGCCAAGTCGTGGCAGTGAGGACAGCGGGGTGAGTAGAAATTCACAAACCAGAGCTCTCCAGAGCTCGCTGAGGCATCTATTGAGAGAACAATCAACAGTGTTGATTCCTAACCACAGATTCATATCTGCTTTCTATGCCAGAATTCCATTCATGGATTCAGATCAGCCTGCGATTGACAAGGTGTTCTCGAAACGGAACACGGCTGAATCTCACTGCATTTTCCTCTGCTGGTGTCCAAACAAATGCGCCATGAAATAAGTGACCGGCCAGGTACCATGGTAACAAGCTGTTTTGGAGATTTCAGAACCTCAGTAGTGGGAAAAAAAAACACTTACCAAATTCTCTGCTGTCTAAAGTAATTATCTCAAGGTCATCGTCATAGAGGCCTTTTAGAATAGAATGTTACAATTAGTACATATGAAGTCAGTGGAAGAAATCAATACTTTAGTACTTATATTACTTTAGTAATTATAATTCCATAAAAGGCATTGTATAATTGGGTTTTATGAATGTAGATTTCCCCATCTTTTTCCTTTTGATGGCTTATATTTCTGTTTCCATCCATCCATTTTCTGCAACCGCTTCAGGGTTGTGGGGGGCACAAGGCAGGGAACAACCCAGGATGGGCTGCCAGCCCATTGCAGGGCACACTCACACACCGATCGCTCACACACGCACCCCTAAGGGCAATTCGGCGACACAAATTAACCTCAGCATTGTTTTTTTGGACTGTGGGGGGAAACCGGGGTAACCCGAAGGGAGCCTCATGATGACACGGGGAGAACATACAACTCCACATGAACTCGAACCCTGGTCCACAACAGTACTAAACCACTGCACCACCATCCCCCGTCTCAGATTCAACAGTGAAAATGTCTTTTGGGACATCACCAAGGCTCATTCCATTACATACCAAAGCCATTCCTGTAAAAATCATATGTTTCATATCCACTGCTGCGGTTGTCATCTTCCAGTCCCTTCTCTCCAAATCGTCCGTATGTCATCCTCAGATCGTCGTCCTTTAATACCTCATACACCTGGCTAGCCTTAAGGAGCCTGTCGTGGGCATCGCGGTCATTCTGGGAGGGGGGTGAGAACAAGTGCCTTAGACTGGGGACGTTGTTTAAGGACTTGAAATGCAATGGTGACGTACTCACTGGGTTTTTATCAGGGTGCATGGCCAGAGCAAGCTTCTTAAAAGCCCGTCTAATGTCTCTGCCGGATGCCTCTCTGGAAACTCCCAGCAATGCATAATAGTTTTCAGTCGCGGAGGTGAAAGCTGCCAGCCATGTTACGGCGAATAAGAGCAGCCAGGGTTTGCAGCGAGGCGCTCCGGCCACTGGAGCCTCGGCGGCGCCCCGGAGGAGCCGCATCGCAGGAAATCACTGCAAGCTCCTTCGGGGACACAGAAACGCACCGTCCGCAGCCACGGGCACTTACCCTAGCGCAGGAAAACGTGACAAAAACACACGCAAAGCACGCAGGCGCCTATACACAGGTGGGTGTTATATTAATGCAGTCATCGGCATGTAAATGCAAACAAACGCCCGCAAATGGTAACATTGTATGTAGGTAATAATAACGGAGATCCTCAGACTGGGAGCAAACAATTACACGGGTGCAGCTGTTAATTTGCGGCTAAAAGTTGTATCAGCTAAAACTGCTACAATCTTACCGGAAATCCTACTATGTAAAACTAAGGCTAGGGACAGGTTGTACTGAGAAAAGTTGCAGACGAATAGAAGTTCCTCCGCTCCGCCCGAACGTCTTTGGAAACGTACCGAAAGTGATTTAATGACCCGGCCGGTCATTAAATCATGGAGCTCAAAGGAGACTTAGGATTTGCGCGGCCGATTCCGTCCGGGACGCAGAGTTTGCAGCTCGTTAGCCTGGAGGAACGTAGGGACGCTGTCACGTCCTGCCCAGCCAATCACTGCAGCCAGCAGCCACAAAGTGTTAATATAATGAAATATACTATAATTGCATATTTTATATAATGATTATATAATTGAGTGACTGGTAGATTCAGTTCGCAGACGTTTTCCTTGTATTCAGCAGCAAGAGGTAACTAACGGGTTTTAGATATTATTATAGATGTAAACAGTGTAAGGACTCCGTGCTTTCTGTACATTACGTCTGCGTTCGTGCAAAAATGCCACCGCTGAGACACGCGCATGCCCAGGCATAAGAGGCGCGCGGAGCCGGTGCGCGAGCCGCCGCATCCGCTCTGTGACGTCACTTCCCGAAACCCTCAGCCCGCTGCCGGACACGCTATTTCCGCCACTTTTTGAAAAGCCAGCCCTGCGCCCATTTATATTTCTGTTTCTCTTGCTGGTTAGCGACAGCGCTCACGGGAGGGCTCCGGACACGCGTATCAGTATCGGAGGCCGGTTCGGATGGAGTTCCAAGGTCAGTCTTTTTGGTCTTATACGCCGCTGCGGCCGCTCTAGCGGGCCGGTCGGCTGTAAGAAGGCAGGGCCCCCGTTAGTGAGGTGCCTCCTGGCTAACGTTAGCGAACAGTCACGCTGGAGGAGAGAGCTGTTATCTTCCTCTTAAAAGGGCTCGCAGTGGTTTGCGGTTGCTAGCTGCGCGCCGGCCCGGCGCCCCTTTAGGAGGCGCCGCCGTCGGGGCGCGCGCACTCCCGCGAAGCCGCGCGCGCCGCGCCACGCCATCCCCTCGCTGCCAGACCGCCGACTTCCTTTTGTCCTGCTAGCAGGTACAGAACCGATGACGCTCGGCTCCCCCACTTCTCCCAAACCTGGGCCCGGCGCCCAGTTCTTGCCTGGCTTTCTGATGGGAGACCTGCCAGCTCCTGTCACTCCCCAGCCTCGGACGTTTGCTGGAACAGGGGGTGGGATGGAAGTGCGCTCTCCTCTGTTGGCAGGTGAGCTTGATGGTGCAATGTGTTAGATATGCTGTATTCCTGCGCGCCTGTAAGCAAACAGTATAAGGTATTGTGCATTTTGTTTGCATGTCTTCAAAATATGACTACTTATTTTATCTTTTGAATCATGGGGGTGGAACACTTATTTCCTTAGTGATTATTAATCTCTGGCCCAGTACAGTACTGGCCCAGTAATTAATTAGCCATTATGCTTTTGTTGGGTAAAATGTTTTTCTTTTTAAATTTGTCAGTCTTTCTGCCTCATGATTTTAACAGAACGGGTCCGGGCTGGAAAAAGCTTCCCAGCCTAATTATCTGCACTTCTAGGCTTACATCTCTGGTCCACATCTGGATGTTTCCCTCTAATGTGATTTTACTGGCCCTAGACTATTGCTTGATTTGAATATTATTTATAATTTTGTGAATCATAATAATCATAATATGCATCCGATGGACAGGAAGTCGTGTTGCTATGGAGAGAATCGTCGATGTGAATAACATGCTTATGGCTGCATGCTTTTGCCTGGATGATCCAGCTGGCCAAACAACTGTAGCTTATCAGATTTTATTTAAATCATAAAAACTGTTCTGCATAAGGGCTTCTGCAACATGCCAGTTTTCAGGGTCTTCGTGATCTCCAGCACTAGTCCGTACAGGTGAGGAGTGTCCGATGGTAGTTCTCCAATCTCCATTGTGGTGCTGGTTGACTGTGGAGCTTTCTTGTATCTCAGGCTCTTTAGTGCTCTGCTTGTTAGCTGTGCCTGCCTTGGCAGTCTGGCCCTCAGGGACCGGGGCTCATTAGCCCCCCTTTGAATGGACATTTTACCATGTTTAGGCTCACTCTGTTATGCGTTAATTTGGGTTAATGAGAGCATCTCCGTTGCCTTCTTGACAGGGGGCTCACCCCCGCAGCCTGTGGTGCCCACACCTAAGGACAAGAGTGGGGCCCCTCCTGTGAGGAGCATCTACGATGACCTGGTCAGTCCTGGGATCGGCTTGTCCCCACTGAGCTCCCGTAAGCAGGTAAGCGCATGCCCTTCCTGTGCATCAGCCTGGTGCTTGCCACATCGCATCATTGCATGAACATGTCCAATTCTCTCCCCTAGCCATTTTCCGGGATGCAGACACCACTGTCTGGTTTGATGGCAAACACACCAGGGACATGTGAGTGTATATATGTGTGTGTGTGTGTGTGTGTGTGTGTGTGTGTACATATGTTTCATTTTGAAATGAACACCTTGGCTCTTCTGCATGCATATTAGCAGGGAATAACCTCCTTATTATTCTCTCTGCTAGCTTCCAGTGTCTTTAGTCCTGCAAGCTTAGTGCAGCAGAGGAAATCGACACTCTCGCCCGCACAAGCTGATCCCTTTTACACGCAAGGGGAAGCCCTGTCCTCAGAGGACCAGCTGGACGAAACCTGGGTCACAGTTTTTGGGTAAGTTGGGGCCCCTCCTCTTATGAACAGCAGACAGAGGCATTCGCGCTGCGATTTGCATAAGCAGTGTGGGTCATTTGACTTTGTATTTGCTTTAGGTTCCCCCCCCCGTCCGCTTCCTACATCCTCCTACAGTTTGCACAGTACGGCAATATATTAAAGCATGTGGTAAGAACTTGTATCTCAAGAGGCTAGTGGATGAACATGTTAGTGTTACTTTTAAATCTGCTAGAAATTAGCTATGCTTGTTAGATTGGTCCTGATGGTTAATATTCTCCCCCCCGAAACAGATGTCCAACACTGGCAACTGGATGCACATCCAGTATCAGTCCAAACTGCAGGCTAGGAAGGCGCTTAGTAAGGATGGGAAAATCTTCGGAGAGGCGATCATGATCGGGGTCAAGCCGTGTATAGACAAGGTAAGCGGAGATCTCCGTCCCAGGGCCTGGCACGGAGACCCTGCATGCTGATGAAACCTTATGAAAGGACACAGCCTATTTCTTTGCACCATAAAAAGTTTAATTTTATCTTGGGGGCAGACTGCAGGGTTAGTGGAGTAGATCTTTATTGGGCTTTTTACTGAGAACTTGGAGAAGTACGATTCTGGATACAGTTAATCTCGCTGGGATTCTTACATTTTTAATATCGGCCCCATCCGCCCTCCCTTGCTCTGCACAGAATGTGATGGAGGGCTCAGAGAAAGGCCCCTCCTCCTCCAGCTCGGTGTTCACCCCCCCAGTGAAGGCGGCTGGCACTCCCAGCATGCTCGTCTCCACACCTCGGCCCGCCATGAGGCCCCTCAGCGCAGCTTACAAGGCCTCCAGCAGCGAGTACCAGGTAAACTCGCGGCTTGAGGGAAGACGGCGCTGCCTTGCGCACAAGGGTGCTCGTCGCCACTTGGCCTTATGGGAAATATTGCCACGTTCCATTTAACTCGGAGCTGGGGATGACTCCCGAGTTAACTGCAGAAGTTGGAAAGCCATTTGGCAATACCAGTGAGCTTTTACCCGCTTATCGTTTGTTCACTTACATTTAGTCCAGACTACCTTAAATCCGAGTAGTTATCCAACTACGTGACAAATCCTGCTTTTCTGAAACTTTTAGCCATTGTGTTATCAACTGATATTGCTGACATATTGCACATAAAAATACCGTAGCAACATCTCGACAGATAGCAGTTGGACAGCACTGTGGCCACGACTGATTAAATGAGCCATAACGTAGCTGCTAATAATAAGCAGATGATAGCAGCTTTAACTTCTGCTGATAAAGGGGCAGCCGCCTTGAATTCTGAGGTCGGGGTTGTGTAGATTCAGCTGACTTCATAAGTCAGAATTCCGTCTTCAGGAGGCGTTCCGGTTGAAATTTCTGACTAGAAACTTGGAATTTCCGAGTTCCAAATTCAAGTGGAAAGCAGCATATGTCTATTCAGTGTGCTGCTTGCATCTAATAAACTGCAATGGGGGTAGTAGCTTGCATGAATGTTAGCCTTTGTCTAGTTTGTCTAGCTAATGATAGCCTGGTAAGCTGGTAATAAGCTTGTTTTTCTTGGACA
>JAODKN010000037.1:8681780-8696306 GCA_026774425.1 Petrocephalus zakoni
CACATAAAAATACCGTAGCAACATCTCGACAGATAGCAGTTGGACAGCACTGTGGCCACGACTGATTAAATGAGCCACAACGTAGCTGCTAATAATAAGCAGATGATAGCAGCTTTAACTTCTGCTGATAAAGGGGTAGCCGCCTTGAATTCTGAGGTCGGGGTTGTGTAGATTCAGCTGACTTCATAAGTCAGAATTCCATCTTCAGGAGGCGTTCCGGTTGAAATTTCTGACTAGAAACTTGGAATTTCCGAGTTACAAATTCAAGTGGAAAGCAGCATATGTCTATTCAGTGTGCTGCTTGCATCTAATAAACTGCAAAGGGGGTAGTAGCTTCGCTGAATGTTAGCCTTTGTCTAGTTTGTCTAGCTAATGATAGCCTGGTAAGCTGGTAATAAGCTTGTTTTTCTTGGACAGGTCATTTCAGACAAGCAGACCCCCAAGAAGGATGACAGTTTGATCACCAAAGCCATGGAGTACATGTTCGGCTGGTGATGCTGCTCGCCACCTCAGGAGGAACTCGGTGACTCGCTGACTCGGGTCACGTGACACGTTGACTCGGTTCCGTTGGTCTCAGAGTCTGTCACCGAAGCCTTTTATGGACGCACCCTGTAAATGATATGCACTTTATGACTGTCAGGAATATGCAGACTCTACTGGGTGTGGGTGATGAATCGGTTTTGTAGCTTAGAAATTTGGGGTGCTTATTGTCGCCGGGAGACACTATAAGGCAGTGCGGGTGTTGGTGAGCTGGCTGCCTCATGTGCGACAGGTCCTGTAAGGAATTATGTTTCTCTGCTAAACGATGGTTCTGAAACTCAGGCTGGTGTGGATTACGTCTTACGACTGGAATGAGTCGGACAGACCAATTTTAAAAGCACTTTTACAGAGTGCGACTTTTAAACTTTGCTTACTCCTGTATCTTTGCTATTGAAATTTTTGTAAACTTTTTCTTTTTTGTGTACGACCCCTTGTATGATGGTTTCTTACCCCCCGAATATCTTTCTGACATTGTTCAGTCCATCCTAACAGACACAATGAACACTTCTATGTAATAAATACAGTATTACTATCATAGTGTGGAGTTTACTGCTGCAGTCGGACATTTATCATTATACTCTTATTGTTCCATAGGGGAGCTGGAGATGATTCTGAGTTTGAAAAACAAATTATGGAAATGCCAAAAAACCATGTGTTATTGTTATGAGATTAGCATTACATATCCAGTGAATATCACTGGAAATTATTAAAAGTGCTTTGAAGCGGTACATCCAGCCAAGCAGCGATGATGACTGCGTCCCCGTTTCCGTAATGCCCATCTCACTATTACTGAGACCAGATTACGGTTTTTCCGAGTCTGTCGAAGGTAATGCACACCACAGCAGCTCCCGCAATAATGAGTAAAGCTCGCCTGCCTTGTGATGTGTCAGGGAAAATTTGGTTTCTATTTCCGCAATTCCAGCATTTTTCTCTGTAGAAGCAGCAGCTGTTCTGTGCTCCTCTAAGCGAAATTGCCCCCCGTTTGACTGCCAAACAAACCGTTACGCATCCCTGCATGTAAATATTTGAGAGGAAGGTCAGCAAGGCTCGTCCCGAGGCCTTCTGTCACATCCCTGAAGCAGACTCTTGACGCGTCCAGTGCCGAAGGTCGTGCAGACCCGGTCACTGGAGACCCGGTAGTCTGTGTGTGGCGCTAGGTCACCGGCTAGGTGATATTCCTGGCGGGGGAGTGTGGATGTAATACATCTTGATTAACGGCACTTTTCTCAGAGGGTAACTTGACATAACCTTGATACAAGTGAGTGCGAACTCGTTTTATGCAGTGTCTATAAAGAAACATGTTCTGATGCCTATGCGTGGCCTGGGCTGAGCAGTTGTTGACCATGAGATGCTAATTATCAGTGCTTCATGCTTGACCTATAATATCGATATGTGATGGAATGAGGAATTTAAATGGGTAGAAACTGTTTAGTGAGCTTGTGTGATTTATTTCTCTTAGCCTTTTTACCTAATGGCTGTATACTTCTGTACGTGCGTAGGCTTTGTCATAATGACCTGTATTATAAGCGACGCTGATTTAATCTTAGTTGCCAGCAGAGGGCAGCATTTTATTTCATTATTCATAGGCTCGACTAGTGGGTTTGAATCTGCTTGAACTGCATTGTGCAAATGATCATCAATCATGCATATACTGCGGTGATTATGTTGAGAGAAAGTGGACTCATTTTTTTTTATTAAAGAAAGTGACTTAAAAAAGAAGCCTATGGCACTGAGTCAAACACAAATGTATATCTTTAACAAAACGGTAGGTTCAATTAAAAGCAAGTGAAAAGCGGGGAAGAGGGTTTGAAAAGTAATGCAACAGATGGATAGACAGTAGCTGTCATAGCGGATTTGCCATGTACCTTCCTGGACCCCCGCACGCTGCCGGAGATTGCCTGTCATCTCTGTTTATTAATTATATTTTAGGTTAATTCTGCGCCCTTACCCCGGCGCCACGGATTGAAAGATAAACCGGCATGGTTTCCAGGCGGAGGGCAGAGAGTCGAAGGCGAGGATAATTACTCACGAAGCAGGGGGTGAAAGAGCAGATTTAATCGTGGCGACAGACACCATTAGAGAAACAGTATCTGCGATGCAGCAACCAGAGTTAGCTATCCAGATGCATTTGGCGGAGGAAGGGAAGCGGTCATATTGAATTTGAGTTGATTTACAGACGTAAGCCAGTGCTTCCTTAAGATATATATAGATTATGCCAATTAGTACCTGTGTATGTGGTCATCTGGAAAAATTGCATTTGACAAATCATCTTTGATCGGCATCGGCTTTACTCCAATGGTTCTTTTCCCTGTTATTGAATCAAGCTGTGCTGTAAGGGTCTCCGTTTTATATTTGCCAGCGTGCGCGGAAGCGGGAAGATCCCGGGCATCGCCGTGCAATCTTTAATTTCTTTCTATTGTTTGAAAGACAGGCAATGATGAATTAAAAACCGAGGGGAAGCATCTTAGGCCCAGGTGGAATACATCAACCGTGTGACATTTCCGAATTATTTCACATTTGCGATTGTGCTGAATGTAGGATTATAATATTGCCGGGGCTCTTGTTTTTCATTAAAACTTTCTTTGCTCTCGGTCTGGAAATGAATGCGTCGGGAGTGAAAACGGGCCCAAACGGATGGAGGTGACAGGGCTCTCTCAGAATCAAATCTAAAAACGGTGTACCTTTCAGCTGTGGAAATAGATGCGCTGCGCGCCCCCGCGTACGGGCGCTTTGGAACGCGCGCGGCCCTCCAGCGCGTGGGCGTCGCAGCCCCCAATCCGCGGCCGATATCCCGACTGAGATTAATCTCAATATTTAGTAGGTTTACGGGACTTAACGTGCTTAATGTGGCTCCGTTTTTTTCCCCTCCGTTAATAAAATATCAAAGCCTTACTATAGTCATGTTACTTTCAGTTTTTTAATTATCTGCAGGCAACAGCAAAACACTCGCATACGTTTCCTTAATGCTTCCCTTTCCCGTCCTTAGTGTGTGTGCGTGCGCGCGCTTAGGGACGCCAATTAGCCTAAATGGTCTGCAGTGTGTGCGTGTGCGCGCAGTGCCCATACTATGGACTGGCCCCTTACCCAGGGCGATCCCCTGCCCTCCGCTGCCCGGGAGAGGCTGCAGACCCCCCCGCCCCGTGACCTTGTCCTGAATATGAAGCAGGGAGATGGATGGATAGGCATCCAGTCCTGAAGGTGCGCGCAGTACCGCGTGTGCGTGCCAGCGTGCGCCAGGATACTGCCGCTCGGCGCAGATTTAAAATAAGACCCTTTCTTGATTTCAGGAACGAGCCCCAAACACCACAGAGCATCAACCTGAGCCTTAACCTGAAGGGATTGTTTGCTGTGCTATTTTCATAAAGCTTTTGAAGGGAAGCCTGAATCTCAGCTGGGTTTTCACTTATGACATGTATTCAAGTCACAGGGACAAACACTGTTCAGAAAAATAAACCTCAGTGCTCCACAATCACAATTTGCACACACTTCGATCAGTGACAGAGCTGCTCCTGAACATGGCACTGCCTGGTAGGGGACCGAAGAAATGGGATGACTATAAGTATGGACAGAATGCATAATGAATAATCATAGAGATGTGTATAGAAGCGCGCGTCGAGCGCGTGACGCTGTGTACCGCAGCCCGCGCGAGCAGACATGCAGAAGGTCGCAGTATCTGTTCAGCAAGAAGCCTGCACAGGTATAAATAGATGAAAGGTAGCAATTTATCAAGGAACTGGGTCGAGTCTTTTACAGAGACATGCCCATGTTATGCATTGATGCGGGGCTTCTGTTAAGAGTTAAAGGGCGGCCATCACTGTATAATTGACGTAGGCTGAGCTCGGTGCGACGGATGAGATCAACTTTTGGGGAAATGCGGAAGGTTAATGTAAAACAGTCAGGATGCAGGGTCCCTTTGTTCATCTCGTAATCTAATACAAGAGGAGATCAGCCCCGAATTAAGGAGCTTTGCGCCGCCGACGGGACGTCCACAAATCCCGTTACGCTCATTAATTCGTAGATTTGATTAAAGCGAAAGATGCGGTAATGCGCAGCGACTGACCTGTTATTTAATCACCGCGGCCAGGGAGGAGCACGGACGGCCATGTCAACAAGCCCACGTTGGAAATGCCAGTGCTCTGTAATGAGGGGAAAGTGCATTAAGTGCAGGACGGGAAGTGGCGACCGCGCGCGAAGCCGGAGGGAAGCAGTTCGGATGGAAAAGAGCGGTGCCCCGTTTTTAGCGGACAATTGAATAAAGGCAGAGAATCGATAATAATATCTGCCGATTACAATCATCAAGCTTCACTTCTCTTTGGAGATTACACACCCAATTCCCCTAAGAGGCCGGCCGGAATCAGGGATCGATAGCGGGACAGGGGCGCGCGCCCCCTCGTCCCCCGGCGCGAGCGGAAAAAGCGGATTCCGCCTCGCGCTCCTGCGCCCCTATAGGGTCTGCCGCGGCGACGCGCGCCCGGTGGAGCGTAAAGGCAGAGGGCCTCTCCGGGAACCCCAGCGAGGGTTCTGTGGGATCTGTTCGCACCGGAAGCCAAAGCAGCCTTTGGGGCAGGGATTTTATAAGTGATGGATGCTGACCTCTACATTGTGATTGTGTCCTTATTTAACTCTGTTTCCTTCATTTCCTTTGTAATTTCTGTATATTTTATTTATCGATATAACACATACATTGCCATCTGTTTATTCTCTGTATCAGGGGTGGGTAGTCTTATCCGCAAATGCCAGTGTGTACAGGTTTTCGGGATAACCTTTAGATCAGTTGTTCAAACCCAGGTGTGAGGACTCTTCAGCCAATCAGTCCTCTAATTAGTAACCTAATTAGGGAATTGCAGTGAAAACCTGCACTCACAATGGCCCTTTCTGCCAACCTCTGCTCTGTGTATGATCCTGACATGTAACCTGACATGCTACATGGACAGTATTGTGGATTGGGACACCTGGCCATTAAACCCACAAGAATTTTTGTGACATCCCATTCTAATAAAAAACCTCATTATATGCATCTATGGATGGATATTAAATGGAAAGTTTATTGTTGTAAAAATATAATTGGAAATTCATACATCCACCCAACCATTTTCTGTTCCCTCTTGTTTTATGCTGGGTCATGGGACTATTCCGGACACTGTGGGTACATGGCTGTGAATAACCCAAGATACAGCGCCAACCCATCACAGGACACACACACGCACACACACCATTCCCACACACTCTGAATTTACACTTTTATTTTTTGCATTTGGTACATTCTCACATACCCAACAATCTCCCTATCAGGGCCAGCCCCACACAGGGTGTGCTCCTGTCTCAGCCAATCACAAATCCTGCCAGCCAATGAAAGTTTCTAATATTATGAATAGGAAGGAACCAAGCCATTTGTATGGACCAACTAAGATCCTAGAGCTTGAGTTGGACCTTATAGGGTAAAAGTCTTAGTATAGCATTTTATGTATATGAGAAGTATTAGCCAATGGCAGGTGTCACTCATGTTGGCTTCACTTTCTGTCCTTTCATGACCTCAATGTGGCCCCCTAGAGGTCAGCATGAGCATCACATCGTCAGAACCGCAGGGAGTCGGCTCCGCACGGGGCCTAGTGGGAATCCAGTCCGCCACACGGGCTTGCCGACGCGGCGGGGGCGGAAGCCGGTGCTACCTTGTATATCCAGCTGAGTCGGCGGGAGCCGGATAGCAGCGGCGTTCCCAGGCCTCCCGCATGCCACCGCACGTCACTCTCTCTCCCATCTGCTCTGCGGCCTCTGCCGGCTACTCCCCCAGCACTGCCGGCGAGGTCGCGGCGTTCCCTGTTAGCCGCCTCCTCACATCACGTCGGTGACATTGGGGGGAGGGAGGAAGAGGTTCGGTCTGGTCTACGCCCCCCCGCCACCGGTGTAGTTACTGGGAGTGAGGCAGACGGGAACGATCGCATGTCACGCCAAGTGCATAACGGTGACTTCTCTGACAAGCGAAGAGTGCCGTTCTCCTGACAGCGATCCGGCTAAAGTGCACACCGGGGGGCAGGAGCGTCTCCCACCGGAGGAGGTTGGCGGCGTCTCCGTAGGCCGCGCACAGGATGGAGACAGGGCAGAGACTTGCAGGCCTTCATCATGGCGGAGCGCAGATATGATGTTATCTCTTCCCCTGTTTGATCACCTGAATGACAAGTGGCAGTGGCTCAGGGGAACTTGTTATCGCATCCCTGACCGAAGTACGTGCGTCTGCCAGAAGTCTATCTGCAGCCCATCAGTCACATGTGCACTCATCCTCACCGCCTCTCGATAACAGTCTGCACCGGGAGCCCATATCTTCAGCCTTAAAGGCCGACTGACGCATCCCCTTGATTAAAAGCGGAGAGCAGGAGAGACAAAGGGAATTTGCCCCCCCCCCCAATGCCTGCCACTACTCCAGGTCTCAGGTCTGCGGGTCGATCGCCTGAGCGGCGAGGTGGCGGGCGACCCGGAATATGATGTTTCCATCTCCCATGGTCAAAGGCAGCACCTGGGCTTATTTTAGCACGGTCGGCTTTTTCCCCGTTACTCCCTAATGTGGATCCAATTCCCGGGCAGCGAATGAATGTTTCGTGGATGAGATATCGAAAGAAGGCGTTGGAAAAAAAACAAATCTGCACAAACATTTGGAATGAGTGACCCTATTAACCAGAGCAAACAGGATCTGTTTCTGCTCCCCTAGATTGTTTGATGTGCCTGAGCTGCTAATGCTGCTCCCTTTCTCCTGCTAATGCCGGGGTCCCTTCCGAAGCTACTCACCGTGACTGTTCTAGGATCAGTGCGTGGTCTCCGCACAGGCCCCTCCCGCCTTACTACACGGCCACCTCAGTAGGGGGCGCTGTGGCCTCATACCTCCAGGATTGTGGGTTCGATTCCCTTAGCTCATTCTGTGTGTGGGGAGAGAGCAATTTCTTCCCAAGTGCTCCAGTTTCCTTATCCAGTACAAAAACACATGCTGCCTATGGCGTGTGTGTGTGTGTGTGTCTTCCCAGTGATGGGCTGGCCCCTTATTCAGAATGAGCCCTGCCATTGTGCCCTATCCTTCCCACGACAGGCTCCAGGCTCACCGTGATCCTGTGCCGGATAAGTAGTTATGGAAGATAGATGGATAGACGAATAACGCTTTGTCTAAGGCACTTATTTAACAGCAGGTTCAAATGCTTCATCTACCAGACATAAGAGTGTGTCCAGCTGGGCTCGGAGCAGAATCCTTATTAGTGTTAGATATAGCAGCTTCTCCCAATCCAGTCGTTGGGGGCCCACAGCCAAGCCACGTTTTTGGACATTTTTGGAGGGAGCAAACATATGGACCGCCTGTGGGTCCCTGAGGACTGGTCTGGGAAACACTGAAATATAGTATTAGATGAAGGCCGGGGGGGGGGTACTCTGAGCATGCCACCTCTCTGAATGATTCTCATGCCATGTTCCCAACTCACATTTAAGCACAACAGTATTGCGACAGTCATGTAGTGGTGACATCTGAGTTTGCTCCCGCCCATTGCACAAGAGGCCCCCCATTGCCACGCCCCCTTTGAAGCCTGGATGGAACTGGAAGATGGCAGTAAATGAAACATTAGTCTACGGGGATCCTAATGTTTATGGGAAGAAAATTTTATGCTCCGTAAAATCTCTTGCTCGGCCACATTAATGGGAAACGCTCTCTCACACCGGAAACCCGTGAGCGTGACATTTACTGCAACATTTTGTGCCCTGACCTTCTCCTGCTTGCCTCGTCGTGATTAAAACATCATGACGTGTGCGACACACATTGGTGGCATGCGAAAGTTGCTTCCGCGATATCCTAATGGGAGCCCGATTCCTGCTCTTTCTCCATGAGCAGAGACAGACGCGGAATTCGCCGACCGCCACGGTGTGTCTCATTTCACGCTTGAGCAGGTCTCAAACAGAAGAAAGATAGACCCCAGTAACTGGAATAAAGTAACTTACCGATGGATGCAGGATTCGTCTGCTTTGCGTTTCCTGCATCATTGTGCCGTTTCCATGCAACCGATGCATAGATTAGATGCCGACGGTTGGCCACAGAGCCCCTGCACACCGCGTACTAAACCTCCACAGCGTGCCCTTTCTGTAAAGCGAGCAGCCGGGGGGTAAAGTGATTGCCCGCTGCTGGTTGGGAATCGAGGGAAATGGACACTAAACTCTCCCCACAGTGGGAACCAAAATCAGCCCTTAAACAGATTTGCAACAAGGGCGGGTAATAGCCGTCTACGGAAAATCGAGCTGCCATTACGGAGAGGATAAGAGAAGTACCTCTTTATAGTCCAGACTCTGCTATGCGCTCCCCCTGCAGGGGAGGGATAGAGAGAGGTGAAATCAATAAAGATCTTTGGGGGGGTGCGACATCGGAGATTGCACATAAGTTATTCACCAAGACTCGGGATTTAACATAATTTGGCATGGCCTCAGCTGCGGAATCTGCCCACTCATCGGATATTTAGGGGCCTCGATTTCTGCTACCTCAGCGGGACTTCCATTTTTCTATATCTATTCCATTGGGCGTCGTGGGATTCAATGGCCAAGAGCTGTGCTCCCCCTGTATAATTTGTCGCTTACTATGTTAACGTTCCCTGGCACTGGATCCTGACAATCCGTATCCCGCCTTGAACACAATCTCATTAACACTCATAGCAACAAAAACTGTAGTAGGGGGCAGTGTGCCAGTGAAAGTAACAAGCAATGTTCTCCATTAAACTGCAATCTGTTCATTCAAAATATTAGGGCGTGGAGATATTCCGTCGTTACCGAGACATTTCTGTTTGAATGGAGCTCCTGTTTTAGCTTGGGAAGGGGGAGAGATGTATTATATTATGTGTTATAGCTGTGAAATCGGATGAAATTCCAGGCACCACTGTTTTCTTTTTTTTTCTTCCCCCGATCAAAGAAATTGTTCTATCAAATGCCGGTGGCCTGCAAACACAGTGAGCTCTGTAAAGCAGTGGGTTTTCCCCCTTCCCTGGGAGAGGAAAGCCTTTGGCATCGCGATCCACACCCTCAGCACACACAGCCGGGAGGAGAAGCCGCGTCTGAGGGCTTGGGCTGCTTTCAGCAGCAGTGTTAATGAAAGGTCTTAACAGTTTGTGTTACTCGCCAATGTTCAGATACACTCACCAGCTAATCAGGTGGGGAAGAGGACGAATCAGCTCATCCGGAAAGGACGTGGGCGTAGGTTCCCGTTTCCCGCCGCACCCTTTCGGCCAATGGGAGCACTTTACTCGGGCCCTGTGTTTTTAAAGTCGTCGGCTCATTCCCAGTGTAGGGAGCTGTTTGTCCAACATTATTCATGTCAGAGCCTGTGGATAAACAGGTGTAGAATCAATGGGTGGGGGAACAAGATGGTGCTCTCTGGGGTTTGGGCTGCAGGAGAGAGAAATGTGTTTTCTTAATTTTTTTGCCATCTACGACTGAAAAAATGTCTCCGTGCCACCTCGTGCCATAACCTCTTTTAGTATTTTTAAATGAAGTTGCTGACATCTTGATGACTGCTTTCTTGCTGTTCCCAGAGCAGATTTATTCATTTCTTTTTGATTTCATGTGGTCATTTCTGCATGTGGTGTATAATGGGAATCAATAACACATGTTGCTGCTTTGCTCTTAATCTTGGGTGAGTTTGTGTTTTTTTTAATCATTAGGCTGTTAAAATAAATTGCTGCGGCACACAAGAGACTTGCGTTTCAACGGAGGGAAGTATGCCATGGAAAATTTCATAATGAAATAGTGCTGAACGTTACAGAAATGAAAAGCCGTTTTGAAGCCTGTGATACATCATGCCTCTGTTTAATGTCCCTCCTTTGTCTGAAGCAAATTCACATTCATAGATGCCGTGTTGCATCTGAAAGCACAACTGCTCTCCAAATAGATCTAATTAAAGTACAGGGGACACAGATTCTGGAAAAGAATTCTGGGTAATGACAATCCAATATTGGGGTATAGTTGTTGTAACCAACGATTGGTTCCTCAAGACAATGTTTTCAAAACCAGATCCATTTCATTGCATTGCATAGTTTTTTTTTTAGTCTCTATTTGAATACCGCTCTGAATTTTTAGCTAGAATTTCATATGTATAATTTCTAGAAAAAGGTCTTGTTAGAAGACAGGGCAACTGTGTACAACTATGCATATTTGGCTATTGTGCACATTTGAAATGAATGGTAATGTTCAGATTATGGCTAATTAACTTTGGAAGGAGTAATGATTTTCCCAGGCTATACGAAAATAATACCGAAAAAATAGTTGGGGTCACAGCAAAGAACATCCCATACACACTGATACTTCTCAGTGGAAAAATATATTTTTAATTGTGTTGTTTTTTTTGCATGGGATAGCTGTCGAAAGACTTCAAAGTACATTAATACTGTAATTTCCCCATAACTGTTTCATCAATTTCCTGATATTTCTTAAGTCGCTACACAGATTGAACCTTCTGGGCCGAAAAAACGAAATCACTTAAATCCAGCATGAATCCACGTTGGATTTTGTCATTAAAGATGCCCTTGTTGGTTTCGTTCAGATCAGATCGTTAGCTTTCTGCATGATGAAATGAAGCCATTGTTGTTTAATATGAGCCGTCAGATATTTTTCGGTGCACCGAGGTTAGTCTCCTGCTATTATGGTATCGTTGTGTTATTTACTTAGTGCTTTTATCCTAAGCAGCTTAAAACGGCTTATGACTTTGACTCTTCCACGCAGGTTTTTATCTAGACATATTTGCTTTTAACATGGTCAGTCTGGGTTTGCCCATCCCCTCGGTAGTCCATCTGTGCACTGCGCCGTAAGCAAAGTCTTTTTTGTGTATATGTGTAGACGGGGTCTGTGTATACAGTCAATTTTTAAACACCTGGCCAGAAGAAGGACGTTTACTTTCGGAGCGTCAATTAAACCGGAATTAAAAGTGTTGTTTTTTTTTTTTTAAATCTCCTTTCACTGAGGCAGCAAACCGACCCCGTGGCTGAGCTCTGGGTTCGGTCGAAGAAGGTGCAGGTCCAGTCAGATACTGCAGAGCACAGCACCCTCTGCAAAGCCACGTCCTTGCCCATCGCACGGACTCGATTCCCCGAAAAGCCGGTGGGTGACATGGCAGCACTTAAGGCCTGTTACCCGTCCCTCCTGACTCAGCACCCTGCTCTGTTGGCCTCACGGAGGCCTCTTAATCCCAAAGAGCAATTTTTTGAGGGGGTGTGGAGGGAGCGTGCGGCCAATTCAGATAGTTTCCCCCTCTCCAGGGCCTCTCGACAAGATCGTAGGGAGATATGAGAGGCCAGACAGCTCTTGTGGAGTGTCCCTCCCCAGGTAGGAGGACAAATTTGGCAAAATTATAGGGCCAACGTGCAGTCACGGATCGAGATCGCCAATCTGCTGATGGCAGCCCACTGCAGCAAACATGCCTTAGAAACACCTGCCGAGTGCTACGCCAGACCCCCATCCTCTCAGAGTGAGCCACTTTCCCTCACACGTACACTCCTCTCCTGTTTGCCCTCTGCTTAGTGTGGCCATTACTTAGCAGTGATTGATGTCAGCCTTCACCACAATAAGCTCTTTCCAAAGGTTCTGTGACAGGATGAGGCCCATCAGTCTGTCAGGACAACTGCCCTCCTCTAGGATGGATTGGCGCTAATGCATTTTGCATTTTGACAAGAATGCCCCCGATGATGAGGGTAGGATGCGGGTGCGGAGCCGAGCGAATCGCCGCTTCAGAGCTCCTATGAGGTACAAACTGCGCGTAGCAGCAGTGTGGAGAAAGGTATGGCGAAACTGGGCAGGTTAAGGTTAGGTCAATGCCTCCTTTAAGGTGGAGATATAATGTGGCGTTACTGAAGCTGAGTCAGATAAATGGAAATTATACTGTGGTTATAAAAAAAAGGCGTGGAAGTGTAAAAGGATGCAGAAAGCCATCCATCCATCCATTCAGGGTCGTGGGGGGTCCGGAACCTATCCCGGAGGCTACGGACGCAAGGCAGGGAACAACCTGGGGGGGGGGGCATCGGCCCATCGCAGAGAAGTACAAACACGCATCATAAACGTCAGAGTTTTACAGCATTTTGTTTATATTTGTGTTGACATAATATCTACTGCATTTACTTAAGTCAGGGATGATCTTATCCGTATAGTTTATTTATTTATGCTTCTGCCCGAAACGGAAAAACTGTAGTGACCCCCCGTGGACATTGTTTTCCACGGCTTTGAAAATGGATCGTTAGTCATTGCAAATTCAAGGGCTGAGACCTAATGCCCTAACTCACATTTCCCAGTAAGCGGCCGTCTTACCAAATCTCACAGAATGCTTAGCAGGATCTAAAAACCTTTTGAATCTCCTTCGTATACTTCTAATTTCCAAATAGCAGTGTTTGAGATATATTTCTCATGACAGTATCGGATGCCATACGTCAGTCGTGCTTTGTCTTTTCTGTGGGGATGTTAGCATACGCTAGTGGTTACGAGAGAGACTGGTACTTGCAGAATCCGAAAGATTAATTTACCTCAACATAACTATGAAAACAGACTTTTTGCCAGTATTTGCATGTGTTGCATGTGCATTAGCATGTGTCTATTGTACCTTTTAAACTCTGTATGATACAATATTATTGTAATTTTATTGGAACGATTTATCAGACCGTCCCATTAGTGGGTATTTTACTCCTTTGCAAACTGCTTATCCATGATCCGCAAAGGAGGCCTTTAAGGGAGGAACGTTATCTAAAGTTCAGGAAAAAATATGCATTTCGAATTGTTTTAATTCCAGTAAATCTCCCACGACCATAGCCCATTTAAATCAGTTATTAAAAACAACAATATAATAATGTCTTCCCCCTGAAAGGGCATGCACTTACGCTGTCTTGTCCATGCATCATTAGACTTAACATGAGCAAAAATAATTTATAAATAAAAGTGGAGGAAGATCGGTGAGTTTATATTCCTGCCGGCTCCAAATTGAGCGCGATACAGAGGCGCCTTGCGAGGCCGGGGAAATTGAAATGGAACCAGACCTCCAGTAATTCAAAAGCTGATTGCTCTCATTTTTTTACAATGCCAACATGTTGACAAGCATTTCAAAAGCCATTCTGGGGGAAAAGGGGAGAGGAGCCGTGCCATTTCTCTCCTTTCGGCACTGCGGGGATCGGCCTTAATAGAATTTTGCTCTATATTTTCGCAGTATTTAAAGGCATTGGAAGTGACTGAATCAATTGTTTGTGTCTGTAGGGTATGTATTAGAGTACTTGTGCTTCTGTTATTTTGTTAATGAGTAGCTGGCAGAATGATCACTTAATTAACCTCATGGATTAGTGGGAAAACGAAAATGTCTTTCGCATCAAATGGAACAATAATGGAAAAAAAAATATGGATTTGTGCATTTTTGCACGACAGAATGGGTGAAAGTTGTTTTCGTAAGCACTTACTGTTACTTACAATTATGATTACTGTTTCATAACTCTGGCCACTGCGTTTTGCTACGAAATGATAACACCAGGTTGCAGAATTGGTTGTTTTTTTTGTTCCTTTTACTTTGGAGTAGAAAGAGAGCAAAATGAGCTAAATTATTGAAAAGACCAAATGTTCTGTGAAGGAGGCGCCATTATTTTTCATCTTGATGTGTAAACTTGCAGAAAAGCCATTGAGGGATCTTACTGATGACTTAACTGCAGAAGCACGTGTTCAGAACTGGTATATATGTTCTGGTTATTACCAGTATATATGTTTTGGTTATTACCAGTATATATGTTCTGGTTATTACCCTTTTTTGCATGTAGGATAATGTGCTACAGAAAAACCGGAGGCTGCAGGCTGAATTTACACGGCAATCACTAGCAGCACCGGGCTCGCGTGTGTATGCATCAGGGCTCAGCAGTGCCGGGCTCGCGTGTGTATGCATCAGGGCTCAGCAGTGCCGGGCTCGCGTGTGTATGCATCAGGGCTCAGCAGTGCCGGGCTCGCGTGTGTATGCATCAGGGC
>JAODKN010000037.1:8704531-8718888 GCA_026774425.1 Petrocephalus zakoni
GTCAATGGATACCTGTATTAGATTCTAACTGAACTGATTTTAAGTTTGTTTTAAACTCCTGGTGTGAAGGTTGTCTCCTAAAACAACATTAATCAGATACATATGTTTCTCTGCGCTCATGTGATAACGTTTAGGACGGAGGTCAGTGGCTGAGCCTCACAGGCGCAGACCTGCAAAATCTCTCCAGCATAACAAATGTTGCTGGTAACGGCCTCTAAATACAGCACATTTGCGAAGGTTTCCCGTGGTGCCATTGCAACTGCGTCGCTATGGCGACGTGGCGAGACCGGCAGAAGGGATTTGGTGGGTTCCTGTGCGCGGACCACAACTTGTATCAAGATGCCTGACCAAGAAAGGAGCTTACTATAAACCTCCTCGCTCCTGTTACCTGATATTTGCATCTAAAATGCATCATTTTGACTCATCACTTTGTCTAACGTTCCTAGTTAAAGTGTGCCGCTCTCGTTTGCATTTAGGGTCTGGTGTTCGACCCTGCTGTTCCTCCCCGCTGCACACCGAGACGCATCACGACTGAGAAGCCCCCCCACCTTACAAATTCCTGGTCCTCCATTAATGCATATCCTGTCAGTTTGTCAGATCTCTATATGGGAGGGCCCCAGTTCATAGTTTGTGTAATTTGTCCTCCTGGAACCTACCACACAGTGCATCCATCATCATATGCCACCTCAGACCTACCTCCCCGACAGCAGACTCCCGCACCGTGGACGTGGCAGAGGGGAAATATGCCTTTTGTTCTTACCTCTGTTCTCCTTGTGTGATTTAGAGGGGAACTGGGAAGGCGAGGCATCAGAATTAACCCCCCGACCTCCCCACATTATCCAGAGTCTCCAGAAATAATAAGCATCCCGGGGTTTATTGTGTGGCCTGACCTGACTTTTTCCATTCGAGGTTCCTCGTCCTGTTCCTGCTGATCCGTCTGATCCCTCAGCCGTGCCTCTGGAGGGGCGGAATGGTGCCGAAACTCCCACCACATTCCACTTGAATTGGGTGGCAGCCCCTGTGGATTGTTTCTTCAAGAAAATGAAAAAAATAATGAGATATTGTTAGTCCTTGGGTGGCACAGTCGACCAACGAGGGGTGCTGTGACCTCTCTCCTCCATGGCTGGAGGATTGATTCCTGTCTCCGCCCTGTGTGTGTGGCACATAGGTTTCCTCTGGGCTTCCTCCTACCGGTCTTACGACATGCAGTTAAGCCAATTGGTAGCTTGAAATCACTATTGGTAATGAAGGTCGGTGCAGCTTTTCCAATTCCAGTCCTCGGGAACCCCCAGACAGTTTTTTGCTCCCTTCCACCTCTCAGCACACCAGAACCAAACAATCACAAACAAACCAAATAAGTCTGATCACCGAATACCTGGTACAAGTGTGTTGGGAGCTGGAGGGAGCAAAAATGTGGTCTGGGGTCCCCAAGGACGGGGTTGGGAAACACTGCTTTAGTGCATCCCTTCCAGGGTGCGCCCTTACCTTGTGCTGCTTGGGATAGGCTCCAGGCCCACCTCCGGCCCTGACCCGCATAGGAGAATAAGATTCACATCAGTCATTATATTCCAATAGTTTATTTTATTTTACAGAAAAATATCACAAGTCTGGCAGAAGTGTAACCAAGTTCTTTTGGAAATGTGGCTGAGAAACTGGGCTGTAATTTTGCCGTTTTAATTAATCTGCTTGTTATTCTTTGCGTGATAGTTTGACACATTAGCCTGCGATTTTAAAGCCCATCACAGGAAAATAAGAGGTTCTGCATCCAGGATGTTTCGCTTCCTGGCGCCTGGGATAGATATTCCTTGGCTGAACGTCGCGTTTGTTGTGAATCTCCCTCGCCGAGGCTTGGTGGCTCGCCGAGGCTCACACACCACAAACGGTGTTTGCGGTGGCCGTTTGTTGGATCCTGAGTGTTATAAATCTCAGAAATAAGTCCTACCAGGGGGTGAAAAGGTAACGCCAATTGGCAACGCGTGCAGTGCAAAAAACCACCTCTCCCCACACCCCGGAAAACCGCAACACATTTTTTTCCCCGTTTTCCTCGAGCATGATTTATGATGTAATGGAGGGGACAGCGAGCCGGCAGGCTCTTTTGTTTCACTGGTCCTGCCCTCAGCCTCTTTTTGTTTCTGAACACGTGGCGGGGGTCACACTGTGCCTCTTTCGCTTCAGCTTGGAAGGGCTTAGCAGCTGAAGCACCAATTATATCCTGCAGTTAATCAGTACTGGGCTTCAGCAAACAGAGATGGATCTTTCAGTCCACACTCCTGCGATATCGCCACCTTTCTCAAGTGGGATATTTTTGGTTTTATGACGTTGGAATGTGGAGCTGGTCAGACTCCGGTGCAGAGTGTAAATAACCCCTCAGCTTCTGGATTCGGCCAGCCCCCCCGCCCCCAAATGGTTTACATAGTCTGGGTGCCTGAGATTTTCTCCATTATCCAAACAGCACTGTGGCTGCCCGCTTGAGCTGGCCACCCGCCCCCATGCATTATGGGGCCATAAAACCCTGGCACCGCATTGATCGAGTGACGCTAGATGTGGGGGTATACCTAATTCCATCGCTGCCACACACACCCCCTTCTCCCCTAGGGGAATCTGCAGGCTTGTTTAAACTTTATAAGAAATCTTTTAATAATTACCAGAGAGTGACACACACAGGAAGGACTCCCATCTGGTCTGGATGCTCTGAGTGTGGTCCCTTTAAAAAAAAAAAAAACTGTCATGTGACACCCACACTGAGGCAAAAAAAAACAAGATTTAAGATGTTACAATGTATATATATGATTTCAATTATGGGATGGCTGGAATGGGACAGTAGATAAAAAAAGGTCAGTAAAAACACAAGCAGGTTCATCAGTGTTTATAGCATCTTTTTCTCCTCGATTTGGACGTGTGACCTTCATCGTTTGAATATACGCTATACCTCACACTGATGAACGGGGCACAGTTTGTGTTTAAAATCAATATTAACTATTCAAATATAATCTTATTCTCACATTGATCCGATTTATGCCTCTGTCCCTTTTTTATGGACAGAGACATTTTGAATGCAGTAAAACATATTTTATATACACAGTAAATGTTACAGCAAGTTGAAATCCTCATTAATCTCTTTTAAACCGTCGGGTGTTGACCTTTTCCTCGTGCAGCAGCAATTACAAAGCCAAGCTGTTCCACTGTTTGCCACGGAAAGGAAATTAATACGATAGCGAACCTCACATGTGATTTAGTGAATAATATTTCTGCTCCCATGCTGTTATGTCTTCTTTCAGGGAGGTGTTAAAAAGACCCGGCAGCCATTAGACGCCTAAATGTTTAGGTGCCCTGGATGGTGCCTGCTCACAAATGTTCCTGAAATGGCATAGGCGCTTCGGAAACTGGTCTCTTGCTATTCTGGCGTTGGATTGGTGAGCAGGTACTCCCCGGAGGGGGAAGGAGTGATGCATAAGCAGGATATATGCCACAGGATCAGTGGACTTTCCGGGATATGAAGCCAAGCCAGACAGCTGTGAAGTCCGGCTTATTCCGCAGCGTGCAGAAAAATATAGGTAGGCCTGTCCCACACCATTCCACAGGATGTGAATCATCCGGCAGATGACTGTGGCCACCCTGAGAGCGATGCTCATGGTCAGGATGCTTCTAGGAGCAGAAATAGCCAGCATTCTGCAAAATGCCTCCGACGTAAGAACCAACGCTACGCATGTAGCACCTCCTATGGAGCTAAATTATGTTTTGTTAATTAAAAAAATTAAGTAAAACTGAAAGTTTAAGTTTTGATGTTGAACTTTAAAAAGTACAACAATGTATTCAAACTATTTTCATATTTTAGGTCTTATTTTTTCAGTTGCAGATTTTGTGTTTTCAGATTCACATCTTTTTTTTGGTTTCAGATCTCTGTTTCAGTTTCGGACTTTTGGCACTGATTTGGCGTAGGGGTGTGGTATCAGCTGACAGGGGCGTGGTGTCAGCTGACAGGGGTGTGGCATCAGCTGAATGGGGTGTGGTATCAGCTGAGGGGGCGTGGTGTCATCTGATGGGGGCGTGGTATCAGCCGAGGGGGCGTGGCATCAGCTGATGGGGGCGTGGTATCAGCCGATTGGGGCAGATGACTGAGAAGCCTACATGCATATGCTTGCGCTAGTAGCCGCATACAGTATGTATCTGCAGGGAAGCTGCTTAAGATGGTGTTCACTTCTCATGGAGCACCTCTGGGAAGTTATCCTAAATATTACAATGATGGGGCATTTTTTAAGTGCCAAAAGTCCGAAACTGACAAATATTAAAGTGAAAAATTAAAATAAAACATTTATTAAAAGAAATTCAGAAATTTTAAAAAAATTAAACCAAAAAAACTTTAGTTTATTAAATACATCATTTTAAAGTTCAACATCAAAACTTGAACTTTCAGTTTCATTTCTGTTTTTCAAATGAATTAAAATTTTGGCCCTAATTTAACTCCATACACCTCTTGCCATTACTGTTGAGTCTGGAGAATACAGCCCATGCAAGTGGCAGGAGAAAATGCAAACTTCCACACACACGTTTGTATTTATATCTATGTGGGAACCATCCATTCATTTCTATAGAAAAATCCCTAATCCCAACAATGACATAAGTAACTATGAGTAACCAAACAATACAAGACTTTCGTCATTTTTAGTTTTTAGATTGCAAATTTACAAAATTGAGTTTCCCCGCAACTTCTAAATAGCAGATTTTTTTTATCACATTGTGGGGACCCACAATGGGATACCCACAACATATTATATGCCTAACACAGATGCATAACATTAGATAGATAGATATTTACAGTAGTGCAACACACACAATTTGACACTAAAAAGTCTTTTACATTAATAGACAGTAAAAATAAACAATAAGTGACAATAAACAGTAAAAGTGCAAAGAATGCCAGAAAATGTACTACACAGAATTCTGTAGTAACAGCTCAAAAGTGAATAGTGTTGCACAGAGTGTTTTACAATGAGCGAGCGAATGTGCTGTGAATATGAAATGTGCTTCTGCAGTTTAGATCCGTTTCCATGGTTTGTCAGTGGGCCATTTGGACTTGGGAAATTTACTAAGCAGCAGCTGATCTTGTTTGTAAGTCAGCATCCTGCCACCTTGCTGCCACATCCTGGTGAAAGTCCTCAGGTTTATTAAAACTTCTTAAGGGGCTGCGTGACACCCAGAGAGCCACAGTGTGATCTGTCCTCTGTGCCTGCTGCAGATTATAGCCTTAGTCTCGCTGACCTTCCTAGGGCCCCTGTGCTTGTGCGACCGTGCGGAACTGCAACCCTGAAACGCATTTTAAATACACGTCGACGGCGATGCTGTTTGCAGCCATTTTCTTCATTATTCGCAACCTCTGTTTCATTTCTGTAAAACAAGGTCCAGCCAGATAAATGGTTTAACCAGGAAGATCTCACCCAGACAACAGCAGCACGCTTGTAGGATGAAAGCGAGGGTGCTGATGAAACAAAGCCTCTTGATTTTGTCAATGGAAGGACAGTGATGGAGTCTTTTGGAAGGATCCCTCAATAAATCACAAGATTGTCAGGGCCAATAGGCAGCTTAGAGGAGGCCTGGGTGGGTGGGCCCTTAACGAGGCGTGGACAAGGAAGCCACGGTTGATGATGTCGCTGTGGAGACGCCAGACTCCCCCAGCCAAGCAGCACAAAGTCGCGTTGATGGGGAGGGGGGGTAACACAATCTAAAATGGCTTAGTTGTGAAGTGTTGGAGCAGCTTTTGATTTAGGACACGGGGGGGGACTGATTACCTGCTGGCCTGTGACTCAGGTTTTCACAGGGACGCTGGCATGCGACCCCCCCCCCCCCTTGCACAAACTGCAGAGAGGCCACGATTTGCTCATGAGGCTCCTGTCCCACCCTCAAGCAGTGACGGTAAAAAATGCACCTGGGGTGTTTCGTTATAATAGCTGAATGGGAATAGGGTGGCTCTCTAATCAGGGGGGGCTGTGATCTGAAGGTCAGCAGTTTGATTCCAGCGCTTGGCAGAGGTGCCACATCTCTGTTGCACATAAAGCTTAATTTCAGTGGTGGGGGTGCTTTCTCTCACCACCATCCATCCATGCCCCTATTCAGGGCCACAGGGGGGGTCTGAAGCCTGTAGGCACAAGGCAGGGAACAACCCACAATGGGGCACACTCACGGGCAATTTGGTAACTCCAATTAACCTCAGCATGTTTTTGAACTACAGGGGGAAACTGGAGCACCTAGAAGAAACCCCACGATGACATGGGAACAACAGGCAAACTCCACACACACAGAGCCATGGCAGAGATTGAGACCCAGGTTCTAGGGGTGTGAGGTAACAGTGCCACCCCCATGCCACCTAAAATGGGAAATTTATCGTGACTTTTAGTCAAGTCCGGTTTTAACAATAGATTTCTGTCTTTTTTAGATTGAATGCACTCAGGGGCGGGGCCACAGAGGCCCAAGCCCCAGCTAAAAGCTGATTAGCCACTGGAGTACCCCCTCATCTGTCACTCACTGATTTAAAACATATCATTGGCTAATGATAAGGTTGGCTCCACTGTGTGAGTTATAACCCGTCTTATGCTCCCTCCTCAAAGAATCGTAGAATTGCCCCTCTAAGCACTGTCACATACATTCCACCTCCATACACAGTCCAGCGCTCCCTACATTTGCCACGCTCAGTAACTCTGATGTCTCCAAGCCCCTGCTCACTACAAAACCTACCCCCTATCCCCTAGACCGTATCTCCTTCAAGCTACTTCTCCTATACTCGCCCCATACTTACTCACACCATCAACACTTCACTCATGGCATTCCCCCACTACATTTAATCAGGCTTGAGTAACTCCCCTGCTTAAAGAGAAAACACCCTCGATTTATCACAATTGAAAAACTACAGACCAGTCTCTCTCCTTTTATTTCCATCAGAACCTCTTGAGCACACTGTTCTCAATCAAGTTTCACACAGAATAACTTTCAGGATCCTCATCAGTCCAGCTTCAAAGCAGCAAACTCCACAGAGGCCACGCTTTAGGCTGTAGTGGAGGCTCTGTGATCTGTAAGAGCTGCATCTCAGTCATCCGTTCTCATACTGCTGAACCTGTCTGCCACCAGGTCCATTTGTCTACCTTTCTCAATTTGGCATGACAATGACTGATCTGAGATGGTTTGACTGCTTTCTATCAGGTAGATCCATCCAGTCATCTCGGGGGGCAGAGGTGTCTCAGTCACATCATCGAATGCCTGGTGTGCCTCAAGGTTCAATTCTTGGTGCCCTCTACTTCTCCCTGTCAATCACCTCTGATCATTCAGTCACTCCTACCACAATTATGTCAATGGCATCCAACTCTACCCGACTTTCTCTCCAGGGTACACTACAGTCGTCGCTTGGATTTCTGCATGCGCGCTGCTATGACAGTCTAGATGAGGAATCGTCATCTACAGTGCAACCTCTATGTATTCCCATGTCAACTTGACATCTCTGTACAACTTGGATCGTTGATATTGTCTCTGAACTCAGGGATAATAATAGTAATGATGTTTTGTGGACCTCATTGCAAATCCCTTCTGATCTTCTAAAAGTACTTTCAGGAACATCAGGAACACCAGACCTCATCTATCAGAATATGTAGCTCAACTTGTCCAGGCACTTGTCCGGTCACATATGGATTACTTGTAACTCTTTACTGACAGGGCTGCTACCATGTACTGTGAAACTACTACAGATGATTCAAAACGGAGCAACACTTCTGGCATTCTATCGGCAGAAATGCTCTCACTTCTCCTGGCCCCTCTTCTCTGGTTCCCTATAAGTGCCCAAGTCTTTGCTGTTTGCTGTTGGAGCCGTTAATGGAACAGCGCCCACTTACACCATTACTCGTCGTGACCCATGTTCGGTCTTGCCCTGTACGATCAGCCAGCCATCATTACCTGGGGATCCCTCTACCACTTGATGACATTTCTCATTCTAGACATTTCAAACGTGTGGTTAGTCATCCACATCCGGTCAGTGGACAAAGCCTTTAAGAAACCTTAATGGAACCTTAATTTGACTCAAAACCCATTTTTTTTTCTCAGGAAACAGCTCAAAAACACTTTCTACCACTGACCCTCACCTTAACTGTTCCATTGTCCTGATCTCACTTGGATAACTGGATGTTCCTTTCTTGTATGTTGCACTTGTCTTGTAGGAACCAAGTCTTCACGTTGTTTTGATTGTAGCTTTTCTAAAATTCAGTTTTTGTCTAGCTCGTGCTTCAGTGCTAACTGCACAGTGCTAACTTGCATATATTGCTCTCTTCGGAAGATCAGGTGAGCACTACTTGAACGTGTGAGGGAAGCATGATAAGGAGAACACTTATTCAGATTGGATTCAAGGAAATCGGGTTTGTTGGTGAAGCACCATATATTCCGAGCCCAAGTCAAAGACAACAAAAATGATATCCAAATCAGTAGGCAAAAGTGAAGGTTGGGGAGCAGGCGATGGTCAGGTATTCTGCAAAGTCGATCACAGGGTCGTTGGGAGGCAAAAGCGAAGGTCGGGTGATGAACGTTGTGCATGCAGGGTGAGCAAAGCAAACTCAGAGTCTAGGCAGAAAAAAACAGAATCAGACAGACCAGGGAGATATCACCAGTAAACCAAGAAGATTTTGAGTCTGGCAGATGTGCCAGACATGCTAAAATCGGGGGCCTAATTAGAGCAAAACTGGACACAGCTGGGAAGGGGCGTGCCTCCAAATAAGATCCACTGGTAAGCTAAGGCGCAGGCAGGCCGGGGCCCCCCCGAGTTCAAAAACTCCTTCATAGCTATAAGCTTATGATGCATTAGATGTAAATGTAAATATATGGTTACCATCCACTGATAACAGTAAAACGCACTTTCTTCTATATCTAATGTCACCAACTTTCCTTCGGACCCGAAACCGTATTTGCTAGCTTCCTGCTGCTGGTTCATCCTGTCCCTGTCCCTCCCTTGGGTCATGTGCTCATTGACAAGGGAAGATTTAATCCCCAAGATTCAGCAACATTTCTATATCATCGAGAGATTATACAGTGTGATCGCTCAGCATTAATATTTAATGCATCCGCAGCAGCAAATGTGAAATACACAATCAATTTGGTTGTGCTGTGTTTGTTTTTAAACAGCGAGTAATTCATTTGCTGTTTCAAATCCGTCTTCCCCCCCGGAAAAGGTCATTGGAAACCCTGTCACTCCCTCTCACACTTTCCCTTTTTTTTTTCCTTGTAACTCGGATCGAGTTCTTACTGAAATGTCATTTCGCCAAAAAGCCCCTTACCCCGACTGCTGCGAACGTTAGCTTTTTCGCTTTAAGAGTGAGTGTTGGCCAGGAGCTGTTCATTTGTTTACATCTTTCTCTACGTATTACACCCAGCAGTGCTCCATCTCAAAGCTCTGTACAACGCTGGTTAATTTGTGAGGCCGGAGACGGCATCTCAGTAAGGATGTAGACGAGAGTAACGTGGGCTTGACTGACAGCGAAGACCCTGATTGGAATTCTGATGCCAAGTAGCAATTGCTACGCAAATATAACACCTACGTCTGCATTATCCGATCATTTTTTTTCTTTGTGTGAAAAAGGTAAGCAGCTTCGTCTCTGTATCCATAGATACAAGGGTTATTGTAGAATATCCAGTATCTGCTGCTGCAACTGGATATAAAAATGGAGAAGAATATTTGCCTGGCCACCATGGCAGAGTCGGCTGTTTCATAACAAGGACCCAGCCACTGCAGTCTGAGGGTCATCTAATCTGAACATAATGATTCCATTCACGGTACAGGTGAAGGACTCTGGGTAAGCTAATTCGCTTATGGTCCTCCCATTATCTTGTTATCTTGCATCCGTATTGCTAAGCATCCAAAAGAAGTAACTCAACAAATACTACAACCCGCACAAAATAATGGTGCTTCCCTTATGAAGCTCTCAAGGCTGGGCTTTCACCGGTAGTGCTCTTCTGAGTCCAGACAAGCATAAAGGTACTAAAACTTCTCCAGCGTTTTCCCCAAATGAAACACAAACGTGTGTATATATATAACCTGTTTGGTACAGTAGTCTGCTTTGGCCGGCACCCCTGATTCCACATCCCCTTTTCGTTATTATAGTCTCTCTATGCCTCTCCAGGGCTCACATAAACACTTTACTTCAGACATAGCCTGTGTCTGCCTCCTCTATACACTTTCAAGGGTTTTATTTTGCTCCTCTTAGGGATACATGCTAACCCTTCAGCGCAACGCTCACGAAAGGGTGTCAATGTTTAACCGAAAAGCAGAAGACTCGTCCGGGGCCGTGAGGTACAGAGGTAGAGGTTTGGGAATGGTGTCGGCATTCTGCAGATGCCTCCGACGTGGTTATTACTAGTCCAGTGACGGCATTTAATTCTGCGCCAATCAGAGAAAGACATTAATTACAGTTGAGGAGATGATTTGGTAAGTCATGCGTGCGCTGACCATCTGCCACGTTCGGGGCCTGTCCGACGCGACCGCTCCTGGCTTATGCTAGTTTGTGCTGCCCCCCTACGCTCGTCAACAACAGACACGGTTGTCACCCCCGTCTGCCCTCTGTGTTGCCATAATATTAATTCCCTTCCCCAAACGCAAAACGGGCCTTTGGCCGCATCCCTTCTCCAAACGAGCAGCGATATGTGATGTTACAGTGAGCTTATGTGACATGGAATCAGGTATGTCCCTCTGAGACATCCTATGAATAATTCAATACTTGGTTTTCTGTTGTTGTTTGTTTTTAATTAACAAGTTAGAATTAGTTCGGCTTCACATATGCTAACTTTTATGGGAAAAAATGGAGATTTAATTGGCTTTAATTGGTGTATTGAACCAATGGTTGTTTAGCAATGAGGCTAATGTTGTCCTTTTCCACCCTGGGTACACTCACCTATGGATCTTTGCCCAGTGACTCCTTGTAATGGCCAGGGAACCATTACGTGTCCTTTTGACTTGTGGGACAGCTAATGAGCCCTGGAGTGCATGCTTACAAAATATTTTGGGATGATGATACGAAACGACAATGCATCATTTATATCTGAGGAGCACTGACCACGGAATGCAACTGGAATAGCTACGCAGTCAAGATAATTAAATTAAGTCTGCCTATTGCAGCACCGGTAATCTGAGAAACATTCTGGAACGTGATCAAAAACTCCCTTCCTGTCCATTTAAAGTCCCTAAGAAGAGGTCTGCACAAGTCTGTTTGACGTGTGCATTCGAGGCACATTTCCTCAGCACAGCCGAAGGGTCCAGTTTGTCCAGTATCTTGTTCTCTCATTCGAGGATGACCTCTGGGGTTAATTCCAGGCTCCTTTTGTTTACAGTTTCGTAGACTGCGGAGGATCGCAGTGTCGGGTTGATAGACTGCGGAGGCTCGCAGTGTCGGGTTGAACTGCTTATTCCGGGATGTTCTGCTGCAAGGGTCCAAGTACAGATGAGTCGTACCCTCCCGGAGGATGATTCTCAGTTATTATATTTGTGCTATTTTAGGTGGAAATCCGGAAGAAACAGGGCCCACTGATGAAATCACAGTGGCAGTAATGCTTCAGATGAAATAATGAAGTTGTGCAAATAAATGTTGAATAATGAGTTTAGGCAAATTTTTTGCTAATTCAGCAGGACCAGGAAGAAATAAATTGGTTTTGGCAATAGGACAAGTGATGGGGATTCTTAGTATGGGGGCTATGTAGAATTAAATTTTTATATCCAACATCAATAACCCAAAGAATCATCCTCAACCCAAACCCAAAGCACAGAGGTTGGGCCTGCGGGTACAGGTAAAAGGAAATCTCTTAATAACCTGAAGGTCCAGGATTGGCAATGCTGTTCAACCTTTGAGCCAGGTACTTAGCCTGAATTACTCCAGTGAAACACCCAGCTGGAACGAGGAGGTTCTCTGGATAAAACGGTTGGCTAAGCAACTGTAAGTAAAAACCTCTACTTTGGTGTCTAACACAAAAAATATAATGAGCAGCTGCAGTCCGAAAGCCCAGCGCGGACCGAGCTGCCAAGGCCATACGAGGGCTAACCGTTTCGAAATCCCTTTTTTCGTCAGAAGGGCTTGGCCCAGTTTCCGGGCATGTCCCCTGTGTGAGAAACAGGCAGCCTAAGCGAGTGGCCGTCCGCTCAGCATGCTAAATCCGCTCTCGGCTAAGGCGCGAGCAAACACACCCATAACAGGTGGTCGCGCTTTTTCCGGATCCGCAGTCCTCTTTTATGACGGACATCCGTGGCTCCAGAGGGCCAGAGAAGTTAGTTAAGCGGCTTTGTTAGGCGGGGCGAGCTTCCAATAACCGGCCACCTGTGATCTCATAATCGAAACTGACCTGTCCTGCCTTCCTCTGCACCCGGGATCAATGGCTTTCGGCTGCTAAAAAAGCTAATACAAACTAATCAATATCCATCTCATTTATTCAGGTGATTAGTGCTGGAGGGGATTTTATAGCTGCAACGGATGCCAAATGCTACCTTTGAATTTTCCGCCCACTGCCCATAATACCCTGGAACCCAAGGCCAAGTCGGCCATTTTCTGCTGGATTCTTTTAAATTTGCTTTTTAATTTACCCGTCATAAATATACAGGCATGGAGGCAGCAGACCTGCTCGCCACATAAACATATTCATTATCCCGATTGATTTGTTTGCTTTAGGGCTCTCGGAGGGGCTAGCCCCGGCCTTTGTGCCCACGATTCTTTGCCAAGTGTCTCATTGTCCGCGCCATGAAGTTCCCGGCATTATGGTTGTTCCTGTGTCACTTGTCGCTGCCCGGTCCATATTTCGCCCCGTGACCATGAATTCATCGGTCGTCAGCGTTTAAAAAATCGCAGCTGTTGAGTGGGGGAGAAGTTTGTTTGTGAACCAGTGCCAAGTGAATAATAGTAATAATTGTGTGTGGTGGGCCCAGCCCCCTACTGCCCTTGGTGTAGGTGTGACCAAGCGGGAAAGCGAGAGGGAGTCCGGATTTCAGGCTGGGATCCTTTTGTGCTGTAATTACATTAGCCAGTATTCCGGGAGCAGCTCTGGAAGGCTTATGGAATCCCAGCCAGGCTTAGTCAGCGGAATTCCGCCGAGGCAAAGCCGTGCGGCTCATTTCTATATGAACTGCGGCTCGGGAAGCTCGTTACTACGCTAACGGGGGGGACCGCAGTCAGGCGTACCGCTTCTCTGGCCTTTTAAAGCATTAGCACGGACGCATTAGAACTCGTTTGACAGAGACACTCGGGGTCTTGGCAGCATTAGGTTGGGCGTAGGAAGGGTCGAGTAATCGGGACTGCCCGCCCATTTCAGAGGGAGTCCCGGGGCAAGGCTTCGTCCTCCATGTGACCTTGACCCCGTTGACTGCTTCTGGTCAACCATCAGGCATGAACCCTCTCACCTAGGTGTCAGACAGCTGTGAGATGGATTGTTCAGCCTGGTCTGTGCTGTCCGAGCTAATAACACAGTTTAAGCACAGAGCACTGCAGTCTAATCGGCGTGGACATCACCCCCCAGTCTGAGCTCCTGCTCGTGGAGACTTGTGGTCAGGAGAAAGCACTTATGAAAACAGATGATATGATGAAAGGAGAAGATAGTCACCTTCAGAGGAGCCTGATTCTTCTACTGCGCAGGATAATGAAGCCAGCAGCGGTGACGGTGGAGAAGTCAGTTAGCCGTGTAATTATAATTAAAACCCCGCTTTTTTGGTACATTCATTCTTCTCTTAAGTTTGTTGGCAGATGTTGGCGTGCCTATATTTTATTGATCCACCAATCAGAATCCTTTCTGTGTGAGTACGGCACATCAGGGTGATGGTATGACTCTGTCAGCACGGAAACAGGGCCCGTTTCGGCTCCTGAAACCACTTTTTAAGCCAAGGCCATTTGAGAGAATATTATCGAGAAGGTCGGCCATTTGTCTAGAGCGGCGGGCGCCACAGTAACGAGGGTACGCCTGGGAAATAGTATGTTTTGTTTTGCTTTCGCATCTCATGGCCGTTTGCACACATCTGGGGCCGGGCCACCGCCATGTGCTCCCAACTCAGAGAAACAAAGTGGGCCAGCAGAAACCCCCTGGGGGATCCGAAAATGAGATTCTCCATTTCAGTGGTTTTTATAGCCGCCATGCCCCCCCACCCCGCTGCTGGGGGTAACGATGGGCAATCAGGCTGGCGTGCCGGGGGCCATGTGTCAGGTTCAGCCAGCCCCTCCGGGCTGGTCACACTTCCTGTGTAAACCCGTGTAGCGTGGTTACGGACAAATGTGCTCCATTTTTGTGTATATTTACATTTACATTTACAGCATTTGGCAGACGCCCTTAGCCAGAGCGACTTACATATGTGCTTTAAGACTCTACAA
>JAODKN010000037.1:8743734-8753736 GCA_026774425.1 Petrocephalus zakoni
TATCGTAACCCCCACCCCCACAACCAGCACGTCCTCCCGGCCAAGTTCACAATGTGAAGCCTGCACAGCCAGGTCTGGATCCGGGCTCTTATGTAAATGGTCAGTTCGTCCGGGAATCGGCTGAATAATGCATCGGCTTTGCAGAAAGCAAGGTGCTCTCTGTCGCCCACAGCTGTGAACAGCGCACACACGCGCACACACACACACGGCGTATATGCACACAGCCGCCAACGGGGTCCAGATGAGCCCCAGTCCCCGGGGAGACAGAGGCACCACAAGACACTCCTTTAGGGCCTTAAAACATCTACTCCTTTCAGCTTGTTTGAGCAGAAATGTCCTGCCTTGCCAGCTAAAATAGAATGTCTTTTGTTGTCATTTTACAGGTGAGATCAAGTACAAGGAAATTCAATCTTCACATAGCCCATCCTGCTCTCCCGTTAGACACACGCAGGAGAGCAAAGCTTGGGCTCAGACATTTATCCAGACCGCCTAGAGGAATTTTTGGGGTTGAGGGCTGTGTTCAAGGGCTCCACAGAGATTTGGCTATTCTGCTGGCCACGGGATTTAAACTGCCGACCTTCCGGTCATGGGAATCCTAGCCTACGCAGTATCCCAGTTTATGCTGCCAAAAATATCTAATTATACGTTTAACTATTTTTAAGAAGTTCACGTTAAAAGCTTTTGGTACAATGTAACAAGGCCGAATCACGTAATATCCAGCAGGGGGTATACATGGGCAGGGCCACGGGGGGCACTGGCCCCAGCTGAAAGCTGATTGGCCCTTGGGGAGTCCCCTCCCCTGTCACTCACCAATTTAAAACATATCATTGGCTATTGATAAGGTTGGCTCCTCTGTAACAATTACAGTCCCCCTACGTAAAAAAAAATCCCAAAATCGCCCCTGCTGTGCAGGACAAAAACCCGCAGACACTTTCTGCTTTTAAAAGTCAGCAGTTCTTGGACGCTGGCATCTCCGGCCGGCTGCGTTCCTCCGCGGGAAGCAGATACCACTGGGGAAGCATATGCTCGCTCTTGTGATACACTCTCGCAAACACGTTTATAAATATTATTTTTGTTTCGCACCCCGGGCATTCGTTTTGCTCAACAGGTCTGCTGGGCTCGTCTCCGACGCCTGCTTTGGGGAACGAGGCGTCCCTCCGTTGCAAAAAATAAGATAATCATCCAAAGGAGACAGAACGCCGTCCAGATGTTAGCACTGCCTGGCTGATTCCGGAAGGCGGTCATGGCTAGGACCTCCGACGGCGTGTCAGTGTCCTCGCACGCTATTTAACAGTGACATCAGAGGTCACCATCCACCAGAGAAAGAACACTGCCCGTCTTACCCCTGGGGAGTTGTGTCTTAAAGCTGCAGTTTAGAACTCCATGCGGAGCCGAGATGCACCACCTCTTAGATCCCAAACCTCAACGGTCAATAATGCACAACTACTAAACCTGGTAATTAGCTGGTGAACTAAATAAGGTGTGTTCGGGTTGGGAAATCTGCAAAGTGTGTTGCAGACTGGCCCTCCAAGACCAGACCTGGGGAACCCTGCTGTAATATAAGTGCTGTTGTTCTGATGGGGGGAGCGAGGGGTTAAAGCTTGTCAGTCACACGCCACGGGCTCTGCACTCCCGCGACACCGTATGACATTCTGTGCCATGTGCTGCGTGACGCACGGGGCTTGGAACAGAACGTTTGGGAGGACCTCAGACCCCACGCAGGTGTGTGGTGTCCAAGTGAGTGTGGGGCCTTCTGCCAAAAGCCCAAACCCTGCGTATAAAAACCCTCTAACCGAGTGTGAAAAACCAGATTATAAACATTTATAGGCTATGCCTTTTGCCTAGGTACTTTCATCCTCCAGGATGGAAAGGATTCATTGCATGAAAGCATCTATCCTATACCTCATTTGAGCATTTTGCATTGTAGTTTTAAATCATTTTAATTCAGAGTAGTTTAAAGTAGTTTCTAACATGTTCATTTAAGAACCTGGATTGTAATGGTATCAGTTTTTATCTCAACTTAATTTCAAACAACAGGTTTGCCTGAAATGATCTGTAAGCCAATTAAAATTAGAAGACGTCTTGCTCCAGTGTCTGGACAGAGATGTCTGATGCAGCGACAGGGCACATGACCAGAGAGGAGCTCTAAAATTTACGGCTTGGCCTAGCAAGGCTCAGCTTTGGTGCAGCTGGCTCGTACGGCCATCCACCCCTTACGCATGGGGCCTCTGGGCCTCTGGGCCTCTAAAACGGTGCCATCCAGCGAGTGCAAGCCCATGTCGGCACCTCTCTCAGACTTGGAGTGGGTGGTGCAATATATATGCTAATGCAGTTTGCATCTGCAGATGAGGATGATTATATTTGGATGAGTCAGATGTAAAACAGACAGGGGGACATTTCATAAACCCCGATGCATCTGTCTCACTGCTGGTCACGGGGGCTGGTCACCATGTATTTGGGCACTACGAAAAGGGTTCCAACCACAGGGGAACACCAGGGGCCATCACTCCAGCCTGCGAGGCTGTAAACCTGAACACTGGAAAGCATCAGCACCACATACTGCCCGCTTTGGTGCGTCTCCTTGATGTAAACATGATTGGACAGCCGGATTGTCCTTCTCCTCTGATCAGCTTTCCGCATTCTCCCGGTGCCAAGGCTGACCGAGGAGTCGGCCTCGCGAGGAATTGTGACAATGTCTGGCCTGGGTGATTCTGAAAATCCCCGCATCCCTCACTGCAGATGCCAGCTCAGTTTCAGGGGCCATCCCAAGCCGACCCGGCCCTGCGCACCAAAACCTTTTAGCCGCCTCCTCTAATTCGTAGCCGTTTCCGCAGCAACAGCCTCGTCGGATAAAATTCTTCGGTGACTCAACGCAGATCTGGGCGACTCGGCGAGCGGTATCCAAGAATCCGCAGGGAGGGCCGATCCATTATCGCGTTTTGCAATTTGTCGGACGCAGATGTTGCGACGGTGGACAGGGAAGCTGCCGCCTCCCCCATTTGGCCCGAGGGAAGACATGAGGCGCCGGAAGCCTCTCATCCTCCACGAGCCTCGCTGAGATACTTCTGAAAGCCAGCAGGGAGCGTGTGACCCACATGGCCTTTGCTGTCAGCCTTTACAGAGCTACTCCTGGACACTAAGGAGGGCCCAGACACCTCAGAGAACACGGCCTGCCACCTCTTCTCCAGCTTTCCGAAACCTAGCTGGCTCTTTCCCGTCCTTTGCCCAACGCCGTGATGGGTGCTTCACTGCTACATTTGCTTTGTAACTTTATTATTGACCCACCGACTGAAAAAGTCCTTTATTGACTTTTTTGCAAAAATTAATCACCCACAGTGTAACAATAAACAAATTAATAAAAGCTGGCTAGTGGGGAAAATAACATCAATTGAGAAAAACTCCAGCTTCAGTGAGTGAGTGGTGGGAGGGATTATTCTTTAATCGGGTTCAGCACAGGCTTCTGTACCCTGATCAATGTTTTTTAAAAGGCCCCAGTATTGACTCATAGAAGTAACTATTGTGCAGCCTTTCATTTATTTGCTGGCTATGCAATTGGTTTAAGAATGACGACTTTCCAATTAGTCCCCTAAATAGCTGTATCCATTTAGCTAATTGCCTAATATTGGGGAATTTCCGTTTAACCTCCACATTGCATGTAGATGAGAAACAACCCAGAAGGACGTAAAGCCCCCCCACTCCTGGTGTCCACAGCTATGAGAGCACTGGCCGCCTTCACTGCCTAATCACTAATTCATGCCGGGCATATACAGGGCTGAGCCAGAGCTGAATGCTGATTGGCCCCTGGAGTGCATCCTCCTCTGTCTTTGACCGATTAAAAACATACTGTATCATTGGCTGATGTTAAAGTTGAGTCTACTGTATGAATTATGGTCCCTCTTATACCCTCTGTGTAAAAAAATACTAGACGAGCTAGATTCATGGCAGTTAGCCACCCGAGTTCCTCGGCCAGCCCTTCACGCTAATACAGAAATGGCTTCTAGTAAAACCCATCCTGTAGCATGACATTTTTTATATGCTCATATCTGTGCAAAAGGGGAATTTTGCCTTTCAAGACCATTTTCCCAAGTGCAAATTTACTGAGCCGACGACATACATTTGTTTCTGAATCTCCTCCGCAGGCACCATACGTTTCCACTTGAAGAGGAAAGCGGAATATATTCTGGACTAACACACCACATGTGGAAAGGCCATGTTAAAGGTCACTGTACACAGCACTGTGATTTAAAGGCACATTCAGAGAAATGTGGGTTGCTGAACTGGAGGTACAGCTGGAGTTTTGATGTCAGCCAGTGTGCGGTAAAAATGTGCCAGGTGACTCTAGCCCGTGCGGCATGTCCTTGCTGACTTTCTCGCAGTGTGCCCGATCACCGGCAGCTCCCTGGTCCCCTACTCGCACGTCGCACCTCTCAAGTAGCTCATGCTGGCAGCTTCCGCTAAGCTGGGTTTGTCCGACGGTCAAGGCATCACGGCAAGTCCTCCGCTCAGTGGGTGTGGCACGCTCCCACGTTGGGGGCGGGGGGGTCTCTCACACCCTCCTCGGAGGAGCCGGGGGAATGGCATGGCCTCTTCTTCGGAGCCATGCTTCTGGGAGCTCTCGTGTGATGACCATATGGCACACCTTGGGGGGACGATCAGTCTCTCCTCCTTTGGGTTGGGATCAGGCAAAAATATGGAGGGGGGGCAAAGCAAGGGGAAACAAGGACGGAAATCAGGAATTGTGAGAGAGAGAGAGAGAGAGAGAGAAGAACGTACAGGCTGATTACACAATGCCTCCTTCTCCAATACTACCTTAAACCCTTTGGCTGGCAGCTCCTCTTGGCCAAGTTCTCTGCATAAAAAGCATGACTAATCATCGGTGAGGAAAACTACAGGCGTCTCGTTAAGGTTCAGTGTTTCCCCTGCTGTACTGGGGGCAGGGGTTGGGGGCTGCCAGAACCCGTTTTCGAATGTGATGTAGTCCATTCTGAAAAAAGCAGAAATCTCGGCGGGCCATAGAGCCAGTTGGCTTTCTTATCTCTGAGACTGAGATAAGGGTATGGATCAGTCCTCCACGGATTTCCTTTAATGCAACAAAGTTCTTTCACTCAGGACATGCATTTTCTAGAGGGCCACCCCCCCCCACCACCTGCCACCATCTCAGAAACACCCTCATGGGGCACATCGCCCTACCGACCGTGCCCCGATGGTGCGGGAACTTTATGCGACGAGCATATGCGGACCGTCCGGAATGCTGGACACTGTCCAGATGATTAATGCATAGCTAAGCTTATGTGTTACCAAGAGAAATAAATATACACTGATTACTGCTTGTGACAGGTAACGATGATTACCAGAGGAGATTACTAACCAGCAGATCATCTCCGCTAACCCTTACATTTACTCTCACATGCAGTGCCGTCTAAAAAATATTTTTATTATTCTTCTTAAACAGTGTCATTATCTACGATGTTGCCCATTCGCCGAACAATCTGATGCATTAGAAAACCCAGAGCGAAATGTTTTCAGCAGTAGAAAGCTTTGGCAGGAACAATGAGTCATTGGCAAGCCGTCACAGAAGAAATTTACTCAGAAATGTTTGCCAGCTGGTACCATAATAAGCCCCTGATTTGATTTATGAACACAGTGACACTGGCTGCCACATCCAGGAGCAGCGTCGCTGCTCATCAGAATAATCGTCTCTGCGTTCATTAGCATGTGTTTCTCTGGCTTGTCAGCAAGGGCGCGACTTCGCTCAAACTTCATACCATTTGCGTTTGATTTGCTGGTTGTTTTGTGATTGAAAATGCTACATTCACTCGTTATATTCTTTCCCCTACATGGCTGAATTTACTGTAGTTAAGGACCTAATTTGGTTTTCAAGGGAAGTTCCAGTCACTGCCGCTGTGTTCTGATCCATCCCTCCCTCCATCCATCCATCCGTCCGTCCTACCATTCATCTAAACATCCTTCTAATGGTCGACAGAGAGTTTGATATTGCGGGACACACAACTTGATACATGGAAAGTTTTTTGGAGGGATGAATGAAACCAAATTAAATATTGAATGGCACACCCCCACCTAATCTAAAGTAGTTCCTACTTCCCAGCTTCCATCCACCCACCCATCCATCCATCCATCCTGCAGCCGAGGCAGGAGACACCCTGGTCGGGAGAGAAAAAGAAGAAAAGGAAGAGGGGGATGCGACTGCACACCTTGTTTGGATTCAGCCAAATGGACAAAATATTCAGAGGGGGCCTACAACCCCCCGCCCCCCGAGTCACACACACACACAACAGCTGTCGGTCTGAAACTCCGGCCGGCGCCGATCCCAAATCGAATCCCCGGACGGGCCGTGGCAGAGGCTCCTCGCTTTGTCTGCCTCTTCTGAATCCTAAGATTGATCCGGCAGAGGTTATAAGCGCCTATCAGGATGGACAGATATATTTCACTTCCTCAGAAGTAAACGCTTCCGCGGTTGCATTTGCCGCGGACAGGCTGAGTGCGCGCTTGCCGGCTGGGGGGGCAGTCTGGACGTCTGATCTTTAATAAGAGATGAAGCTGTGTTCTGGAGATTGATGCGAGCCATTTGAAAGCAGCCAGATACTCTAGCTGCTCGGATCGTATTACTGCGCAGCACAAATGGTGCCATTTTTTCTCCCAATGATGAAATCATTAATGGGGACACCAACCATTAATTAAAGATTACAGTGAATTAAACTTTGTACGTTTTCTCTACTTAAAAGAAATATTGCAGTGCATTGGGACACAGGATGTTAATTACTTTTATTAACATTAAAGAAGTAGGAAAACACAGGTCTTTTTAGCGAAAAAGCAGGCAGGAGTCCCAACTACACAGTCCCTGAAACACAGAAGAATAATATTGGTATTTGTTTTTTGCAAAAGGTCATTTGACTTCACTTTACGGAACAGTAAGACACATTATAGAGACAATATCAAACAAGCATGTTTCAGATGTATAGTAAATAACAAGACTTATTTTTACATATATTTACATATATATGGATATGTCACAATCTGCTTACACATACACAGGGCTGTCAGGGAAGTGTGTTACACATCCATATGGAGGTCAAATAATTGTGCACACATACACAGGGAAGTAGGGTAAGTGTGTCTACACACACAGGGATGTCATGTAAATATGTTACACATACACATGGATGTCAGGTAAGTGTGTTACACACAGGGATGTAAGTGTGTCACACATACACAGGGATATCAGGCAAGTGTGTCACACATACACAGGGATGTCAGGTAAATGTGTTACACACAGATGTCAGGTAAGTGTGTCACACATACACAGGGATGTCAGGTAAGTGTGTCACACACAGGGATGTAAGTGTGTCACACATACACAGGGATGTCAGGTGTGTGACACATACACAGGGCTGTCACGTAAGTGCGTCACATACACAGGGCTGTCAGGTAAGTGTGTCACACATACACAGGGATGTCAGGTGTGTCACACATACACAGGGCTGTCAGGTAAATGTGTCACACATACACAGGGCTGTCAGGTGTGTCACACATGCACATGGATGTCAGGTAAGTGTGTCACACATACACAGGGCTGTCAGGTAAGTGTGTCACACATACACAGGGCTGTCAGGTAAGTGTGTCACAGAGATGCCAGGTAAGTGTGTCACACACACACACAGGGATGTCAGGTGTGTCACACATACACAGGGATGTCAGGTAAGTGTGTCAGACACAGGGCTGTCAAGTACGTGTGTCACACAGACACACGGATGCCAGGTAAGTGTGTCACACAGACACATGGATGTCACATCTCTGCTATCAACACTTTCTTCTGCTGGCTTTACTCTGCTCCTGAGGACCAGTCTAAGCCTTGCGTTGCTTAGTTACAGAACATCATTGTTCCCTTCTGTGTTCTCCCTGCTGGTGCTGGGATATCAGGGAGAAGACCTTAGGCATTTAGGGGTTGAACCCACAGCATAGGTTCCTCCAAATCGCACGCTGGCTGAGTTTGCACATTCTCAGCATTTATTTCTATTACTTTCCCTACTCACCCACCCCCCCCCCCCCCCAACGTAACTACTCAGACAACAGCTCCCAGATGCAAGCATGTGGCGGTTGGGTCCAGCTCTGGGTCAGCGCTGGAGTGGCTTGGCTGCAGAATGACACTTGTGGGGAATAGCCTAGTGTTAATATCTGATGTGTTAAAGGTCGTAAATCTGATGAGCTGCAGAAGGGGGGGGGTGTTTATAGTGGGGAAGCACCTAACGACAGTGAACGGTGAAAGACAGCCAGGCACCACTGTGAGCGAGCCGGGCACACGGCCGCCCTCCGCCAGGACGCCCCTAGCCGGCCGCCGCACGAGATGAAAGATGAATGAGGGAGGACGTGTGGCGCAGCTCTGCGACGTGGCCCCCGCCAGCTGCGCGAGGCAGCCTGTCTGCTCTGTGCTTGCTCCGCGTGTCTGGGAGAGGCTGCCGCGACTCTGTGTGTGCGCGAGTGTGTGTGTGTGTGTGAGAGAGAGAGAGAGAGAATAGCGGGAGAGAGAGAGAGAGGGGCTGCTGCATCCTGGTTGGCTGGGGCTCCGCGGCTGACTCAGTGGATCTGGATGGGCTGAGCGTGACAGATGCACTTCTCTTCCCGGCCCCCTGCCATTGGCTCCGCGCACTGGACCGGCAACGCGGGGCGCTCTATAACGCCATGCCTGCCTCTACGGCGACGGCCACGAGCAGCGCGTCCCCCCCGAGCAGCGCGTGCCCCCCGGCAGAGCCCTCACGCCGACAGAGCAGCGGCTGCAGCAGTGAATTCGGCGAGGACTGAGCGGCAGCGCGGGGGAGGCGGCCACACGGAAGCACGCTGAGCCGTCTCCTCTGCCCGCCCCGGCCCTGACTCCGGCACGGCCCATGGCTCTGCTCCCCGGGAGGACGGAGCGCCGGTGCTGACAGGAGAAGTTACTCTGATCCCGTCGCCCAGGACTCCCAGTTCTTTCGGGCTGCACTTCTGAACTCTGCCGGACCGGGACTCCTGAGCTCTCCCCCCAACTCCGTCCGGCCGGCCCGTTCCCGCTCCCCCCTTCCCGGATTTCGGCCAGGACTTTCGGCCCCTTTGCCGGGTACTCCAAGCTGCTTCCCCATGGCGTGTTACTACATCGTCATCAGCTCCACGCACCTCAGCAACGGGCACTTTCGCAACATCAAGGGAGTTTTCCGTGGCCCCCTCAGCAAGAATGGCAACAGGCATCTGGTAAGTGCCGCACGCGCTCTGTCCCGCTCACTAGCACACGCCATCGCCGGGGGGAATGTGCCGGCTGGCCGGAAGGAGGAGACAGGGAGAGGGGGGCGTGGGTGGGCTTTCGAAGCACGACAACTCGAAGCTCCGTAGAAAGTTGAACTGCTGGAGCGTGCGGGCAGGTACCCCTGCAGGCACGGGGCGCCAAACCCCCCCACCCCCCCCACAACCACATTACTTGTGACAAGCGCAGCCCGCACGCCTTACAGGTGGAGAGAAAGAAAGGCAGATGGGCTTTGCGGTCGGCTCCAGGCGGAGGAGGATCTCTATTCTCTGTGCGTAGCCCTGATTGATGCCTGGGAATCGGCTCTTAATCGCGCCCTTGTCCCTGCTTCCCGAGTGCTGGCCCGCGCCTCCTCCTCTAGACGCATCACACACTCACGCGCGTAAACCGGGCCGCGGAGCGCTTCGCGATAGCGACCGCAGACGGAGTTTTCCGAGTTCCCTGTGCGTCTGCGCCGAGTTTTGTTTTGTTCTCCGGTGGATTTGGCCCCAGCGAAGGAGATAAGTAAATACCGGGATGGGGAGGGAGCAGCATCCCCGAGGTGTGATTTAATTAAACTGCCACCAGCCCGCAGGGTGCTTACAAGCCGTTAAAGCTGTGATAAAAATGAAGGCGGTCCATCATCCCCTGCTTGCTCCCCCCCCCCCCCCGTCCTCCCTATTCCAGCTGCCCCAAACGCCCTCCCCCTGCAGGATTTATAGTTCTACAGTATC
>JAODKN010000037.1:8753916-8780087 GCA_026774425.1 Petrocephalus zakoni
CAGGATTTATAGTTCTAAAGTATCGATATGCAAACTACCCCCCCTCCACAGCCAGGGGTCAACCAAGTCCCCCCTCCCCAGCACTGCTATGGCATTGCTTAATCCAGAGATCCCGCACCTACCCCAGTACGCCTCTGGATGGCGCTGTCATGCTCCTTAAAGAGCCCTGGTGCCCTCCTGGAAAGGCCTTTAATTACAGTAACCTCTGTATTACACTATAACCTCTGCATCTAAATACGACTGTCTCTTATAGCGCAGGTGAGGTGCGGGGGTGTGGGGGTACTGTAAGATATGGATGCAGCCCATCTGCCTGGAGCTCAGGGCATTGTCAGCACAAAGGGCCCTCTGTGACAGCAGGGTAAGAGGCACGGCCTGGCCAGATGGGGTCAAGCCCTCACCCCAAACCACCAGCACCTCAGACTCTGATTGGCCGGCTGGGAGGCTGGATCCCGAGTCAGGAGCCACCTGTTGATTGGTCAGAGGGCGCTGAAGCTTTGTATTCTGGGGGGGATGACACTGCATCTCTTATGTTGCGTGTAGGGGGCAGCGGTGGTCTTTCAGTACCCTTTGGGGAACCTCTACAGGAAGGTGGCAGATTGGCACCTCTAGCGAGGGTGATCTTATATGCAGTATTGTGTGCTAAGTCTGTAAAGCTCTGGCTGGGCGTCATGCAATCATGGAGTGGGGGGTGCGGGGGCTTGTACATGAGGCAGGGGGGGCAGCCAGAAGGCTATTCAATAATACTCCCCCCACAAGCAAGACACACATGGCAGAGGAAGAGCTTTAAAATGATAAAAGGAATCGGAAAATGTCCAAATCTGTCTACATAACTTGTACCGAAGCTAGTATCGATCCTGTCAGGAACCTGAATCGACTGTCTGTAGCTAAAATGAGCATTCAGGGCCGGCTGGCTTGTGTGGGGTGTTTTTTTTATTGAAAGTAAGAGCAGTTAAGAGCTGTGCTTCGAGCCGTTGAGAGGGCGGGCGGTATGAAGTCTCCCACGTTCAGGCTCCACTCCCACGTTTCCGCGGCCCACGACCACCCGCTGGACCCCACTCGCACCCGCTTCCAGCTTTACAGCCGTCAGCATGAACCGGAACCGCTATGTCGCGCGCTCACCGTGCTTCAGACCATGGTACCATCAAGGGATTAAAACCGGCCTCGTTTGACTGATTAAGAGGACTGTTCTGTCCCTTTAAGCATAATGCAGACTTCTGTAATGTCACGGTGCAACTCTATACTCTAGATCTATATCGCTTCAAAATAGCAGATAAACGATACAGTTTAAAGAACAAAAACTTTTACTATGGGACTGGTCTAAGTACTGTGTTGCAATTTAATGCAATAGCAATATAAATAGGCCTTTCCTTTGCATTTTCTGTTAGATCTATTATGCATGTAATTCTTAGGTGAGAGCTCCGAACCTTAACGAATCGAATGTTTTCATTTGAATTTGAACTAAAATGACTTTTAGATTCACTTTTCAATACGTCTGTGTGTGCTACTGTAGGTGTGCGCGCTGGTGGGATTTGGGTACAGCCCGTGCACTCAGGGGACGGGTGTCTGGGGGGGGAAGGCTCCTCTCCCACCGCGCCTGTAACCGAACAAACCTCAGGTTATGAAACCTAGCCCAGGCTCTCCAGGAAATCCCCCTCCCAGCGGCTGGCGGTGGACAGAAGAATCAGTCCTTAACTATACGCCAGTGTCTAGGGCGGTCGCCATCCCCGAAACCCCGTGACCTCCTCAGAGACGGCAGCGTCCGTGATGGTTCCCCTTTAATTGCACCGGCCGGCGTTCGGTGCATCGCCGCGGCTGGAAGCGATGTTTACACGCGCCTGATCATCGGCAGTGCGGAGCAGAGGCAGGGGTGGGGGATGCGTCGATCCCACGAGCATTTATGCGTAGAAACTGAAGGCCTTGCTGCATTCTGGGTAATGTCGAGCCCTGCCTCTTTCCCATTCGCTCTCCGCCACCCCGTCTGTTCCAATGAGGGCCTCTCCCTGTAGATTCTTCCCCCCGCTAATTGCAGGATGAGAGCTTGGCTAAGGAAAGGAGGGGGGGCGGGTGACTACAGATCCTTCCGGAGCCCGCGAAAGCGGCCCGATCAGACGGGACGCAGCCCGGGCCACTTGCCCACCGCTCGATAGGCGGGAGCTTATTAGCCTTACAGAGAGCGGCGCCGATTAGGTCCTGCCCGCGTCTTCTTCTCAAAAGGGGAACTTCCTTGAACGAGAGAAATGAAGGAAAAAAAAAGACATGGGAGCAGCTCTGGATCTCTGGCTGAAATGCTGTCCCAATTAATTATCGGTGGAAGCGGTGCCAGTGCCGCCCAAGCTGTCGGCTCGGCCTGGCCGTGCTCTGTGATTAATGCCTATAGGCCCGCGCCGCCACCGAGGCGCAAAGGATTCTGGGTACTTCAGTGCATCACCAGCCTCGCTATCGGAGCTGCTCGCTTTCTCTCTCTCTCGCTGCATTGTTGCCACCAGCTTCACACTGTGCCCCTGACCCCTCCCACATTTATTTAATTTTTTTTAAATAGCCCCCCCCCCCAAGCGTGGATGTGGGACACCAGGCCCCCCATTTATTTCGGTGGTTTCGAGACGGTGTAACCTGAGAGGCCGCATAACATCCCCCCAGCCCCATAACAGCTCGATACTCTCACATGCTTGTGCGCGCGTGTGTGTGTGTGTGTGGGGGGATTGCTCCACGGTGCCCCCTGCAAGCTGGGGGTGCACCGACGCCCCCGTGCCTTATGAATGTGCAAATCCCCCCTCATCTCCCAGAGGGACACCCGCTCTCATGCTCATTCCCAGAAAATACTCCCCGGGATAAAGAGAGTATTTACGAAACAAAAAAGCATCACAGTGGGGCCTTTTATTGTGTGCTTTCCGGTGTATCATAATGCCAAAATTACACACTATCACAAAGGCATTAGTAAGCTCCCTGCCCCCCCCAGCCCCCATGTTCCCTGAAAATGTGAAATGAGAAGTTTGGTACCACGCATGAGGAAACGCATCATTGTGCTTCCTCGTCGCTTCCCTTCACGATTATTTAAATCTCTCTGAACATACTGGGTCAAGGAGGACTCTCTCAGATTTGTTTTTTTTTTTATGTTGGACTCACTCCGCAGGCGTGAAAAATGTCACCCGGCTGTGATGGGAATCAGCGGCTGGTTCAAAGCGTTCCCCGTTTCGCGAACACGCCACATGGATCGAGCCGATCGCGACGTTAAAAATGTCAACACTCCCACGTAGGCGTGTAAAAATACCACATTTTATTTCCTTTTCCCCTCCGCAAGGTAGCCGGCACTCACTGTGGAAGGAGCGGCCCCCTTAAAACTGACCTCATCACCAGCACCCCCCCCCACCCCGCCCCTGGGCCCTGTCACTCTGGTCTCCATGGCGTCAGCCTCCGGGACAAATCCGTCTCTAATCTCGGGAGCGTGTTTACAGCTTGCCAAAAACCCTCCCTCCCCCTCCAGTTAATAATGCGGGGAACCAAATAAGGAGAAAGCGCGGATCCGGCGAGCTGAGCGGCGCGGCGAGAGCAGCAAATTGCTGCCGGAGGACCGGGGCCCGCGGAGGAATCCCAGCGCTGCTCCTGTGAGTCACTGCCATCCGCCGGTAGCGGACTTGGGGAAAATGAAAGCGTCGGTGTTTACTTTCCTCGGCGGGAGCCGGCGTTCCGCTCCGGAAGCCTGAGGGGAACGGGATGGAGTGCGCTGGAGCATGCCGTATGGACTGGTTAAATTTCTCAGCAGTCGGGAGGGAAAAGCAGAAAGAAGAAAAAGAAAAAAAAAGAAGAGGACCTTCTCCTCCGCCACGTCTCCTTCTGGGGAACGCAGGGCGGACATGGGTGTGGAGGTGTGCGGGCCGCACTCCTGCGCTCTGCCCGAAAGAGACGTTCCCTGGGAGACCATACCGCGTTAAGCATGTAGGTGGTCACATACCACCCATGGGCCTCGAACTGCAGGCGGACGGAGGCGGGCGTGTGGGTCAATTGGTTTCCTCCCCCAGCAATGAAAAGTCCCCGTCCCTGGGCATAATGAGGCGGTCGCCTCATGCCAGATTTCCACGCTCTTCTTCCACGGGGAGTTTCCCTTCCCTCCATCTTTTCCCCGTTCGAAACTCTCGACAGCGGGCGGTTAATTATTCACGCGGCCCTGGTCGCCCCTCACCTCCAGATGGCCCCGTCGTCACACTCGGTCCCCAAATGGACTCTGCGCCGCCCGGCCCGTCACAGCTGCGGCACCTTGCCCTTCTCTGACGCTCTGGGGACACCCACTGCCAACTCTGCGCTCTTAAACGCTCGCCGGGTACCGCCGAGGAGTTAATTATTAAGCACCGGAGGCTACGGGTCGCAAATGGGAATTTTAAAATGATTATTTTATAAATAAATAAATAACATTTTTTAAATGATAAATTTTATAAATAAATTAATACGCACGCTCAGCCCAGGAGGAACCGGCGCGGCAGAACCTCGCGCTCCGCCGGGTCCAGCGCTAAACTCCGATTGATCCTGATGGCCTCCCTCACGGCGCGATTTATACGCGAATGTGCTGCTGTCTTTTCCCATCCAGGCCCCGTGTGCGCGGGGGTTCCTCTGCGCCGGCCGACGGCACTCGTGGAGTGCGGCTGTGGAACCAGAGGCCTGAATGCTGGGGGGGGGGGGGTCTCTGGCCTTTCCAGCACTCCTGCTTTCCGAATAATTCATTCCCGGTCTCACAAACGGAGGACACCATTTGCTCACAAGTGCAACAGCCGTGAGTCGCATGTTGACGACCGCGTTGATTTAAAAAGAACGGAAATGGTTTACAGTTGCAAAGATGATAAAAGAATAAATATAATAATAAACACATCAGGCAAAGTCATGTTCACTCGTATTATTGCTTATTCACGCCCACCACCCACCCCCCCAGTCTGCCTGAGACTGGCATCATATCGTTCACCCCGATCCCGATGTGAGACCTGCCGAATGGCACCTGAGATGATTCTGTGCCATTGTGACTCTTGCTAAGAGCTGAAATAGTGCAGTGGACCTGAGAAAGAGAAAGGCGGTAGGAGCGAGAACCGGGGGTCAAAGGTCACGGCCGCTCTGTCAGATTCTCGCAGGTGTGTGGCCGTGCAGTGTCTGCTATATGCCACGTGACTCTCTCCCCATGAGAGCTTTCGTATGGAGTCTCCTGAAAAAACGAAGCGATTCCTGTAAAAATAGACATTCTGAAACGTGCGGAAAACCCCCATAAAAACAGTTCTTAAATTTACTAATGAATGCGCAGAAATGAGTTTTGTTGGTGTGAGGCACCATCGGTTATGATGAATACCGCTGCAGAGTCCCCACGGATCACAAAGGAACCAGCAGAGTCGAGTGTAGCATCAGCCGGGGTGTGTGTGCTTCTTTGGCAAGCCCACACTTCACAAAGTTTCCAGAAAGCAGAAGCTAGGCTAGCTCTGGCCCAGAGGGACTGGTCCTGCTGAAACGGCAGGCTTTCGGAGCGCCGGACAGCCAGAGTGAGTCTTCTTCAACCTGGTGATCCCTCCAGAGACACGACTCGCAGCAAGTCCCCGGCAGTCTGCTCCTTTTGCCCACACTACAAGCTTAACAGGAACTCGCATCAGCAGGCGTCCTGATCGGGGCGGCACCAGCGAGCACTGATTTACCACGGTTGCGTCAGATAGCGACAGCATAGCTTCGTCGGGGGGCGATATGGAGATGCGGGTCGCCGTTCCTGGAAACGCAGTTTCGGCTTTTTCTGCGGAGTGGGCCAGATCCCGCAGCCGGCGTGCTTTTGTCTGGCCCATAAATTATGCAGGGCACAGAGGCACGCGTCAGTCCTTTTTTCTAAAAGAAAAAAAAAAGGCGCACGCTTCCCCTCTCCCCGCTCTCAAGCGAAGTAGCGGAAGTGAGTACGTCCCCTAGACTAATTTATTTCACGTTTATTTATTTCTTTATTTTTATCACACAGCTCCACACTTAGGTCCCTATCACACCAGCATCAAACAGGCCGAATCTGTTGGTGATTTGTAAGGAGGGTCCAGCCTTACCTTCATTAGGATTCTCACACACAACATTGATTTTTTCTCCCCCCCACCTCCTTTTTGCGTCTACGCTTGGCAGATACGAGGAATTTATTTCTCACTGGCTTCTAATTTAATCAGACTTTAGACAGCAGCGGCAGTAATGGCCACAGAAGAGAGACCGTGGAATGTGCTCAGTCAGCTGATCTGCGTCTACGACGATCGCAATGTAAATTAAAAAATGACCCCCCCCCCGCCGGTGGCGGCTGGACCGGCATGGGGGTCCTCCCCCCACCTTCCCATGCCTGAGGCCCACCTTACACCTTCTCCACGTAATTACCCCGTCATTATCCCTGGCGGCCCCCACTCGCCGGCCCCCATGTCACGGCGGCTTGCTCGGCTGAGCGATTAGTCATGTCTGGATGGCACCCCAGCCAAGCACGTTCTTTGTCGTGTTCTGTGTGGCTGGACGAGTCTACCCCATGCGACAGCATTGGGTTCTTCTCTGCCAGGGGCTCCCCCTCTACATCTCACATATCTATGAAATATAACGCCCATATAAGGCGTCCATAGGCAGCACCCCCCCCCACTCCTGTCAAGTGTTGTCAAGGGAACGCCATTCTATCAGAACGCCTAACTCCTTAATCAAATTCATTAGCAACTTCGTCTTAAGTACTGGAAAACTAATTAAGCTTCTGGAGCGTGTGTCTGACGAGGAGAGCAGGAAAGTGCGTGGCCCAAGGGGGTCCTGGAGCCGCGCTTTTAAGGTCATGCTAGGCATTTCTCAGCAACATGGCACATAGGGGCCTGACAGAAAAGGAAAGCCTGCCCCCCCCCCCCACATTCCCTGGGATGGTGTGTCATAGGACGGGGGGGGGGCTGTTATGACAATCAGAGTCTTGCAAATGGGGTGGGGAGACCAAGAGAGAGACGGGACGGCTTATGCAACCTTAGGTAAATGTTCGCCAGGACTGGCAAAATCACTACAACTTTGGGGCCAATTCATTTTCAGTGGGCCTGAAGGACCGATTTGAGAGGCTATGATACCTCGCCCCCCCACCCCCACCCCCACCCCTACTCTCACTGCTGGAGAGGTCTTTTATGGATCATGGTCCCCACACTAGAATCTCTTAGCCGTCTGCTAACAAAGGCGTACCAGCTACTGTTTTAATTCCCCCTCTGGCATTGCCTCAATCTGGGATGGAGCAGCCGATATGGGCTGGGCTGGGTATTTTGGAGGTGCGTGGGTATAGACGCCACAATGCTCCTGTGGCGCCGTTTGGGCCCAGGGCCAGATGGGTCTGAATATTGCTGTACATGAGCCAGGTGCTGAGCGCCCGTGCACATCTGGACACAGAATTCCATTTCTCCAGGACGACACTGCACAACAGTGCAGAACCAACCCCCAGGCAGAAATGGGCTCAGCGAAACAAGCTACAAGCAACGTCAAAAACACCGGTAGTTATGTATTATTACATATAAGCCATTACAAATTATACTAGAAGTATTTCTCCCGGTCCTGCACTTTCCACATTTCTACATGCTGGTCTTTTATGCTGAAATTTCAGGAGTGCACTTTGCGCTGAGTTGGACCTCAGCTCCCCTCCTGTGTCTGGAAGGCACCAATCAGTATGCTACCTGGGGGCTGCTTTTTAAGTAGGTAAATCTCAGTTATGGAGTCAGCAAATGAATAACACTGCATTTGTTTGCCCTCGAAATCGCACCAAGATTGCGTAAAATAATTTAGAAAGAAAAGCAAATCCCTACTTGGCTAAGGAGAAGGCAACATAAGACCAGCTTAAGTCTGATCACACGGATCAACTGAGATTAGTCATACATCAATCGCAAATTAAGTGAATTTTTCTCTTTATAGGACATAAAACAGAAGTGGCTGGCATTTAAAAAAATACAAGTTGCTGATCAATGAATTTCTTGATTATTTCTTTTTCTAAAGCACAATCACCGGATAATTCGGGTACACAAAATACTGACTTGCACACTTTGGACTGCGGAGTGCGCCAGTATGAATCGTGCACACTTTGGACTGCGGAGTGCGCCAGTATGAATCGTGCACACTTTGGACTGCGGAGTGCGCCAGCATGAATCGTGCTGTTTTTTCTTCTTTCAGTGCACGTCAAAATTTCTTAGGTGCCTGACTGGCCACATGCCCAATGGCCCACAGGAGTTAATTGATTCAGCCTACCTGACAGAGAAATAGGTTATCGATGCAAGTGTTTATTACAGTTGATTTGGCATCCTGTTCCAGAGACAGTGCTTTTTTAGTTTCCTGGGCTGACATTGCTTCTTGGTTTTGGTCGGTAAGGCACTTAGCTGATTGCTGGTTAATGGGGCTTCTGTCTCTGTGGTGGTGTGGTGTGGGGCTGACATTGCTGACACTGCTTCTTGGTTTTGGTCGGTTTTGGTCGGTAAGGCACTTAGCTGATTGCTGGTTAATGGGGCTTCTGTCTCTGTGGTGGCCCGATCCTGAGAAGGACCGACCCACGAAGCAGAGCACCTTTCCCAGGCTTTCAAATGGGTCGGTGGCCACGAGGTTAAGCTATAAGCCTCTACCTGTAAAAATTACACGCAAGCCCGGTATTTTCATCCCTGGGGGGGCAAGAATAGCGCATTTTGCCACCAAAGACCTAAAGCGGACCTCCGGAGAGCAGTGGTCACGGTCTTTAACGTCTGAAGCTCTCTATCTTACCCGGTCAGCTGGGGCCACTAACGGGAAATGGGTTTTGCAAGGACCGTCCACAAGGCATCAATTCAAACGTTTCTCTTGCCTTTCGCTGTCTTGGATCTAAATAATCCGTATTATGGTCTTCCCGCTCACTGATAGGGGAAAGCAATCCTCCTCTACTTGATAGATTTTCCGGGGACAATGCTATCTCACTCCCGCTCTCTCTCTCTCTGTCTGCCTGGGATGGTGAAATCGTAATTTACTATTTAAGTATATGACTCATGGCGACAGAGGCCTTCCGACGCGCCATTTTTTTGAGGCCAGCCCGAGAAGCGACAGCCTTCTGCTTAAAAGAGAAATAGCATGTGAGAGGAAGAAGGCTACAATTACTATTGATTTCTTTCGTGGTGGGATTTCATTCGGGCAGATGGGCAAAGGATTGGGTATTGTCTTCAGGAGCTGACTTTCCATTAAGAGGTGTCCCCTCTGCCCTTTCGTTGCTGTGGCGTCCTCTTACCAGCTCGTGGCTCTCCCGCCCTGATTGTCACGCCTCAGATCAGATCCGGTACAAAACGAGATGGAAAGGTAGATGAGGCCTCATGTTGCCCCAGTGAGGCACCTGGCTGTCAAAGCTCTCTTGCTTAGCAGCAACGCAGTACCACCCCCCCCCCCACCACCACCACTATGGTTTTACACTTTTGCTTGAAGGAACGTCTATGTTTTAAGACCAGTGACTCACTTCCCTGCCACGCGGCTGCATTCTAAAGCAGTAATTTCATAGCCGGGGTGGACGCCCATCTGACATCTGGTACATCTTGCGTGGAAGGTGCTGTTCTGAATATTCACCTGGCCGCGGCATAATGGAAGGAAGAGGAAGATGAGGAGGAGAAGGAAATGCTGGCATGCAAGAAAGGAGGCCATCATACAGGCAGGCTGTGATCGCCCAAGCAGCATTCGCAGAAATTTGGGTCTTCACACAAAACGCCTTCACCCAGCTAGCAATATGTCCGAAGTTATATATACTTCAAACAGCTCAGCTTAGTCCCATTAACATGCATCTCAGCTGGCACAGTGAGCACAAAGCTCATTTTGAGGACCGCTGTCTGTCGCTGTGTCCCAGTCCAGACATGGTGGTCTGGGTGCATTTGCGAATAAGGATTCGCACCTGGGGTGCTTATCTCAACGTACATTGCGATGCAGGTAATGCTGACATGGAACATGGACCTTCCCAGATTACAGGGGGATGGGTTGCATTACAAGAGAAAAAAGCTATTCGTCGTGGTCGATCCAGTGTCCTGGTACATCTGTCTACAGCGAACCACGAATCGTGATCAGTGAGGCTGGAATAAATGAAGCCTTCCAGGACACATTACGGACGTCAATAAGGCAGCCTGACATGACATCACTTCCTGTTCACCGGTGTACTCGGCCCTGCGGCTTTCAGGAGGTGTGTGCGACAGGGGTGTGTTTAATTCCACGGCTTCTCCCATCAGAGAGAGTGAAGGCTGAGCGTGTTTTTCTCTCTCCTGCTTGTCCGCGCTACACAGCTTTCCCTCTCTCTAATCCCCACAGCCACTTCAAAGCGCAGACGCCTTAAAAATTCGGCGTGCGCCGTAGCAACTATAGATGGAAATCTCCGTCTTTGATTGGTGCCTTTTTTAGAAATGGGGCCCCAGTAATTCGGTCCCTCTGGATTTTCCTTGGGAAAAAGGGAGCGTTCGTTATAAATACATTAGCGTATTTTTAGCGGCCGGCTCCTGCCGTTCTCGTCTTCTCGCCTTACTACCACACGTGTTCCTGAGATCGCGACACACATCTGCCTGCAACTGCATGCCATGAGCACATGGAGCATTGTGGGAAGGCTACAGTGTTGGGGAACATGGCAGACATGTGGAAGTTGGGGGGGGACTCATAAGCTTGCCTTTGATTTTGTCCGTCTGACTCGGTTGCATTTCCGAATTCGAAGCGACCCCAAAAATCTTTTTATTGTGCAGCCTTCCTGATGGAGGGAAAACACCGTAGCACAAAGGTGCATTTCCTCCATTGGTGTGTCAGAGAGGGGTGGACAAGTTGTGGGTAGAGCCGGGCTCAGCACCCTGGCCCAAGTGGTGTTTCGCGAGGACTGAGACAAGAAAGTGGTTGCGGGGTGGTTTTGGGGGGGGGGGAGTATGAGGGGGGGTGTGAAGGCAGAGAAACTCAAATAACTGATGTGTGAGGTTTTAAAGCGGTCAGCACAAAGGGAACATTTAGGAGGCGGATGACAGCTCTTCAGCACAGAGACTGTTATTTTTAAGCCGATATACAGTTTAGACTGAAGGATACAGGATACAGTGAGACAGCCTGACACGGGAGAGCCTGCGTGCGACGTAAATGCGGCTTGCATGTCAAAGAGATGCATAACGGCCAGGCCGCATCGCTCATCAATCTTTCGGGCCGAGCCAGCCACCGTGGACTTGGTTAATAAATAGCGAGTGCTGGAATATTTTCCAGAAGTAATACACGCGTTTACGAATAGCGAGGGAGAGTGGATTGATGGCAGGGACTCGATGGCTGTTTAATTAGCATGTAAAGCCTGAAGATCCGGGAGTCCCGAGCTTAGCGCCCTCCCGCTTGCAACGTTAAGGCCGTCCTTCCCCGTGTGTTTTTTCTGCATCAGCTTAGCACCACATTAGATTGGCGCGACATTAGCTTAGTGCGGCATTAGCTTAGCAACACATCGCAAGGCGTTAGCTTAGCGTGACGAACCACAAAGAGCGCATATGAGTGCTTCAGAGCGTTATTCGAAATTCAGGAACTGATTTTCACCCGGTCAAGAAGGCGGCCTCATTGATGGGGTCCCGGCCTCCATCGCGGGCGACCTAATGCTAACAGAGAGCATGGTGAATGGCATCGCGACGACTACTAAATGGTACAGTCGCTTGGCCATGCCCCAGAAAAACACATTCCCTTGGCTCTGGCTCCAGTGACCTTTGGAATAACGCTGCCGGATCTGCAGATGAGGCCCAGTGCGACCGCTCCATCTTCGCTCTGACACGCGGTCGAGGCGGGGGGGCGACGGAAGCCATATTAAATTAAGCGGAAAGATGAGCTTTTGATCACTCCTGCGCCACGTACAACTGGGAAACTCTAAACTAGATTCATCCTCTGTCTGCTGCCGCTACAGTATATTAATATTTAACCACCTACAAGCGAGCACTTGTATCCAGGGGAAGTGTTGCCCACGGTGAGTATTTGCTTACAGGGCAATACACAAGCCACTGAACAGAATGACTGCAAAGGCTTCTGTGCCCGAAAATGCGAGAGACAAAAACCCCTCTTCCCCTCCCTCTCCCAGCGAAGCCAACGTTCACGCCCGCTGACCTATTCCAATATTCAATCGTCGCGTCTCTAGCTGAGAAGGGGGTTTCTCTCACCAAGGGTGGGGGTGAGTTATTAACCGGCTGAGGCGTAACCTAATTATTCGGCGTATACTGTATCAGTAACAGCTGAAGAGTTATCATCTGTCTGGCTTGTTTGAAATATACAGCACCACAGATACCTCATTGGAAGGCTGTTTGAATAGCCGCACATCAAAAAGGGCAGGCAGGGTCCTGCTAGACTATGCATTTATATATATATAACTTTCCTCTCATTAAAATGGAATTTTGACTGTTTACTGCTTGACTTTGAAATCACTAAGGGTGTGCATATTTTATCTCCTGTCTTGGATCCTGACTCTGTTCTCTGCAGCTCCCAGTATGCTGGTTCCTTACACGCCACACAGATGCAACACGTGCACACGCATCACTGTACTCTTCAGTCATAAGGAAATGCACGACGGATTAAGTTTTCAGAAACACAAGACATGTTTGTTCTCATTAATAAAATAAATATCTGGGTAGGTAAAGACTTAAATTATTCCCTTTGATTTCCAACTCTGCTGGTCGGTATCACGGAGGAAAGTAACCACCTTAACAGCTAACTTGCTGCTTCGCCTTGTGTGCGTACGTCGGTGATGAGCAGGAGCTGCAAAGAGCAAGGGAGCGATAAAAAAATGAAAGTAGGATGGGACTTCCGACAGATGAAGGGAGCACACTGGGCTCTGTGTCGCTGTCGTCATCATCTCCTGTGGTGTGGAACGGGAGCCAGCGACTCGGGCTGCTAGCTATCGCCTCGAAACCCTTAGACCAGTTTCATCACATAGGAGACCACATCCCTTCATATCAGCATCGAGACAGACCTGACCTGACCTGACGGAGCTGTGTGAGGCTTCAGGATTGGAGGGGAGGGGCTGCAATGTACCTTAGCGGGACCTAGGTTCCCTTCTCCAAATCCCTCAGGAAACCAACACCCCCCGCCCTCCCCCCCTTCATGCATTAGTCCTCACCTGGCATCATGTGACAGGCTCTGTAATACATATCATAAAATGTAACAGGACCAGGGACTGCAGGCTGAATTCTGTCACTGATCACAGTTTGTGGCAGGACCCGGCCAGTTTCAGACACGTCAGTATAGGTTCTGACACCGTGGCTCCCAGGCCTTTTGGAGCTGTGAATGCTTTGTTGCCTTTGCTGTCACCAAACACTGTTACCACGTGACACCCCAATTTCCCAGTCGCAGTTTCCTGTCACTGACAGTGTTCAAGCTGGGCAGTCAGTCATAGATTTGGGTATCGATGGTAGAGAGATATCCCTGCTGATATCAAGGGAGGTCTGTGTGTGTTTATGGGGGTCAGGGCGGGGGGGTTCGAGGCTGATTTGGTCCTTACCAAATCTACGCCCTTAATATATTTTTATATATATTTATATATATTTTTACATATAGTTTATCATGGGCAAAAAAGACTGTTGAGTACCGAAGGTCGATCTGGAGGATTTCCTTGTCTGAGAGTCTCCTAGCATTCCTGGGGGGGGGGGGGTAGCTTCTTTCAGGTTAGCGTGATGTGTAATGGGGCGATGGACGCTAGGCCCCTGAAGGAGTTGAAACCCAGGTGCAGCCCAGAACCCCCCCAACCCCGTTCATTTGGACGAGGGTCTGCTTCTCAGCCCCCTTGGCAGCTGACCAGCTTCTCTGACACGGGGTTGGGACGGGTGGCGCTTGTGTAATGAGTTCACCGTCTGTTCCGATGGCCGCCACCCAGAGACACCCAGGCCAGATGGATCGTCACAAGTCTTTCTTCCTATCTGCTGGCCACCCCCTCCATGTGCATTTTCACCTTGGCCGCATGGAGTTCTCCTTCACGTGAGTTGGGAGGCGACCTTCTGCCCTGGGTTTTGTTTTACTTTCCAGCCACTGTCCTGTAGGGGGCAGCATTTGTGCCAAGTTCCTCATCTTTTGACAGAGGAACTAGGAAAACCTGAAGAGTCCCCATCACCCAGCCCCTTGTGGCAGCAGTGCTTTGTACACATTCCTAACGCTCAGCCGACACATCCGTCGGGGGAAGCGCTCTTTCCTCTCTGCAATTAGCCACATTGCCTCATTAGTCTTCTATCCTAAGAGAGCGTGAGGCGTCCGGCGGACAGCGACCAGGAACGCTGGTGACAGAGGAGCACCACGGGGGCGAGTAGGAATCCATCCAGGCCTGTTCCTCGGTCGGTCAGCAGTCCAGATAACCCCACCCCCCGAGTATTTATCCACATTAAAAACTGGGGGGGGGGGGCACTTTGCTCTCGGCTCGAATCAGGGGTTTCTGTCACGTAGTGGTCTCTAATTAATGCCACACTCTGAAGCGTTGCTTTAATTAGTTGAAAAGAGAGTATAGAGAGTAGAGCGCTTCACTCCATAATGCAAAAGAATAACTTCCTATATATATATATATACCATATCTTTATAAATATTTAATTACAGAAAAGTGGCCCAGCTGGGGACCCACTGATGGCAGGTTAAAGGCAAGTATTCATAATCCAGCATGATCCAGCTTCAAACCCTACTAACGGCTGTGCTGTTGTACCGTTGAGTAAGTTGAACAATCTGCTTGGCTTCTGTAGACAGTCCCGATCCATAAATTGGGCTGAAAAGGCAGCATTTCATAGATGGAGAAGGATTAAGTGACCAATTAATTATAGCAATTTAAGAAATAACATTTCTGAAGCCAACGGTAGAGGTATTTCCCTCTAGGTTTCCACAGGACTGCAGAAGTAGGTTTGTGGCCAGATGCTTCCTGGTGTGAATCCCAAGCAGCACTGCTCAGTCACAACTTCAATTTCAGAAAATACTTTTGTCTGTTTCTCTATAGATTGCAAATTAAATGTAAAAGCTCAGTATTCTTCTGGTATTTTATAAATGGTACCAGAGATGGATAGCTCAGCTCCAGAAAGTAAATATCCAGACCAAGATTTAGCTTCAACCAACCAGTTGAGTGTAAAGAATCACAGTCACAGAGTACTCAACTGGTTGGCTGAAACTAAATCTTGGTCTGGATTTTTACTTTCTGGATCTGAACTATCCACCTCTGAATGGTGCATCTGAATGAAATGATAAAATTAGTCAATGAAAGGATTCAGGCATTCAAATCTTGACTTTCCTAAATGGCTAACTGGCCACTCTTCATCCAGCCTAGAGTGCGATTTATTGTGCAGCGTACATCATTGATTGGTGAAATCTCTGTCCAAAACTCTCATACAATTCACATAAATCCTTATTCCAAGCATGTGAGTTGTGCGTTAAATTCCCAGCATGCCTGTGTGTGTGTGGAGTCTGCCTCTTTCCCCTCTGTGTATGTGGCTTCCTTCTGGAGTTTGCTGGTTTAGTGTTACCGTCCAACATGCGGTTAGGTGGATTTGTGTCTGTAAATTGTCGGTAATGTGTGCGTGTCCTGTGACTGGCATTTTGCCCAGGGTGTCCTCCGCCTCACACCCTTTGTTGCAGGGATAGGCTGCAGGCCCACACTGACCCTGTACTGTATAAGCACTTCTGGAAAATGAATGGCTGAATGGCTTGTTCCAAGGCTAAACACGCATCATGCTTCATGCAGTTAACTGAAGGCACATTGTCAGGTAATAAAGCAGGATGGGATTATGGGTAATATAACTTCCCAGACTTGTTATTTCTCAAATGCTGCGTTCCTGTCGGTAAAAAAAATGCAAGTTATTATGCTATTATGTCAGGTAATTTCTGTAATCTATATATATTTTTTAAGAGATGATTAGAAATGTATTCCTCAACTGCAAATGCACAGATAACACAGCTGTATTATTAAAATGAAAGCTTAGATAGCTCTATTGAATATATTACAAGATTATTAAAATGTTAACATATATTTAAACAGTGCTATTTTTCAACCTAGGATCTTCTGACATGCAATTAGGAGAATTCCATTTAGTTGGTGGGATTGTACATTTTTAAATATCAATTTTAAATGCATTTTTCTCTGCCCTTTTGATGGGTTGTGATGGGAACACGCACAGCCCGCTTGAATAATGGATTGTTGCTGGTGTTCCCACGGGACGTGGCACACCGCGCCTGTGCTTCTCGTGTCACCGTGGGCCTGTTTAAACACCTGTCCGTCTGGCCCTGGCTACAGGACCTCCCGTATGTAGGCACACGCGACCTCACAAGACAGACGCGATGGGCGAACGGTGTCCAAAAAGGATTACGGGACGCTACAGCTGAATCCTCAAACATTCAAGGCACGGCTCCAATTACACTGGCAAGCGTCCCTGGAAAAAAATCCCAGCGAGGGAACCAATGTCTCATCAACAGCAGCCAGGGTGCAAATTGACCTTCTGTGACCTTCTCTCTCCCGTGGGCTGTAGATCTCCGGTGGTCCTGTCTCTGGCTAATAGCTCACTACCCCACATGCCCGCTCCATCACGGAATAATAAGCATCCTTTGTAGCTACAGGCCAGTATATGGAAGGAATTCTTTTCGGAAGAGCACCGTACATGATGAGAGTTTGGGGCCATTAATTACCTCCTTCATTTGCATCTATTGTCACCGCAGATTAACAGGGAGAAAATGAATCCCAATCGATCCGAGGCATTCGGGGCCTGGAGACGGTCCCCCCCAAAGAAACGGCCCGCTTAATTGTTCCTGATTAGCAGGCTGCTGTGACGTGACATGGCCAGGACATTCTGCGAAGCCGAGACTAAGCCCCAAATCGCCTACCTCGGTGTCAGATATGTGATCCTCTCTGACAGGGCATGGAGGGAGGCCTACCTGAAAGCGCTGGGAATTAGGAAGTGTGGGTTGGGGGGGGGGTAAAGAGTGTGAGGAATTCCAGCCAATGATCATACACTCCTGGGGAGTCTAAATGGGGCTCAGCTAGCCGTCACCCAGCTTAATCGATGGGCAGGATTTGCCATGCCTAGCCTTAGGTGGCCTTCCCCATAGCGACAGGCCTCGTTCGGGTCGGCAATGAGATCGAAAAGTGTGTGGGACAGACATGGGAAAATGTAATGGGGGAAAAGGCCAAAAGGAAAGATACTCATCTAACTGAGGTCTAGGTTCTTCGTTATCTATTCATGATAGTCATGGAAGTGACCCTAAGCATGACTTCTGTTATCCACACTTGTTTTGCTGATTGCTGGCAATGAAGCTGAGGTTATCCAGGAGAAAATGAGAGCCCCTCCCCCAGTCTAAAGATTGCAAATCGGCGTTTGCAATTACCAAGTAAATGCGGAAGGGGCAGTGGACACACTACTGATGTCGGCTTTACTTGTGTGTATTATTAATTTTCTAAATAAGAACAACAGCACCGCAAAAGCTCTGAGCTCTATAATTAAAAAAAGAGAGAACCTATTTGTTATCCAATAAAGCGCTGTTCTCCCATCAGCTCGCTATACGCCACCTTCCTGCTCGCGTAGCTAAGGTGAACAGTAACCGCTCCTGTTAATATTTTCCCCATCATCGTTATTATGCCGTAAAGCGAGCCTCCTTCTTGCGGGATATTAGGCGGGGACGAGGCGGAAAAATAATCGAAATTAAATGATGCTTCAGCAGTCCTGGCAGTGGTGAGAAGGAAGGGGTGAAGGAGAGAATGCGCGCGGGTGGGGGAGGCAGGCAGCGGCGAGCCATCGCTCACGGTGCGGCAGCCGCGCTTTATCTCGCTTGTCCCAGTTTGCACCCTTTCGGCGCGCCGCCGAGCCCTTCATCACCCGCAAACGCCCCCCCCCGCCACCTTTATTTATTTACTCGGGAATCGGCGCGTGCCTCGCTGCGGTTTTTACTTTTGTCTAGTAATAGACCTAATATACCATCCTTCAGCTTAAAAAAATCTAGCTGCCTTGTAGCAAAATACGATTGCGGCTATTAAATTAACCCTCCTCCCTCCCCACGCAAATCACTTGAATTCACTAACTGAAATAAATCTTTTTTTTTGCCGTCATGAGGATAAACACTAATATGACACTGGATGGTTGCTTTTTAATATTTCAATGAAAGCAAAATGATTGATTGGGGCTTTGTTATTTATTCTGAATGATTTATACAAGGGGTCCCTGACTTCAGTCCTGGAGGGCCAGAATCCAACACAATTTGCAGATTATCCCTGCTCAAATATACCCATTAAACCCGGTAATTAGCTGATTAAGGTGTGTTTGAGCACGGAAATCTGCAAACACAGGAACTGGAAAATGGTTTCTGGATTCTGGCCCTCCAGGACTGGAGCTGGGAACCCCTGATTTATACCTTAATGTTCTCGCTATCTCAGTATGGATAATAACCGCTCTCGTTAAACATATCAGTGTGCATTGTTGAGGCTATATGGATTTTTAAAGCCGTCTCCAGTATCTAACTTGCAAAATACGACGCTCACCAATAAATGCTGCTTTCCTTTAAATTTTATCACATGCTGTAGAAACATTTTCAGACCTCAAATTTCAGCAACAAAAAACACCTTTGATCTCCAATAATAGTGCTACACATGGCAGAGAATGATAAGTTTGATGAGGAAATGGGAGGTATATTTGTAAACAGGGTTCTACAGCCATGATCTGGGCTATTATACGAGTAGTTTGTATGCTGGGCTAAACTGCAGAAACATCTCAGCTGCCGCAGAACAGTGAAAGGAGGCTTGGTCATTTCAAATGCAGGAATTATTATTTCACTGCTAGAGTTTAGTCTGAAAAAATAGCCTTGCAGAACAACCCGCCACCAAGAACCATTTCTGTTCAATCCCTTTAATGCATTCAGAGATCTGGCATTCAAGAAACACTTTTCTGAAGGTCCCGAAAACAAAACAATAAAAAAAACTGTGGCTTTTGGTAAGGATGACACTTCGGTACATGTACCATGCCAGGCTGAATCCTCGCCTGCCTAATTCTTGGCATTCTTTCGAAAACCTTAGGTTTTTATCTTGCTCCTCACCACGGACTGCTTTATTGTGGAAGAGTCATTCATAAATGAAAGAGCCATGGTCACACAAACAGTGTATTTTTTTGTACATGTGCATGCATGCGACTGTGTGCGTAAATATCTTGACCAGCCCGGAGCTAAAGACTCAAGGAATATGATTCCATTACCACAGTGCATGTTATCACAATAGTATGTTTGGAGAGGTTGATTCAGGTGTGATTTTGAAGTGAGAAATCAGCTTTGGGGCAGTGTGGATGTTGTGTGTGTTCCACCTCATCAGGGCCCTGAGAAGTCGCGCTAATTGCGCTATGCTAATCGCTAATTTCGCCCGGATCCCGCAAGCTCCGTTCAAAGGACGGGGATATGGGAGCCTGGCCCCCTCCATAACCTCCGCTGATTGCAGATTGTAATTATCGCTTCCCTACGTTTCTTGTGACGGAAGGAGGGGGCTAAAAAAAACCCGTCCCCCGCTGTCAAACGGGGCCGAGCATCTGTCGACGGGCCTCTGGTAAGATTCCAGCAAGTTCCCAGTCCTTTTCCTTTCCGCCGTCATATGTGACTGCGTGGTGTAATTGCTCCGGTAGGAATCCAGAGTATGAAGTTCGGATTTGATAAACGCAGTCCCCGTAATCTCTCCCTCTTCTTTTCCGCCTTGGCGTAAATCCTCGAGCAGAGCGGGCGGATTCCTCGATTAGCTGGGCTTGGCACACAATCCCGTCTGCGTCCTCGTCTTAATTCTGCTACATCCCGACGCTGCCTTCAGACGGCAGGCCCCCAGGCTATGGAGCTTGGAGGTGGTAGAACAAGAGGGCGAATTACACTCCCGCGCGCGATCGCTCTCGTACAGCATGTGGTGCGTTCAGCTGAAAAGCCCCGCTGTCCCTGCGGCCACGACACCACGCTCCTCACTGAAGCTCCCGTTCCTTGTCAGGGAGCTCCAGGTCTGCTTCACAGTCATAATTGTACTGCTGGCCAAACATTCATGCTACCCCCCCCCCCCCACCACTACCACCCACGCAAGTCTTGGGGGTACAGCTGACAAGAGCGCCCCCCCCATCAGATGGTCGGTGTTTGTGCGTGATCGTGTGCGCGCTTCATGCAGCGTGGGGGGGTGGGGGGGGCTTCAGTTCCTCAGCTTACAATATGGAAAACAATATTGCATGACAAGAATTGTCATGGAAACATTAAATTATTTTTTCTACATCTTCAGTATAAATAAAGAAATACAGATTCAGATTTTTTTTTCATCAATATTTGACTACAACTGCTTAAAAAATTTGCTTTTCCGAGGTCTTGCTTTAAAGTGAAAAAGCATTCTAGTCATCGTTTACCTTTTCAGATGAGGTCATTCTAAGTCACTAGCTAAATCCAGCATGTTTTATGACCATCTTTTTGACGTTGTAATTGTACCTGAATACTTTTGTGTCATCGCCTTTTAGTAAATGGATTTAATGCTGTCCTATCAGAACAGTTCTCTTGACAGGATGAGAGCTCCCCACCCCCCCCATTCACGTGGAAATGGAACCTCCCCACACAGTGGACGCCTTTCATAGCAGCGAGATCTGTTTCTTTGGCCATGTTTTTTGGGTCACTGAAGACCGAGGTTTGAGGCAAATTCCGAATTTGAATCGGAAGGAGAGTCTGAGAAACTGATTCCTTCCACTTTGTTAACATTCATTGAAAATTGTGATTTCCCCCACCCCTCGTTTATAGACACATTTGGAATTTGCAGCAGAGCGTTTGTATGAGATGCTCATGGTTTAATGGGAGGTTTTACTGGAAAATCAAATGTATTCAGACAGCATGTTCACAATGATAGTCACTCATTTTTTTCACTTTCTTTTTGTGCCTCTCCTCCCTTTCCCTCCATCTAATGGTTAATTAATGTTCTCGACTGAGTAACAACATGTTAGAGTATATATTTTCATTTACAATATATGTTAGAGTATATATATTTTCATTTACAAAGTTAAGTCCTAAGCATCACACCTTTGGGGTTTTGGGAAGGTAACACAAAATTAAAGGACGCACATTATATAAAGATGGGGACTGAACTGAAACGAATGAATTCAGTGTGAATTTGTCCCCCGAAAAAGAGCTGCTGGCTCCACGGGGCAGATAAAATCCACTGAATTCCCCTTGCGGTCGTGGTCATGATCCAAGCAAGTATGGCTCCTCCGGTTTGTGAGCGATTGATACGTTTATCTTTATGTCACGGTAACGTAAATACACCCCCTTGGCTTGTAGCCTGGAAGATCTTTCTGAGCAGAGAGCTGAGCATGTGTGGCAGAGGGAAACGGGTTAGATACCTGCACATGTACATTTTAATCAGTAGGCAGCATTCCTACAAATACAGTAAAAATACTGTCACCAGGTACCCGTCTGCCTGTCCCAGGAAATCTGCTTCTTTGTTATGCTTCATAAATTTGTTTTAATAAGAAAGCTTTGGAAGAAGTCTTTGGTGCTTGAATATGTGCGCACCAGGATTAATTATGACTACGAGTGTGTCTATGGAAATTGCTGATTGGCCACTCTGGCAGAAGGCAATATGGACCCATTACGCTGATGAAATGGTGTGGTAGCCAATTTATACACTGAGCTTATACTACTTTGGCTCCCATCCTAACTGTTTGCTGGAGGCCACACTCCAATGGACGTGGTATTGGTCAGTGGCGAACACGGATGGACTGGACACTTATGTATAGGATGCCCGGGTTTAGGCTGCTATGGAGACGTCTGTATTTACAGCAAACTGCCACCGACTACAAGTTGAGCCATTCAGAAAGGCATTAACTGTCCCAATCCAGAACAAACAATTTATCAGTGAATGCTGCCAGCTCCCAGTCTGAGAAACATTGTGCGTTCTCAACCTTCTCTGCACTCCGCGATTAAAACCGGACGGTCGGACCGTTTATATTTCAATGCAATCTGTTTCCTTCTGTTTACGCTGATGCATTGGAACATTTTTTTTTTCTTTTCAAACTACAGTTTTCTTTAAACTAAGGAAAGCAAAACACGAGTGCACTGTGACTGCATTTATTGGTAATACATACAAATTCTGGTCATTATTAAAGGCATTTGATATTTACATATAAGAATAAATGGTTATTTTTTAAAAAGTCAATACCAAATGAATTATATGTTTACTTCATAATTACTAGATATTAAATTAGCTTAAATCAATACATAGTCAGACAGCTACATGACTTAGATCCATCTTTAATGTGCACAATTTAATTCCCTTGGGTCACATTAAAACTTGCTATTTATTCTTGCCCAGACTGTTTAATTCTGATGTGGCAGAAGTTTTAATCACTATTGTGACTTTTCATCACCTGGAAGAGTTCGCCATGGCTAGCAAATCATAATTTTTTTTTCATTTTATATAGTGTCTTTCCAGACATGGTTGGCTAAAAATTTAAACACATAATCAATCAATGGCGGCACTACCAGACTTATGGTAATAACGTATGTAACAATAGTGACTAGGAGAGGTGGAAGTAAAAACTGAGCTCAAGATTTCGGGTTGAGTAGTCTGTGACTGTGATTCATTATACCCAACTGGTTGGTTGAAATAAAATCTTGGTCTGGATTTTTATTTTCTGAACCTGAACCATTCACCTCTGGTGACTGGAAGGCAGTAGAGGTAACACAACTCTGAAGTTTAATTGGATACAGAAAACCTCTTTGAGTCCAAGGGAAACTTGCAGCCCACCCCCTGAGCTATTCGACAATAAACAAACTAGTAAATTCTGTGTGTTTGCACGGTGCTTTCTTCTGACTGTGTCTGTCTGCGGGTCATCACGCTGTCCGCGGCTGACCATTCCTGAGTCCTCAGTCTCTGACATGAAAAGGCTCTGTGTTGTTCTCCCATGTTGACATCTAAAATAGAATGCTGGGCGGGCGTATACTTTATCTGTCAGCATGTCCTTATAGTGGGCTGAAGCAGCTGCAGGTGGGTAAGATGCAGATACCGTCAGTGTGGGCAGCTACAGTCTGTCAGTGGCCCTGCTGGGATCAGAATAACTTTCAATTAGCACCTGATTTACACCTGGAACAGCAGGTGATCCGCTCCCTTTACATTGATATGTATGAAACAATTAAGAATGCGGACACATTTTTGTCCCCATAGGAGTGTAGTTGATGACCCTGATGTGTGGAACGGGAGATGTTCGCCGATCTGGAAAACGACTCCATTCAGACCAAAAAACATGTCAGCGGGAGGAATTTAACACCTCCTCAGCGAGCGCTCCTTCTGGAAGTCAACGTGGGGAGACTTTCCTTCTGTTTGTTAGCATTTTCGGAGCAACAGCCAGTGCATATCCCAATACAGGACAGGCAATTAACCCCAGGAGCAGGAGGCCCACAGTCAGCCTTTGTGAAAGGCGTTAGCATGCTACGCTATCATGTCCATCTCAGAGCAGTGGGAAATGCCGCTGTTTCCAGCACTCTCCTCTAAAGGGTCTGGATAATTTGAATAATTAGCCACTTCAGACAGCTACTCGAGTGCCCAATACAATCCGGCAACGAGTAAAGAACCGCCATCACTCACAAAGCGACGCTTTCGGGACGCCGCGCAGCCACTCAGAGTGCTCTGAAAGCGACTGGCGCACCGGGAAAAAGCAACGGAGCGATTCATAGCTACGATATGTGAGCGCATAAAACGCCGGCACAGATCTTGGAATATCGACAAACGTGTTACTTCCTTTGTGATTGAAACCCATTAAATTTTTCATCTCCCAGCATTCAGGCCAAGAGTATCTGCCCGTATCGTACAGGCGTGCGGCCAAGTCTGAGAGGCAAAACCATTACCAATGAGAGCTTTTTCCGAAAAAAAAAGAAATCCTTTCCAGATGAAAAGCAAACCATGAACCACCTCGCCTTAAATTAGCGTGCTAGTGGCTAGAACGACCCTTGAACACTCTAAGTGTCTCTGTAGCAGCTGGGTTTCTCTGCAGCGTAAACATCACCGCCACTCCTTCTTCCCGCTCACCTTAATTGCATATTCCACTTTCCAGCAGAAGTGCAATTCTTATCCGGCGCTACCCTCGCCTCGTCGGCGAGGCCAGGGACAGGCCAGCCCCGGATTGTTCTGCTGATTGTCAGTCGAGATCTATGATTCACTTTAGAGATCCCACTTGGGTGTTTAACGTAATGAGCGGACGAGGGAACGCCCAGAAGATCCGTTAAGATGCTACTTGCCCTCTCCTCGTCTCTCGATGTAAGACTCGCTCATTAGACGACGCGATCCATCCAGCTTCGCCGGTGCAGGGAGGCTTGTATGTAAATTGCGTCCTTACATGTGCCAATCACTGCTGTTTGTTCACCAGCATGATTCCAGCGAATAATCAGCCCTCACCATAACAAGCTCCATTATTACTTTGATGGGTGAATTACTGCGGGCGTGTTAGAGGGCGTCTTGATGGGCAGGCGGTCTGGTGCTTATTTTAGCGGCCAAATTTCCCCTGTGTAGGGACGTACTCATAAAGGCGAACATGTGCAAACCATGCCAAGGGATAAATGGACTGGAATTTGGTTAAAGGTATAATTGGAAATTGCTGTGCTACTTCTGAGTACAACTTCAGGCTGTAAGCAAACCCCTGGCATTTACCTGACTGTAAATTATTCAGTATTTCCTATTTAAATGAACGCTCGATCGCTTGGCTGATCATTTATGACACATTTTGTGACTCTGGTATTTTTATACCATTTTATTGGTATTTTTATTGCTATACATCAGGTATGCAACACATATATTTATGTTAATTGGTTGATTCTGCATTCGACAATTATGCACCTGTCTTTAGAATGGCTTATCTGAACGTCACGGAGAATTATGAACGGAACGGGCTGTTTCTCTCTTAACAGGCCATGCCCGGCTGGGGAAAGTTCTGGGAACCCTAGTCTAATGCCCATTTCTACTGAATTGTGAGTTTTGAAACCTCCTAAGCATTAATGGCGTTCGATCTGAAATGCGATGCTCTCGTGGTTAAAGTACTTTCATCCGTAAATGACTATAGATCAATATTTAATACCAAAGGATGTGGGTGAAGACGGAGGAGGGGACAGCAGTGGGCGAGGCTGATGGTGGGGGGGGGGGTCACCATCATCACAGGTTCTCCATGACACACTGCAGAAAGAAGTCATATTTTCCGAGCTCAGATTAACAAACGTTGCGGTATTTACATTGCTGGAGGTGAAATATGGGCCGTAAAGGTCAGAACTGCTGTAGCCTCTACGGACGCACACTGTGATAATGAACACACGCACAAACACGTGCAGAAACATTCAACACTCATGCATCCACCCTCCAGTCATTAAGCTGCCGTCTTCAGCGAGTCGTCTGGCCCGGAATCAGCTGCCAGTCCCTTCCCTTCGTCTGTGATTTTCCTCACCTCGCAGACTTGTGGAAGTTTCTTCTACTGGCCACCCAATGCTGCTACAGAGACCTTTCTTCTTGCATTCCTGATACCTAGAAATGTGTGGGTGTCCTGTTACATATCCCAGAGAGATGCTTATGCATTGAACATTCTATATGCATTGAACATTCTATATGCATGGATGGAATGTTATCCTTATTTTTATGCATTAAATTTGTGCTTTGTTAATTAAATTAGTGATTAGTGATTTCCTTATGCACTATTCCACATGGATAGGTAGATTTGTCCCAAACAGGAAATTCTGTGCCAGTGATGGGTCCCTTAATAATCTGGAAAAAAATTGAACCGGTGTGAGTTGGGAGCCCAATATGATATGCTGTCATGGGGCCCGAAGTCTCTGGTGGCTACACTACAGGTAACTGAGACAATGCTCAGTTCAGACTGTTGTACTGTATTTTTATAAGAGTGTTTCCGTCCTGCTCGCAGGATTACGCGGAGAAGGAGAAGGCCATGGCAAAAGCCCTGGAGGACCTGAAGGCCAACTTCTACTGTGAGCTCTGTGACAAGCAGTACTACAAGCACCAGGAGTTCGACAACCACATCAACTCCTATGACCATGCACACAAGCAGGTACGGCTGCTCCCTCATCGGCACACGCAGGTACGGCTGCTCCCTCATCGGCACACAAGCAGGTACGGCTGCTCCCTCATCGGCACACGCAGGTACGGCTGCTCCCTCATCGGCACACAAGCAGGTACGGCTGCTCCCTCATCGGCACACGCAGGTACGGCTGCTCCCTCATCGGCACACAAGCAGGTA